>CM060928.1:818737741-819987741 GCA_030765085.1 Allium cepa
ACAAGAATTCATATTCCATTATTATTACTCTATACAAAAGACTAGTTCCAACAACCAAATAGACTGCAATATTGGACTGTGGTATTTTGGTTATATTGATTGATAGTTTTGTAGTTGCAGATCAGCTCTCTTCTATACCATCTATAATTTGTTGGCCTTATTTTAACTATATCTCTCTTGTATTATGTTTAGAAGATCAATGAAGTATAGTTTTTGGATCTATAACATTAGCAATTTGATCTTATGCTCCTTTTTCATCATTTTTTTTTACTCTTGTTGATGGATATTATTGAATTGTTGACTGAATTTGTTATTCATAACTAAGCAATAAGTTAGATCTTGCATGTTCCATGATATTTTTGCAACATCAATCGTTATATAAAGCTGACTATGGCATTTTACATTAAAAAAAGGAATATAAGGAAATTTGGTTTCCTTATCTGAAAGTATTATTGGCATTAATCGATCTGGCAAAGAGACAATGATTATAATATGCAAAGTAAGAGAGATCCTCCAAGACATGTTGATGACACTTTCCTTGAGACATTGTTTTCATTTATCACTCATTGTAACAAACAAATGGGTGTTGTGAGTTGAGGCAAATCGTCTTCCAAGATAAATAGAGTCGAAACGATTAATCTCTTGAGTTGACCGCGGTAGCACTGTCCAAATCAATTTAAACTATCATCTAAATGACTACATTGATAAGAGTATTGAGTTTATGATCTGTGGTTTCACAAATCTGAATTAATATAAATCAAAAGAAGATAGGAGAGGGGAAAGAGATTCAAAAATAATGAAATGTTGATAATTGAGACACTTTTCAAGCATTCTTATTTATAGTTGCGAAGAGGTGCCATTTCGTTTTAAGAAGTTGCATCTTCTGCCAAATGATGCGTCGTCTCATTTCATTTGAATTCAAACATCTTGTCGTTGTAACAGTCGCGTTCCTTCCATTTTCCTCTATTTAAAATTTGAAATCTGGACTTATTAACAAGTTTAGATCTGGCCTGTTTTAACTAAAATAATTATGTCCAATAATATAATTTGGACCCACAGGCCCGGTCGGTCGAATGGACGGCGGCGATCGCATGTGTAGTGGTTATACATGACCTTTCTCTTCATAAAATAGCAAGTACTGGATGTCCAAAGGTCCCTATCATCTTTTGAGAAACCTATAAGCAAATATAATTCCTTATATTCCATGATGTGAGACTATTCCAATCCCATATTCTTCTTCTCTTTCTCTTCTTCTCATTTAAAAGAAAATAACTTACACAAATGTATTTTACACAAAGTTTTACTAACAATCCTCCACTAAATTTTAGTAAAATTTATTATGTCGTGTGTTAGAAAACTTCTGCATAAGTATAGATGTCTTGTGGAGTACTTGAATCTATACATAGTGATGACCTATCAGAGTATTCCAGGATGGAGTAGTTGACTAAGCATTGAACCATCGATCTTATGTGACATACCGGATGTGTTTCACACACTTATTTTATTTCCTTTAGATAGTTCATAAGCTAACACAAGGATTGGCCTTGTGTATGTATCATAGTTTCATGAAATTCCCTTAAAGACTTAAGCCATAGTCTCGTAGAAGGCAACACGACCTTCATACATTCATATAGGTATGTTTATTGCAAATGACCTATAGCTATACCCTTCAACAGTACTTCTGTTATAAACCTATTAAGTACTAAATAGGACAACCTTCAGCGTATCATTATAGGCACCAAGCACTCTTCTCAGAATGGATATAATATTAGTTGTTCAGACTAATACTATAGTGCTTCCAATCACATCATATAATGTACTTTTTCTCATTAAACTCAAGATAATGTATTTTATTATGTTCAATTGAGTTTCCATCATAGGCGATTTCTATGTTAGCTTTAAACTCATTCCTTTTGATGTTTTCAACACCAAACCTCTTGCAAGTCGTTTTGTAAGTGGATCAACCAAGTTTTGCCTAGATCTTACGAAATTTACAGTAATTATCCCATCTGTGAGCATTTGACTTACTACGCTATATCTTAGGCCAATTTCCTACATTTTTCATTATATACCTATTTATACGCTCTTGATAGTGTTGCTTGACTATTATAATGCACAGATATCAAAGGCATTGGTTTGGGCTATATAGGAAGTTACAATAGCAAATTTCTTAACCATTCTGCTTCTTTACTACAAGAAGCCAGTGCTATAAATTCAATAGCCATGGTAAAATCTGCAATACACATTTGTTTCTTTGAGGCCTATGATATTGCTCCTCCACCAAGAGTGAATACCCATCCATTGGTTGATATATTATTATCCTCTCTTCTATTGTTCCAACTGGCATCTGTGTATACTTTTATTATACTTGGATAACAACTGTACAATATACCATTTTCCGTGGTTCCTTTCAAATATTTTAAAATTCTTTGTATAACTAGCCAGTGAATATGACTAGGGTTACCGGTACATCTACTTATTTTGTCAACATCGTAGGCAATATCAGGTCCTGTGCATGTCATGACATACATTAGACTATAAATTTAACATATACTAGTTAATCTTTTGATCTACCTATATTGGAATATAGTTGCATATTTGAGTCAAATGGGGTAGTTATAGGTTTGCAATCAAATTGATTAAACCTTTTTCAAATCTTCTTTATGTAATGAGACTTGGTAGGACCAACCCTTCTCCAGTTTTTATGATTCTTAATCCTATAATTACTTCAGCTTCCCTCATATCTTTAATTTAAAAACATAAAGATAGAAATCTTTGTGTTTCTTTAATACTCGAGGTATTAGCTCCAAATATCAACATATCATTAATATAACGACATATTATTACAGCTTTACCAGCATGAAATTTGCTATAGATGCTAATGAAATTTCAAATTTACCAACATGGATGCTAACGCAATTTCAAATTTATCAGCGTAGATGCTAATGCAATATCAAATTTATCAGCGCGGATGCTAATGCAATTTTAAATTTATCAGATCCAAATATCAACATATCATCAACATAACGACATATAATTGCACCTTTACCAACACGAAATTTACTTGTTAAGAATGCATTCTTGCCGTCCATTTATTGAATTTCAAATTTATAAATAAGTGTTAATGCAATTAATGTTCTAATTGTTGAAATTCTATCCATAGGTGCATGGGCATAAAATTAATATACTCCTTCCTTTTAGGTAAATCCATTAGCAACTAATCTAGCTTTAAAATTTTCTATCACGCTACCTGCCCTTAATTTCTTCTTAAATATCCAATTACATGCTATTGGTTTAGAACCAGGAGGTAAGTCGGTAAGTCTATTAGTTTTCATGTTTGATTTTCCATAGTAGAATCTATTTCACCATTTATGGCTTCTTGCCAAAAAAAAATCTTGAGAATTTATAACCTCAATATATGTTAAAGGATCAGAATCTATGTTTGTAGAAAGCTTAGTCTGATGTCTAATACCTTCTCTTGATCCTTTAACCAAATAAATGATAAAATCTGGTCTGAATGATTTATCAGTCCCATTCTTTTACTTCTTTTAAGAGATTCACTAGTTTCATCGTTATTTTCTTAAGTGTTCTCAAATTCACGAATAGTTTCAATGATCTCCATCATTTCATGAATACGTGTATTAACCTCTACCGTTTCACTAATAGATGTATTGGGTAAAATAGATGGGAATCAATTCATAGAACACCACATCTCTAGGTACTATTATTATATTCACCTCAATTGAATTATTAGGTTCTATCATTTGAAACATATAGCCTTTGTTGTCTTGAACATATTCTACGAAAATACACAATGCCCTTTTTCCCTAATTTCTCGATTTTTAGTTCAAGTAATCAAACGATGGCTACACGGCCCCAAACTTGGTAATAATCAAGGTTTGGTTTGCGTTTTTTCTAAAGTTCATAAGGTGTAATTTTAATCGTCTTTTGAGGTATTCTGTTTAAGATGTAACATGAGGTAAATAAAGGCTCACTCTAGAAACTAGTATTGAGACAAGAATTACATAACACAACGTTAACCATTTTAATAAAGTCCTATATTTACATTCCGCAACTCTATTTTGTTGTGAAGTAATGTTATAGATGTCTCATATATAATTCCTATAGATTCACAAAATGCAAGGAAATGATATTCACCCCCTCTATCAGATCTAAGGGTCTTAATTTTAACATCATATTGGTCTTCTACTTCCCTCTTATAGGTCATAAATGAACTTAATACTTCATTCTTAGAATGCATTAAATAAAAATAACAATATTTTGAATATTTATCTACGAATGTGATAAAAATACTTCTTTCCTCCTTTAGTGGGAGTACTATTCATATCACAAACATCTCCATGAATCAATTATAAAAGATTAGGTGCTAACAAATTCTAATGGAAACAGTTCGTAGTTATTTTAGTTAAAGAGCATGTCCTACACTTATAATCAAATTTATTATCAAATTTAGGGATCATGTTTAATGAAATTGCATTATCCATACTTCTAATGTTAACATGTCCTAATCTAATATGTCATAAAGAAAAAGAGTCAGCAATATAAGTAGAAGCAGTCATTCGATTAATATTCCATCACACATGTACCCTTTTCCAAAAAAACATTCCGGTTTTAGTCAATACATATTCGACTCAAAGAATTTTTGGAAGCCAAATTTATTTAATAGACTACCATAAACAAGTTCTTTCCAACCTCGGGTATATAATTACATCATTAAATGTTAGAATTCCAAACGTGAACCCCAAGTCTACTGTCTCCTTCCCTTGGTCGTTGCTTTTCCAAATAGAATCCTTAGATGGTTCAAGCTTCTTGAATAGATTCTTGTCATTGCAAATATTCTTAGTAGCATCCGAGTCGATTCACCAAGAATCATCTCTTTCAATCACGTTGATTCATAGATTACGGTCGTAAAGTTTTCTTCTGTCGATTAACGTTTATTTTTAAGGAAATGACAATCTCTTTTAAACCAACTAGGTTTTCCACAATTGTAACATCCATTCACTTTCTTGGCCTTCTTGTTATCAAACCTTTTCTTATTCTCAAATTTCCTCTTTTGATTAAAAGAGTGCACAAAGGTTTTGCTTTCCTCTTTTTCCTCAACTAGTGGATCTTATATGGAGACACTATTGGTTCAATCATTTCTTTCTGCCTAAATTGTTCTTCCACATGCAAATACCATGCAAGATTGTCCAAATTCATACCGTTCTTCTTTTTTTGTAAGGGTTTTCCTTTGTTCCATTCAAGAGGGGGAAGTTTATATATTATAGATGAGACTTATATCTGTGCATTCATATTCATGTTATTCTAGTTGAATTGGTTTAGGATATGCATAATATCATTGAATTACGCTGCTAGTGACCTAGCAAAAGTCATTTTATAATTAAAGAATTTTGTAGCAAAACTTTTTTTACTTGTTGCATCCTCCATTAGATATTTGACATACAATGCATCCCAAACTACTTTGATGGTTAATTTATCATAGTACATATCCAATAGAGTATCCTTTCTACAATTGTTGAAAGATTAACTTCCACGAGTGTTTCTAAGTCTTCTGTACCGCAATCATTAAACCTTTGAAATAGTCATCCTTCAACAAGCAAGTACCATCCTTCCATCAAAATCCTTACAAGCCTTCCACATTTCTTCAAAGAATACTCCACCTGTGGCGCTACGAAGGCTCAACAAAAACAAAAGGATTCAATGTGCCTTTAGTAGAATAGTGCCGCATCAATTCCCCTCTGCTTCTTAAAAGAGTTCCTTCCAATGGTATCGAAAGCGCCCAGTTTACATATAAAAGCGACATTGAAGGAATGCATAGCCAACATCCTTAAGGGCATTACTTTCGACAATGATGAAAGCATCCATTTAAGTATGGTCGAAGCATTGTATAAGAAGAATAAAGACGCTTTAGTAACAACATCAACAGAACGGAAGGATTACCATCGACAGTAATGGAGACAGAGCTAGAAGAATGGTAAAAGGAAATTAAGACATTCTTTTCAATGATCGTGAAAGGATGAAGGCAGAAGGACCTTGACCCGCATCTATAAATTGGACCCTAGGGTCACATTTTGGGAGGGTTTTTCCATTCCATTCTTCTTTTTTAATCTCATATTATTGTAACCCTAAATCGATTTGGGGACAAATACTACCAATTCATAACCATTTTTAATTTAATAAAATCAAGGATATAAACTTGATCGTTTATGATCTACTAACTTATGCTTCTCCAAATATTTTGGGAAAGGATGAATACACACACACACACACGAATATTAACTATTAACCCATAAAATGGGTCAATACCCCGAATCAAGCGTGAAAACACCAGTGCAGATAATTAGCAGCATAAATATTAGATAAACAATAAATAAAAAGCAGAAGTAAGAAAAGAGACATAGAATTTTTATAGTGGTTTAGTTGATTTTGGCCTACGTCCATTTTAATCGATCTTTATTATGATTATAATAGTTGAATCTCTCTGGATATCAACTAGTTAGTCCTTAGATCTAAGTTACAATGAGTTTGAACAAGTTATAAGTATAATAGTTGATCGGAGAATCATAGTAACTCCCTTAATGACTGTTGTGAGGGAAAAGAAAGTTGAAGAAGTGAAGGAATTCCAGTAGTGTAACGTCAGCTCTCTC
Source organism: Allium cepa (assembly GCA_030765085.1). Lineage (NCBI taxonomy): Eukaryota > Viridiplantae > Streptophyta > Magnoliopsida > Asparagales > Amaryllidaceae > Allium > Allium cepa. The sequence continues at coordinate 818,744,410 of CM060928.1, forward strand.
TCAAGGAAAAGATCCATAACAAGTTGTAGGTGGGTAAGCATTTATAAGGAAATTCAATGAGTTTTGGGCCAAAAGTCCAAGTGTAGAAGAGTGCAGTTGTTATGCCAAAACATCATCGAAAATATCAAATCAATCTGAGTAATTTCTATGGATCGCTAGCTATCCATAGGGTATGGATCGCTAGTTATCCATCAACTTAGCATATTTTTTTTACCAAAAGCCATTATTTAGTGCTACGAAGGAGCTCGAGAAGTTTGAAGGAGATCTGACATATCTTGACGGATCGCTAACTGTCCATAGAGTATGGATCTCTAACTATCCATAGTGGATGGATCGCTATCTATCTATACATTTGGAATATTTTTAAGTGATCTTTATTTAGTTCTCTTCCTATCTTCTATTTAAGTGCCTTGTCTAAATATCAAGTTGTTTGAAGTTAGTTTGATCATCCATCTTTATGGGTCATCTGGTCCAGAAGAATCATCCATAACTTGCTCGAGTCTTAATGAAATCTAATGAAACTTTGCAGGAACCCTCTATAGAGTTTCAGGGAACCACGATCAAAATTGATGTTGGTTAGGCAACTCTAGATGGGTCGCTACGATCCATCTAGTTAGGCCACTAGCAACCCATCAAATCAACTCGAAATGATCTCATTTTTAGCATTCTTCTATGTTTTCTAAATGTTCATCCAAAATTTCAAGTCAATCCGACTTCGTATGAGTTCTGTAGGTCCATTTTAAGTTAGGTACTTTTGGTCAAACAGCTTGAATAGGATATGTCTTCACTTATTGAGCTAGATTGTTTGGCATGCTATGAAACTTGGCAAGCAACTCTACGGAGCATATTAGATCATAATGGAAGAGGAGTGACATGGGCAAGCTTTATGGATCGCTAGCGATCCGTTGCCTTAGCTTGTTTTGGCATTTTTCTTCTTTGGTATTTCTCTTCTCTTCCTTCTAGCCTTCTTGGTCGATCTTTGAGATATTTTAACTTGTCGTAGATGTTCTTGTTCTTTTGAATTCTATTGGGTTAAAACCCAAGTTAGCAATAGGTGTTGTAATTCGAGTATATAATCACCGTAATAAGTTTGGGGGCAATAGCTTAGGCCGAAGTTGACATATTTGTGTGTTATTTATTTTTTTAATTTAGTTTCCACGTTGTTATCTATTTATCTACGAAATATTTAAATGCCTTATTCACCCTACTCTAGGGTATTGTAACATCCTCCATTTTAAGACCCAAAACTAAGCACTATGGATGTTGAAATCATCTATAGTATTAGTCTCCGATGACAAAATGCGGGTATGTTAATGGTATCCATAATTAGAAGCACAGGAATGTGAAATAATTTTTGAATTTTTTTCCAAAGCAAACGTTCACATTTCATTTCAAAGCCATAATTTCATATTCGGTACATAATTCCAACGTTTTCCAGCTTCAGATGAAATATAATTATTATAAAATACTCAAGAGCGACATGTGAAGATGCCCCCATGGCTAATCAGAGTTAATAAATAGACAGATACATCTACTATCAATACATTCATACAACAACTGACATAGCACATTGGGTAATAGTAATAGATATACCCCTACACAGCTAGCTTTGCCTCCTGTATGTCTAGAAGCTTTACTCGTTGAAACCAACTTAACTTGAGAAACTCTTACACTCGACCTACTCAAACCAAATTTTGAGCACCCGAGAGTTTAGGAGGAAAACCTAAACTTTGAGTCAGGCAAAAAGCCTAGTATGAATAATAATACGCAATCCCGACTTATTGATATGCAGTAAGACCATGTTGCTAATCTAAGCAGTTTTTCTCCTCACTAAAATTCCTTAAAATATATCTTTTACACATCAAAGTCCTGCAAACAAAGTGGTTTTAATAAACAATAACGTACATGCATGCTACATGAGTAATCATGACTATCCATCAAATCACTGGACTATCCGTCCTAATTTTTTGTTTTCATAGACTAACCACCAACCTACATGGTTGACTCGGCCTAGCGGAAATTTTCTATCTGACTATAGAAGAAAACTGGATGGTCTATCTAAATACACCTATCCTAGTGTTTATCCGACTATCTGTCAATTTCATAGTTTTGCTAGGCCTACTATGAACCCAAATGTTTTGTAGGCCATCCTATAACCTATCTATCTTTATGTATTCATTACTGTGTGTATACCTACTTTTAGTCTTACTCCTGACAAAACTCCATGCACTGGAATTTTGGACTTATATCAATTAGGGGCTAATAGAAAAAGTATATAGCGCTACCCTATACCAGTTTCATCTAGTTATTTAATCTCTGATTCGAATTTACCTTATCACAATCTATCCAAAAGCTATAAGAACAAGAATTCTTTAGTAAAATTCTAGGCTAAATGCCATTTACTATTTCCTTGGTGACACTTTCTTAATGAATGATTTAACCATCGAAATCATACTTTTAAAACAAGGAAAATATAGCTCTTTACTTTATCCAAAATAATTATGCCATGATATATGCTTTTATAAAATAGTATTGATGAAATTTCAAATCACTTAAAGTTTATCGCTTCTTAAAACCATATGTTATAAGCCCAAAAAATAAACCTTGTATAGTGATAAAGCTCGACCACCACATCATCATTAAGGGTCTTCTCCCTTCTTTAATATCAAAATATGTTAAAGCCTTTAACTTTTAAAACATAAGCCCTTACGGTCGATAACATGGACATTGCACTTCATAAAATGTCGATGTCCGTATGTATAAAACTTGGTTTGCATAAGAATAAGTTTTAAAATAATACAGGCATTACAGGTAAAACTTCGGCATCTTTATCTTAAAGAAAAAAGTGGCATCATTAGGGCCGAAGTCAATATAAGCGGCACTATTGCCATCTTCGAAAACATAGGACACTAAACAAAGGCAGCATTGTTATCATCGATGTCGATATAAATAATAGCGACAAAGTTGCCTATATTGTCGAAGTCAATTTGCATACAACATGCGACATCATTATTGCCGCTATACGTACTTCAAAAGAAATAGGGTCATCAACATTATTGGTATGTGGCCTTATACCCTTACATAGATAAATGCAGTACTACAACAAAGCATTCGACGTCGTTGCTGAGGATGCCGACTTTGGACCACTTCAACCCTAGTTAATTCGCTACATACCAACAGAGATTTACATCATGCGCACTGCTATCGCTTGTCATCGAAGTCATAGCAGCAATAAAGATCGACGACGATGTCATCATTGCACAGGTGGCATTTTCATGACTAATAATAAAAACCGATTATTTGCTAATAAAAGCAAGTTCTTTTCCACCAACCCCTATTTTTATCAAAATCTTATTGGTAAATAATCCCTTTATCAAAATCTTTTCCAAAAAACTAACATAGGGTAGATTTATCAATCCTAAACATATTTGCAAACCATTTACTATATTAATATTTTAATACAAATATTAATCTTTTCTATCCAAATAAATTAATATAAAATCATAAAATCATGGAAAAAATCCCTACAAATAAAAATAAATCTGATTTACTGTATTATTTAACTTATAAAAATTTCAGGGCCAAAAATATAATTTAATTATTTTAAATATTAAAACCCAAAATAAACCATTTTCCAGCCTTAGGAAATTCACCAAATATTCTCATTAAATCGGAAAATTATGAAATTAAAAACCTACTTACAAAATAATGTTGTTAGCATCATACTAAAATTTTAAGTCATTTATGTGTCATATGATAGGTTTTCTAACTAAAAAATATTACTTAGTTTTATAAATAAATTCTATAAATTCATCAATAAGCATATAACCATTCAAACTATCATAGCATGCAATAATATAAGCAAAAGAATCAGAATTATACTTAAAACGAAAATAATAATTAAAACATGAGATGCATAACTATTATTCATCTTGAATGACTAAAGAAGGTTTAGATTTGCATTTTGATTTGATTCCCCGAAGATTTCTTAGATTTTCTGTGACGACCCGGAATTTTTTAGCAATATCAATTTAATAATCTGCATTAAATATTAAATTGATTGATAATAAATTTGAATTGATACTTTTCTTTTAATAAATATTCAATTGATAAATTTTATCTGTTAGAAATTAATTGTTTGTTTTCTATTTATATATGTATATATTTGTATACATTGTAAATTGATGAATTTGTTTTAAAATTTAACTAATAAATTTTGTTTTAAATACTAATATATATATTTTAGTGAATTAGAAATTGTGTTTTATTTAATATAAACTTTTCAAAGCTAAATAAATAAATAAATACAGGATTTTCAATACATAAGTAAATGTTTAAATAGTTTGGAACTCATTTTAACTTAAGTTTAAATTTAATTTATTAACAAAGGATTTGTTTACTTTTCTTTTAGTATAGTTTGATTTAAAATATGAATTTAAAAATTTATATGAGTTATATATATAATTTTGTAAATCAATACATTAACATACACTAATAAATATGTAGTTTATAATAGAAAGATTATTCATTTTATTTATCATTTCAAAGTGATAAATATGTTTTTATAAAATAAGTAAAATTAAAATATGCATATAGAAATATAAGTAAGTACATAAGTTAAATTATAATAGCATAACAACTATCAAGTCATTTAGTTTCAAACAAACAAACATAGAAATAAAACAAAATATACATAAAGCTATAAATTAGTAGTTGACATACTATATGTAATAAGTTAAATGAGAAATAAACATATAGGATCAATTTATAGAACTTCTCATACATTTCAATTATAATGACAGGACAACAAATAAACTAGAAAACAAATAAATTTTAAGTTTGTAAACTATTAACAATAAACTGCACCATATATATATGTATATGTTTAAAGCCTCTAGATAAATATCTATTGTACACAAAATTCATGAACAAATATATATGTGTGCAGGCCAAAACTAGATAAGATAAAACAAATGACAGTAATAAGTATATGTCATATAAACAAATCAAAAGTATGCAGGCCAAATAAATAAACAAACTGTGTATATGTATGAAGCTTGCTTAGGAAGATAGTATTAAATATCTTTAAGCTAACAAACAAAAAGTAATTAATGTAAAAAATCTTTTAGTACACTAAGTATTCATATCAGCCACCCTAAATAAAATATCTCTGGTAAGAAAACCTGTACAAACACAAGATTGTATACAATATTGTACAGTTTCATGAAACATAATCATATACCCTGTTTTCTTTTTTTTCTTCTATAAAGCAGTTTCATTTTTATTCAATTCGAATTAATTAAAAAGTAAAGTAACTTCATTTCAAACTCAAACAAGCAAAGCTTCAGTTTAAAACAACAACTTAAAATCAATTAATACTGAGAATCACAAGAGAGTTCAACCTGAATATTGCAAGCCTGAAGCAAAGCAAAAGTGAAGTTTCAGCTGTTTTCATGCCTGCTTCAATAAAGTACCTCTGTTCTTCCATATATTGGTGAGTAACACTTTTATAAATTTCTTAGGTTTTAATCTGTTGCAAGCTAAATTTTTGGATGTTTAAAATATTGTGTGAATCTATACATATTTCTTTCTCTGGCAAATTGCAAAATAAATACTGCATATTGAATTTTCTGTGAGTAACTTGTGTTTTCTATTTATCATTAGTCAACATAGCTTAAGTTATAAGGGTGCATATGTTTTGATATGTAGTGTGAACATACAAGTACATGTTGCAGTGAATCACTTGAATGTAGATATATACATATATTGTGCATTACTGTAAAATTTAGGAACTCCGTTCCATTTTTCATGGCCAAACTTTGTTCAAAATTTCATTTGATCTTGTTCCAATCTATATTAATCCTTAAACCTTGAATGAAATATATCTGTATACAATAAACTTTTTTTTAAAAAATTTGTTTTAAGCAGATAAACTTGTGTTATCACTAAAAAGGGCTAAAACACAGAACCATTTTCAAACAGGTTAAAATTCAAGTTTATTAAATTACAAATTCATGAATATAAATGGAATTCACATACTAAAGTATGATTTTTAAGGTGAGTTTGGAAATTTTTAATGGTATATTATGAGAGCAGTTGGAGTTTTAGTGTTTTGGGTATTTAGTGTTGCCATGGTCGATCAAGTGGATATGGGGGGTTGAGCTTCGGTCTGGAGGTAGAGGACTCTGCCGTGGTGCTAGGAAAAATAGGGGATGGCGGCGCAAATGGTGGTGGAAGCGTCGGTGGGGGTTTCAAGTTTTGAAACCTAATTTCACTGCACATGAAGTTTGGGATCACCGCGGCTAGCATAGGCGACCGAGTGACGCGTGTTTTTGCAAGGAGGTAGGGGGAAGATAGTCGAAGGAGTAGCCGGAGTTTGGTGGCCTCCGGTGATGGGACCGCCGCGTGCGTGCCATTGACAGGTTTGGAGGGGTGAGTGGCGCTGTGTTTTCCAGGTTTGGTTCTCGGTTTCATTTTCGCGTATGTGCCTGCGAAGAACTCGAAGTAGCTCGTTGGTTTTCACGGGGAAAACTTGAGTGTTACTCGAAGCAAAACTAGGGGGTGCTCGGGTTTTAGTGTACAGGTTGTAAACCTGAAACTGTTTTAACAGGTTTCAACTGTTTTTTTGAAACCTTTGTTTTAAAATTTAAAAACAAAGTCAAACCCAGTTTTAAACAAGTTTAAATAGTGAATTTAAGATAGTTTTGAAATATAGTTGTAAGTAATTAAGTTTCATAATCTAAATTATTTTATTAATTTAAAAAGTGCTAAATATTTGAATGAATTGAAATCAAAATGAAATATATATTGTTAAGGAAGATTGAAACAAAGATAATAACCAAATTGAAATTAGAACTTAAATTTCTAGATAAGAAATAAAAGTAAAGTTTTATGATTTAAATTGATAAGTTTTAGATATTAAATATGCTTTTAAACATGTGAGTTTAAGAAGGGTTTGAAATTTAGTTTTAAAACTTTATTAAGGATAAAATTAGAATTTGTTTAAGAAGTAATTTGAAACAAATGTTTCATACATATTGGAAGTGAAATTGATCAATAATAAGGTAATCTACTTTAAGTAATGAAGACTTAGAGTTTATATGCCAGAATTTACAACTTAGGTTAATGTTGATTAAGTAAGAATAATCAATGTTTGAAATTAATTAAACTAGTAATTATAGTGCAAAAGCAGTAATTAAAGTTGATTAATAAATTAATTAATTAATGTGTGATTTAGAACTATAGGTTAGATTTTTAAATTAATAATGGTTAATTAATTTATAATTTATAATTAATATAAGTTGATTATGTTAGAAGGAAATAATTAAATAATTATTAATGAAGTTCATTAACCAGATTATGTTATAATTAAATAATATGATTGATTTTATAATAAATTAGTTAGATTTATTAATTCAATAGTTTAAATGAAATTATTTATTGAGAAGTAATTAAGAAATTAATTACTTATTAATTGTGTAAATTAATTTGAGTTAATTAATTTAGTTTAATTAACTGATATTTTGGAAGTAAATTACTTAAAAAAGTAATTGAAGAATAATTACGGGATGTATTTAACTGGATGATGTTGTTAATGGAAGTAATTGAGAATATAATTACTTAAAATTAATCAATAGATTAATTAAGCTTGTTATTGGGAAGTAATTAATTTAGGATGATTAATTACTGTATAAATTAATCAAGAGGATTAATATTTGTAATTTGAAGGTGTGTATTCTTAATATAATTAACAAATGAAAATGTAAATTAGAAATCATTAATTAAAATAATTAATGATGGGAATTAGAGAAATTGATTTATTTGAGAATAATAAATCAACAAGATAATTAAATGGAAATAAATCGATATAAATGTAATTAGTGGAGCATAATTACTCAGAATAGTAATTGGATGATCAGTACTTGATGAAGTTAATACAAGATGATCCGTAAGTAAAGTAATATGAGTAATTTCTTTTGTAATTAATCAAAGGATTAATTTATGGGAATAATTAATCATGGAATGATTAATTTGTTAATAAGTAATTAAAGATAGTTAATTACTGGTTTGTTATTAATCAAGGGGTGATTAATAATTGTGTTTAAGTAAAGATTAATCACTTAATTATTTTAAATAAGTAATTTAATTTGAAGATCATTAATTAATATAATTAATGATGTAATTAAGAATTGTAAATTAAGGGATCATAAATTAAGGAGGTAATTAAATATTAACCTATTATGAATGATTTAAGATAATTCATTTGAGAATATAATTTAAAACTAAATTATATTTTCTGTAATTAGAGGATGATTAATTAATTTAATTAATGATTGTGAGAGCAGGATTTATGGAATGAGTAATTAATTTAATTTATTTTAAATTAATTAAATTGGAAGTAGTTAATTTAATTCATTTTAAATTAACTATAGCTTGTGATTCATAAATCATTGATGATGGATGATATTGATATTTCATTGTTTGATTGTGATCTCAGGAATAAGATGGATAATGTCTATGTGATATGGATGTATGTTTTAAGTATGATAATATTGAATTATCTGTTTGGATGATGATATTAATTATCTGTTTATTATGATGATGTGATTATCTGTTATGAGATGTGAATTATCTATCTGTGTATATTGATAATATTGAATTCACTGTTAAGACTAAATAGACAACCTGGCCTTAAAAGACACGCTTTGGATTTCGATGAGACTGGGATCGGGTTTCCGCATTAGGAATATCCGAAAACCACATCGATTCCAAATTAACGATAGGTCGTGAATCTGAAGTGAAGATGAAGGTTCTGAATGCAAGGGTTATCGTTGTTAACTCTGAGGGTGATTCCAAAATGAGTGTAATGAGATAATGCCTTCGGTTTCGTTAGAACCCGGAACAAACTTGTATGGATTGAATGCTTTCAACACATCGTCAGGCGGACGATGAGCATTCTAAGAATATGTTCTATAAAGGTAATCGTAACCTCAAGCCTCATCAACCGGGAATGGCTAAAACAGGGGAGGTGCAGCAAGGTTAGGTGGGTCATGCCCAAGCAGGACAAGGATATTCCCCTGTTTAGATGTCCCTTTTTATTCGGCTTAGTGGGCGGTTGGTCTGCAGCCAACTGCGGGGTTTATCTTGTTCGGGACTGTTCAGTAAGGAATGGTTCCGGCCTTGTGTTGCAGGGGATGAAGGGAGTAATCCTCGGTACGTTGATCTAGGCCACGTACTGTGACAGGCGGTACCCCAGTAGCCCTGCCATTGTATGGAATCCAAAATCCAATAAGTGCCTACGGTTTTGATTGTATTACCCACTTTTGTGGCTAGTAGCTGGAATTTAATCATATAACAATTTCGGCTATTTTCTATTTATTTGAAAACCCTAGACCTGTTATAATATCACTGGATTTCCTATCAAATGTTTTGGTTAGCGTAAGGTAAAAACTTTTCCATGTTTACGTGTGGGAAGTCTTACGTGATACCTTTTGTTTTCAAAGGATTTTTCAAAATTAAGCAACTTTAACCTGTTACTCATACCAGACCTATGTCTGACCCGAAGTTTATTTTTGTTTTTCATAAACTCTCGGGTACCCAAATTTTTACGGGTAGCCAAGGGATTCAGGTTTAGCTTTGACGAATTTTGGAGGAGAAATGGAGCAGGAGGCTTCAGCGTTTTAGATAGATATATATAGTTCCGCTGTGTGGTATCTCTATGATGTATTGTGTATTGTGTTGTATTAGCTAGACAGGTGTTTATAACTGTCTAGTATGTGATGTACTATATGTATCACTCTGATTGATGTTATATACTATGTAAATACTTATGTGATTAATATATTTTATTCGTTCCGCTGTGAGATTCTGTTGTTGTTGTTCTTTCTTCTCTATCTTTTCTATTTTCTCACCCTTTTCTTTCTTATTAACGATACTACTTCTTGGGAGTAGGAAGTGGGGTCGTTACAGTGGTATCAGAGCGCTAGGTTGAGCGAATACCTAGGCTCTTGAGTGATTTCTTTCCTGAGAGAGTGTATTTGTAAATTTAATATATATATATATATATATATATATATATATATTTCTATCTATTTGTTGGATTATCTGTTCGGGTTTTCCAATATAAGTATAAGGATAAATTGAGTAGTGATGTGTGTAACACGACTACCTGTGGTTGGAAGTATATTTGATGAGACTGTAGACCTAATACCGTCTCGAGTAAATTTGTGGTGTAAGGATTTCACCTAATCTCTGGAGAGAAACTGTTAAGATTTGGAGTCCATTTTTGTTATACAAGAGTGGATGAGTAGAATTTGGATTTTTGTGAGTTGAGCAGAAGCTAGAAATATTATCTTGGTAACTCAAGAAGAAAAAAGTTGTGTGTTGAGATGCAGTAGCGATGGTTTGTTTCCGAAGAAGTTCTCAAAGATCTTTGGATAAGGAGGTGTGTCTGCATTAGTTTTGAGTTTGAGTTCAGCTGCTAAATGTTGTGTTTGGCATTGAGGCCTGAGTTTTCCGAGGAATTTTAGATTAAGGATTTTTGGCATCAGCAGCAGTGTTGCAGCTTAGATTTGTTCTGCCGGCACGCGAGGAGGTCATCTGTCAACAGTTCTCTAGAAGTGAAGTCCAGAACCAGTTTTGTGAATCCATTTCTTCAATGGATTGGCTGAATAAGTTTAAGCTGTTCAGATTGATAAGGAGAGAACAGTTTTCTTTGGATATTAGCCTGGGTAGATCGCAAAAGAGACTTGCGATAGTTAAGTATTCTCTGGGATGGCAGAAATTTTTCTGGATATCTTTGAAGAGGTCAGTGATTTGCCTTAGCATCTGAGGAGTTGAGTTTGGTATCGACTGGATTTCAGAAATAATGCCGATGGTTCAGCTTAATAATAGAATAGTTTCTAGAAAAGAGGAATTGGTTAAGAGACTCAAGTTTTGGAGGAATTTCTGAGTTTTATTTTGGACCCGTTGAATCATATTTTTGTAAGGTGTTGTCCAGTTGAGCTTATGTGTGTCATCAGCATTTTCATCCATCCAGATCAGAGTTATGCAGCGGAAGCAGTTGGAAGTGTATTTGTTTTTTTTTTCTGGAAAAGAGAGGATGTCTTCTACTGATGATAGTAGAGGTTGAGTTCTTGGTTTTTGTTGGTTTTGAGGAAATAATTCTACTGGATTGTTTTTGAATTCAGATTGTTTTAGGAGTTATCAGCGAAGGTTGAGCTGATCAGTGGGTTGAAGGCAGCTTTGGACTGTCAGATGTATTTGGTGAATAAGAGACGAAGGAATTTGGATTTGGGAGTCGGAGATTTGATTTTGTATGAATTTTTTCTGATTCGAAGGAGTTCTATAGATTAGGAGTATAGACTGTTTAGATTCTATAGATCGAGTATTCCGGTATTCTACTGGGAAACTCTAGGGAACTCTGTCCAGAATTTTGTATGGATAGTTAGCTTTGTTGATTGAGTAGATTGGTTGTGATGATTGTTAGCATGTGGTTGATATATGCTTATATTTTAAAATTAATTTAAAATCTTAAATATACTATTAAATTACCTTTGCTTTTAAATTTCGGGGACGAAATTCTATTAAGGGGGGAGGAATGTGACGACCCGGAATATTCTAGCAATATCAATTTAATAATCTGCATTAAATATTAAATTGATTGATAATAAATTTGAATTGATACTTTTCTTTTAATAAATATTCAATTGATAAATTTTATCTGTTAGAAATTAATTGTTTGTTTTCTATTTATATATGTATATATTTGTATACATTGTAAATTGATGAATTTGTTTTAAAATTTAACTAATAAATTTTGTTTTAAATACTAATATATATATTTTAGTGAATTAGAAATTGTGTTTTATTTAATATAAACTTTTCAAAGCTAAATAAATAAATAAATACAGGATTTTCAATACATAAGTAAATGTTTAAATAGTTTGGAACTCATTTTAACTTAAGTTTAAATTTAATTTATTAACAAAGGATTTGTTTACTTTTCTTTTAGTATAGTTTGATTTAAAATATGAACTTAAAAATATATATGAATTATATATATAATTTTGTAAATCAATACATTAACATACACTAATAAATATGTAGTTTATAATAGAAAGATTATTCATTTTATTTATCATTTCAAAGTGATAAATATGTTTTTATAAAATAAATAAAATTAAAATATGCATATAGAAATATAAGTAAGTACATAAGTTAAATTATAATAGCATAACAACTATCAAGTCATTTAGTTTCAAACAAACAAACATAGAAATAAAACAAAATATACATAAAGCTATAAATTAGAAGTTAACATACTATATGTAATAAGTTAAATGAGAAATAAACATATAGGATCAATTTATAGAACTTCTCATACATTTCAATTATAATGACAGTACAACAAATAAACTAGAAAACAAATAAGTTTTTAAGTTTGTAAACTATTAACAATAAACTGCAGCATATATATATGTATATGTTTAAAGCCTCTAGATAAATATCTATTGTACACAAAATTCATGAACAAATATATATGTGTGCAGGCCAAAACTAGGTAAGATAAAACAAATGACAGTAATAAGTATATGTCATATAAACAAATCAAAAGTATGCAGGCCAAATAAATAAACAAACTGTGTATATGTATGAAGCATGCTTAGGAAGATAGTATTAAATATCTTTAAGCTAACAAACAAAAAGTAATCAATGTAAAAAATCTTTTAGTACACTAAGTATTCATATCAGCCACCCTAAATAAAATATCTCTGGTAAGAAAAACTGTACAAACACAAGATTGTATACAATATTGTACAGTTTCATGAAACATAATCATATACCCTTTTTTTTCTTTTCTATGAAGCAGTTTCATTTTTATTCAATTCGAATTAATTAAAAAGTAAAGTAACTTCATTTCAAAATCAAACAAGCAAAGCTTCAGTTTAAAACAACAACTTAAAATCAATTAATACTGAGAATCACAAGAGAGTTCAACCTGAATATTGCAAGCCTGAAGCAAAGCAAAAGTGAAGTTTCAGCTGTTTTCATGCCTGCTTCAATAAAGTACCTCTGTTCTTCCATATATTGGTGAGTAACACTTTTATAAATTTCTTAGGTTTTAATCTGTTGCAAGCTAAATTTTTGGATGTTTAAAATATTGTGTGAATCTATACATATTTCTTTCTCTGGCAAATTGCAAAATAAATACTGCATATTGAATTTTCTGTGAGTAACTTGTGTTTTCTATTTATCATTAGTCAACATAGCTTAAGTTATAAGGGTGTATATGTTTTGATATGTAGTGTGAACATACAAGTACATGTTGCAGTGAATCACTTGAATGTAGATATATACATATACTGTGCATTACTGTAAAATTTAGGAACTCTGTTCCATTTTTCATGGCCAAACTTTGTTCAAAATTTCATTTGATCTTGTTCCAATCTATATTAATCCTTAAACCTTGAATGAAATATATCTGTATACAATAAACTTTTGTTTAAAAAATTTGTTTTAAGCAGATAAACTTGTGTTATCACTGAAAAGGGCTAAAACACAGAACCATTTTCAAACAGGTTAAAATTCAAGTTTATTAAATTAGAAATTCATGAATATAAATGGAATTCACATACTAAAGTATGATTTTTAAGGTGAGTTTGGAAATTTTTAATGGTATATTATGAGAGCAGTTGGAGTTTTAGTGTTTTGGGTATTTAGTGTTGCCATGGTCGATCAAGTGGATATGGGGGGTTGAGCTTCGGTCTGGAGGTAGAGGACTCTGCCGTGGTGCTAGGACAAAAAGGGGATGGCGGCGCAAATGGTGGTGGAAGCGTCGGTGGGGGTTTCAAGTTTTGAAACCTAATTTCACTGCACTTGAAGTTTGGGATCACCGCGGCTAGTATAGGCGACCGAGTGACGCGTGTTTTTGCAGGGCGGTAGGGGGAAGATAGTCGAAGGAGTAGCCGGAGTTTGGTGGCCTCCGGTGGTGGGACCGCCGCGTGCGTGCCGTTGACAGGTTTGGAGGGGTGAGTGGCGCTGTGTTTTCCAGGTTTGGTTCTCGGTTTCATTTTCGCGTATGTGCCTGGGAAGAACTCGAAGTAGCTCGTTGGTTTTCACGGGGAAAACTTGAGTGTTACTCGAAGCAAAACTAGGGGGTGCTCGGGTTTTAGTGTACAGGTTGTAAACCTGAAACTGTTTTAACAGGTTTCAACTGTTTTTTTGAAACCTTTGTTTTAAAATTTAAAAACAAAGTCAAACCCAGTTTTAAACAAGTTTAAATAGTGAATTTAAGATAGTTTTGAAATATAGTTGTAAGTAATTAAGTTTCATAATCTAAATTATTTTATTAATTTAAAAAGTGCTAAATATTTGAATGAATTGAAATCAAAATGAAATATATATTGTTAAGGAAGATTGAAACAAAGATAATAACCAAATTGAAATCAGAACTTAAATTTCTAGATAAGAAATAAAAGTAAAGTTTTATGATTTAAATTGATAAGTTTTAGATATTAAATATGCTTTTAAACATGTGAGTTTAAGAAGGGTTTGAAATTTAGTTTTAAAACTTTATTAAGGATAAAATTAGAATTTGTTTAAGAAGTAATTTGAAACAAATGTCTCATGCATATTGGAAGTGAAATTAATCAATAATAAGGTAATCTACTTTAAGTAATGAAGTCTTAGAGTTTATATGCCAGAATTTACAACTTAGGTTAATGTTGATTAAGTAAGAATAATCAATGTTTGAAATTAATTAAACTAGTAATTATAGTGTAAAAGTAGTAATTAAAGTTAATTAATAAATTAATTAACTAATGTGTGATTTAGAACTATAGGTTAGATTTTTAAATTAATAATGGTTAAATAATTTATAATTAATAATTAATATAAGTTGATTATGTTAGAAGGAAATAATTAAATAATTATTAATGAAGTTCATTAACCAGATTATGTTATAATTAAATAATATGACTGATTTTGTAATAAATTAGGTAGATTTATTAATTCAATAGTTTAAATGAAATTATTTATTGAGAAGTAATTAAGAAATTAATTACTTATTAATTGTGTAAATTAATTTGAGTTAATTAATTTAGTTTAATTAACTGATATTTTGGAAGTAAATTACTTAGAAAAGTAATTGAAGAATAATTACGGGATGTATTTAACTGGATGATGTTGTTAATGGAAGTAATTGAGAATATAATTACTTAAAATTAATCAAGAGATTAATTAAGCTTGTTATTGGGAAGTAATTAATTTAGGATGATTAATTACTGTATAAATTAATCAAGAGGATTAATATTTGTAATTTGAAGGTGTGTATTCTTAATATAATTAACAAATGAAAATGTAAATTAGAAATCATTAATTAAAATAATTAATGATGGGAATTAGAGAAATTGATTTATTTGAGAATAATAAATCAACAAGATAATTAAATGGAAATAAATCGATATAAATGTAATTAATGGAGCATAATTACTCAGAATAGTAATTGGATGATCATTACTTGATGAAGTTAATACAAGATGATCGGTAAGTAAAGTAATATGAGTAATTTCTTTTGTAATTAATCAAAGGATTAATTTTTGGAAATAATTAATCATGGAATGATTAATTTGTTAATAAGTAATTAAGGATAGTTAATTACTGGTTTGTTATTAATCAAGGGGTGATTAATAATTGTGTTTAAGTAAAGATTAATCACTTAATTATTTTAAATAAGTAATTTAATTTGAAGATCATTAATTAATATAATTAATGATGTAATTAAGAATTGTAAATTGAGGAATCATAAATTAAGGAGGTAATTAAATATTAACCTATTATGAATGATTTAAGATAATTCATTTGAGAATATAATTTAAAACTAAATTATATTTTTTGTAATTAGAGGATGATTAATTAATTTAATTAATGATTGTGAGAGCAGGATTTATGGAATGAGTAATTAATTTAATTTATTTTAAATTAATTAAATTGGAAGTAGTTAATTTAATTCATTTTAAATTAACTATAGCTTGTGATTCATAAATCATTGATGATGGATGATATTGATATTTCATTGTTTGATTGTGATCTCAGGAATAAGATGGATAATGTCTATGTGATATGGATGTATGTTTTAAGTATGATAATATTGAATTATCTGTTTGGATGATGATATTAATTATCTGTTTATTATGATGATGTGATTATCTGTTATGAGATGTGAATTATCTATCTATGTATATTGATAATATTGAATTCACTGTTAAGACTAAATAGACAACCTGGCCTTAAAAGATACGCTTTGGATTTCGATGAGACCGGGATCGGGTTTCCGCATTAGGAATATCCGAAAACCACATCGATTCCAAATTAACGATATGTCGTGAATCTGAATTGAAGATGAAGGTTCTGAATGCAAGGGTTATCGTCGTTAACTCTAAGGGTGATTCCAAAATGAGTGTAACGAGATAATGCCTTCGGTTTCGTTCGAACCCGGAACGAACTTGTATGGATTGAATGCTTTCAACACATCGTCAGGCGGACGATGAGCATTCTAAGAATATGTTCTATAAAGGTAATCGTAACCTCAAGCCTCATCAACCGGGAATGGCTAAAACAGGGGAGGTGCAGCAAGGTTAGGTGGGTCATGCCTAAGCAGGACAAGGATATTCCCCTATCTAGATGTCCCTTTTTATTCAGCTTAGTGGGCAGTTGGTCTGCAGCCAACTGCGGGGTTTATCTTGTTCGGGACTGCTCAGTGAGGAATGGATCCGGCCTTGTGTTGCAGGGGATGAAGGGAGTAATCCTCGGTACGTTGATCTAGGCCACGTACTGTGACGGGCGGTACCCCAGTAGCCCTGCCATTGTATGGAATCCAAAATCCAATAAGTGCCTACGGTTTTGATTGTATTACCCACTTTTGTGGCTAGTAGCTGGAATTTAATCATGTAACAATTTCGGCTATTTTCTATTTATTTGAAAACCCTAGACCTGTTATAATATCATTGGATTTCCTATCAAATGTTTTGGTTAGCGTAAGGTAAAAACTTTTCCATGTTTATGTGTGGGAAGTCTTACGTGATACCTTTTGTTTTCAAAGGATTTTTCAAAATTAAGCAACTTTAACCTGTTACTCATACCAGACCCATGTCTGACCCGAAGTTTATTTTTTTTTTCATAAACTCTCGGGTACCCAAATTTTTTACGGGTAGCCAAGGGATTCAGGTTTAGCTTTGACGAATTTTGGAGGAGAAATGAAGCAGGAGGCTTCAGCGTTTTAGATAGATATATATAGTTCCGCTGTGTGGTATCTCTGTGATGTATTGTGTATTGTGTTGTATTAGCTAGACAGGTGTTTATAACTGTCTAGTATGTGATGTACTATATGTATCACTCTGATTGATGTTATATACTATGTAAATACTTATGTGATTAATATATTTTATTCGTTCCGCTGTGAGATTCTGTTGTTGTTGTTCTTTCTTCTCTATCTTTTCTATTTTCTCACCCTTTTCTTTCTTATTAACGATACTACTTCTTGGGAGTAGGAAGTGGGGTCGTTACATTTTCCTAGCTTTTCTTCCCTTGATTTCTCCTAGCAATGGCCGAACTACCTTTTTGGTTTCATTTGTATGAGTGTAAAATTAATGAGTTAGAAAGGAGGTGGGAGTTTGTATTGGGAAATGCAACCCTTATTCTATTTTACACTTCTCATAATTTCCTAATTCTTATTAATGTCCTAATTAATTCCATTAATTCATTAATTAAGGCTCGACCCATATTAACTACCAAATCTCAATCTTCTTATCATTTTACATTATTTTATTTTATTTACCCAACTAAATATCCTAAATAATGTTAATCAAAATTACGGTTGTTACAAACTCCCTTTCTTAAATAATTTCATCCTTGAAATTACGTTAAGATACACACATCAAACTTATAAGCATAGATGTAAAACATACCATCAAATAGATCAGGATAAGTGTCCCTGATCCTATCCTCTATCTCCTAGGTATAGTATCTCTCATCATCACTCCACCAGACTTTTACTAATTTGACTGTCTTGTTTCTTAGTTTTTTTCCATCCTTAGCCACGATACGAACTGGTTATCTACTAATATTCATGTCCGGTTCCACTATCAAGTCTTCCAATGCAGTCGGAGTTATAGTAGACTCGGGATCTTGGACATAATTCCTTAGATGAGAAATATGAAAAACATTACGGACTCCTGCTAAACTGCTTGGTAACTCTTTCATGTAAGCGAGTTTCCTGATCCATTTGGTGATAGGAAATAGTCCCATGAATCTAAGTGCAAATTTCCCGGTTTTTTGAATCTTACCACACCCTGTGTCGGTGATATTTTGACCAAAACATGACCTCCAAGTAAGTACTCTAAGTCCTTCCATCTCTTATCTACATAACTTTTCTGCCTATGTTATGCTTCATACATTCTAGCTCGAATCAACTCAATCTTTTATGTGGCTTTTCTTACCATATCCAGACTAAGAACTAATACATCTTCGATCTCTAACCAACATACGAGTAATCTACACGACCTTCCGTATAAAGCTTCAAAAGGTGTCATCCCTATACCAGTCCGATAACTACTATTACAAGAAAACTTGAATAGGTGTAGATGGTCTTCCTATGGTCCCAAAAAATCTAGCATAAATGCTCTTATCAAATCCTCCAAAACATTGTCAACTCTTTCCATTTTCACATCAGTCTGTAGACGGTAAGTAGTATTCATCTTGAGCTTGGTACCTAAAACCTCTTGTAGACTCTTTAGGAATTCGCTATTAAATAAAAAATCTCTGTCACTAACTATACTGCTAGGAATCTCATGTAGTCTAACAATATTCTTCACAAACAACTTAGCTAATAGGTGTCGTCCTGGTTGACTTAATGGGAATGCAATGGGCGCTCATGGTCAGTCTATCCACTATAGCCCATATACTTTCATTTTTCCTATTTGACCTTGGCAACCCGTCAATAAAATCCATGGATATCGAATCCCTTTTTCAAACTTGTATATCTTGATGCGGAAGCAATCCACTCGGCTTCCAATGCTCGGCTTTTACCTGTTGACAAGTCAGACACTGTTTTACCTATAAGCCTACATTCCTTTTCATACCCTTCCATAATAAACTCCTTTTCATATCCTGATACATCTTAGTCCTTCCATGATGAATAGTAAACTTCGATCGATAACACTCCCTAAGAACCTTTTTCTTTAGGTCAGCAACATCCGAAGCACACAATCGTCCTTTCTTCCTCAATCATCCATTCTGGTAAAGATTAAAGTCCCTTAGATCATCAATATAGTTCCACCTTCTAGCCTTCTAATCTTCTTAGCTAACAATGAATCATCTCTTTGTTTTGTAGCAATTCATTCGATCAACACCGATCGAACTTCCAAACAACATAACGTTACGGTACTCTGACTAGAACTGGCAGTCAATCTTAACCGCACACAACAAGTAGTCAGTGCCTCCAAATCTTTCCATTCAACCAACATAGCTTACACTATGTTCTGATATTTCCCACTAAGTGCATCTGCAACTTTATTTCCTTTCCTTGATATGCACTCAATTCCAAAAGTATAAGCAATTAAAAACTCCAATTACTCATATTCAACTCCTTTTGAGAGAATAAGTACCTTAAAGACTTATGATCCGTATAAAATTCGAATCGTTCTCTTAAAAGCTAATGTCTCCATACCTTCAAAGAAAATATTATAGAAACCAACTCTAGGTCATGAGTCGGATATCTAACTTTGTGTGATCCGAGCTGTCGCAAAGCATAGAAAATCACATTACCACTTTGCATTAACACAAGTCCAAATCTTGTTCCACACGCATTAGTATACACCTCCAAATGTTGATGTCCATCCGAAACAATTGACTTGGGCGCATTGGTCAATAAATGCTTCTGCTTCTGGAATGACTCCTCACATTTATCGATCCAAACATACTTCACATCCTTCCTTGTTAGTTTAGTCATTAATGCTGCTATACGAGAGACATCCTTAATAAACCTTTGGTAGTAGCCAACTAGTCTAAGAAAATTCTTTATTTCAGTCACCATCTTGGTTCTCTTCCAATTATTTACAGCTTCTATCTTAGCTGGATCTACCAGTAACCCTTCTTCTAAGACTACTAGACTAATAAACTTCACCTTCTTCTTTCAAAAATGACACTTCGAAAATTTTGCTTTTAATTGATGCTACCTCAGTATCTCGAGCATTATTCTCAAATGAATCTAGTGATCTCTTTCATCCTTATAATATATCAAAATGTCATCTATGAATACTAATATAAACCAATCCAAGTGGTCTTGGAAAATCAAGTTCATTAAGTCTATGAAGAAAGTAGATGCATTAGGCAATCCAAATGGCATTACTAACATGTATACCATGAATCAAAAGATTATCTCCCATCACATCTTTTTCTTTCTCCTCAGCCGTCGGTCTCGAGGTAGCTGGTTCCGAAGAAAATACTTTTTCTTTTTCTGCCTTGGCCACTTTCGGACATTTGTTCTTGTAATGTCCTATTTGGTTGTAGTTAAAGCACTTAATGTTCTTCTTTCAAACGACTTCCTTTCCCTTACCAATTAGGCAATCACGAATATAATGTACCTTCTTATCACACTTGTAACACACAACTTTAGACTTTCCTTTTTTGGCAGCTCCACCCTTCTGAGCTCTCTTCTTCTGGTAAAACTTCCTCTTCTGATCTCGCCCACCCTAAATCTTTACTGGCTTGTTATTATAGAACAAATCATCTCTTCATTTATGAAAGACATTTCCATGACTATATCACATGGATCACTAAGATATGGTATAGTTGCCCTAACAAGCTCAAGTCTTAGTCCACAGATGAACTTCTCATTCCATTTGATAATTGTATCAATGGAAGCATACCTATACCTTGATAACTCCTTAAATTTTCTTGCATACTCAAGCACCGTCATATCACCTTGCACCAACTCAGCAAACTTCCTCAATAGAGTTGACTTAATAATCTTAGACATAGATCTTTCTTTAAATGTCCTTCTAAACTCAACCTAAGTCAAAGTCTCCTCTGCTACCCAACAATTACATTATTCCACCGGTATAACGTAGCTCCTTGCAATTACCTAGATGCCAATATCCTCTTCTGTTTATCATTCAAACTAAGATCAAAAAAATTGCTCTCGCAATGAAGCAACTAATTCTCCACTTCAACTACCCCTTTGTTCCAATAAATGGCTTTCCTCCAAGTATTGCATAATCTCTACTCAATATAATATAATTGTTGACAATTGGATCTTCTTGATTGGCTTCTCCAGCATTTACTCCAACTAAACCAGTAGCAGCTCCTACTTGCATCATGTTGACTAGGAACTGATATATTACCCCCATATCAATCGATGGTGTTCCTGCACCTACGTTAGAAACTGTTCGTCAACCCGGATTTCTTCTAGTATTGGGCCTGACATCTCCACTAGTAGTGGTGCTTCCTCCACCAAGATTCACTCTTTCGTTTCCTACCTCCATATCTTACTTTGTTAAATCTACATTCGAACCTTAATAAGATATGGAAGAACGATCTATGAGAAAGGAAGAATAGAGATAAAGTGTACACTTATATATAATAAATACAAGTACATTACTATACCATTATCCCTTACCACAATCTTATTCTCTGATTCATTTGGATTACGTTTGCGAGCCACTTTTTAAAGTTCAAATTTCTTTAGTTTTAATAAACCTATGCTCTGATACCAAGTTATAACATTCTCCATTTTGAGGACTGAAACTAAGTGCTATAGATGCTACAATCATCTATAGTATTAATCTCTGATAACAAAATGCAAGTATATTAATGGCATCCATAATATCAGAAACACCCAAATATTAAATAATTTTAAAAACAATTTTCAAAGCAAACGTTCTCATTTCATTTCGAAACCATAATTTCACATTCACTACATAATCCCGAACGTTGCCCAGGTTCAGATGGAATATAGTTATTATAAAATGCTCCAACAGCATATGAAGATGCCCCTCGGCTGGTCAGAGTTACTACATAGACAGATACATCAACTGTCAATACATTTATACAACAACTGACATAACACAAAGCATAATAGTAATAGTGTGACGACCCGCAAAACTGTAACCTTTGAATCGACAATAAACCGCACATGTCCGACCCTAAATCACATATTGATGGAAAGTTAAGAGAAAGAAAAGAAGAGAGAAGAAGAGAAGAGAAGAAAGAGAGAAGATAGAACAAAGAAGAACAATACAGAATCTCACATCGCAGCGGAAAACATATATTATTATATCAATGATCTTTACAAAATAAAAACTATATATACATACATCAATCAGAGTCCAACAATCAATCACTAGTTATCAGCCTAGATAGTTATAATAACATGTCCTCACAATTGCCGATAATATACAACAACTAAGCACAGCGGATAATCAAAACAGATACGTTTATACAAGAATGAAGATCTCCAACTCTCTTGCTGAAGCTCCAAAAGCACCAAAACTGAACCTATAAATATACTCGGTCTGACCCGAGCATTGAAAGGGAAGAATGTCCGGATCAGTCTGGTAAATCAGCGTGAGAAACACACTCAACTGAATTTATTAAATTACCAAACTTTTCCTTTATCAGAACAAAAGAATCTCATAAGACAATCCCATACATAAACATAGACATGTTTTTACGTTACGATAACTAAAACATGTCATATGAAATCCACTTATATTATGATAGTGTCTAGTATAAAGTAATATTAATCATAGCCGAAATTGTTACATTGATTAGATTCCATCATATAGCCCAAATTGGGTAATACAATCAAAATGGCAGGCACGTAGTGGAGTTTGGATTTCCATACAAATGACCAGATGATTGGACTACCTTCCGATGGGTACACCTCTAGATGGATGTCCCGAGGCATAGAATATCTGCCCTCTACCAACACAAGACCGACCCACCTCTATAACTAGATGGTACTGAATATGTCATCCTCCGGTCATTACCAACCTTTTCTGAGGGCCCTCATAGCATATAAACCACAATAATTAGATACACGACATAGCGTGCAAAGATATATCTAGAAGAATGATCATATCCTACTGAGGAGCGACCCACTTAGCCTTGCTACATCTAACCCTAGTTTGGACATTTTCGGTTGATAGGGCCTGAGGTAACGATTACCTTTTACATATTACATATCACAACACTTTGAATGCCACATTGCCAAACTACTAATTTCCTTCCACAAAAATACAACCCTTAAGCTTATACGTCTTAAGGAGGGTGTTAAGCTTTGCCTTCTCTGCCACCACTGAAGTACGTTTGTAAAAATCAATGTACGTAATCTGTAGAAATGCAATGTCAGACAAACATCTAAACAAGTTTTTCAGGAATAGGACAAACCAAAGGTACTTTCCTACCACATCATGTTGGGAAATCCCTAGGATTAGTAGCGAATAGTCCTTGCATTGGATATTTCATAATGAAGAGACCACTGCTACTATATCCAAAAAATCAACAAACAGTACCCCACTATGAAAATCCAGAATATCGATATCATCACAATCTGCACAAATCGAATGCATATACGTTGGTCCGAAGTGGTTTCAGATAAATCTGATCCCGGTCTCTTCGCACTAACAACACAAAAGTGTTTCTCAACCTCACACAGAAACTAAGTCTCATAGACTTATCGTGTCTCCAACTTTCACCTCGCTATCCTTCAGGCCAAGAAGGAAGCTCAATAGATGGGAGTAATACTCCATACTACACGAATCAACATCCTCAACACAAACGATAATCAAGCCTACATAGAAGGCTACATACTAAGTGTATGACTAAATAGTTTCCACATCAAGTCGAGGAACTAAATCGCCAAATTTGACAGTCAGTTATTTAACTATCAAACAAATATTTAGCGCCATATGCAATCACTAGGCCCTTGTAATTAATTTTTTTATTAATTAAACCATTTGCCAAATATTCACTTCAAATTATCTTTTAAAAAGATATAATATATAAACCATTTCAACACTTGAAAACATTTCCATATGCTTATTTTATAATAAGTAATTCACAAAACAATTAATTTTCAACACTTAGAAAATATTCCATATACTTAAATCAGGATTAAGTATATATTTTATTCCTTTGGGGAAAACATTCACTTAAACATTTTCATTTGGGTCAAAATGAATGTTGCGTAAAACATCATTATGACAACCCAAAATCACAAGTATAGGGATTCGAAAATCAGATAGATATATAAATCTCTTATACTATACAAAACATTTCCTTTCGAAAATCATTTACTATAACAACAGTGTTATAGTCCATCATGTCCTGTACTTCTCGAAAACATCTATTTCAACAATGAATGTTGAAATTTATGGTTTCGATACTTAACACACTTTAAAATATCTTCAAATCATTTCACTTTATTTAAAGGATCACTTTCCAAAAATATCCATTTTATTAATAGATTATGGACTATCCAAAATCTAAATATAATCCATTTACCAAATCCAACATTTTTACACATTTATTAAAGGATAATCCACTGTCCAAAATCGTGTATATATCTCCTTTACCAACTTCATTACTTCTGCATGTTTTTATTAAAGGATTATCCACTGTTCAAAATCATGGATATAATTCCAACCAAATACATTGCTTTTACACATTTAATTTAAAGGGTCATCCACCGTCCAAAATCATGGATATAATACCATTTATAAAATTCCATATTTTAACTTATCAAATTCAATCGATTTTGGATTTATAGGTCAACGTTTATAAATTCACATGTATTATTTTGTAAAAACTTCCAGTTATAAAATCCCTTAATTAACCAATTCCATTTATCCCTTATTTATATGCCAAAATCCAAATTTTAAGCTAATTCACTTATAAATCATTTATTTACAAATTCAATCATTTATAATTTCACAAATTATAAATCTTATTCACTTATAAGGTTCACTTACAACTTCATTTTAACATTTATAAAACTCCTTTATAATCGGGTTATTTTGATTTATAAAATATCCATTTTATAAATCTTATATACATATCATTTATAATAATTCAAAAATCTTGATCTAAATAAACTTATTCTTTTAATAATTTACAAATCGTTATTAAAACTTATATAACTCAAAAAATCATACTTAAGTATATTTCACAAAAATCATAATTTTGATAACATAAAAATTATAACTTTAATTTATTTAAAATAAATCCATTTACTTTAACATTCAATTATATATAAAACATCTGTTTTATAAATCACTTGAATTTCCTTTTTTAAATTGAAATCATCACTTTAACATTTTAAAATTCCAAAAATAGGCTCAATGCTACAACAACACCAAATACATCAATCACAGCAACCCAAATATCATATATCACACAATAACAGCATATATCTCAACATCTGTAAATAAATCAACAATGGTGAGGAATTCATTTGGATCCCTCCAACCTGTCACTTACAACAAATATAAATATTAGAATATGTGTACAATGTCCGCTTTGAGGCATACGTGCGTACAAAGGGTCATCCACTCAAACATGGGAAAGTATAGGGTCTCATCTACTCCAATAGGCAAGAATATATTCAAATACCAATCAATATATACATACATATAATATATCATATATCATTCAAACAGTCATCAATCATCATAAATAAAATTTATTCTCACTTATATAGAAATATCAGCGAGACAAAAAGTGTGAGTTGTACTCACATTGGATTCCACTCCGTCAAGCTTTAAGGCTAGGAACTTGAGATCGAACGCATACTTCCTATCATGCTTTAGAAACCAAATGAAAACAAACCCGAATTTCTCCTTCCTAATTCTTGGCCAAGGCTTGAAATGGAGATTGGCTGAAAGTATAGACAAGAAGTGGTAGAGCTTTGAACTTGAATTCTCAAAATTAGACCCAGAAAATAGGTCATTTTCTCTCTTGTTTTTGACTCTCGTACTCTAAAAATTTGAAAATTTTGTTAACTGAAAAGTTATTGAAAATTATTTTCTCTTGAGTTTAAATAAAAGAATCAATTGATTCCAAGTTGTTTTGAGGGAAATATGATAGAATGAAGAAGAGGTATTGTCGGATTGACAAAAATGAAGCCCGAAAATGCACTTCATATAATCGTGTTTCAAGTATATCAGACCTCAAGATAGAAAAATGTAAACATAAATGTTGTAGCCACTATAATTTCGTATGGTTTAGAAAAAATAATTTCTTAATTTGGATATGTTATGATCAAGTTATGATCAAACCAAAATGGTTTATTCTCTGGCTTAAGAACTGGACCAGAGATGCACCGGAAAGAAGTGGACTTTTGACATATTTATGCTAAGAATTGTTAAAGGTGGTCAACATGAAAGTTGTAATCACTGGAAAAATACATGATTTGAATTATTTTTTACATTTGGTACCTTTTTGAAGAATTTATGGGCGAGAGAAGAAGAGGTGAAATATGGAGAACAAATGAGTTTGATTTGAAGAGGATGAACATTTATTTCTTTTGAATATTTTTTAAATATTTTGACATTATCTCTTTCTAATTTTTTCCTATGGTTGGAAGACATTAAAAAGAAGAGGAGGAAGAAGAAGCTTGAGAAAAGAAGAAGAAGAAGAAATGTGAATGAAAGTGAAAAAGGGATGGGTATTTATAGAAAAAGAAAGAAGTGGTATATTTACCAAAATAATCTCTTACCAAATTACCAAACTAACCTTACTTCGACTAAAGAAATCTCCACTTTTTCAATACTTAACATCATCTTTCACATCCTTAATTTATGTCTTAGTCACTTAAAGATTATGAAAATAAAAGTAATTATTTTGTTGGATTTTGATGTGATTTGGATTTGATGTTTACTTTTGACTTTCTTAAACGTACTTACTTTTCTTAGTGATGTTATAGAAGTTTTCTAATTATATTCAGTAAAAGTAAACATTTTTTATTATAATATGTAATACATATGTTAAAAAATATAACAAAGGTATGACAACATTGCAGCAGCTTATTTTGAATAATACGTTATTTTTGACAAAACGTTTTCCGATCATATTTTGACATTTTTGTTAAACTATTCATTCATATAAACCAAACTTAAAAATAAATTTATTGTTATCTTTAAATAATTAAAATAAGCATATTTGACTTATAAAATAATATAAAACATTATCCAAATCTTCTTATAATAATACGACATCGATTTATCAATATGCGACGAAATTTGTCAATTTTATAAAACAACTTTTATATATTTATTGAACCATTATAAATTAAATTATCATTATTATCAAATGATTTTGATATCGATTATATATATGTAAAAGGAATTATTTATCCTTTAAACAAATTTATCGAACATTTATCCTACTTTGTCGGAATCCGACTTTTGTCAATTTTACAATGGGAAACCAAAATCTTTATTCAATATCAAAAATAAGTTTACCATTCTTATTTATCATAGAAAACATGATTGTTTAAGTTCGAAAATTCTATATTTGAATTTTTGAAATAATTAAATATCTCATTTTCAAGATGTTAAAATTACGGATCGTTACATTCTCCCATACTTAAAAGAATTTCGTCCTCGAAATTACCAAGTAAGAAAAAATCACAGAATCCATTTACTTTTCAAAACAACTCGTTCAGTCCAGATTACCAAAATCACTTAAATGTTTAGTTTTCCCAAAATCATTAAGTTAAACTTCTTATAATAACTTCTTTAAGTTTTCAAATCCATTCATTAATTCGATTGCTAATTCATTTTTCAACTAAAGTTGAATTTCATTATATAACTTTCATATTCGTCACTTCAATTTATTAAATTCTTATTGTTCAACTATACTTAAGTTCGCTACTAATTCAATTCTTATTATTCAATTGTACTTAAGTTCACGACTAATTTAATTCTTATTATTCAACTGTACTTATGTTCTCTACTAATTTATTAAGTTCTTATTATTCACTTGCATTTACTTCCTCTATACAACTTAAGTTCACTACTAATTAATTCAAATTCTATTTTAT
Source organism: Allium cepa (assembly GCA_030765085.1). Lineage (NCBI taxonomy): Eukaryota > Viridiplantae > Streptophyta > Magnoliopsida > Asparagales > Amaryllidaceae > Allium > Allium cepa. The sequence goes on from CM060928.1 coordinate 818,772,512, forward strand.
TTAACTTTACTTTAGTCAAATTTCATATCACTTATTCAAATTCAAATTTTGGTTTTGCTTAAAAAAAATACTTAACCAATTTAACAATTGGTTTTACTTACATTTTTCCATTTTCTAAGTTACACAACTTAATTATCCAAACTTCCAAATTCATATTATATAATCACTTACCACTTATGTTTAATTTTCATTCCAATAACTTATCAAATCTGGTTTAAATCCAATTCAATTTATTTAACTTTCCTTTAGTTAAATTTCAGATCATATATTTTATTATACTAAGTCAAATTTATTTCAACTTTACCAAAGTTAAACTTTTTTTCATATTGTTAGCCCAAAACTCATTTTACTTATATTTATCAATTTCAAATTGGATTTTAAATTAATTTGTTTATCAAAACAAAACTTAAAATTTCAATTTACTATTGGTAGCAAATCCATCGCATAGAAATTCGAAAATGATGCTTATGATGCTGCAGTCATCACCCTTATTATTTCCCAATAACGATAGTGAATGCAGTGCTTTATATTCCCTTTAAAATTTCCTTTCATTATTTATAAATCACATTTACAAATCTTTTACTTATATAATTTCACTATATTACTTCACTTATATAAGATCATTCCAACTTCATTTATCTTATTTAGATTTATAATAATATAATCTCTGTAATTTTGAAAAACAACTTTCAAAATAAACAGAATTCAACATTTCCTAATTCTTAGTTAAATCCATTTTTATTTACAACTCATATTTGTAAATATACTTTGGTTGTTCCATTTCTTATATATAAGATTATTTCACATTTGTAAATCATATTAATTATAATTCCACACTTTATAATTCATTTGCTTATATAATTTCATTCTTTTACAATTGTTGTTTTTATTTAGATTATTCAAATGGCTTTTATTAACTTATATATATTTACATTTTCAACAACTAAACAATAAATTAGATACACTATAATGATTTTGGAAAAATTGTTTCTTTTATACATAAAATATAATCGGGGTAAAATTATTTCATTTACCCAATTTAAAATAATACTATGTCGACTTGCCTCGTTTAAGTGTTTAGAAATCCCTATCGATAACATGGCATCCCACATACCAATCAGAATTCACAAACAGCTCAACAGATGAGCAAACACAATATAAAACATTTTTATATTCACTAACAAATACGTGCTTATATATATAATATACTCAAGCTCAATCTAGGGTGCTACTATCCCTATCTATGTTGAGTACACATCAAAGCTTAGGAATATACAAAATTTAATTTCTGATACCATGTGTGACGACCCATAAATCCGTACCTTTTGAATCGACAATAAACCACACATGTCTGACCCAAAAAGCACAGACTGACGGAAAGTCAAGGAAAGAAATAAAGAGAGAAGAAGAGAAGAGAAGAAAGAGAGAAGATAAAACAAAACAAAACAATACAGAATCTCACATCGCAGCGGAAAACATATAATATCATATCAATGATCTTTACAAAATAGAAACTTTATATACATACATCAATCAGAGTCCAACAATCAATCACTAATTATCAGCCAGGGTAGTTATAATAACATGTCCTCACAATTGCCGATAATATATAACAACTAAGCACAACGGATAATCAAAACAGATACGTGTAAACGAGAATGAAGATCTCCAGCTCTCCTACTGAAGCTCCAAAAGCACCAAAACTAAACCTGTAAATATACACGGTTTGACCCGAGCATTAAAAGGGAAGAACACCCAGATCAGTCTGGTAAACCAGCATAAGAAACACACTCAACTGAATTTATTAAATTACCAAACTTTTCCTTCATCAAAACAAAAGTATCTCGTAAGACAAGCCTACACATAAACGTGGACATGTTTTTACCTCACGGTAACTAAAACGTTTCATATCAAATCCTCTTATATTATGATAGTATCTAGTATACAAATAATATTAATCATAGCCGAAATCTTTTTATTGATTAAATTCCAGCATATAGTCCAAAATAGGTAATACAATCAAAGTGGAAGGTACGTAGTGGAGTTTGGATTTTCATACAAGTGACCAGGTGATTGGACTACCTTCTGATGCGTACACCTCTAGATGGAGGTCCCGAGGCACAGAATAGCTGCACTCTACGAACACAAGACCGACCCACCTCCATAACTAGATGGTACCAAATATGTCATCCTCCGGTCATTACCGACCTTTTCTGAGGGCCTTCATAACATAAAAACCACAATAATCAGATACAGGACGTCATAGCGTATAAAGATATATCTAGAAGAGGATGATCATATCCTACTTGGGAGCGACCAACTTAGCCTTGCTGCATCTTTGCGAATAGATAGACTCTTACATAGCTAGTTTTGCCTCTTGCACGTCTCCAGAAGCTTTATCTGCCAAAACCTACTTAACTAGAAAATCCATTACTCTTAACCTACTCAAGTCAAATTTTGTGCATCCTTGAATTTAAGGGGAAGACAAAATTTCAAGCTAGGAAAAAAGACTGATGTAAATAATGATATGTTATCTCTGTTTATTGATTTTCGATGATACCGCGCCATTGAGTGAAACAGGTTTTCCCTCACTAATATCCCATAAAATTATATCTTTTTGAATTCAAAGTCCTACAACTAAACTGGTTTTAAATGGCACTCAGTTCATATCTTTCTATTGATCTTTGGTATTCTTCTTTTATCCCTTCTCAGGGCAAGTCTTATAATTACTAATATAAACAATAATGTGCGTGCATGCTAATGAGCAATCATGAATATCCATTAAACCATTGGATTATCCGTCCTAATGTTTAGTTTTCATAAGGTAACTACCGACCTACATGGCTTATTCAGGTCTACCAGATATATCAAATTTTCTTACTAACTATTGGAAGAAAACTCGGTCTATCAAAATACATTTATCCTAGTGTTTACCTGACCATCTTTCGATCTCATAGTTTTGCTAGGCTTGCTATGAGCCTAAAGGTTTTGCAGACCAATATATAACCTATCAATCTTTATGTATTCCTTTCTGTGTGTATACCGACTTTTGACCTTACCCTTGTAAAGCCCTACACTAGAATTTTAGACTTATATCATCTAGGGACTAACTGCTAAAGTATAGAGTGCTACATTACAGTAGTCCCATATGGTTTTCTAATCATCGAGTCAAATTTATCTTACACAATCTATCCAAAAGGGATAAGAACAATACTCTCTACTAAAAGATCTAACTACCCTTTTCTATTTTCTTAGAAACACTTTCTCGATAAATGATTTAACCCTTGAAATCATACTTTCAAAACAAGGAAAATATAACTGTTTACTTTATCCAAAATAATTGTGCCATGATATACGCTTTTATAAAATAGTATTGATGAAATTCGAAATAACATAAAGGCCATCGCCTCCTAAAACCATTAGTTATAAGCCAAAAAAATAAACCTTGTAGAGTGATAAAGCTCTGCCCCTCATTGCCATTAAAGGTCTTCTCCCTTCTTTAATATAAAAATATGTTAAAGCCTTTAACTTTTAGAACATAAGGCCTTAAGGCCAATAACATGGACGTCGCACTTTATAAAATGTCGATGTCCTCATGTATAAAACTTGGTTTGTATAGGAATAAGTTTTAAAAGAATAGAGTCGATATAGATAAAACTTTGACATCACTGCCTTAAGGAAATAAGAAGCATAATTAGGGCCGAAGTTAATATAAACGCCACTATAGCTATCTTTGAAAACATAGGACATTTAATAAAGGTGGCTTCATCATCATCAACGTCGATATAAATAAAAATGCATAGTTGCCTATATTGTCGTTGTCAATTTGTATAAAACATGCGGCATCATTATTGCAGCTATACATACTTCGAAAGCAATAGGGTCGGCGACGTTATGGATATGTAGCCCCATACACTTACAAAGATACATAGGTACTACAGCAAAGCATGCGGTAAGGTCGATGCCGTCGATGAGGATGCAGACTTCAAGCTTCTTCAACCCTAGTTGATTCATTACATACCAACATAGGTTGATATCATGTGTATCACTGTCGATTGTCCTCGAACCAATAGTCACAATGAAGATGGATGGCAACGTCATCATTGCCGATCGGCATTTTTGAAATTAATAATAAGACTGATTATTTGTTAATAAAAGTAAGTTATTTTCCCGCCAACCCCTATTTTTTATCAAAATATTTTTGGTTAATAATTACTTTATTGAAATTTTTTTCTGGAAAACCGCCATAGGATAGATTTATCGTTCCTAAACATATTTGCCAACCATTAACTTGTATTAATATTCTAATACAAATATAAAAAATTTCTTGCCTAATAAATTTATATAAAATCATAAACTCATGAGAAAAATCATCAAAAATCATAGTAAATCTGATTGACTATATTAACACATAAAAAATATGGGGCCAAAAACATAATTCAATTATTTCTAAATATTAAAAACCAAAATAAATGATTTTTCAACATTAGGAAATTCACCAAATATTCTCGTTAAATCAAAAGGTTATGAACTTAAAAATCCACTACCGAAATAATGTTTCTAACATCATACCAAAATTTCAAGTCATTTGACTATCATAAGATAGGTATTTAACTCAAAAATATCATTTAATTTCATCAGTAAATTCTATTAATTCATCAATAAGCATATAATCGTTCAAACTATCATAGCATGACATAATATAAGCAAAAAAAATCAAATTTATACTTAAAACCGAGACTAACAATTAAAACATGAGATTCATAGTTATTAGTCATCTTGAATGGCTGAAGAAGATTGAGATTTGTATTTTAATTTGATTCCCCTAGGCTTTCTTAGATTTTCCTTGCTTTTCTTTCCTTGGTTTCTCCTAGCAATGGTCGGCCTACCCTTTTGATTTTGTTTATATGAGTGTAAAATGAATGTGTTAGGAAGGAGGTGGGAGTTTGTAGTAGGAAATGTAACATGTTTCCTATTTTGCCCTTCTCATGGATTCCTCATTCCTATTAATGTCCTAATTAATCCCATTAGTTCACTAATTAAGGTTCGACCTATATTAGCTATCAAATCTTAATTTCTTTATCATTTACATTATTTATTTTATTTACCCAATTAAATGTAATAAATAATGTTAATCAATATTAGGATTGTTATATGTATATTGCACGATCCTAACAATATGGACTATGGTATCAATGGTAGAAATAGCACATCCGAGTTTTCTTTTATGATAAGTTCTAAAATTGTATCATTACCATCAATGAAGCACCAAATTATGACTTTATCAACAACTGAAACAGAGTTTGTTACCGCAGCGGCAGCCTTCTATCAAGCTATTTGGTTAAGGAGTGCTTGAAACTCTTCAAATTCTGCAAGATGGACAAACATAAAGCCTTCATGATAATATCTTAGCAATAAAGATTTCAAAAGAAATATGCATTTTGCATGGAAGGAGCAAGCATATCAATGTAAAATACCCTTTTATGGGTAATCTTTGCAATGATGGGATAACTGATTTAGTGTTCCACAAAAGTGAATATCAAGTCGCTGACATAATGACCGACCTTCTCAAACAATCTGCATTTTTGAAATTCAAAAAACAATGCTTGGAGTAGGCTTTAAGAATGATATTGGCTCGGTGGTAATGGTAGCATAGTAAACTAAGCTCAACATATACCAATTTAAGGGAGTGGCTAATATTTGGCATGTTTACTATTAGCTTTGTTCTGGTTTATGTTTCCAGTTAGTGTCACTTTAATGGTAATATAGTATATGCCCATAAAAGGTTACTGTTATTTGAAGAAGAAAAAAAAAAGGAAAGAGAAGAGAAGAAGAAGTGTATTTGAGCTTTCATCATATGTTGTAGCTTTTCATGCGCATATGCTCTAACTTTTTTCTTAAGTTAACATCGATATCAATTTTCATCTATCTATAAGGAAGCTTCTTCTAAAGTTTCGCGACAGTTAATGTTTTGAAACATCAATGAGCATATTGTTATGAGAAAGCTAACATGGTTATAGGTTTAGAAGTTTGAATAAAGGATTAACGAGAAGCTAATCCCATTATTTAGGCTTCACCTAAATACTTATGAGCTTAGGTAAGTTTCATTGTATATTCTTTAGGTTTCTCAACAATTTAGTAATTGAAATATTAGTGTTTTGTTTAGATTGTTGCCTGGATGTAATATACTAGATTTTTTACCACAAAAATTATCAAAAAGTTACTCCTAAGATATTACTTGCTATAAGTTTAACACATACATTGTACGTGTATTTACCATATATAGGTATCTTACAGATTTTCCATTTGACCTCTTAACCATACAGCTGAAATTACGTCTAATTTTTTGAATATATACGATAAGATTATAATTGATCTGTCTAGAGAAGACCTTATTTTTGTTTCACGGTGCAATTGTGATTCAGGTTATATATTTTTATATTATTCTAAGCAAGGTTGCTTCTAGTAGCATCTGATAAATCAACAATTCCAGTAGTAGTGATCAAATGGTTATTAGTTCAAGAGACCATTTCTCTCATCCCCAAGTTGCATATCTTTTATGTGTAAGTAGATTACATTCACTAATTTACCAAACAACTTAAAATAGATTAAATAAAATGGATAGAATGCAGTGGGGACTTGGGATACACTAAGAAAGAGGAGGGATGAATTGATATGCCTCATTAAGTCATTGAAGTTTGGTTATATATCCTTTTCACATAAGTCTCGCATTTTGTTTGTATATTGGAATTTCAATTATGAAATCGATAGTTTGAATTTCTAAAATCCATTGAAGATAATTGATAATTAACTTTTTTTGGTCTTTCAATTACTACAAACCATACATCTAAAAATATCTCCACGAAAATATTCTTATATTTACAGTATCGATAATATCTTACTTAGTCATTCAACAAATTATAATCTCATCCAGTATCCACGCATTAATATCATGAAAATTAGTTTAAGCTTTTTAATTTTAATTAATAAGTTAATTAGGTTTTACAACCAAATAACATTGTACATTTTATTTTATATATGCACTACAATTAATACCATCAATAGCGACGGCAGATAGCCTTTGCTGACCGATGAATAAAGCTGATGCCTCTACAAGTGTCGATTAACAACATAGCGATGGTGTAGCAATGACATTGGAAACTGTGTGCGGCAACGACATAGCCAGTGTTCGCCAACAGATGGACATGTTCTATCCATATGGTAGTCATGCTTATACCATTAAGATGTCACTGGCCGTCGCTAACCTGAAAACCATAAGCCTTGTTAGCTGCCGCTCACCTAAAATATAGATTTTGATTTCCACCTTGTTTATCATCCATGCAACCACATAAATACATTTGTATCTCTATTTACATCATATAAAATTCAAACAAACCCAATTTCAAACAACATAATATCATCTATATCATATTATATCATATATATCACATATCACTAAATTTATGTCAAAAATCCATACCATATATCAACATTCCAATAAACAAAACAACCATACCTTCAAATCCGTTTTCCCATCAACCAAAACAAATATCAAACGTCGACATATCCATCAATCATCCACAAATAATACAAGTATCAAATCCATCAAGTACATACAAACAAAATATGTTAAATATCCATCAACAATCCATCAAAACACGCTACAATTTTTTTTACAACATTTTGACAATGAAAGTTATAATAAATCCTTTTTTACAACGTTTTGTGCTATAAACATTGTAAAATAGTAGTTTATGACAACATTTTTATAAAATCATTGTAAAAAATTAGTAATTACAACTTTTATTCTAAAAACATTGTAAATTAATGATATATGATAAAAACGTTGTAAAATAATAGTTTATGACAACCATCGTTTGTAAACATTATAAATATGGTTTATAACAACTTATATTTCCAAAATGTTGTACTAAATACTATAGCAAGATTTCCCTACAAATATTGTTAATGTTAACGTATAATGACTTTTTTATAAGTTGTTTTACCTGTAGGTTGTACTTTAAGGAAATAATTAATTTCTAATAATAGCGTATAAACAATGACAAGCACCATTGTCCAAGTGGTTAAGTGATTAAGCTTTGGTGCGAGAGGTCACAAGTTCGAAACTTGCATAGCATGATTCAAACGTTTATTAACATATGATATGTTGTCTAGTGACATGTTGTGTATAAAGTACCATTTCACAAAAATAACGCATAAATAATAATATATATCTGGTATTTAATATATTAAAATTAATAATTTGCTATCGTTATTGAGTTTTAATTAATAATTCAAAAATATTAACTTATAACTAAGTGTTTAAATTAATCATTTATTATAATTAATGATAATGATTGATCATTAATAATTTTAAATTAACTATTTATTATACATAATGATCTATATTTGATAATTTATAATCAAGTCAATGGCCATTAGCTCAAGTTGAATAAGCGCGACACTATAGACTGAGATCCTAGAAGTCATGGGTGCAAATCCAGAAACATCAAAATGAATGCTCTATTAGAATAAACTTACAACTCATATTTCCAACAGATGTATAACTTTTAACTAATAATATTTATAATAATTAATTAATGATTTGTAATTAGTACATTGTAATTGATAATCTATGAATAATAACATATAAATAATAACTCGTTACCAACATCCACTATTTTATCACCGAGTACTTATTTAGGTATTTCTTCAAATTCCTATTTACATAGTAAATTTTAATATATATATAGATAGATTTATCACTAAGTACTAACTGTTTTCCATTTAACTTTTTTACACCTATCCCACTTCTTTAACCCAACAGTTCTAAAATAAAAAAATAAGAAACCCTAGCCAAATCGCTTTGCATACTTCGTCTCCAAATTGATTGCCCCCCCCCCCCAAAAATACAACTCGTGCTAAAAAATGAGGAGACCTTAGCTCCCCAAGCCAAATCGCGTCTTATATTTCATCAACTTGTGTGACGGTCTTATTAAATCTATTCCCAAATCCGACGATCCCAAAATCCATTCCCCAATCCATTCTCAAGTCCGTCGTTCCTAAATCTGAATCCTAAATCCAATGACCCGAAATAATACTTCTTAAATCCTATGACCGATACATATTTTAGTTTAAAAAAAATTTAAAATGGTTCTTCAAATGAAATTACCGCTCACACGTCACCATACGGTTACATTATTCGTTGTTATGTTGTATATGACATATTTTGAATTCTACTTACCAAAAGTGCTCTAATTTTCATTATGTTAACTGAAATTTGATTTTATTAAGCTAACAAAACCAAAATGATAGATGTGATTTGGGATCAGTTACCATATACTTTTTATTTTGTCGATGTTACTAGAAAACCCACTTTAACCCATACATGACATTATAAGCTTTGGATATATATGTTATGTACTTTGAAAAACTGCTCGGCAAGGTTTTCATGATAGTTTGGAATAGTTGTTCATTTGAGATTATGTAGTGTGTTTCTAAAGATTTCTTTGTTTTCATTTGTTAAGATACATAAATGTTGGTGGTTTTTACTAGGCATGCTATTGGATGGTTGCTCCATGTTAATGTTGCTTTTATGCGTTTACTGGGTTTAAATGAGTTACTGAATGTGTTTGATATGCATGAAACCGTGGTTTGCTTTAGCTTAACAAATAGTAGGTTAACGAGCACATGTTTGGTTTAAAGCAACACGATTTATGTTCTGTGGTTTCATGTATAAAAAATGATGTAGTTCATTTGTAGGAATTAATCTTCAATCTCATCGATAAAATTATTAGTTGTTGTCCTTCATTGACCATTTTGCTAAACAACAAATTACATAGGTTATTTTCATCATCTTCAAATCTTGGTTCCTGCAAATATGAAGTCGTGGAATTATTTTATAGTTTTGTAAGCGTATATATCATTTAGGTTTATAATTTGTCATTTGTTCGATAGCAAGTGAAGGAAATAGTCATTAATGTGACTTGTAAACTTTTGCTAGCACAAATGTGCCAGTTACATTTTTTTCATAAAATGGGGTTAGGGATGATGTTTACCACTCATAATGGGTTGATCATGTTATTATACCATTTTATGTAATGAAAATACCGTTTTCATTAATTGTTTATGGATGTTCTATTTAATGTCCTCTCATCAGGTCCGAACATTAGAAAGCTTTATTAAGATGGACAAAACATGCGTTAACATACCAAGGTTTTATAATTTTGTTTATTAGTTTCATAGTTATAAACCTTAAGGTTTAATAAGTGATGCATGCGATTTTTTTGTAAAATGATAGAAGATTATAAGAAGGTTGTTCAAAATTTTGTATATAGTCATGCAAAAAGCGAAGGAAACCATAAAAATTGTTTTTCCTTGCCATAAATGTAAAAATTTCATTAGACATTCTCTGAGGACATTGTGTCTCATTTGATCTATTTTGGAATCGATCTAACATATGATGTATGAATATTCATGGGTAAGCACATCCTCACAAAATTTAGGCAGTGAAGAGATTAATACACATAGGATGTACTTTAATGCATCAGTTGGTGATAAGGGGACTGAAGATCATAATAATAAGGCACATGCGGAAGTGTTGGAAGAAATGTTTGAATGTGAAATTCCTCTGTACCCAGGTTGTGCAAGCTATACAAAGTTGTTGGTAACATTACTTCTTTTCAAATACAAAGCTAAAAAAGGTATATCTAATATAGCATTATAGAGCTTCTTAAACTCCATTGAGATATGCTGCCCGATGGAAACACGCTTTCAGATTCAACATATGCGATAAAGAAGTTTCTTAAATTATTTAATTTAAGTCATGAGAAGATACATGCATGCGTGAACTATTTTTGTCTATTTAAAAAAGAACCCGCTCATAGTGATTCATGTCCTATGTGTGGTAAGTCTTGTTGGAAAGTGAAAAAGAAGAAATGCAAACAAAAATACCTATAAATTTTTTAAGATACTTCCCAATCATACTGAGATTGAAAAGAATGTCTAGATTCCCAAAAACAGCAGAATAATTAAGATGACATACCAATCATAAAAGTGATGATTATAAATTGCGACAACTAATAGATTCTTCACAGTGGGCTATAATTGATGCAATGTATCCTTTGAATCTGACTACCAAAATTTAAGGCTTGGTCATACAATAGATGGATTTAATCCTTTGTGATTGGAATTCTACATATAGCTATTAGCTAGTGTTTTTTGTTGTTTACAACTTTCCTTCGTGGTTATGCATCCACAAAGATAATATAATGTTTTCATTATTAATTCCTAGGCAATGACAACCAGGAAATGATATTGTTGTGTATTTGCAACCTCTAATTGAAGATTTGAATAAATTGGGGTTTAAAAGGGTGTTCGTTTATGATGCATATAGTCATAGTAAATTTAGACTAAATGTTATCTTAATCTGGACAATTAATGATTTTCCAACTTATAGAAATTTAGCAGATTGCACTGTGAAGGGTATGAAGAAAGCATGCCCTATTTGTGGCCGTAATACATGCTTAATATGGCTGCCATTCTACAAGAAATATGCATACTTAGGCCATAGACTACCATCAAACCATGAATATCGTCAATGGAAAATTTTGTTTAATGAAACCATAGAGAATAAATAAAGTCCCCTAATACAAACACGTGCTCAAGCCTTCGAAGATATCAAAGACATTTGTAATGTGTGGGGTAAGAAAGATAAGGAGGAAAAAAATGCAAGGGGAAAGTGAGAAGAAAAGGAAACAGGGAGATAAAAAGAAAAAAAGAACTCTAATATGGAAGAAGAATTACATTCTCTTTGATTTACCTTATTGGAAGGTAAGAAATAGCAAAAGATAATTCATTTATTTAGTCATGTATAGTAATTAGTAATTTTTTATTGACTAGGTGTTTGTGTTTTTATGTTTTGCTTAGGTACAACCTTTGCACCTTTATCTCTATGTAATGCATATTGGAAAAAATGTTGGTAAGAGTATTCATGATACGTTGCTCGATATCAAAGGAAAATCGAAAGATGGAATTAATGCATGTCATGATTTCTGAAGCAATTAGTATTTGGAAAAATTGCATTCGATTGACATGGGAAGTAAATTGTTACTTCCAGCTACACCATGCATGTTAAGCGATCAAGAGATGAATGTCTTTTATTATAGAATGAAAATTTTGAAGGTACTTGTTGGACACTGCTCAAATATTGGAAAATGCTTCGCAAAAGAAACCAAGATCTCAAGTCTTAGGTTCAATGATTATCATGTTTTGATGCAACGATTATTATGAGCATTGAGAGGACTTTTCCTGCAACGACACGAAATGCACTAGTGCAACTGTGTTCTTTTTATAATGACATATACCAAAAAGTGCTTAATAAGGATAAATTAGTAGCTATGAAGAATCAGGTTGCTTTAACCTTATGAGATCTAGAGATATTTTTTCCCTCCTTTTTGATATCATGATTCGCTTAACAATACATTTAGTGAGGGAAGCAAGTACTTATAGGCCAGTGCAATATCGTTGGATGTATCCATTTGAAAGGTAAACTTTATCGTGGATACTGAAATTAGTCAACAATGTTTGCATGTTTTGGTTGTAGATATAAGAAGGTATTGAAAGGCTATGTTAAAATCAAGCATGACCTGAAGGGTGCATAATGGAGCGTTATTTTGCCAAAGAATGCATATAGTATTATAATGGATATATTAAGCGTTCATCTAATACTGGAGAAAGGAAGAATCGGAATGAAGTGTATCAAAGTGATTTCATACAAGAAGGGTGCCTATTTCCAAAGGAACCTCTATGATATTCATGAAGGAGGCGATTGATGTTGTCCATCATTATGTGTTCTTTAATACCGAGGAAGTGGAGCACTATATAGAGTAAGTAGCAATTGCATCCAATTATTATGTATGAAAGAAACTAGATTTTGACTTGTATATTTGTGTATATAGAATGCACAAAGAGAAGTTGAAACACATCCTCAACTTGTAAGAGATGTTGTGGAACTTGCAAGGCTACATTTAGGGCCTCGCTTGCAAGTAAACAATTGTATTGGCTATATTATTAATGATCAGCATTTTCATACTAAAGATTTTGAGAAGTCTACGCAAAATAGTGATGTTTCCATTGAGGCAAGTACGATCCTTAAAGATGGATCTATTAAAAAAGTAGTTTATTATGCAGTATTGCGGGAGATTCTTTTCCTAGACTATTGTGCATTTTATCATACATGATAAAACGATTCATAAATATTATACTTAGAGAGTTCAAGATGATATTATATAGCCAGCATGAAATTTAAATTAGTGGGTATATGCAATCACCAACTCAAACAAACAAACATAAATAATATACCCAGTTTATCGTTTAAACACCCTATTTCATTCTCTTGTTTCAGTTGAAAACTAGGAATGTTTGTCTTGTTGGATCCTTATGTTATTTTATCCTTCAGTTTGTTGCTATTTAGTTCAGCAGTTATTTCTCTTTAGTTGGTGAATGGAATGACATGTTTTATATTTTCAGTAACTTTCAAATTATGTATAAAAAAATATGTGTTTGATCATTGTAAAATACACATTTATGCATCCCCCTCCAAAAGCAACCCAATATTAGTTTAAATATAATCTCATGAGTTAAATTACAATGTTGATTTTTATTCTAATCGTCGTCCCTTTTAGGACAAGCATGAATAGGATGATTGAAGTTTCTTAGTACATAACAAGATTTATTTCCACATCAAAAAATAAAATTTTAACAATCTTATCTAACGAACGAGTTTTACTTCATTATATTTCTCCAAATAGCGTTCCTAATCTGTTCAATTCTATAAACAAGTTATTCCAATGTGAAGCATAACTTTGTTTGCTTACCATTTAATCCTAACTTTAAATAGAAATTTTATCCCTTTCATTTTTATTTATTTTATTTTTCAATGATATTGTGATAATATAACGTATCTTCTTTATGTGAAGTTTATTGCTTTCTGACCATTGTTAATGGTTGTGTAAAATCTACTTGAAGTTTTCTTGTTAATAAAAAAGTGGATGTGCTTCTCAAAATAAAATTATGCATTTATATGATAAAAAATCAAGTTAACCAAGGAAAAATAAAACCCTCTTTTATAATGCTCAAGAATTTTAATAGGTCTCATCTGACATCTTTTTCAAGAGTAAGGTATCAAACAAAAACTAAAATGTCTTGTACACCACAAAATTGATGTTTCTAAACCCAAATATATCTTAGCAATTGGTGCTTTAACATTGTATGTCAAGGAACATTATCAAGTAGGCAAGATTTTAGACTATGGATTCGGATGTGTTGGTTTAGAAACTTTTTCATTTCAGTTAAATTTTTTGAAATGTCATAGAACACTATTCACATTTCGTCTTGCATAGTGCTAAGATAATGCTATGAAAGATGAAAAGTTAGAAACTTACATGGACAATGGATTAATATAAGGTGCTTTTGCATAAAATATTCATTTTCCCACTTATAATTTCTAACCAGCACACCAAAACAAAATAAATCTAATTTTACTGAAAGTGCTCCATCCATGGCATATTCAAGAGACATGCACCTGCTATATTGTTATACGCTTCCTATATTTCAGTGCAATGGACCATAGTCATAGTTTTCAGCTTGAGCTCGTACGAATGTGTTAGATTTTGGTAATATAATATTCCATATTTAAATTGATCTTGGAGATGTTTGAGTCTATGTGGAATTATGACTCAGATTCATTGCTTATTTTATAGATCTGGGAGATTTTGAAGTGTGATTAATTGCATCTTTTAGAGATTTTGCGTATTTTGTAGGGTGATTAATTGGCTCTTTTATTGCATTAGAGAAGGCAACAAATTATCTATATGGAAAAGATTTATGGAAGTATTCAATAGCTTCTTAAAGAATATATTGGATGAAGTCTATTATAAATGGACACGTCTAGGGTTTATAAGACGTGTGTAGGAAAAGTGAATTTTATTGGGTGTTCGATGTTGAGATTTCTTCTCAATTTTAGGTCTCTTTTATATTTTAATGGTTGAATCA
This sequence comes from Allium cepa, assembly GCA_030765085.1. NCBI lineage: Eukaryota > Viridiplantae > Streptophyta > Magnoliopsida > Asparagales > Amaryllidaceae > Allium > Allium cepa. The sequence goes on from CM060928.1 coordinate 818,787,566, forward strand.
ATAAAAAAATTTGCTTTTGGGGGAATCATTTTTGTTTGCTTTCTTCACTGCTTTCTCTTCTAAATCTAATTGTGTAGTGATCCCAAAAAAATTCCTAACAGTTGGTATCGGAGCCAGCTACACAAATTTTGGAAGAGTCTTTGACTATGGAGAAGATAAGCGTTGAAAAGCTTAATGGAAGAAACTAGGGGTTGTGGAAGGCGAAGATGGAAGATTATCTATATCTTAATGATCTTCACCACCCCTTGGAAAATAAAGGGGAAAAGCCAAGTGGCATAACTGAGGCAAAGATGAAAATTTTGGATTGGAAGGCAGTGGCAGCTATTTGGTATTTTATGGAGAATTATATATTTCATGTAGTTGCTTGTGAATCGTCTTCTTTTGGAATATGGAAGAAACTGGAAGTGATTTATGCAAAAAACTCTTCGATGAATAAGGCATTTCTGATGAGAAGGTTAGTTAATCTAAAACTAAAGGATGGCGAACCGATAGATGAACATCTCAACAACTTTCAAGAAATTGTAAACCAATTGGTGGAAGCTTCAAAGTTGATGATGAAACTCAAGCTTTGATATTAATGAGCTCATTGTTTGAAAGTTGGGAAACTCTTGTAGTCACGTTGAACAATTCAAATTCTAGTGGTGTTTTTATTCCACGAAGACTATAGTTAGCAGCCTTCTTCATGAGGAGATGCAGAGGACAAATTCATCGAAAGGAAATTCCACTGAAAAAAGGAAACTGCAAATCTATTGGCAGATGTCCACCTTGCAAGGAGAGAAAGACAATCTTTCAAACCATATACAAATCGAAACTTCATTTGCTATTACTGCGAAAAACCAGGTCATCAACTGAAATTTTACAACAAATTAAGAGAAGATAAAGAGGGGATGAAAACTCAAAAAGAAAGAAAAAATAATCTGGAGGTAGACAACGATGAGGAGGTAAACTTTGGCATTAGTAATGATGTTCTTTGTGTTGATATGAGTAAGGGAGGAGAGTGGGTGCTAGATTTTGATTCAAGTTTCCACATTTGCAATCAAAGGAAGCAGTCACTGATTATAACGAGGAAGCATTCAAGGTGGAGTCCGCTAATGGTGGATATCTACATGTTTAAGGAACATGTTCTGACAAGATGAAGATGGATACTGGGAGTTTGGTGACGCTTACAGGGGTAAGGCATATCCCAAAAATTAAAACGAATCTACTTTCTGTTGGACAGTTGGAAGGGAAAGTTTGTAACTTTTCGATTCAATGTGGAGTAACTAGGGTTGGAAGGGTAATAGGGAGGTGCTACGCGTGAAGAGGAAAAGCAATAATATTTGTTCATTGCTCGGAAAAACCTTAAAATTTTCAAAATCTTATACATGTGAAGTTGGGGAAACAAGTCTGTCAGAATCAAGGTAGAGTCAACAACGGAAAACGCCAATACCTACTTAGAGGTCATTGTGGTATTACAAGCAATTCTAATATGTTGGTGATGTGCATGTTTGATTGGTGGGCATGCATAGTTTGGAGGGATGTTTAGCTTTGTGGTGAGATATTTGTTTCCTTTGATACATTGTTTGGAGTTTGAGGTTCTAGGAGAAGCTTGGATGACATTTACGGAATATTTTATCAAGGTGGAAATTGGTAGATTTTAGTGATACAACATTCCATATTTAAGTTTATCTTGGAGATATTTGAGTCCATGTGCAATTAAGACTCAAAATCATTGCCTATTTAGATTTTAAAGTGTGATTAATTGCATCTTTTAGAGATTTTGTGCATTTGGTCAGACGATTACTTACCTCTTTTATTGCATTAAAGAGGGTAACAAATTATCTATATGGGAAAGATTTATGGAAATATTCAATAGCTTCTTAAAGAATATAATTTATGAAGTCTATTATAAATAGACAGGTCTGGGGTTTATAAGATGTGTGTGGAAAAAGTAAATTTTATTAGGTGTTGGGGGTTGAGATTTCTTCTCAATTTTAGGTTTCTTTTGTATTTTTTTGGTTGTGTCAATAAAAAATATTGTTTTTGGGAGAATCATTTTTGTTTGATCTCTTCACTACTAAATCTGATTGTGTAGTGATCTCGAAAAATTCCTAAAAGAATGTATATAAAAGTATCATTCTCTTTGACAAAATAATAAAAGTATCATTTTATATGCATTTTGAATCTGCATATAAAAGCTTGTACAACTTTTAGATTCAGTATTGTACTGAAAGACTACCTTTTCTTTGTAGTCGCAATCACAACAGGGTAGTATTAGAGTCCAAAATAATGGTACACATGTCTACAAACTTCAAAAAAAAACAAGTTACTTAATTGAAAAAAGAAGGAGGGTGCTAAGGGACGCTTGTATCAGTTGATCTTGCTGCTTTGGTGCACCGCATTCAACATGGGAAAAATACTTGGAAATTTATGTTGATATCCATTGGAACCTCATGCTCCTTTATGGAGGGAGATTCTTGAAGCTCGTATTATTCAGCAGGCTATATGAATAACGGTTGCTTGGCACAAGGATTTCGTCCTTGTTGGTTAGATCGTTTTTTTGTTAGTGTGTCTTATCGTTTATTTGTATTATACGGTCGAACTTATGTTATTTTTTGCTAAAAAATGGTCGTGTTGGAACATGTATTGTATTTCGTGTTTGAATAACAACTAACTTATTTTGAATAGTAGTAATTTGAAAAGGTTTTGTTTGTTGTTTGATCATTGAATTTTATTTGAATTACTGAAACTATATTATTGTTATGTCTATAATGTGTGTATTAGCAGGTTGGAATAGGCAGAAATATCTACGCAATATTTTTTTAAAAGTTACAGTACATATTTTACAACTTTTCAAAAAAGTTGTAAAATATGTACCGCGACTGTTTTAAATGGTGGTCAAATAATAGTTTACAACGACTTAAAAACAGTTGTATAATATATATTTCGCTACAAAGTGTAATCATTGTAATAAATAATTTCACAACTATGAAAATAGTTGTAAAAGGGGTTCAATGTACGCTTACCAAATTACAACATTTTCTGTTAGTTGTAAAAGAGTTTGTTACAACTATTGTATACAGTTATAGTTTAATATATTACAACAATTTTGAACCATTGTAATAAATTCTTTTATGATGTAGAGTAAGAGTCGTAAGAAGGGTATTTAGATATATGCAAACAAATTACAACAATTGTTAAACGTTGTAATAATTTTATTACAATGTTTTCCCACACCTATTTTGACAGATTGAAAAAGACATAGACCTATTACAATTGTGGCTAACATGACTTTTAGTAAAACGTTGTAAAATACCTATAACAACCTTTTTTTAGAGTTGTAAAATATGTTTTATGTTGTAGTGATAATCAAAATATGTCAAATACCTACTCACTATCCCCATTATCACCTCCCGACCTAGGAAAAGTCCCATGCACACCCATGAATTCTGTAATTCGCTCATTTAGCAAAGCGCTCAGTCCAATCCCCTACCAATCCTACAAATCTACTACCTGAGCTTTTAACTGTGCAATCTCTTCCTTCTTTTGTGATTTCTTGTACCTAGGCTGGGAACTCCTCACTTGTAAATTAAAAAATAGCTAATTATAAACAATTTATCTATAATATTAAATAAAATTTATAAATTAGTTAATGAAGTAGTTAAACTTCATAAACAATATTACCTCCTGATTGTCATAACGTAGCGTCTGTTCCGCATCTGCTTGTCGATCACAACATCAAATAAAAGAAATAATTAAATTATATTTACCATGACAGCTTTGGATTTGAGGCCCGTCCAGGTAAATGATACGAAGCAATCGTCATTCGTGTTCTCAATGGCATGACTATGAGTAAAGACCTCTAAATATGTAGGCTCGCGGTGCTCTTCCTTCGCTTGAACTTGTAGATGATTAAACGATGTTATAAATATTTTATAATCACAATTGACAAAACATACCAATTCCTCTTGATATTGTTGGAAGGATATTCATCCGCCGTTGTGTGTGATAGGATTTTCATTACTATTTTTCGAGCTTCGAGCAAAAATTCCCTGTAAATTTAAATATATGATCAACTCAGTTGATGCTATTACTATACAAACTTTAAACAAATTATAATAACAATATAAAATTAAAATAGTTACTTTTGCAGCGTTGGTCACCCAAAAAGCCTAAAGATCCACCAAACGATGTCACCATCCAATTAGGTTTTTTATTTTATCTTGTTTTGCTCCTAGGAGGGTGTCCCTGTAATTCATCATCGACTTTCTGTTCCAGTGAATCCAAAACAGACCTCGATCTTGGTGCTCCACAATCACTGCGGCCTACACATTGACATTAAAATAAATTATATAGTGTATTAATTTTCAAAGATCAAATATGTAATTTTCAAATGAATTATAAATTTATATTTACCAACAACTCAGCCTATATCGCATACTTGATATGTGATGGGATATCATCTCACCTCGGCCAACAAGTAGATATCCATCCAATATTTGCCTTTCTGGAAATAGCCAAGATGTAATCGAAAGGTTGTAGCTCAAATCCCCTATCTAAATTTTGATATGGACATTTAATAAATTTCAAGTAACATACATGCACTAAATATTAATGATGTTGCAATAAATTTAACACTTATCCTCCTTTCTTAGGGATCATAATCATCATGGGCGTAAATCAGCCATGCCACTGGCATCCTTATCAGCAGTAGAAGAAGTAGAATGTCGAGATCTCCTATGTGAAATAATATCTACCACAAATATATCATTTCGTATAATGAAAAAGCATATCATTTATTATTAGAAAACATGTCTGATTTATAATCACATAAAAATTTCCAAAAAACAACAAAAATAGAACGAGATCTAATAAATACATAGAATAGAATAATACATAGCTCCCAATACGTCATCATCATTAATAACAGTGGAAACTCAAAATATAAAGTATACAATAAGTCATATAAATATCCATCAAATATACATTACATCATCAGTAATTAAGAATCAGTCTTTGTTATTTCCTAATTTAGACCTGGTCTCTTACTCTATATCATTTCCCTCCACTCTCACAAATGCTTCTATTAGACCATTTGATTCATCATTCAAAGGCCCTAAATTAGTACGGTCGTCACTTATTATTATTTCATTATTTTGCTCAAAATCTGCTTAATAAGTTGCTTCGTTCGGAACATTATTTCCTTGAACATAAATCTTTCCTTTGTTTTGAAAACAACCGACCGATTTGCTTTATCTCTTTTTAGGGAAGGATACAGAGAAAAATAAACTTGTAATGCTTGTTTGGTTAATATGAAAGGATACTTATAGTAATGCAAGTTATGCTTTATTTCAATAAGCTTATAATCTTTGTGCACGTTGATTCCGGAACCAGGAACATTGCCGAACCCATAGCGTTTAAAAAAAATACTTTTTCTATAGGTCGTATAAAATATACCAACTCTTAAACATGTGTTAAGACTGCCATAAAAATCATTTACATGCTCATCTGGGTCATCGTTTTCTTTGACAAATATACCGTTGTTATATGTTAATTTTTCAGCACCATTATCCTTGGTGTTGAATTTAAATCCATAGATGAAGAATATTGGATAAGTCTTGAAATTTTTTTAGTCCCTGCATAAGATATTTAAGTGCATCATCACTAAAAAAAATTCTTGGATCATAAACATAGTTTGAAAACCATTTAGAATTTTTTTTACTCAGATCGCCACATAGATATTGTGATTTGTAAATACTGCAAATTCATATGTCGAGAATTTTGAATGTGTAGGTATTATTGAAATAAATACGAATTAGGAAATTCATATATCAAGAATTGTTATTTAATATTATGTGACAAATAGTGCAACTTCGACGTAAGTAAGAATATATTTGTGTGCTACATTACAATATCAATCTTCTAACCATATTTCCACACATTTTCCAATAGATTGACCATGTTGTCTAAAAATAGATAACATTGTTAAGAAGATTCTTATTCAACGACCTCATCATTATGAGAAACGATTACAAACGATAAGTTCACATGGTCACTAAAATAATAAGAGAAAAAGGTTGAAGTTTTTTCTTCAAGATATGATTTGCATATCGAACCTTCAACTCGTGCTTTCTATCTTAATTTATCTTTAGATGATTCAAGTCCCCATTACAAAATTAAATTGAATTTAAATTTGAATTTTAAATCAAAATCAAAATTATGGATATTCAATACAACCTCTTAAATGGATACATCCCCATATATTGCACATGGCCTCGAAGAAGTGATTCGGGTGGAAGATAAACATGTAGATGCTCAATTACATTAAAGAATCCTGAAGGAAATATTTTTTCTAGCTTGTAGTGTAGTATAGAGATATTATTTTCAAGTTTACGTATACGGTCAAATTTCAACATCGTCGAACAAAGCTCACTATAAAACAAACATAATTATGTGATAGCACTCCATATTTTTATGGGCAACAGTTCTTTGAAAATTGAAGCGATTGAGATTTTTGACCTTCGAAAATCGACAGCAATACGTCCACTGTATTATATGTCGAACAATCGAATGTCGAAAATACCAGATCATTAAGGGAAAGAAGAAAGAGGTAGAAGAAGAAAATAGAAACAACAACACAGAATCCCACAATAGTAGTGGAACAATATATAATAGATATAACATGTCTATGTACAAAAAGAACTACAATTGTTATTTATACATTACATTATCAGAGTATAATACATCAATAACACAATACTGGACAGTTAGAATAACTCTCCGCACAAAAGCTGAAGATTTAACCTATAATACATAGCAAAACAAAAAAACAACTACGTATGACACGTCTCGTCATCCAGTTCGTTTTTTGAGCTCCATAGCATCCTATCCTATATCTATAATGCTCGGTCTGACCCGAGCATTATAATAAAATAACACTCGAGTTAGTCTGGAAACCAGCATGAGAAAACACACTCATTTTAAATTATTAAAGTCATGCCACAAATAAACACGACGGGTTTTACCCTATGATGACCAAAACATTTCATATCAAATCCTCTGATATTATAATAGCGTCTAAGTACAAATACTTATTCAAATAGCTGAAATTGTTACATTAATTAAATTTCATCATACTAGACTCTACAATCAAGACCATAAAGGCATGTATTAGAAAATGGATTCCATACGAATGACTAGGCACTAGGGTACCACCTGTCACAGTACATGTCTAGAAACAGCGTATCGAGGACCACGATGGGACCCCCCACAACATAAGACCGGACTATCCCTAACTTGGATAGACCAAATATTATATCAGCCCGATGTTCCCACCCTCTCTCGAGCTCCTTCCATATAGTGTAGTAATAAAGTAATATTCACGGGTATCTAGAAAGGTGTTAAACATGCCCAAATTGGGTGCGACTTACTTAGCTTTATTGCATCCCCCTGATTTTCAGTCATTCCCGATTGATGAGGCTAGACGCTACGATTAACTTTTTAGGAATTTTCACTTAGAATGCTTATTGTCCTCCGATGACAATGTACTGGTAGCATTCAGCCATACAAGTCCATTCTGCGTCCGAATGGAACCGAAGGCATTATTCCTACTACATCCATTTTGGAATCACTTTCATGATTAGTAGTGATTAGCCCTCGCACTTCACAGCTCCATCTTCAACTCCATGTTCTTATTTTTACATCGAAAACGTATTCGTTGGATCGAAGTGGGCTTCAAATAAATTATCCGATCCCGGTCTCTTCGAAACAACATTCGATGATTTTAGGTACACTCAACCCCGGTTTTTTAGGAAATAAACAGACGAAAATAAGATTAGCGATCACGTCCTAACCATTAGTGGAAGGATTTTCTTATCAACGTCCTAGAAGAAAGAAACGAGTATATACGCAAAGTATACCACCTCGAACGGTAACTGTACCGTATAATTCCCGTATTTCTCCTAGATATTCCCAGAGTAATATTCTTGGTCCAGATTGTGTAGTCGGTTATTTAACTAATAAAGAATCATTCAACCAGTTATTCCATTTCCCACTGAATAACTCCAAATCTCTGCTTAATTTAATTTTTTTATAAATTAAATCTCTTTAACCAAAATATGTATACTTAACTTATCGACTTTATTAAATTCACCAACTTTCCCTTTTCAAAGGAATATTTGAAACCCCTTTTTAAAATAATATAGAAAGTACCATTACGGTATCAAACCATGGATTCACAGCTCAATGGTTACGTCTCTATTGCAGAGAATTCCAAGACTTAACTGCAGGCACTCACTGCCTTCGATTTCGCCATGCGAGTATACCATTACTCCCTCAAAATTTTATTTAATAATTTTTCAAAATAATACTCAAGAAGGTTCTATAATAATTTCTAAGTGAAGCTTTTGGCGAATACTCTTAGAATAAAAGTTACTATATAAAATCGAATATTGAATAATTTATCCCTTTAAAATAATTTTTGCTGATTTATTCTTAATTAATAATTAACTTAATATTAACCATATATAAAACTACTTAATTAATACTTAAATATACTTTAAACAGTTTAAAAACAACTAAATAATAAATTTTTCTGAAATATCCTTTAACACTTTTAAATTTTCTAGTTAATACTTAAAAATTTCCCTCTTTAAAATGAACTCAACTTCTCGGGAAAAAATACATTTTCTACTCTAATATAGCCAACCTAATTATTTATAAATCCCTCTCGATTTTATTTTTAATTTGATTTACATTCCAAATTCCATAAATTTCCTTTCCACATTCCTAAAAATTAAATCTACCATTTGTTTTTAAACTGATTTACCCATCTCCTTATAAATCCTCACCATGAATTAATAATTTCCATTTACCCACTGACAATTAGTCTATTTATAAATTTTGTTCATAAATTCCATAGTCTCAATCTCACTTTATAACGGTTTTACAATGATTATAGATCGATTTCTAATTTAAATTACATTTTTAAATTTATTTCTTAAATAACCCAACCATATTCCACTTATCTTTTCATCATTTAAAATCTAATTTGTAATCTAGTATAACACTTTCCTCTTTTACTTTCAAATTTCCCTTTTCATTTCTTCTAACTATTTTAATCTCAAATTTGAAAATAAATCCTTTTATACTTAAACAATATCGCTTTAAGCTCTATTATGTAAACCATTTTATTTACATTATTCAAAAAAATCTCTATTCACAATATCCCAAGATCTCTATTTACAATATTCCAAAATTATTAAATACAAATTTTAAAATCAAGTTATTTTTTTTTTCCAAATTCACTTCCCTTAATAAATCTAAATTCCACTATAAACATTTTACTTTCAATTTCCCTTTTTATTTGTTTTAATTAATATTAATATTTATGATATTTTAAAATGCCAAAATCTATCCAGTAATACCATAACGTCCAATAAATTCAAGTTATTCTATAATCCACCATAGATTATTCAAACTAATCCTATATCAATACCTGAAATTAATTCGACATTTTTGAGGAATCCAGTTGGATCCCTCCAACCTGTTTCCCTACATCCACGGATGTTAATACAATATAAAAAATACCAGTCCCACTTCGAGGGGGATATAGCAGTATATGGGGTCATTCGCTATCATGCGGGGAACATAGGGTCTCATCTGCTATATATATGCAGGAATATCAATCACTCCAACATATATACACACTACTATAAATAACATCACATTCAATTGATAAAATATATCAATTCAGCCAATCAATTAATAATTAATTTTAACTACTTAAAATTAATTACGGTAAATTCCAAATTGAGTGAGGTTAACTCATCTTGAATTCTCAATTTGCTAACCATTCCAAATTTGAATTTTTTTGCACAGCCTCCGCAGCTCCAAACCCACACCCGACTGATTCCGTTCGATTTAAACCTCGTATAAGTAAATTCTGAATGTATATAGATTAGTGTATTCCTTTTATAATTAAAATTAATAAACTAATCCCTTAATTCAAATCAATTTCCTATTAACCAATTTAAGTAACCTATTGATTTACTTAATAAAAATAATTGGCACCCAAATCACCTCATATGGAAACATTATTAAAATTTTAAGTTATTAAAGTTTAAATTTCCATTTTAACCAACTAAATAATTTTTTCTGAATGATAATATAATAAATTTTCAGAGTTCAATTTTTAAATTATAGAAGTAAACCAAAGATGACAACTATTCACCTTCCTTCTCCTGTACACCTAAATGCCTTGAACGAAACGTGCACGCAACCGGATATCATCGTCGCAATAGCTCTGTTTCTACCTGCCGCGACTTCTCAATTTACGGCCGCTACAGTAAACCAAAGCACGACCAAGCCTTGAATGGAGGCCACCAAAACCAGTCGTAAGAGCTCCTCAATATCTAAACACGACATCGCTCTAGCCTCCCCTTTCGTCCATCATTGATTCAACCTCGCCTCTGACCAAGTACTCACGCACGCCCTCAACAGTCCCCAACACCCCAAAACGGAATGAGCAAAAACCTCACATTGCCTTCAAACATCGAACTGAGACAAACCCCCCTTTGCATCGCGATCATTGTCAGAGTTGATAGCCCGTTGCGATTTGTTTTCGCGATGATGATATTTTTATGCTCGATTTGCTTCTGAAAGATGGAAAGGGAAGATCGAGAGTTTAAACTTCATTTTTTTAATGTTCTGAACGATTTTAATTTTTATTGAGAACCAAGGCAACTCGGTTGCGTGATATAAAAAAAGGAGAGTGGGAAGTGATGTTAGCGTGTTTGAAGATGGTACAGTGTTTTGAAAATGAGGGAAAGAACTGCTGATGGGAGAAGGTTTCGAGTCCTAATCCGATCGTATGGAGAAGATAGCTTTTTGGACCCAACTATTATATTGAATTTTCGATATAAACTTTAGCGCGTTTATATCTTGTACGGCCAAATGATAACTCCAAGCACTACGAAATTTGAAATCCGATTATAATACACTATCATGGATCCAATGGAACTGGTTTCGTCGAAATCAAAGACTATGCCTTGGAAGGCAATTTTTAACTGTCAATTTAAACGGTATACATTTAAAACTAAACAAATCACTTTTAAATCCCATTTTAAAAGTTTTATTGTCTTCGGTATTGTTAATATATATTTTATTAGCCTTTCAATTATTTTTAACAAGCTTAAAACCCAATCTTTAATATTTACCCAATCTTCAATTATTAATTTCAATAATTAAATTATCCGATAAATGGTTATATTTGAAATTCAAGTTAAAAGTTAACCTTTGAATGATAAAAATCAATTTAATATTCCAATTTCAAATATGCATAATTTCGGGTTGTTAAATTCCCTCCCCCTATATGAATTTCGTCCCTGAAATTGCTAGGTAAGAAAAATGCTCCAAACTCATTACTTATTCAAAACCCGCTTAGTTAAAACTTAACATCCACTTTTCTAAACCCTTTAGTCCTATTCAAACATTATTTCCATTTCATGACCTAATCCTCTGATTTCAATTTCAATTTGAACAATAATTTTTTAGTTAACAAAAAAAATTTCCAAAATTTTCTAACATCTTAAATTTTCAATTTTTTTGGGCAGTCTCCTTTGTATGGAGAGCCTTTTGCGATATGAAAACAGAGATAAATATATATACATCGACCCACATGGTAGAAAAACAAAATATATATCAATATTTCATATATTTGCGGTATTTAATCCAAAAACGTAGCTCATTTTAGCTTTTTTAGCAAGCGGCTTATTTTATATGAGATTAGTGCGATCAAAATCTAACCAAATGGCCTCTGGGTACCTGTACTTACTTAATTTAAACATGTAAGTTCCAAAACATCAAATTCAATTACATTTCACTTGTTTAAATAGGTAAAACACATAAACTTCATAAACCAACATGCCAAACATATATTATAAGCAATTAGAAGGTTCTGATTCTAATTTTATTATTTTTAATTGATTTCGTACTATTTCACTCAATCCGACTGATGTACAATCAAAATATTTGCATTCACTCATTTTCATAACTAACAAACCCATATCCATTTCAAATTGACTTAAAAATCAATTTATTCATTTTCTATTAATTTCACAAAATTTCATTTGCTTACATTACATCATACGATAAATTTTCTATGCGAATTTGGCAATATTCACTTAATAAAATCACCATTTCAGTTTATAGCTATTCTAAATTGATTCCAAATCAATTTTTATTTAATTCTATCTCATTTCAAATCTATTTTCAATCAATTCAATTTCATTCCATCCATGTCTACCTTTATTACATTCATATCCATTTTATTTCAATTTACTAATTAATTACCTAATTAGTTCACCTCCATTTTAGTTTACTCAAGTTTAGATTCATTTTATACTTCAAATTCGTATTTTATTTCTTTACCTTACTTTAAAATGCCATACCATTTTTATTTTTTTGCTGCTTTATTCTGTTATAAAATTTTCAACTGTATATTTTTTCCTTTTCATCTCTTCCTTGAGTATATTCACATTCTATTTTAACTCAAGATTATACATTGAATTATAGCCTAAGTATGTATATTCATTCCAATTAAAATTTTATAACTTATAGTTATTTGGTCGCTTTACAATCCGAGTTTATATATTCTATTCAATTTTCATTTTACTTGCACAAGTTAATTTTTTTTATTCCACATAATTTATTTGAATTTAATGAAGTATGAATTCAAATTCAAAGTATTATTTTTCCCACTTCCTTACTTATGTTTATTTAAATTCATATTATTAGTTCTTTTCATTTATACACATCTAATTCCTTTTCAGTCAACTAATTCGCATCCTAATTTAATTCATTTAATTTGTCCACTTCACTAATTTATTCCATTCAAATCGCAATCAATTTTATTTCTAAAATTTTATTTCTTCAACTCACTTACGTTGAATTCCTTTTATTTTATATCTCGATTCCAATCGATACCATTTTTAATCTAATTTTATTTAACTTAGCTCAAGTTAGTTTCATTCATTTTAACTTACTCAAGTTAAAATTTATTTTAAAAATTCAATTTTCATATTTTCCTTTAAAAACATTCACCACTTATAAGTTCTTACCTTATTTTCTAATATCTCTTAAAACATTTAAATAAGGACTTCAGAATTTTTTTAAACACCCGGTATTTATTCCAAATCGTTTTGAAATCAAATGTATAGCTCTCCCTAGGCTTTAACAAACCATTCTTTGGAATTTCCGAAACCAATTTGGTTTTATCCAACACAAATTTCCTTTCCAAAACATTTTCAACAAAATTCTCATATCAAATTTCTACAGTAGCAACTCATCACTTAGAAACTCGAAAATGAACATCGATGATGTCGTGATCATCATCGAAATTATAATCCAGCGACTATAGTGAGTTCATTGCTATATCTTTTCCAAAATCCATTCTTAAACATTTACTATTTAAAAATATCTCAAAATGATATTCCATTATTAATTCCAAAAATGTTTTCCAGAATAACTCTAATCTTATTCCATAATATTTTGAAATTATTTTCTAAACCTTCCTGGGTTTAAATTCGTGGATTCAAGTTCGAATCCATCCTAATTATAATTCATTTTTATAATTCCTATTTATACAATTTCTTTAGTTTTACTAACTATTTCAAATTTTATAATCTTATTAGATTATAATATTATCAACCAAACATTTTAATATGCAATAATAACTTTTTAGAAAATTATTTCCTTTATACCAAAATATGGTTTGGTAAAAATATTTCATTTATCCACTTTTTAAAACAATATTGTGGAAGTCTGCCTAGTTTAAGAGTTTAGAAATCCCTATCGATACAGTTGTCCAGAGTGTACCGACCAAAATTTATCAACGCTCAACCAATAAGTCAACACGATATAAAACAATTTATATCCACTAACAAGTACGAGCTCATATCTATTAATACTCTCAAACTTATTCTAAGCTACTACTTACCCTGTCTCTAATGAGTAATCCCCACCAGAGCCAAGGTTCTCGGTTAACCTTTTGCTCCGATACCAATTGTAGCGACCGAGATTTTCGACCTCCGAAAATCGACATCAATACGTCCACTGTATTACATGCCAAATAATCGAATGCCAAAAACACTAGATCATTAGGGAGAAGAAGAAAGAGGTAGAAGAAGAAAATAGAAACAATAACACAGAATCTCACAATCGCAGTAGAACAATATATAATAGATATAACATGTCTATATACAAAAATAACTATAGCTGTTATACATACATTACATTATCAGAGTGTGATACATCAATAACACAATACTGGACAACTATAATAACTCATCCTCACAATACTGAGTAAACAGCCTACAATACATAGCAGAATAAAAAAACAAGTACCTGTGATACATCTCGTCATCAACCTCGTCTCCTGAGCTCCATTACATCCTGTCCTATATCTGTAATACTCGGTCTAACCCGAGCATTATAATAAAATAACACCAGAGTCAACCTAGAAAATCAGTGTGAGAATACACACTCATTTTGCATTATTAAAGTTATAAAAATCATTTGAAAATCAAAGTTATCTCGTAAGGCCACGCCACAAATAAACATGATGGGTTTTACCTTACGATAACCAAAACATTTCATATCAAATCCTCTGATATTATAATAGTGTCTAAGTACAAATACTTATTCAAATAACTTAAATTTCTACATTAATTAAATTTCAGCATACTAGGCTCTACAATCAAAACCGTAAAGGCACGTATTGGAAAAAGGATTCCATACGAATGACTAGGCACTGGGTACCACCTGTTACAGTACACGTCAAGAAACAGTGTACCGAGGACCACGGTGGGATCCCCTACAACACAAGACCAGACTATCCCTAACTTGGATAAACCGGATATGCTATCATCTCAGGTGTTCCCACCCTCTCTCGAGCTCCTTCCATACATCGTAGTTGTAAAATAATATCCATGGGTATGTACAAAGTTAATGGACATACCCTAATTGGATGCGACCCACTTAGCCTTACTACATTCCCTTTGATTTTCATTCATTCTCGTTTGATAAGGCTTCGATTATCTTTTTAGGAATTTTCACTTAGAATGCTCATTGCCCTCCGATGACAATGCACCGACAGTATTCATCCATACAAGTCCGTTCTGGGTCAAAACGGAGCCGAAGGCACTTTTCCTCTACATCCAATTTGGAATCACCCCTAGGATTGGTAGTGATTAGCCCTTGCACTTCACTGCTCCACCTTCGACTCCATGTTCTTATTTTCACATCAAAAACGTACTCGTTGGATCGAAGTGGTTTTCGGATAACTTATCCGATCCTGGTCTCTGCGAAACAACGTTCGATATTTTTCGGTAAACTCAACCCCGATTCTTTAGGAAATAAACATAAGATCGGAGGTCACATCCTATATTGGTGGACGGATTTCCATATCAACGTCCTGGGAGAATGAAACGATTATATACGCACAGTATAGCACTTCGAACTGTAATTGTACCATATAATTCTCGTATATCTCCTAGATATTCTCAAAGTTGTATTTTTTGGTCCAGATTTGATAGTTGGTTATTTAACTACCAAATAGAAAATCATTTAACCAATTATTCCATTTCCCACTGAATAACTCAAAATCTCTCTTTAATTTAATTTTTTTATAAATTAAATCTCTTTATCCATAATATGTGTACTTAACTTATCGGCTTTAGTGAATTCACCAACTATCCCTTTTCAAAAGAATATTTGAAACCCCTTTTTAAAATAATATGGAAAGTACAATTGTAGTATCAAACCATGGATTTACGGCTCAATGGTTACGTCTCTATTCTAGAGAAATCCAATACCTAACTGCAGGCACTCACTGCCTTTGATTATGCCATGCGAGTATACCATTACACCCCCAAAATTTTATTTAATAATTTTTCAAAATAATACTTATGAAGGTCTATAATAATTTCTAAGTAAAGCTTTTAGCGAATACTCTAAAAGTTATTATATAAAATTGAATATTGAATAATTTATCCCTTTAAAATAATTATACTGATTTATTCTTAAATAATAAATAACTTAATATTAACCGTATATAAAACTACTCAATTAATACTTAAATATACTTTAAACAATTTTAAAACAACTAAATAATTAATTTTTATGAAATATTCTTTAACACTTTCAATTTTTCTAGTTAATACTTAGAAATTACCCTTTTCAAAAATACTTTAACTTCTCGGAAAAAAAAAATATTTTTCAACTCCAATATAGCCAGCCTAATTATTCATAAACCCCTCTTGATTTTATTTCCAATTTGATTTACGTTCCAAATTCCGTAAATTTCCTTTCCACATTCCTAAAAATAAATCTACCATTTATTTTTAAGTCGATTTACCCTTCTCTTTATAAATCCTCATCGTGAATTTATAATTTCAATTTACCCATTGATAATTACTTCACTTATTTATAAATTTCGTTTCTAAATTCCATAGTCTAATTCCACCTTTATAACGGTTTTACAATGATTATAGATTGATTTCTAATTAAAATTCCATTTTTAATTTTATTTCTTAAATAACCCAGCCATATTCCACTTTTCTTTTAATCATTTAAAATCTAACATAACTCTTTCCTCTTTTATTTTCAAATTTCCCTTTTCATTTCTTCCAACTATTTAAATCTCGAATTTGAAAATAAATTCTTTTATACCCAACCGATATCGCTTTAAGTTCTATTATTTAAACCCTTTTATTTACATGATTCCAAAAAAAATCACTTTACAATATCCCAAGATATCCATTTACAATATTCCAAAATTATTAAGTACAAAATTTAAAATCAAGCTATTTATAATTTTTCCAAATTCACTTCACTTAACAAATCCAAATTCCACTATAAACATTTTACTTTCAATTTCCCTTTTTATTTCTTTTTTTTAATTCAATATTCATATTTATGGTATTTTAAAATGCTAAAATCTATCTTGTAATACTACAGCATCTAATAAGTTCAAATTACTCTATAATCTACCACAGATTATTCAAACCAATCCCATATCAATATATGAAATTAATTCAACATTTTTGAGGAATCTAGTTGGATCCCTCCAACATGTTTCCCTGCATCCACAAATGTTAATACAATATATATAGGTTCATCCGCTATAATGCGGGAGAGGGGGCATTGGGTCTCATCTGCTATATATATGCAGGAATATCAATCACTCCAATATGTATATATATACACTACTATATATATAACATCACATTCAATTGATAAAATATATCAATTCAGCCAATCAATAAATAATTAATTTAACTACTTAAAATTAATTACAATAAATCTAAAATTGTGTGAGGTTAACTTACCTTGAGTTTTCAATTTGCGAACCGTTTCAAATTTTAATCCTTTTTGCACAGCCTCCGCAGCTTTGAACCCACAACCGACTAATTCCATTCGGTTTAAACCTCGTATAAGTAAATTTCCAACGTATATAGATTAGCGTTTCACCTTTTTAATTAAAATTAATCAACTAATCCCTTAATTCAAATCAATTTCCTATTAACGAATTTAATTAACCTATTAATTGGCACCCTAATTAGCTCATATGGAAACATTATTAAAATTTTAAGTAATTAAAGTTTAAATATCCATTTTAACCAACTAAATATTTTTTTTTAATAATAATAAAAATAAATTTTCAGAGTTCAACATTTAAATTACAGAACTTAAAACAAAGATGACAATTGTTCACCTTCCTTCTCCAGTACACCCAAATGCCTTGAACGAAACATGCACGTAACCCGATATCATCGTCACAACAGCTCCGCTTCTACCTGCCACGACTTCTCAATTTACAGCCGATATAATAAACTGTCGCATGATCAAGCCTTGAATGGAGGCCACCAAAACCCAACCGTACGTGCTCCTCTATAGCCAAATGCAACATTGCTCCAGCATCCTCCCTTTCGTCCATCATCGATTCGACCTCGCCTTTGACCAAGTACTCACGCGTGCCCTCAACAGTCCCAAATACCCTAAAACGAAATGAGCAAAAACCTCATGTCTCCTTCGAGTGTCGAACCGAGACAAACCCCCCTTTCCATTGCGATCATTGCCAGAGTCAACAGCTCGTTGCAATTTCATTTCTTGATGATGATTTTCTTGTATGCTCGATTTCCTTCTAAAAGAGGGAAAGGGAAGATCGAAATTTTAAACTTTATTCTCTTTTTTTTATGTTCTGAACAATTTTAATTTTTAATGAGAACCAACGAAACTCGGTAGAACTATATATATTATTAATTTTTCTAAACACCTCGATTACGTAACTTAAAATCTTGAACCCCTATCGAGGCATGCCGTTGGATGTTTATTATGTTATCCCCCTATTCCAAACGCAATGGGAAAGGTTTCGAGTCCTAATTCGATCGTATGGAGAATATAGCCTTTTGTGTAGGATCTAAATTAACCCTAGAGGGGGGGGGTTGAATAGGGTTATAGCAAATTTTCTTAATTTAAACACAAAAATAAACTGCAGAAATAAATATACTGAAAAGTAAATCACACACAAGATTTACCCAGCTTCGGCAACCCCTGCCTACTGCTGCATTCCCAGATTTCTATTAGAATTAAACAGTATCACGCTTACAAACACTCTAACAGACTTGCAAACCCTGCTACCGCCTATAGAGTTTTGCAAACTCGCAACCCCTGCTTACTGAACTAACTCTAAATAGACAATCAGACACAACCTAAAACCTAGGTGGTGATTTACCTAAACTCTTTGATTCGTAGAAAAAAAAACAATAATTAAGAACAAAATAGCCCTAAACTAATTAACATTATTAATATAAGTTTATTAACAATATTAATTAAAAAACAAAAACCCCCTTTTGTTTTTGAACACCGGCCCACTTCCTTATTTCACCCGATCCTCTTTTTATTTGTTCGTGAGAAATAATGGCGGCTTCGTTCCAGTTAGGGCTTCGTTCCCTTTTGATCCAGTTAGGGCTTCGGCTCTTCGTTGCAATTAGGGCTTCGGTTCTTCGTTGCAATTAGGGCTCTGGTTTCTTCAATTGATCTGTGATTTGTTGCCCTAGCTTGCTTGCAGTTGCTCGATCGAGTTTTGATGCTTGTGAATTCGGTATGTGCTATCTCCTTTTGCTTTTCTAATTTGATACTTGAACTCGATCGAATTGAAATGCCGATGATGATTAGGGTTTTAATAGGATTTGATTTCCTATTTTTGCGTCGACTGATTATTTCAAAAAATTGCTTTGGTCGTTCGATTATGTATTGATGCTTGAGATTTCTTTGACTTAATCAAATTCGTATGCACTTGATTCCTTGGTTGACACGGTAGAGAATTCTCGGCTTGAATTTGATTTTGGTTCCGTGACTTTCTCTGACTTGATAAATTTCGTATAATTTGATACTCATGGTTTTGAAGTTGTGATTTCTTGGCTTTGACCTATTTTGTTTACTTGGTTATCACGACAGTGGTTTGCTTTTTGACTTCGGTCACTTGATTTTGACTGTGGTTACTCTGTGCTCCTTTTTGAAAATTTGCTGCTCGATATTGTTGTAATGTGTTGTTTTACCCTGCTGCATATCACTGCATTTGAATTTTGTATGTAAACTTGGATTTGCTTCATTTGAAATTCTAGTGGCTGATCATCTTGCTGTTCACGGCCATTATATCTTTACTGCCATATTTTGCTTCACTGTTGCATTCATTGTCATTCATTAGTGTCTTGTATCAATGCTCGACCATGTTGCATATTGGACATCGATTCATTTCCACTTGATTCTTAATTTGGTTGTTACCTGAGTCACTTGTTCATATTGCCTTTGAACCTGTTGCATACATGACTGCTGTATGGTTGCATATTTGTAAGTTGTTCAGTTTGCATTATGCTTTTGTGCATTTGGATTTTTGGTCGACCCTATCTCCTTGAGTTGCAGTGCTTCATGTTGTATTCATCCCTGCAGCATAACCTGTTGCATTCTTTGATGGTTCATTGGTGCACTTGTACTTGGTCATTGTAGTATGTTGTCACTGAGTTTGAGCATTTTCACATTTGCAGCCTTGGTCTTCATACTGTATTCTCTGTATCATGCTTGTGCATTTCTCTGTTGTATTACTGTACACTGCATAGTGGTCTTCATTGTGATGATTTTGTTGCTCTGACTTATATCACTTGATGTCTTGAGCTTCAACTGTGCTCGAACTCTGTCCATACTTGCCCAGTTTACACAGATGCTCCACTTGTTCATTTTGTTCAAGTGTACTTGTCTTCATTCTGGTTGTTACAGTCCTATGCAGTTCATGTTGCCTTGACTTTGGTTTGTACTGGTGCACTTCTGTTTGCTGTCATGTTGGTAGCATTGTGTCTTAGCTTTGCTTGTGCATTGCCCCATACATATTGTCACTGTTTAATATTGTTTGCATTCCAGTTGTGTATTTCTGTGGATGCAGTCTTACTACTGTGTTGCTGTAGTCTATTGGGCTGCATTTGTGTATATTTGATTATTTTTGCAATCTGGTCTGTGGTGCTTTGAGTTGAACCTATCTTGGGTTTGACCTTGTTTTTGATTTCTGTGCTTTTGTTTGATTTTTGCACACGAGTTGGCGAGGCAGTGCACACGTATACGAATGTACACGTGTGTACTGCAGCCACTTGTAATTACCTGTCCTTGATAAAAAATATCGATATGCACAGATATTGCACAGTCAAAAATGATGACGAACAACCCAAATAACTGAGGCAAACAATGTTTTCAAAATCATCGTTTCTTTCAAATTTCAAAAATATTTCTCTTTCAATTTTACTGCGTTTAAAATATTTTTGCAGATTACTCAGATGCTGGATTCAAACCGGATTATAGTTGAAGACAAAAATATGAGTGTGAGAGATATGTAGTAAGGTCGTGATGTAAATGTGATGTGATTGTAATCAAAAAATGTACATGTATAGTGAGAGCATGAAATTGTACTATTTACAATTTGTAATAAATATTTGTTTGAATAAAAATTTCTGTTTGAATTCAAAATCTGTTTAACTTGTTCTGTTTGAATTCAAATTCGAATTCTGTGTAATTTAATTTTATTCAACAAATATTTATTTAAACTATGAAAAACAAAATAGTACATTACCAAATACATTTATATGAATGTATATATGTTTATTATCATCAAACAAAAATCATATAGCGCAAAGCGCATATTCAACAATCTCCCCCTTTTGATGATAACAAACATATATTTAAGATTTTGAACATATTAAATGTATTTGATAATTTCATTTGCTCCCCCTATTTGAATGCTCCTTCTCTACACAATGCTCCCCCTACATATATGCATAGAAATATATAAGAGAGCCTATATGCACAATGAAAATTATTTGACCTTTGCTTGATTCTATTCGACAAAAATCTTAACTTTTCTCTCCCCCTTTTGTTATCAGCAAAAGAATAATAGTGTTATAAAATAGGAATGAAATTATCGACATGAATCAAACATTTAACTCAATTAAATATAAATATCAAATTTCAATAAAATTCAAACAAAAATCATAACTACCCTTGTCAAGCGCATATTCCACTTTCAGAAGTGATGAAGATAGAATCATCAAAAATTCATATAGTTATGTCTATTTGTGGTATATTTATTTCTGGAAATTTGAATATCTACTAACCATGCATAACCGTTAGGACTTTTAAATGAGATTAGTAGTATTCCAATTTAATTTTAAAAAATGAAATCAAGTATCTTCTAACCACGCATGACCGTGAGGACTTTTAAATGGGATTAGAATCAACTTGTCTATTAAATCAATTATTTTTAATATGCGTTCCATACATGCATAACCGTGAGGACTATTAAATGAGCATGGAAGCACATAATCAAAAATCCAAGTAATTCACCCATGCATGACCGTGAGGACTTTTAAATGAGAGTGAATACTTTGGGTATTTATTTTTAATTGCTGAATATAATAAATTGAAGCACAAATAATTTCCTTCACTGATTTAAAGATATTGAAGAACAAATGATTTCCTTTGTAAACTACCACAAATTTACATACTAAATATGATCTTGATGAGTAATGTTTGATAGAAAGATGATAGAAATAGAAATGGTCATGGAATTATTACCCAACAAAAAGTTTTTATAACTCTTGTTATGAAATTCTAAAGAAATTTCCTAATTATATTTTCTCGAGTTTTAATATATGATAAATATCAACACTCATCACTTTTTCAATCACTATTCATCTTTTCGGTAATCATTAGGGAGTTAGATTAGTTCAAAAATTGTCATTTAGAATCAAATTCAAAAATCAAAATTTTTTTTAAAAAAAAATGATTAGTCAACCTCTATAATTCCCAAATCTAAACGTAATTTGGAAAATCTGTCTTCGGGGAGAGGTTTTGTGAAAATATCAGCAAGTTGAGTTTCTGTTGAAATATATTCAATGCAAATGTCTTCTTTAGCAATGTGATCTCGAAGAAAATGGTGTCTCACATCAATGTGTTTTGTGCGAGAGTGATGAACAGGATTATTTGACAAATCTATAGCACTCCTACTATCACATTTTAATGGGACTTGTTTATAGACTAAGCCAAAATCAGAAAGAGTTTGCATCATCCATAGAATTTGAGCACAACAACTTCCCAAAGCAATATATTCTGCTTCAGTGGTGGATAATGCAACACAATTCTGTTTCCGACTTGACCATGAGACTAATGAATGTCCTAGCATGAAACATGTCCCACTAGTGCTTTTTCTGTCAACTAATGAACCAGCATAATCAGCATCGGAATAACCTACTAAATCAAAATTTTCACAAGAGGGGTACCATAGTCCAAATTTGTGTGTGTGTGAAAGATATCTCAAAATTCGTTTAGTAGCTTTTAAATGAGATTCTTTGGGATTAGCTTGAAAATGTGCACACAAGCACACAGAAAACATAATATCAGGTCTAGAAGCAGTAAGATAGAGAAGTGAACCGATTATCCCTCGATATTTCTTTTGATCAATTGCAATTCCTTTCTCATCTTTGTCCAACTTTGTTGATGGGCTCATAGGAGTTCTCAATGGTTTGGAATTTTCGACTCCAAATTTCTTCAATAGCTCCAACACATATTTGGATTGTGAAATGAAGATACCATCACTGCTTTGCTTAATTTGAAATCCAAGAAAGTATTTCAATTCACCAACCAAACTCATCTCAAATTTAGCCTGCATGACTTGTTCAAAATTCTCACACAAAAGCTCATTAGTAGCACCATAAATAATATCATCCACATAAATCTGAACAATCAAAAAATCATGTTCTTTATGTAATAGAAACAGAGTCGTGTCAGCACTTCCCTTTTTAAAACCATTTTCCAAAAGATATGTACAGAGGCAGTCATACCAAGCTCTTGGTGCTTGCTTAAGACCATATAATGCTTTTTCTAGCTTATACACATGATTTGGAAATTCATGATTTTCAAAACCGGGTGGTTGTTCAACAAAAATTTCTTCTTTTAAATCACCATTCAAAAAGGCACTTTTCACATCCATTTGTTTAAGTTTGAAACCCTTGTAACATGCAAAACTTAGCAAGATTCTAATGGCTTCTAACCTAGCAACTGGAGCAAATGTTTCATCAAAGTCTATGCCTTCTATTTGGTTATAACCTTTTGCAACCAACCTAGCCTTGTTTCTAATTACATTTCCTGATTCATCAAATTTATTTTTAAACACCCATTTAGTCCCTACAATTGGATAGTCATTAGGCCAAGGAACTAAATTCCAGACTTTGTTTCTCTCAAATTGATTAAGTTCATTTTGCATTGCTAAAAACCAATTTTCATCATTAAGAGCCATTTCAACAGAATCAGGTTCAATTTCAGAAATAAAACCACTATGACAATAAAACGCACATAAATATTCATCAAATGAGGAACGAGTACGTATACCTTCCGTAGGATCACCAATAATTAATTCAGGAGGATGATTAGGTTTGAACTTTAATTTATCAGCATCAACAGTCCTCCTTTCAGTTTTCTTACTAAATGTCCCTTCTTCAGTGCCTTCAGGATCTACTCCATCGTCAACCATCCTTTCAGTCGTTTTTTCCAGATCAGATTCATCAAATTTCACATTGATTGACTCAACAATTGTCTTTGTTCGTTTGTTATATATCCTGTAAGCCTTACTCCTTGTTGAATAGCCCATGAAAATTCCATCATCAGCCTTTGATTCAAATTTTCCAAGTTGATCACCTGTGTTAAGAATGAAACAAGGACACCCAAATATACGAAAATAAGAAATGTTAGGTTTCCTTTCATGCCACAGTTCATAAGACGTTTTGCCAAGTATTGGTCTAATCATTACTCTATTCATTACATAGCACGAAGTATTCACTGCCTCTGCCCAAAAGATTAGAGGTAGCTTATACTCACTTAACATGGATCTAGCCAATTCCTGTAATGTACGATTTTTCCTTTCAACCACCCCATTTTGTTGAGGTGTTCGTGGAGCAGAAAATTCATGTTTTAAACCGTTTTCTTCACAAAAATTTTCAAATTCAAAATTTTCAAATTCGCCTCCATGATCACTTCTCAAGGTTTTAATTGTAACTCCTTTTTCATTTTGAACAAGTTTTGCAAATTTTGAAAAATATTCGAAAGATTCAGACTTTTTGGCTAAAAAGTAAACCCATGTAAATCTAGAATAATCATCAACCAATACATAACAATAACGTTTTCCATTCAAGCTTGAAATTTCATTTGGTCCAAATAAATCCATGTGAACTAGTTCAAGGACCCTTGATGTGCTAACAATGTTTTTAGGACGAAATGATGATCGACTAAGCTTGCTCAAGGAACATGCTTTACACACTTTATTATTTTTAAATTTCTGATGTGGTAACCCTCTGACTAATTCTTTTGATTCGAGTTTTTCTAAGAGGCTCATGCTAGCATGTCCAAGTCTCCTATGCCATAAATATGCCTCTTCGTCAGTGGCTACCAAACATCTAGAAAGTTTTAGATTATCAAATGAAAGTGAGTAAACATTCCCTTTTCTTTTGCCCATAAAAACAATGTTACTAGAAGATTTATCAATAATTTTGCAAGTATCACTATCAAAAATCACGTTCATACCTTTGTCACATAGTTGGCTAATAGAAATGAGATTGTGATGCAGATTTTCAACGTATAAAACATTAGTCAAAGAAAAAATACCGTTACCAACTTCACCTTTGCCAATAATCTTACACTTGCTATTGTCTCCCATGATCACATTTCCACCTTTAAAATTCTCTAAGCTAAGGAACTTCGATTTGTCACCTGTCATATGTCTAGAACAACCTGAATCTAGAAACCATTCTTGTTGTTCCTTAGCCCGCCAACAGACCTACATAAGAAGAGAGGAAGATGACCTAGAGAAACTCTTAGGTCCAATGTTATTAGTGATAGAAGCATTGTGAATAAACAATCCCTTTGGAATCCATACTTGTTTAGTCCTTTTATTTTTATTCCAATAAACATGAAATTTGTTTTTAGAATTCTTAGGAACCCAAACTTGTATAAATTTTGTGTTCTTGTTCCTATGACTATCATTTTCATCACGACATCTATATATTTCACATCTATCAAAGACATTCTTATATTTTGCATTATCATCAACTTGTGTTTTCCCAAAACCTAGTCCTTTCCCGTTGTTAGCAAAAATTTGATTTCCCAATAGCATGTTGAAAGATTTTTCGCCTCTTGAAAAGTTATTCAAAGATTTCTCAAGACTTTGGACTTTGGTTTTTAATGTTGAGTTTTCAGTAACAAGTGAGGTGCATCGATTAATAAAATCCTTTCTCCTAGTGTCGATGGTTTCCTTAAGATTCAAGTTTTCACTTTCAAGACTTTCAAAGTTATTCCTCAGTTTTGATAATTCTGAATCTAAAATCTTACATTTTTTACATTCTAGGTTTTGAATATTTTCAATTTCAGTTTCTAACCTAGAATTTTCATGGACAAGTTCTCTCCTATCAGATTTTAGTTTTTCAATTTTAGATTCAAGAGTATCAATCATTTTAGTAAAATCACAACACATTGAAACAAGTTCTTTATAAGAATAGTTACTTACCTCACTAGATTCTTCTAAGCTTGCTTCTGAATCCGATTTTGACATAAGACACAAGTTAGCCTCCTCTGAGCTATTATTTGAAACTTCCTCTCCTTCTTCATCATCCCAAGTTGCTGCAAAAGCCTTCTTTTTCTTTTTCTTTCCTTTGTTGTTTTTGAGAAGTGGACATTTTTGTTTGAAGTGGCCAGGCTTCTTGCAGTTATAGCATGTCAATTCATTATCGGAATCGTCAGAATTCTTTGACTTATTACCACTTATTTTCTTCTTTCGTGACTTGAATCTTGACCATTTTTTAAGATTATTGACAGCCATTGCAAGCTCTTCAATTGGATCTTCTTCTTCTTCATCGCTTTCTTCTTTGCTCTTTAAGGCAATCGTCTTCTTCTTTGGTTCGGAGTTATTGCGTTCTTCCTTTGCTTTTAGCTCAAGCTCATATGTCATCAAGTTTCCAATCAACTCCTCCATGCTTAGTTTGCTCAGATCTTTCGATTCTTGGATTGCCGTGACTTTTGCCTCAAAGTTCATTGGTAAAACTCGTAGTATCTTTCGCACAAGCTCTACCTCAGTGAATACCTTCCCAAGCGCTCTAGCATTGTATACCAAGGTTGAAAAACGTCCAAACATATCCTTTATGCTCTCGCCTTTGTCCATCACAAAGTTTTCGTATTCATTGCTGAACAGGGCTAGCCGAGACTCCTTGACTTGAGAAGTTCCTTCGTGTGTCACCTCCAAAGTATGCCATATTT
This sequence comes from Allium cepa, assembly GCA_030765085.1. Lineage (NCBI taxonomy): Eukaryota > Viridiplantae > Streptophyta > Magnoliopsida > Asparagales > Amaryllidaceae > Allium > Allium cepa. The sequence continues at coordinate 818,814,446 of CM060928.1, forward strand.
CCTGTGCTGTTGTACAATGAGAAATTCTATTAAATTCATTTTTATCAAGAGCACATATCAAAGCATTCATGGCTTTAGCATTTGTTGTTTTCAATTTCTTATCGTTAGCATCCCACCTATCCTTAGGTTTAGGAATCTCAGTATCACCAACGATTATAGTGGGGGGTTTATAGCCAGTTTCAATAATATCCCAAACTTCATAATCAACAGAACTGAGATAGATACCCATCCTAACTTTCCAATAAGCATAATCGTTCCCGTTAAACATGGGTGGCCTAGCAATAGATTGCCCCTCAGAAAAAGCATTATTTTGTAGACTCATGACTCTAGAGTTAAAAATACCAGGCTCTGATACCACTTGTAGGATCTAAATTAACCCTAGAGGGGGGGTGAATAGGGTTATAGCAAATTTTCTTAATTTAAACACAAAAATAAACTGCAGAAATAAATATACTGAAAAGTAAATCACACACAAGATTTACCCAGCTTCGGCAACCCCTGCCTACTGCTGCATTCCCAGATTTCTATTAGAATTAAACAGTATCACGCTTACAAACACTCTAACAGACTTGCAAACCCTGCTACCGCCTATAGAGTTTTGCAAACTCGCAACCCCTGCTTACTGAACTAACTCTAAATAGACAATCAGACACAACCTAAAACCTAGGTGGTGATTTACCTAAACTCTTTGATTCGTAGAAAAAAAAACAATAATTAAGAACAAAATAGCCCTAAACTAATTAACATTATTAATATAAGTTTATTAACAATATTAATTAAAAAACAAAAACCCCCTTTTGTTTTTGAACACCGGCCCACTTCCTTATTTCACCCGATCCTCTTTTTATTTGTTCGTGAGAAATAATGGCGGCTTCGTTCCAGTTAGGGCTTCGTTCCCTTTTGATCCAGTTAGGGCTTCGGCTCTTCGTTGCAATTAGGGCTTCGGTTCTTCGTTGCAATTAGGGCTCTGGTTTCTTCAATTGATCTGTGATTTGTTGCCCTAGCTTGCTTGCAGTTGCTCGATCGAGTTTTGATGCTTGTGAATTCGGTATGTGCTATCTCCTTTTGCTTTTCTAATTTGATACTTGAACTCGATCGAATTGAAATGCCGATGATGATTAGGGTTTTAATAGGATTTGATTTCCTATTTTTGCGTCGACTGATTATTTCAAAAAATTGCTTTGGTCGTTCGATTATGTATTGATGCTTGAGATTTCTTTGACTTAATCAAATTCGTATGCACTTGATTCCTTGGTTGACACGGTAGAGAATTCTCGGCTTGAATTTGATTTTGGTTCCGTGACTTTCTCTGACTTGATAAATTTCGTATAATTTGATACTCATGGTTTTGAAGTTGTGATTTCTTGGCTTTGACCTATTTTGTTTACTTGGTTATCACGACAGTGGTTTGCTTTTTGACTTCGGTCACTTGATTTTGACTGTGGTTACTCTGTGCTCCTTTTTGAAAATTTGCTGCTCGATATTGTTGTAATGTGTTGTTTTACCCTGCTGCATATCACTGCATTTGAATTTTGTATGTAAACTTGGATTTGCTTCATTTGAAATTCTAGTGGCTGATCATCTTGCTGTTCACGGCCATTATATCTTTACTGCCATATTTTGCTTCACTGTTGCATTCATTGTCATTCATTAGTGTCTTGTATCAATGCTCGACCATGTTGCATATTGGACATCGATTCATTTCCACTTGATTCTTAATTTGGTTGTTACCTGAGTCACTTGTTCATATTGCCTTTGAACCTGTTGCATACATGACTGCTGTATGGTTGCATATTTGTAAGTTGTTCAGTTTGCATTATGCTTTTGTGCATTTGGATTTTTGGTCGACCCTATCTCCTTGAGTTGCAGTGCTTCATGTTGTATTCATCCCTGCAGCATAACCTGTTGCATTCTTTGATGGTTCATTGGTGCACTTGTACTTGGTCATTGTAGTATGTTGTCACTGAGTTTGAGCATTTTCACATTTGCAGCCTTGGTCTTCATACTGTATTCTCTGTATCATGCTTGTGCATTTCTCTGTTGTATTACTGTACACTGCATAGTGGTCTTCATTGTGATGATTTTGTTGCTCTGACTTATATCACTTGATGTCTTGAGCTTCAACTGTGCTCGAACTCTGTCCATACTTGCCCAGTTTACACAGATGCTCCACTTGTTCATTTTGTTCAAGTGTACTTGTCTTCATTCTGGTTGTTACAGTCCTATGCAGTTCATGTTGCCTTGACTTTGGTTTGTACTGGTGCACTTCTGTTTGCTGTCATGTTGGTAGCATTGTGTCTTAGCTTTGCTTGTGCATTGCCCCATACATATTGTCACTGTTTAATATTGTTTGCATTCCAGTTGTGTATTTCTGTGGATGCAGTCTTACTACTGTGTTGCTGTAGTCTATTGGGCTGCATTTGTGTATATTTGATTATTTTTGCAATCTGGTCTGTGGTGCTTTGAGTTGAACCTATCTTGGGTTTGACCTTGTTTTTGATTTCTGTGCTTTTGTTTGATTTTTGCACACGAGTTGGCGAGGCAGTGCACACGTATACGAATGTACACGTGTGTACTGCAGCCACTTGTAATTACCTGTCCTTGATAAAAAATATCGATATGCACAGATATTGCACAGTCAAAAATGATGACGAACAACCCAAATAACTGAGGCAAACAATGTTTTCAAAATCATCGTTTCTTTCAAATTTCAAAAATATTTCTCTTTCAATTTTACTGCGTTTAAAATATTTTTGCAGATTACTCAGATGCTGGATTCAAACCGGATTATAGTTGAAGACAAAAATATGAGTGTGAGAGATATGTAGTAAGGTCGTGATGTAAATGTGATGTGATTGTAATCAAAAAATGTACATGTATAGTGAGAGCATGAAATTGTACTATTTACAATTTGTAATAAATATTTGTTTGAATAAAAATTTCTGTTTGAATTCAAAATCTGTTTAACTTGTTCTGTTTGAATTCAAATTCGAATTCTGTGTAATTTAATTTTATTCAACAAATATTTATTTAAACTATGAAAAACAAAATAGTACATTACCAAATACATTTATATGAATGTATATATGTTTATTATCATCAAACAAAAATCATATAGCGCAAAGCGCATATTCAACATTTTGGACCCAATTATTATATTGAATTTTCAATATAAACTTCAGTGCGTTTATATCCCGTACGGTCAAACGATAGCTCCAAACGCTACGAAATTTGAAATTCAATAATAATATACTATTACGGGTCCAATGGAACTTATGTCATCGAAATCCAAGATTATGCCTCGGAAGGCTATTTTTAAATGTCAATTTAAAAGATATATTTTTAAAACTGAACAAATCACTTTTAAATCCCATTTTAAAATTTTTATTGTGCTTAGTATTGTTAATATATATTTTATAATCCTTTAAATTATTTTTAACAAGCTTAAAACTCAAGATTCAATATTTTACCCAATCTTCAATTATTAATTTCAATAATTAACTTATCCAAAAATGGTTATATTTGAAAGTTAAGTTAAAAATTAACTTTTAGATATTAAAAATCAATTTAATATTCCAATTTCAAATATTCAAAATTTTGGATCGTTACAAAAATCATGGATAGTAAATTTTCCATGATGATATTGCAATTTTGACTTTTCATCCCACACGGTTTATTGTTTTTAAAATCAACTTATCTATAGAGATTAAAAAGAAATTCTATCGGGACATTTTATTCCTTCCACTCACTTCAGCATGAGTTTACTTGCATATTGTCTAGCTCATAGTATGCTTTGGGTGTTTTACTATCATTAGGCTTCATATAAAGTTCGAAGCATTTACACAATTATTTTATATCATGTTTTGAATTTAGATCGTCCTTAATTTTTCCCTTAACATTCAAAATTGTAAATTGTATTAGATATGTTATCGAGTACATTATTTCATTGTGCATCATGTCAATATTATGTTGAAGTAGGAGATCTTTCCAATAAGGCAACTCCTAAAATATACTTTATTTGCACTAGTTATGAATTATCGATTTACTTGAAATTTTAGTCTGTACCTCAGTTTGATATATCTTTGCATAATCCTTTACAACTTTATATATTTCTACTTGATCAAATCATTGGTGGTCGCATTCTCTCTACTCTATTAGTTGTAAGGACATTTTATCTCTTCTAAAAGGATGATTAATTTGGAGGAAATGCCAATGGCAATCAAACCATGAAATTTTCTTCTCATGCGGTAAAGAAAATGCCTATGTTTCTTTCATGCAACAAGGATAAGCTAGACGACCAGTCGTCTCCAGTCCAAAAGTATTGCATAAGCCAGAAAATCACTAATAGTCCATAAAAAAGACGCAGACATACGAAAATCCTTTTTTTAGAAACGTCGTATGTATCAACCCCTTCATGCCATAATGTTTTCAACTCTTGAATCAATAGTTGAAAATAAACATCGATTCCTCGTGTTGGATCATGAGGATCAGTGACGAGAGTAGTAAGAAACATATATGGAGCTTTTATACACATCCATGGAGGTATATTATAAAGTGTAATCATAATAAGTCAGGATGAATATTTGCTACCAAATTGAGAGAACGGTGAAAATCAATCCGTATATAAACCAAATTTGACATTACGGTTGTCAACAGCAAACAAAGGGATAAGTCTTATCCAAATGTTTCTATGCTTATCTATCGGATGGATGTGTCAAATTTCTTACATTCTGTGTTCTCACACTGTGTCATCGCATATGACATGTCGTTTCAGAAGATGCATATAACCTTTAAAGTTTAAGAGTGATGGGTAAATAATGCATTCTCTTATATGGACTTCCTTTCCTTTCTATTTTCTTGGTTTGTATCTTTTCTCATTACATATTCTACATTTCCAAAGGTTAGTGTCATCTTCCTAGTACAAAATGCAACTTTTTATATAGGTATCTATCTCTTGGTATGGCAGACCAAAAGAAGACATAATTTTTTTCAATTTATAAAGACTATCGCACATCCGATTATTAGGTGGTATGTATCATTTTGCAGCTTCTACTACTTCTGTAAACCTAGTTTCTTTAAAGTTGAATTTTGATTTCATAGCAATGCATTCGAAAGTAATTGATAATTCCGTTTCGCTTTTACAACCATTCCATAATGGTCTCTTAGTAGAATCCAATAAATCATAGATCATTTTAGCTTCCACACTCGGTTCTTCTTTGATATTTACGTCTTCATCGTCAACTTGAACAGCATGAATCTTATTGTTCTACATCTTCCATCATATCTTTTATTGGATTCGTAACATTCACCCCATCCTCTAACAATATGGGAGTTGGTGCAACTTCTCCATGATGATCCTAAAAGTAATAATTTGGTACGAAACCAACTTGAATCAAATGTACTATAACTATGTCTGGCTTCCACTGCTTCTAATGTGTGCACTTACTATAGGGACAACGAATATCTAGTTTATTTCCATTATTAGATGTAGCGAATCGAATAAATTCATGTACACCATTCTAGAAATGTTTCTTCATTGAACCTTTCATACCAGTTCGGGCTTCATATATCCAAGTATGGTTGAAAAAATAATTAAACATTTTTCCTTTTCTAAAAATATATGATAGAAATTTCGATGTATTGTTGTTGTGTTTTCTAAAATAAACTAAAGCCTTTTGATGTATTGTTGTTGTGTTTTCTAAAATAAACTAAAGCCTTTTGAGACTAAAGACTCTAATTTGCTATTGTTTTATTTATTAAAATAATATTTAACCATTATTTTGAAATAAACATTATTTTTTCTTAATTTTTACAAATCAATTTTAATACACTATTTGTTTTAAAATAAATTTATTATGTAAAACAACTTCCAAATATACACAAATTGCTATTTTATTGCCATATTTTATAATTCAGTCAACTATTTAAATATTTTAACTAAAATTTAAATTTTTAAACATATTTATAACTCATCTAACTACTTAAAATTTTAATTTGACTATTTTGTCAACTAAAATTTGAAGTTTATTTTAGGGACAGTTTGGCTAAAGTTCCTATTAAGTTTCAAAATATACAAAACATCCTTGTCAAAAAAGAATGTTATATTTATGCAATTATGCAGTGAATAATTGCAAACATTCATGCAATTATATCCAAAATTTGCAAACATTTCTGCAATTATTCAATGAAAAGTTGCAGAAATTTCCGCATTATTTCGAAAAATTATGGAAATTTCCACAATTATTCACCAAAAAAGTTGCGGACATTTCCGCAATTATTAACCAAAAAAAATTATGAAAATTTATGCAATTATTCATTGAAAAATTGCGGACATTTATGTAGTTATTCACTGAATAATTGCGTAAATGTATTGTAACGACCCGCCTTTTTGGACAGTTTAAACCGACGATCAAATACCCATGTCGATTCCAAACCATTAAAAGGGCAGATAGTTATTGGGGTAATTAAGAAAAGAAAAGGAAGGGAAATAAAGGAAATGAAACAACACAGAATCTCACAGCGGAAGGCTAAAGTAAAATAATAAAGTAACAGTTCATGAAGCTGTTAATTAAATGAATACATTTGAAATGAATACATTTGATTATTATTATACAACATTTATCAGAGTTACATACACAGCAAATATCATACAACAATGCAGCGGAATGGAATGAATATAATAGTAGTACATAATATACCAAATCTTCGTCTTCATCCTCCAGAAATAGATCCTCAAAAATCTGAAAACTCAGGACTGACCCGAGCGTAATGAAAAGACAAACACTCGAGTCAGGACTAAATATCCTCATGTAAGTTAAGTCAATCGTAAATAAATATGAGTGTAACGGCGTCAGAGATGTTTACGGGGTTTGACATCTCCTATCCAGTGTCAACGTGCGTGCAATAACTCAAGAGATGTTACGGGATTTTCCATCTCTCAAGGATCCGTGAAACTATATACTATGTAGTAATATACGCTAAGTAGATAATGTCTATCAGTAATATAAAGTATCAAAATAGCGTTAAGGCGTTACCATAATCCCCCTTAACACATTTTATATTCCCAAAAGCATATACAAGACCGTAGTTTCCCCAAAACCGGAAGTCACCAGAGGGCAATCCATATACTCAAGGTACAAATCAAAACGTAGTGGTCGCGAATAGGATAATCAGTATGACAAGGTACATGAGGCGATACCAACTAGGATACTAGTAGTTGCGTGATCCGGACTGATGTTGGGCATAGCCAGCAGCTACCCCAACACCGCGAAACAACACTCCCAAATCAAGGGGTGCACCCAAATCGCATCACAAATGTAATAGATATGGTATCGAAGAAGTGTGTCCGCTAGAGGTGGCGAACCTCAATGGCCCGGCGCGGCTCCTGTTTTAGTCATGTCAGGGGTCATCCAATAATCGTTCTCTTTCTTCAGTCAACGCGTTCACCAAACCATCCACTTCATTCTGGATCAACACTCCGCGTATAATAGTTATTAAAGTGGTTTTCGGTATCGACAGAGAGTATGTCCATATCCGATCCCGGTCTCTTTAATAACTACGTATTATTACACCGTTGGCTCTTTTACATTTCAAATCGATTCATAATTGATATCAAAATATCATGTTCGCTTTAAAAATCAAATCCATTTCAAATATCATTTTATATCGCTTTTACATAGTAATATTCAAAGCCCGAATTAGGGTTAAATCTTTAAACAAATCAATTTTCGAATTTAAATCAAATCCCAATTTTTAAATTTCAAAGTCTCGACTTATATTACTTAACAATTTCTTTTAACCAAATTTATTTCAACATTCCAAACCCAAATTTCGATAAATTCGATTTCTATAAATTTATGTCTATTTATAACTTTTAAACAAACATATAAATAAATTTCAAATCGACGATTTTAAAAATTATTAATTTAGCTAATTCGGTGTCCGTATATAATTTTCTATCCTATGGCCAAGTAATTATTTATTTCAATTAAATGTCAGGGATGAGCATATATTACTTAAATTAAATCACAGTATCATATGTATGCATAACAGGATATATATAAGCAAATAAACATCCAAACATTCAAACATCAACCAATAACATCATCGAAATACATCGTCCAATAGGCAATACAATTCAAGGCAATTTCATAGTTATCGATGTCGGGTGATTAAATTGCAATTCAATTTCAATTTCAATTTAACTGTCAAATTTAAACTTCAACGATTAATTCGAATGACAATCTATATGACCATTAAATTTTTATCAAACAACGACAAATAAAATCATAACACTACATAATGACAATTTTAACTAGCATAAAGATATTCAGTACGTTGTGAGCGTTATAAAACACTCACCTTGATTTTACGATTTCAAATCAAATCGAACGACGTTCGATTTAACCCAAAATTTTCTCTAGCTCCAAACGATTCCAATCCAGCTCCTTTGCGAAGAGCTCGTCGAAACGATTCCAACGCAAAAAGTTTCGTCCGAATCCGACCTCGTATGAAAAAGATATGATTTTTACAAGTTTACACGATTTTATATTAACTAAATTTACAACCTTCTTTATAATTTTACCTAACTCAAATCTCAGCCACTAGATCCCTCCTCTGCAAATCTCCACCGCTCCTTCTTTCTTCCATCTCACGTTCATTCTACAGGAAGAAACCGAACAACATGAACCCATAAGCCATCACCTAGGGTTAAATATTGTGACCACCACGATCAACTTCAGGCCGATCAACGACCATGGTTTTGAAGCTCACGACGAAGGCTACCTTCGGCTGTAAGATGGTGGAACTCGGCCTCCTATTTTACCTCGAAAAACGCGAAAAACGCAGCCCCTTCCTACACGATTTCCCGTTGATTCGAAGCTCCGTTTTCGATCATCTCCGTATGGATTTGAAGAGCTCGTCGAGATCTACACTTTTGCTTTTGGAATTTTTTGATTTCGTTGAACGGATTGAAAGATATTAAGGAAAGAAGATCGGCAATTTCTGGCCATGGAATAGGTGGCGGCCATGATTTAGAATTAGGGTTTCTGGATTATAATAATAATAAAACTGTCTCGGTTTGCGTGCGTATTTATATTGGTAGGTCCAAAATCATCCGAACTCCAATCGAGACGTGCCACCAGGCGTTTATAAGGTTTTACCCCCATTCCGGACGCAATGGAATAGGTTTCGGAGGCTAATTCGATCATATGTGTGAGTTACGGCAATAAATGATCAAATTTAAATTAAACCGATTAAACGAATTTCTATGCGTTTTGTCTTGCCCCGGACAAACGGTAAATCCGTTTGACTTGAAATTTGAAACCTTACAATAATATAACATTACGGATCCAATGAAACTAGTTTCGTCGAAATCCGAGACCGTTTGAAAAATGACTATTTTTAACTCGCCAAATTAATATTAAACAATTTCAACGCGTTTCGAGCTGCCACGGTCAAACGACAACTCCGATTGCTACGAAAATTGAAATCCGATAATAACTAACTATTACGGATCCAATAGAACTAGTTTCGTCCAATTCTGAGACTGTTCAAAAATTGGCTATTTTTCAGGCGATAATTAAATATTAAAATATTCAATTTTCACAAATAAATTTTAAATTCAGTTTTAAAAGTTCTATAACATCACTATAACTCCAATATGATAAAATAAAATTTTACAAATCATTTTTAATCATATTAAACCCGTTATTTTATTTATCCAATAAATTCCAAATATTTAATTTAGACAATTTCGCTTATCCAATAATTCATTATCTTTTGAAATATTGAAATTGAACTTATAAGATTCAACTTTTAAAACCATTTCAAAATTTAGAACACTATTTTCATTTTACAGTTATTCAATTATTCAATAAGTTTTAAATATTTAATTTAAACAATTACGTGTTCAATATTCAATATTTGATTTCAAATAGATTTTACTTATCAATCAATTACTCTATCATACCCAATGAATTCAACATTTAATATCCTATTCAACTATTGATTGCAAAGGCATTCACTAAGTAGCTTTTTTTACATTACTTGGATAATTATTGCAATTCATTCCAGTTATTATTATTCCAAATGAATTACAAATTTTTTTATAACATTAAATCACGAAATCTTATTAAATTAGCTAATTTAATTATCGAAAATTTACGGGTCGTTACACTCTCCCCCACTCAAAACTTTTCGTCCTCGAAAAGGAAAAGAAGGGAAAAGAAAGGAAAAGAAACTAAGTATAGAATTCAACATTAGATATATTTTATTCAAAGTTACCAACTTATAAAACAATGAAATTCCATTTATAAAGTCATAACTACGCTTCCACTAACTTACTCCGAACGGCTTCCTAACTTTTAAAGTTAGTAATCAAAACAAGTTATAAAAAAAAATTAAAACTTGAAAAAATTTCTAACACTCGGATTTTACGAAAAATTTCGGCAGAGTCTCCTTTGCGCGGCTCGATCGGAAAAAATATAATAGCATATATATCATAAATATACATCTCATCTCAATGATGAGGCATCCCATATGTGGGGAAACAACATATAAATATCACCAATATCATATAAAACCGTAAGCGTACCTTTTATTTAGCATTTATTAGCATTTTACTTACATTATGCGTTTAGCGTAAAAGCGAACTCCACAACGAAGCGCAACCCCTTTGCTACCTACTAAAATGCTCAATAACTAAGTTAGAACCATGCATATAAAGATAGATCGATATATTTAGCCTACACAACATATATATAACATATTTAGCTTCAAAACTGAGATTTCAATTTCTGGACAGCAAACAAATCTTAGCTTTAGGTCACCTAAACTGTAAAATTTGAAAACAGAATCTAAACAAAAGTTGTTGCATTCATTTCAGGTTTTCCGGAATGTCCAAAATCATCGAATTCGGATCATTCGTTCAAAAGTTATGGCCGTTTTACTTAGGGGATACGCTTCAGCCTGGGCAGTGTTTGCGCAGGTCCGCGACATTCATCCACATTTCCGACCTTCTAAACGATATCAAAACACAAAACACTTAAAACAAAAGATTTAGCTTAAGTTCTTAGCTTTCCATAAAGTGCAAGATCATCAAAATCCGATAAACTTGTAAAAATCATATCTTTTTCATACGAGGTCGGATTCGGACGAAACTTTTTGCGTTGGAATCGTTTCGACGAGCTCTTCGCAAAGGAGCTGGATTGGAATCGTTTGGAGCTAGAGAAAATTTTGGGTTAAATCGAACGTCGTTCGATTTGATTTGAAATCGTAAAATCAAGGTGAGTGTTTTATAACGCTCACAACGTACTGAATATCTTTATGCTAGTTAAAATTGTCATTATGTAGTGTTATGATTTTATTTGTCGTTGTTTGATAAAAATTTAATGGTCATATAGATTGTCATTCGAATTAATCGTTGAAGTTTAAATTTGACAGTTAAATTGAAATTGAAATTGAATTGCAATTTAATCACCCGACATCGATAACTATGAAATTGCCTTGAATTGTATTGCCTATTGGACGATGTATTTCGATGATGTTATTGGTTGATGTTTGAATGTTTGGATGTTTATTTGCTTATATATATCCTGTTATGCATACATATGATACTGTGATTTAATTTAAGTAATATATGCTCATCCCTGACATTTAATTGAAATAAATAATTACTTGGCCATAGGATAGAAAATTATATACGGACACCGAATTGGATAAATTAATAATTTTTAAAATCGTCGATTTGAAATTTATTTATATGTTTGTTTTAAAAGTTATAAATAGACATAAATTTATAGAAATCGAATTTATCGAAATTTGGGTTTGGAATGTTGAAATAAATTTGGTTAAAAGAAATTGTTAAGTAATATAAGTCGAGACTTTGAAATTTAAAAATTGGGATTTGATTTAAATTCGAAAATTGATTTGTTTAAAGATTTAACCCTAATTCGGGCTTTGAATATTACTATGTAAAAGCGATATAAAATGATATTTGAAATGGATTTGATTTTTAAAGCGAACATGATATTTTGATATCAATTATGAATCGATTTGAAATGTAAAAGAGCCAACGGTGTAATAATACGTAGTTATTAAAGAGACCGGGATCGGATATGGACATACTCTCTGTCGATACCGAAAACCACTTTAATAACTATTATACGCGGAGTGTTGATCCAGAATGAAGTGGATGGTTTGGTGAACGCGTTGACTGAAGAAAGAGAACGATTATTGGATGACCCCTGACATGACTAAAACAGGAGCCGCGCCGGGCCATTGAGGTTCGCCACCTCTAGCGGACACACTTCTTCGATACCATATCTATTACATTTGTGATGCGATTTGGGTGCACCCCTTGATTTGGGAGTGTTGTTTCGCGGTGTTGGGGTAGCTGCTGGCTATGCCCAACATCAGTCCGGATCACGCAACTACTAGTATCCTAGTTGGTATCGCCTCATGTACCTTGTCATACTGATTATCCTATTCGCGACCACTACGTTTTGATTTGTACCTTGAGTATATGGATTGCCCTCTGGTGACTTCCGGTTTTGGGGAAACTACGGTCTTGTATATGCTTTTGGGAATATAAAATGTGTTAAGGGGGATTATGGTAACGCCTTAACGCTATTTTGATACTTTATATTACTGATAGACATTATCTACTTAGCGTATATTACTACATAGTATATAGTTTCACGGATCCTTGAGAGATGGAAAATCCCGTAACATCTCTTGAGTTATTGCACGCACGTTGACACTGGATAGGAGATGTCAAACCCCGTAAACATCTCTGACGCCGTTACACTCATATTTATTTACGATTGACTTAACTTACATGAGGATATTTAGTCCTGACTCGAGTGTTTGTCTTTTCATTACGCTCGGGTCAGTCCTGAGTTTTCAGATTTTTGAGGATCTATTTCTGGAGGATGAAGACGAAGATTTGGTATATTATGTACTACTATTATATTCATTCCATTCCGCTGCATTGTTGTATGATATTTGCTGTGTATGTAACTCTGATAAATGTTGTATAATAATAATCAAATGTATTCATTTCAAATGTATTCATTTAATTAACAGCTTCATGAACTGTTATTTTATTATTTTACTTTAGCCTTCCGCTGTGAGATTCTGTGTTGTTTCATTTCCTTTATTTCCCTTCCTTTTCTTTTCTTAATTACCCCAATAACTATCTGCCCTTTTAATGGTTTGGAATCGACATGGGTATTTGATCGTCGGTTTAAACTGTCCAAAAAGGCGGGTCGTTACATGTATGCGATTATTTAATAATTTAATTCCAAGGACCTAATTTACAATCTTTTTTTAGGAGAAGTTTTCGTGTATTAAGTTTGATTTTAAGGACCCGAGCTTAATGTCCACTTTATTTTATAATTACCATTCACACCTACATGTTAGAAATTTCGACATCACTTTAATTCTTTGTCATGTACACGCAACTTTGCATCCAATGTGTATGTTGTTGTGTTTTCTAAAATAAATAAAGCCTTTCGGGACTAAAAGATTTAATTTGTTGTTGTTGTACTTGTTACAATAATATTTAACCATTGTTTTCAAATAAACATTATTATTTCTCTTAAGTTTTACAAATTGATTTTAATATACTATTTGTTTCAAAATATATTTATTATATAAAACTACTTTCAAAAATACAAAAATTACTATTTTGGCAATTATAAATTAAATTTTAAATCATATTTTATAATTCATTCAACTATTTAAATATTTATTAACTAAATTTTAAATTTTAAAACATACTTCATAATTCATCTAACTACTTAAAATTTTAATTTAACTAATTTATGAACTAAAATGTGAAGTTTAGTTTATGATTAGCGCTAATACTTATAATTAATACACATTAATTACTTAGCATAAATTAATCATGTTTAGACATAATCTATATGTTTAACATATTTACTATTCAATCATACGTATTAGTTCTAATATTAATCTGAACTATAACAAATAATCGTTTACACCAATCAACGTATACATTTGTCAACATTATAAATTAATATTTGGATCTTAGTTCAAATTGAACAATAATCAACAATTTCAAATGATTTCAAACCCGTAATCAAGTAATACACTATCACCAACTAATACATAATGATCAACAATTTCAAACCCATAATCATACCAGTTAGCCTAAATCAGAAATTAGGAGTAGAAAATTACCTAAATTCAGATGAATCGAAGAGCTTAGTTATTTCGGCGGGTTGTGGTGGCCTACAGTGATGTTAACGATGAACGAAGGTGTTCAAGGGAGACACTACAAGAAAATGTATAATTTTCGACAGTCGAAAACCGTCGACGGTCGTCGGTAGCCGTCAGAAACCGACACAAAACACCCTCGCAATTTGTCCCGTAGCCGCATAGTTTTTTCGGTGGCTTACCAATAGCCTCTGTCGTAAACTTTCCGATGGCTACGGACAAAAAACCCGACGGCTCTTGACGGTCGTCGAAGACACGTGGCCGATCAAGAGGAAGCAACAAAACCGCCACTAGCCAACGGAAGCCGTTAGAAAATGTTGACTTGGAAGACGTCGCCAGGCATAGGAATCCGTTGGAATACCTAAAGCATTTTTCCAAATATATACTACATGCTAGCCTCACATACACAATTTAGAAATGCAGTAGTCATAGGCAAGCACATATCTAATTCAGATATTCAATATAATCTCAAATCACACAAATATACTCAAATCACATAAAGAAAATTAAAACAAACATAGCTCATATAACATCCAACAAACCAACACTTCGTTAACATAATATACATATATGTAATTGTACAATATGTACACCATGAAACACCAACAAATCTGACACCATCAAAAACTCAAATGTCATCATTAACAACTCACCACCATCAACTCACAAATGTCAAACTGGACATCGGCAAGTGTACCATCAAATTATATATAAAACATCTCAAAGTATCCAGCCGCACCATCTGAATGTATTATCAAACAATATTAGACAATGTCGCATGACAAAAAAACATACTTATTACTCCTGTCAATCACCTTTAGAACCTCAGGAACCAGCTACAGAAAGCTGTCTCCATACTATTGCATTACTCAACAATACGTTGGTCCAGCAGCTGTGTCAACTCAGTGACTTGCTGATGGTTCTGCTCCTTCAACTGCGCCACCCTAGCTCTCAATCCAAGATCTCTACTAGATCGATCTGAGCTTTGCTTTGACTGGCTCTCCTCTGTCTACCCTGCAATACTTATTTAACTTAGTAAAAGTTTAATTATTATAATCTTACTATCGAAGCTACACATAATATTTTGATTGTTATATTTATTAACATATTATTGAAACTAAAGCGATATGAAGTTCTTTAGAACTGAAAGATTAATAAATTGTTATATCTAAATATATTATTCATTATCAGTTGATTGTCGAAACTGTAATGCTTCTTCCGTGAAGATGGGTCTATGACCGACTCAAAAAGACATCCTCCTCTTCCATACTCAGCTGCTCTTAAACTATTTCCTTTAGAAGTATCTGTCTTTGTTCCATAAATCGTGCCTACATGAACAAATAAAAATACATTTGAAATTAGTTGCATAATATCTTAATTCATTATACTTTAATAATTAAAACAATTTCTGACTCTCAAAGCCATATTCGTTATCAACTCTTTTAGTCTTCTTTAGTAAGTTCTTTATGGTTTGTTGACTTTTTAGCTACTTTTCCTTGAGCAGATTATTGTCATTTTCCAATGCAGTCAATTTCTCTTTGAGACTCATGCATTCATCTTTATATGAGTCAAGATGTTTAGAAGCAATGAACATGAATGATTCTAATTCCGACTGAAGTGGAATGTATCTCTATTTTTCAATAAGTAATTTATTTTCAAGTTCTTTGGCTTTTAGTTTGAGTACAGAGAGAGAATTTTGATTTCCATCTTCGTTATTCATAGAGTTTGCATCCATGGCTTCAAACATGTGCATTGACTGATATTTGACTAAAAAATTTAATAGCTGAATTGGAGGTAGTTAAAAGGTTTTTAGCACATTCATAAAGCAAATCAAATTTTTATATAGATGTCTTTATGTCAAAAAATATAACAGAGAAACTCTAGTTCCATTATTGCAAGCTTGGTTTTCGTGCTGATATGCTTTTAATATAAACAACCATTAACAAAGAAAAATAAATTAGTTGTCAATTAACTTTCGAAAATCAGTGTTGTAGAACAGTAATGCAGTGATAGATTGACTAGCACGATGATAGTGCAAGAAAAGTTAAAGATTTCAAATCCTGCCATATACCCTTCCTCGTTACATATTCTACACTTCCTAAGAGTAATGTCATCTTTCCAAAACAACATGCAGCTATTTAAACATGCGTCTATTTTCTAATATGGTAAACCAATATCCGGTAATAAATACTTCAAATGTTTACACCTACTACACGGACAATGAATTTCTACATCGTTTCTGTTATTACTTGAAGCGAATTCAATAAATACATTTATGAATTGACATTTTATTTTTCAATTTATTGATACATAATCATATACGCGTCAATTTAATCCGACTTAAGAATAAAATATTGAAACGTATTGTACACAAATGACTGTTTTCTGTATTTACACAAATGCGTGTACACATGAAACAAAAAAGAAAAATGATGGCGAAATTTTGTAAACCGTTTAAAACAAAATAATGCATAAAATGTAATTGTTTACTGTGTTTATAATTTGTCCAATACAAGAAAATTCTATTTTACGACAAAAATGAATATTTATATAACGATCGTGCACAATACTTGTCGACGGAGCCAAAAACTCTCTATGAGACATAATAAAAATGTAGTTTATACAAAAAATTGAAGTTTAATAGTTTGACTTCTTATTTATTATATTATATGTTATTGTTTGTAAACAATTGAAAATTTACTAATTTTATATATTTTGAAAATTATTAATCTACCACATTCCACATATTTTATCGAACAAGGTTAATTCAGCGTATTACAGTATATATGTAAATTATTACTTTAGATGTTTTCGACAGAAAATAATTTATTTAACTATTAATATATGTGTATGTGTGTGTATGTATATAATGATTAACACATATACATACATTAACGCAAGACAATGCTAAAAATAACACATATATAATGGTTTACACATACACACAAATTCAAGAATTATACCTACTTTTCACAATTTAAAGCTAACAAATGAAATAAGTATTCCATGTGATACTATAAACCATCATTAGACTATTAAAAAACAATTAGAATCACTAATTAGCCTTGATTTATCAAACTAGTAGATTTAGAGGTATTTCGCAAAAATTAGAAATTATACCTGAGATTGAAAGCAATAGAAAGTGATTAAAGAGGCGTGCAAGATCCGGAAGCTTGAATTTGGAAATTGGAAGCTTGGAATGGGATTTAGGGATTTTAGAAATTCATTTTCGTTCAGTTAGAATGAGGAAGAATGGTCTCGACCGAGACCAGTATAGCGCGAATTTAGATGGGTTCTGACCGTCGTCGAAGTCGGTCGTAAGCCAACGGAAACCGCCGTCAGAAGCCGTCACCAAGAGTCGTCGATATTTCAAGCTATTCTTATAGTGAGAGAACGACCATCATTTGGGTTTTTATTTCGCTTTTGAAAAATGTTGGAAGCCGAGAGTAATGAGGAGCATGTGGCGTGCACACAAATGATTGTTTCCTGTATTGTACATAAATGCGTGTACGTTGGAAACAAAAAAAGTGACGATGAAATTTTATGAACCGTTTAAAACAAAATTATGCACAAAATATAATTGTTTACTGTGTTTATAACTTGTCTAATACAAAGACAAATCTAGCAAGTATTATACCAGATGAATATAAATGCATTTTTTATGACAAAAACGAATATTTACATAAGAATCGTGTACAACACTTATCGATGGAGCCAAAAACTCTCTATGCGACGTAATTAAAAAGTAGTTTATAATTTTTTTTGAAGTTTTATAGTTCGACTTCTTATTTATTATATAATATATTATTGTTTGTAAACGGTTGAAAATTTACTGATTTTATATATTTCAAAAAATTATTAATTTACCACATTCCACATATTTTATCGAACAAAGTTAATTTAGCGTATTATAGTATACATGTAAATTATTTTTTTACGATGTTTTCGATAGAAAACAATTGATTTAACTATTAGTACGTGTGTATGTATGCATATATAATGATTAACACATATACACATATTAACACAAGACAATGCTAAAAATAACACATATATAATGGTTTATACATATACACAAATTTAAGAATTATACCTACTTTTCACAATTTAAAGCTAACAAATGAAATAAGTATTCCATGTGATACTATAAAGCAACATTAGACTATTAAAAAAAAATTAGAATCACTAATTAGGCATGATTTATCAAATTAGTCAAATCTAGATTTAGACGTTTTCCGCAAAAATTAGAGATTGTACCTGAGATTGAAAGCAATAGAGAGCGATTAAGGAGCTGTGGAAGATCCAGAAGCCTGAATTTGAGGTTTGGAAGCTTAAAAATGGGTTTTAAGGATTTTATAAATTCTTTTCCATTCAGCTGGAATGAGGAAGAAAGGTCTCGGCCGAGACCTGTATAACGCGAGTTTTCGATGGGTTTTGACGGCCGTCGATGGTCGGTCGAAAGCCAACGGAAACCGCCGTCGGAAGCCGTCACCAAGAGTCATCGGTATTTCAAGCTATTCTTATAGTAAGAGCAACGACCACCATTGGGGTTTTTATTTTGCTTTTGAAAAACGTAGGAGCCGAGAGTAATGAGTAGCATGTCGCGTGTTTTCTTTCTATGTACTCCACAAGCCGTCAGCTAGCAACGGAAAAGGACAGGATGCCAATTTTGTGTTTTTTTATAAATTTTTCTTATTTGCTTTACGCTTTTAAAATATGTTAAAAAATAATAATTTAATTCCTAAAAATAAACAAGATATTTTAGCGCAACTATTCAACGCAGCGACTGTTCTGATCGATTAAACTGGTATTTTTGATAATCAATCTTCGCGTCATTCATATATTTAACATTATTGAAATCTAACTCGCACAATTTATGCGGCTTTTAGTCGGTCCATTAAAAACTTCGATAAACTTGGTTTTGTCTAACATTTTTATGAATTAAAATATTTTTTCAAACCGTTGGGTAATTAATTATGAATCTTTAACTTTATTTAGCATTAAAAATTATATAATAAAATAATCATCAGAAAATACAATTTATTGGAGTGTTTGTCGATCTAAAGTATATTTGACTTATATCCAAAAGAGGATGATAAAACAAACAACTTCTTGGTGTCGACCTTGAGTTTTAAACTTATAGTCATTTGTCGACATTCGGACTAAAACCACTGCGTTCAAAGGGCAGACGATCTTGGATCGAGACCAAATTCGAATCACGTATGCTTGGTAAGTGTTTACCCAACCCATACGGTTGTATTGTTAAAAAATAGGTGGCAAAAAAAAATTAACCTCGAAATAGGTCATTTCGCTAGGAGTTGTGTAACACTTAGGTTTGGTAAATAAATAAAATTAATTCTTTAGTTTGGTAATTAAAAATATACAAGCAGTCGCTAGCCGTCAAAACTTTTATCTGTGGCCGTCGCCCTCTGTCGTCACTATTGACAGTGTTTCTTATAGTTAATCACCTAATTGTAAAGCTAATGATATACAAAGTAACACCTTCCAATCTGAAATAACAAACGAAAACAACTTGATAAAGAACAAACCTGCTTAACGGTTGCACAATCAGCTTTTTCTTTTTTCCTGATATTTCCTATAGCCATTTCTCTCGAGTTATACGTTTATAGAAAACAGTTGTGTGATTACGGAATGGCAATGTGCCATTCAAAGTGGAATGTGCTATGCAAAAGGTAATCGTTAGCTCGGGCCTCATGCTGAAATTTTCTAACATCTTGCCCTTCAAGTAATAAATAAAGGATACACAGAGAATCAAAGTAACATAAAAGAGGATAGTAGCAAGCAAACCGGGCTTCATCATCACACAGAGCATCAAAGGAAAATAAAAAGAGAACAGAGGCAGATACAAGAAAATCAGGCCCATAAACATCAGGCCCAATATCTTTATTTAAATACTGTATCACTCGGTTGTATCAAATAGAAATTAGTGCATCTCACTTGTAAAAGTGTATAGCTCTGTAAATCTATTTGAAATCAATTCAGTAAAAATCAATCTTCAGATCATTCAATTTTCATTCTTGGTATCAGAGCAAAAGAAATCTGCTTAATATCAGTAACATGATTAACGCCTTGCCTTTGGTCTCTCAGATTCAACATCATCACAGAGATCCGACTGCGCACCCAATATCATCAGAGAATCAAGATTCTCATCATTTGATTGTAAAAGTTCGAACATACCTGAGTCTGTATCAAGATTCTTATCAGTCTTCACATACGTTTTCGATCTGTGCCACGCTAAGAAGCAACTGTCGGAGCTTCATCACTCAGTTATCTTCTGGCTACATCAGACATTCTGCATTTTTCATCAATCCTTGCAATCTTCTTGTTTTAAGATTATCTCACTGCAGATTCAAGAACTTGTCTGTCATTCACTAATCTGTTTCAATGGCTGAAGAAGAGTCATCACTCTCATCCACAGCAAGAAACACAGAATCAATCATCTAGAGATCTACAACACAATATTTGATTAAGGCCTTGGTCAAACCACAAAGTCAAATTATCAATGTACAACTGGATGAATCAAACTTTTTACTCTAGAAATTTCAGATTGAAATAACAATTAAAGGCTATGGTCTGGAGGACTATGTTCATGGAACATTAATCACACCACCCAGGTTTGTAACAGATAAAGATGGAAAACTGATAAGCAACCAAGATTTCATATCACATCAAAGACAAGATAGTCTAGTAAGTTCTTGGTTACTCTCTACAATTAGTTCTAACCTCTTACCACAATTAATTGGATGCAAATCTGCAAATGAAATCTGGTCTACAATTGAGCAAGTATTCAATACTCATTCAGCAGCAAAAAGTCATGTACTATAAAAGGCAATTGCAAAGCTTAAAGAAAGACACCCTACCAATGAGAGATTATTTGTCTAAAATTAAAATGATATGTGATCAATTGGCTTCAGCAGGGCGCAAAATCTCTGATTATGAACAAATTCTGTCAATTCTAAATGGCCTGGATGAGGAGTATGAAGCAGTTGTAGTAGTGATTTCTTCTAAAGAAACAACTCCCACAATTTAGCATGTTCATGCTACACTTCTTGCCCATGAAGGCAGAATAGAGCGGAAGAAATCCACTGTGTCAGATTTCACAGCCAACTTTATTAGTAACAGTAGGAACATGAATCAAGGAAAGAATTACAATACCAGAATCAATTTAACGGTCAAAGACGTGGTCAGACAAACAGAGCCAGCGGTAGAGGTGGCAGGCAGAACAACAGCAACAGAATCAGATGTCAGATATGTGAAAAATATGGTCATATAGCAAGCAAATGCCACTTCAGATATGATAGGAATTATGTGCCACAGCAACAAAATAATGCAAAGAACTATCAACCAAATGCTAACATGGTCAACACTCAACCAAATCAGAGAAGTCATTCAGAAAATACAAATTGTGACACAGTAAAACTGGAAGACATACATGATGAATGTTGGTACCCAGATTCAGGAGCTACAAATCATGTGACAAATGACCTGAACAATCTAAACTTGGGAAGCAAAGAGTACAAAGGTACACATACTACGCATATGGGGGTTGGTAAATCCATTAGAATTACACACACTGGAAATGCAAGTTTTATTGGCAAGAAACAACTTTATCTCAATAATCTCTTAAGAGTCCCATTGATACGAAATTTTTTACTAAGTGTATCCTAGTTTGCAAAAGATAATAATGTGTTCTTTGAATTTTATCCACAGTAATGTTTACTTAAAGATATTCTAACAAAAGAAATTTTATTGCAGGGTAGAGAATTTTGAGGATTATACAAATTTGATGTAGCTAAATCAAGAAATTCTGGACTTAAGGGAAAATGCTGTAATGCTTCTGAAATCAAATGTAAAGATGACTGTAAGATTTTTGATATATGGCATTATAAACTAGGCCACCCAAATGTAAACATGGTTAACATGTGTTGAACAAAAATCCAATTTCTTTTGAAAGAATCACTTTACCATATGTTTGTACATACTGTCAACTAGGAAAAAGCCACAAACTTGCATTTCCAGACTAACAAACTGAATATAGTAAACCTCTAGAACTAATTTCGATAGATTTATGGGGGCCGGCACCCATCAACACTGATTATGGGTACAAATACTATGTTTTATTTGTTGATGCTTACTCTAGATATGTATTGTAACGACCCGTATTTTTACGGATCGAAAGATTGTAAAACTGTCGACATTAAGTCATTGATGTTGTTTAGTCGTTTAGAGTTTGAGTCGACCAAAGCTTAAGTCGTCCGGTGTTAGCTCGTGAGTGACTTAGTGAGGTAGAACGACCTAGGGAGTTAGGTCGTATGATAGTTAGGTCGGTGGAGTTTTGGAACGACTTATAAGAACAAACGACCTAATTGTAGGTTTGACCGACCTAAGAAGCTAGCGACCTAAGAGAGTGAGCGACCTAGTAGTTGTAGCGAACTAAGAGAGCAAGCAACCTAAGGGGTTTGGCGACCTAATGGTAGGCGACTTAAGGCAGTTAGGTCGTGGAGCGACCTAAGATAGGTCGCTATGGGTATTTAGGTCGTATACGACCTAGGTTGAGGCAGGGTGTTTAGTTAGGTCGCGGGCGACTTAGCGTTAGGTCGTTGAGAAGCAAAATAGTTAGGTCGTTAGGTTGTGCGTATGTGTTAGGTCGTAAGCCTTTAGGTCGGCAGGGTGTGTTGGGCTGTTAAGTCGGCAATTAGCTAAGTCGTAGGTCGCGTTGAGGGTCATGTTGATAGGTCGCACATTGGTGTTAAGGCTTATGCCGCTAGGTCGTATAAGTGTTGAGTCGTTAGGTCGCGGAGAGTGTTAGGTAGTTGGGTCGGCTAGGCACATTAAGTCGTAAGGTCGGGATAGTTAGGTCGTGGACGACCTAAGGGAACGGACGACCTAAGGTTTCAGCCTATGAATACACGTCTTTGGTTCACTTTTTGGCACTGGATTTTGAAGCGATGAAGTGTTGCCATTTTGAGAGCTCAACTACAACACTTCTTCACTTCTTTTCTCCACTCTAATCTAGTGCTTCCTTCCATCCAAGATTGAAGATCAAATCGAAGATCCAAGAGCCAAAATTGAAGATCTCCATCCATCGAAGAGAGATTTCATCGTTTGAAGCGGAATCTTGTCGGATCAAGCTAGATCCTTTGCTGTCCAGATCTGAAGTTAGTTTCTTTTGAGGTGTTTAGGTGATTCGGTGAGTGATAGTTATCTCTCACACAGACCCAAAGACGTATATTGGATCGGTGGCTTGTTTGTGTGTTAAAGATAGTAATTTCATGCATTTTCCTTAAGTCTGCATGTAGATCTATCGTTAATAAAATTTTGATATCCATTTTATTATATGTTAACCTATGCTAGTTCATTCAACAAGATATTACTTAGAATTCATGTTTGTTAGATTTGGACTCTTTATTTACGAAATTGCCATTATTGTTATAATTGTTTACTTAGATCTTGTTTGAACGGTTGATTGTTTGGATTAATGATTGATTGATAGAAGTTAGTTGACTTATGGATTTGAGATAGACAAGTTGGTCGAAGATGATTCAAAAGCTAAGTGGAAAGGCTCTTGAATAAGGAAAGCTACTTGTGGCATATGAAGCGGATGAGAAAGCTCATATGGATAGATTTGATGATGATGATGTTGAGATGGGACTTTGCTATAATACGAGGAAGCAAAGCATGATGTGAGATAGCCTTGGTTTAATCCAGACAGGATCATCCCAAGCATGTTGATAACTCGGTGATATGGTTCGAGTTTGTGGATAATGGTGGGCTCGAGAAGTAGCTTGGGCAAAGTTTGAGAAATCGAGGAGGATGACTAGAAGGCTTGGATTTCATCGTTATTGAAGGTTCTAGCAAACTCAAAGAAAGAGTACATGGGGCGCCCAAACGACTACAGGTAGGTGGTCGGGACACCCAAAAGACTACAGGCAGGTGGTCGAGTACTCTGGGCAGAGTCGATAGTCCTAGGCACGGGTCACGATGACGTGCGGAGTTA
Organism: Allium cepa; assembly: GCA_030765085.1. Lineage (NCBI taxonomy): Eukaryota > Viridiplantae > Streptophyta > Magnoliopsida > Asparagales > Amaryllidaceae > Allium > Allium cepa. Next base: position 818,838,705 of record CM060928.1, read on the forward strand.
TGTCTAGAACCGGGGTTACCATTAGCCCTTGACGGACGGATGAAAGAATGAGCCGGTCATTCAATTAACGGTGAAATCGAAGCAATGATAACAGTGATAGCCAGAGTCATGGATGTTTGGATGCTTTGGTTGTATTGTCACTCGGTCTCAAGAGCGATGTTTTGTGGGTGCTTATCTGATCTTGGTTTAGGCCTTGGCGGTTTGTACTTGGAAAACATCGACCTTGACCCGAGTGATAATTGCTTTAATTGTCTGCTTTGCTATGCTTGTTTCTGCTTAGTGTGTCTGGGTGCTATCACTGTAGAAAGAGGTGGAGTGGGATGCTTGAGTTCCTATTCCTTTTTACCTTTATGCCCTTTTGGTATGTTTGATAGTTGACTTACTGCTCACTAAGACTTTTGTCTGACTCATGGTTTTATGTTTAACTCTTATTACCTTGGGCTGTTCATCCATGTTGGGATGGGCAGACTAGATAGCAGGTGACAGGTGCTGTTCTTAGTGACCAACGCTGTTGATGACGAAGACGAGCTGGTGGCTTTTGCATACTGTTTTCTTACTATATGTACTGGATGTTCCGCTGTTTGTTTGATACTCTGGGAATTATGTAGTGAGGCTTGATGTATTGATTAATAAGTTGTTTGTGTAAAACCACCTTGAGTTTATATAATAAGATTCTGTTCTATGAGCTTCACTATGTATACTTTTCTATTGTATTTTATCCCTGCGCTGTGAGTAATACGATAGAGTTTATTGATTTACCTTACCCTAATGATCGTCCATGGCGGCCTGGCACACTTTTCAGCGCATTATAATCCAGTTGGGTGCAGGAGTCATGGGCGGTCGTCACATTTGGTATCAGAGCTTTGGTTAATCGATTTTAGCCAACGCTCGCTAACGTAACTACGTATGAGAGACGTAATTGAATTTCTATGGATGATTACTATATATAATATAGTAGCTTAGAAGGATTTGAACTTCTTATGCAGTTGTTTCCCCAGGGTATATTAATCATTTCTTTTAGATATTAGGAATGAGTCGAAGAGGGAGACCAGCTGCTAGAGGAGGCCGTGCTGTTGAGGGAGCTGCTGATTATGCTTCTATATTCGAGGCTATGATGACTTCGATCATGAGAAGGATACCAACTCCAGGGCCATCAGTAGATGTTGGGGTTCAAGTTCAAGCTCCAAAACCAGTGGATTTTGCCAAGTTGTGTAAAGACTATACTGCTCTTGGAGGAAAGGTTTTCTTGGGAACAAAATCAATCATAGAAGTCCAGAGATGGATAGATGCTTGTAGAAGGATCTTTGGTGATTTGGGAATTGAGGATGCAGCTAAGAGGAAGCTTGCATCAAGACAGCTTTAGGGAAGAGCTTCTGATTGGTGGAACTCTATCACCATTCATACTCCAGAATTTGAAGCTAAGTTCATTTCTACAGCTCGGAAGTCTGTTTTGTTCAAGAAGTTTGTAGAGCTCAAGCAAGGTGGGAGACCAGTTCTTGAGTATGTTTCTGAGTTTGAAGCCTTGTCCAAGTATGCTCGGCCGTATATTGAATCTCCATATCAAAAGAATGAGAAGTTTGTGATAGGCTTGGACACTTATCTTGGGAGGCAGTTAGTGGATCATCTGGACGATCTATTTGAGAAGCTTGTGGAGAAAGCTCTCAGGCATGAGAATCTGTTTCCTAAGGAAGGATCTGTTGTTGCTGTAACCAAGGAAGGGTCTAAACCACAGCAGGATGTAAACAAGAGAAGGAAGACGCAGCAACAGAGGGGTAAGGATGGCCGCAAGAGGCTGAAGGGTGAAGTGACCTGCTACAACTGTCAGCAGAAGGGTCATCTCTCCAAAGATTGCAAGAATTCTAAGGTCATAGGGAAGTGCTACAACTGTGATAAGCCGGGGCATATCAAGAAGAATTGTCCAGAATTGCGAAAGGACAGACAGATTTTGCAAGCTTATGCTTTGGGGGCTGTGCCATCATCTTTGAAAGCTCCTACTGCTGAAGAGGAGGGAAAGAGTGTGGTGGTTCAAGGTACTCTTTCCATTTGTGGTGTTCCAGTTAGAGTGTTGTTTGATACTGGGGCGTCGCAATCCTTTGTTTGTAGTGAACTTGTAGGCCGGTTAGGTTTGGAACCGGATATTGTTGATAGACCATTGGTTGTGACTAATCCAGTTAGGGGTTCATCTTGTTTGCGTATGGTATGCCGTGGTCTAGTTGAATCGAGTCATGATTGCTCTTTTGTTTGTGATTGTTTTGTTTTGAACTTTGCGGGGTTCAGAATTATTTTGGGTATGGACTGGCTTAGGAAGTATGCGGCAAGGGTTGATTGTAAGAGGCTGGAGGTGACAGTCGAGAACGTGGAGGGGCGAAAGGTTGTGATACGATGTAAGCATGAAGAAGGCGTCTTCATAAGCTTCATGTATTCGCTGGTTGTTCCACGGGATGGACTGTCATCGGTGCCTATTGTGAATAGATTTGAGGATGTCTTTGACGAGGTCAAAGGATTACCGCCGCATAGAGAGATCGATTTTCGTATCGATCTAGTTGAAGGAGCCAGACCTGTTGTGATGCCTCATAGGCGGATGGCGCCTAGGGAACAGCAGGAGTTGAAGGTGCAAGTTGATGACCTTTTACAGAAAGGATTCATTCGGCGTAGTGTGTCCGAATGGGGTGCACTAGTTGTGTTTGCAACCAAAGCGGATGGGTCGTTGAGGTTGTGTGTGGATTATCGTGAGCTGAATAAAGTGGCTAAGAAGAACAAGTATCCATTGCCGAGAATAGATGACTTGTTTGATCAGCTTCACGAAGCTAAGGTGTTTTCTCAGATGGATTTGGCAACGGGATTTCACCAGTTGAGAGTGGCAAAGGATAGTGTGCCGAAGACTGCTTTCAGGACACCATCCGGTTTCTATGAGTGGCTGGTAATGCCGTTTGGATTGACTAATGCACCAGCATATTTTGTGGATCTTATGAATAGAGTATTCAGGGATCAGTTGAACAAGTTTGTACTTGTGTTCGTGGATGATATTCTGATTTATTCTAGAACCGAAGAAGAGCACAAGACACATTTGCAGATTGTTTTGGAAATCTTGCGGAAACATCAGCTGAAGGCTAAGTTTTCGAAGTGTCACTTCTGGAAGAGCGAAGTGAGGTTCTTAGGCCATGTTATTTCTGGAAATGGAATAGCGGTTGATCCCGCTAAGGTGGCAGCAATCCAGGATTGGGTTAGACCTAAGAATGCATCTGATGTGAGAAGTTTTCTTGGATTAGCAGGATACTATCGTCGGTTTATCAAAGACTTTTCCAAGATAGCTGCACCGTTAACAGGATTGACGAAAAAGAATCAAGTATTTAGATGGGAAGCTAAGTGTGAGCAAGCTTTCGGAATCCTGAAAGAGCGACTAACAAGTGCTCCTGTTTTGACTATTGCAAGTGGAAATGATGAGATGGTGGTTTACACCGATGCATGTGGTACTGGACTTGGAGCAGTGCTAATGCAGAAGGATAAAGTTTTTGCGTATGCAAGTCGACAACTGAAGCCGCATGAAAGGAATTATCCGACTCATGATTTGGAGTTAGCGGCGATTGTTTTTGCTCTGAAGATGTGGAGACATTATCTATTGGGAGTTCGATTCGAGTTGTTTACAGATCATAAGTCGTTGAAGTATCTTTTCTCCCAGAAGGATTTGAATCTTCGGCAGCAACGATGGCTAGAGTTTTTAGCATCATATGATTTTGGTATAGCCTATACTCCGGGAAAAGGTAACGCAGTGGCAGATGCGTTAAGTCGAAGACATGCAGGATTGGGAGCCATGTTTTCAGAATGGAAGAGTCTCGAGTATTTAGCTGGGTTTGACTTCAGGCCTAGATGTGAATTGGAACCTGAGATGTTGGCAAACTTATCGATAAGACCTACTCTTGTGGAAAGAATTGGCGAGAGCCAAAAGCTAGACGATAAGCTTGTCAGGATTATCCGAGATTTGGAATCTGGATCAGACCTAGAGAAGGATAAAGGATTCGAAGTCGATCGAGAGGGTTGGCTTCGGAAGCAAGGACGATTAGTCGTTCCCGATATAGATGGATTGAGGAATGAAGTTTTGAAGGAAAGTCATCACTCGAAGTTGACAATTCATCCAGGTGGAAATAAGATGTATCGGGATATGAAGAGAACCTATTACTGGGAAGGTATGAAGAAAGATGTTGGAAATTTTATTTCCAAATGCATGAACTGCCAGTTGGTAAAAGCCGAACAGAAGAAGCCAATTGGATTGCTTCAGCCGTTAGAAGTTCCTACATGGAAGTGGGAGCAAATATCGATGGATTTTATTGATGGGTTACCTAGAACCAGGGCAGGAAATGAAGGGATTTGGGTCATCGTAGACCGTTTGACTAAGAGTGCAAGATTCATTCCTGTTCGATCAACTAGAATTGCACCGAAATTAGCTGAGTTGTATGTTAAGTGGATGGTTCGATTTCATGGTATTCCGAAGAGTATAGTGAGCGATCGAGACCCATTGTTCACTAGTGAATTTTGGAAGAGCTTCCAAGAAGTTTTGAGGACCGAGTTGTGTTTGAGTACAGCCTATCACCCCCAAACAGATGGTCAGACCGAGAGAGTCAACCGAGTTTTGGAAGATCCAAGTACGGTGGTACACAATGTTTTTCATGTATCATATCTACGGAGGTATGTGCACGATCCAAGTACGGTGGTTTCTGTTGATAGCTATGAAGATTTGGAGGTTGATCCAGTAGTTAAGAGACCTCGTAAGCCGCTTCGTGTTGTGGAGACTGACACGAAATAGCTTAGGAGGAAGATAGTCAAGTTGCTCAAGGTACAATGGAGTGATGATGTTAACGACTGTACATGGGAGGAGGAAGAGAGAATGAAGGCATCTCATCCTGAACTCTTCGAGGTATGGCCCTAAGGTGTCGTGACATCTCATGAATTTGTAACTTGTTCTAGTCTGAGAATTCTGCATGCTAGGCTAGTAATTGGATGCATGGTTTGTTGATTGCTATAGATGGTAGGCATGCAGAATAGTTTTGGTTGCTCTTGGTTGTTTGGAATTTCGGGGGCGAAATTCCTAAGGGGGAGAGAATGTAACGACCCGTATTTTTACGGATCGAAAGATTGTAAAACTGTCGACATTAAGTCATTGATGTTGTTAAGTCGTTTAGAGTTTGAGTCGACCAAAGCTTAAGTCGTCCGGTGTTAGCTCGTGAGTGACTTAGTGAGGTAGAACGACCTAGGGAGTTAGGTCGTATGATAGTTAGGTTGGTGGAGTTTTGGAACGACTTATAGGAACAAACAACCTAATTGTAGGTTTGACCGACCTAAGAAGCTAGCGACCTAAGAGAGTGAGCGACCTAAGAGAGCAAGCGACCTAAGGGGTTTGGCGACCTAATGGTAGGTGACTTAAGGCAGTTAGGTCGTGGAGCGACCTAAGATAGGTCGCTATGGGTATTTAGGTCGTATACGACCTAGGTTGAGGCAGGGTGTTTAGTTAGGTCACGGGCGACTTAGCGTTAGGTCGTTGAGCAGCAAAATAGTTAGGTCGTTAGGTTGTGCGTATGTGTTAGGTCGTAAGCCTTTAGGTCGGCAGGGTGTGTTGGGCTGTTAAGTCGGCAACTAGCTAAGTCGTAGGTCGCGTTGAGGGTCATGTTGATAGGTCATACATTGGTGTTAAGGCTTATGCCGCTAGGTCGTATAAGTGTTGAGTCGTTAGGTCGCGGAGAGTGTTAGGTAGTTGGGTCGGCTAGGCACGTTAAGTCGTAAGGTCGGGATAGTTAGGTCGTGGACGACCTAAGGGAACGGACGACCTAAGGTTTCAGCCTATAAATACACGTCTTTGGTTCACTTTTTGGCACCGGATTTTGAAGCGACGAAGTGTTTCCATTTTGAGAGCTCGACTACAACACTTCTTCACTTCTTTTCTCCACTCTAATCTAGTGCTTCCTTCCATCCAAGATTGAAGATTAAATCGAAGATCCAAGAGCCAAAGTTGAAGATCTCCATCCATTGAAGAGAGATTTCATCGTTTGAAGCGGAATCTTGTCGGATCAAGCTAGATCCTTTGCTGTCCAGATCTGAAGTTAGTTGCTTTTGAGGTGTTTAGGTGATTCGGTGAGTGGTAGTTATCTCTCACACGGACCCAAAGGCGTATATTGGATCGGTGGCTTGTTTGTGTGTTAAAGATAGTAATTTCATGCATTTTCCTTAAGTCTGCATGTAGATCTATCGTTAATAAAAATTTGATATCCATTTCATTATATGTTAACCTATGCTAGTTCATTCAACAAGATATTACTTAGAATTCATGTTTGTTAGATTTGGACTCTTTATTTACGAAATTGCCATTATTGTTATAATTGTTTACTTAGATCTTATATGAACGGTTGATTGTTTGGATTAATGATTGATTTGATTGATTGATAGAAGTTAGTTGACTTATGGATTTGAGATAGACAAGTTGGTCGAAGATGATTCAAAAGCTAAGTGGAAAGGCTCTTGAATAAGGAAAGCTACTTGTGGCATATGAAGCGGATGAGAAAGCTCATATGGATAGATTTGACGATGATGATGTTGAGATGGGACTTTGCTGTAATACGAGGAAGCAAAGCATGATGTGAGATAGCCTTGGTTTAATCCAAATGGGATCATCCCAAGCATGTTGATAACTCAGTGATATGGTTCGAGTTTGTGGATAATGGTGGGCTCGAGAAGTAGCTTGGGCAAAGTTTGAGAATAGTCATCGAGGAGGATGACTAGAAGGCTTGGATTTCATCGTTATTGAAGGTTCTAGCAAACTCAAAGCAAGAGTACATGGGGCGCCAAAACGACTACAGGTAGGTGGTCGGGACACCCAAAAGACTACAGGCAGGTGGTCGAGTACTCTGGGCAGATTCGATAGTCCTAGGCACGTGTCACGATGACGTGCGGAGTTATGTCTAGAACCAGGGTTACCATTAGCCCTTGACGGACGGATGAAAGAATGAGCCGGTCATTCAATTAACGGTGAAATCGAAGCAATGATAACAGTGATAGCCAGAGTCATGGATGTTTGGATGCTTTGGTTGTATCGTCACTCGGTCTCAAGAGCGATGTTTTGTGGGTGCTTATCTGGTCTTGGTTTAGGCCTTGGCGGTTTGTACTTGGAAAACGTCGACCTTGACCCGAGTGATAATTGCTTTAATTGTCTGCTTTGCTATGCTTGTTTCTGCTTAGTGTGTCTGGGGGCTATCACTGTAGAAAGAGGTGGAGTGGGATGCTTGAGTTCATATTCCTTTTTACCTTTATGCCCTTTTGGTATGTTTGATAGTTGACTTACTGCTCACTAAGACTTTTGTCTGACTCAAGGTTTTATGTTTAACTCTTATTACCTTGGGCTGTTCATCCATGTTGGGATGGGCATACTAGGTAGCAGGTGACAGATGCTGTTCTTAGTGACCAACGCTGTTGATGAAGAAGACGAGCTGGTGGCTTTTGCATACTGTTTTCTTACTATATGTACTGGATGTTCCGCTGTTTGTTTGATACTCTAAGAATTATGTAGTGAGGCTTGATGTATTGATTAATAAGATGTTTGTATAAAACCACCTTGAGTTTATATAATAAGATTCTGTTCTATGAGCTTCACTATGTATACTTTTCTATTGTAATTTATCCCTGCGCTGTGAGTAATACGATAGAGTTTATTGATTTACCTTACCCTGATGATCGTCCATGGCGGCCTGGCACACTTTTCAACGCATTATAATCCAGTTGGGTGCAAGAGTCATGGGCGGTCGTCACATGTATGGATTTACTTTCTGAAATCAAAATCTAAAACCTATAGGGCAGTGCAACAATTCATAGTTCATGTTGAAAATCAACTAGGTTACAATGTAAAAATCATACAAACAGATGGTGGAACAGAGTTTTATCCTCTAAAAGAATTTTTCTTACAAAAGGGAATAATTCGTAGAGCAACTTGTCCATACACATCTGAGCAAAATGGTCTAGTTGAGAGAAAACATAGACAAATAGTTGAGACTAGTCTCACTTTACTTGGTCAAGCATCATTACCATTAAAATTTTGGCCTAATGCTTTTTCTACAACTGTATACTTAATTAACAGACTGCCTCAAGGCTATAGATTTTAAAAGTCCCATAGAAAAGCTACAGGGAATTAAATCAGATTATCAAACTTTGAAAATTTTGTTTGTCTATGTTTTCCCTATCTAAGACCCTACAACAAACATAAATTAAGTTTTAGATCGTCACCATGTACATTTCTGGAGTATGCCACAAACAAAAAGGGGTACAAATGTCTAGATGACAAAGGAAAAATCTTTACATCAAGACATGTTGTATTCGATGAAAATGTATTTCCCTTTAGCGAAACAGATGCGAAAACATCGCAAAAAATTTACAATCTAAGAGTATCAATACTTGAGCTACCAGAATACTCAGAGATTGATAACCAATCTCATACAAGAGCAAGACAGAATACTCAATTCACTACCCCAGCTGAAGGTAGTAGTGGCTCACAACACACAGTGATCAAAGATGAACCAGGTCATGAGCAGTTAGAATCTAAAGTTCAAATTTAAGATACACAGCATGATTCAGATATCCAATCAGGCAATCATCAATCATTAGACGATTCACAATCATCTAATGACAATGAAGCCACAGCTGAAAGCAGCAATCAACAACCTGCAACAACTGGTCCTCACATGATAACAAGGGCTAAAAGTGAAATTTTCAAGCCAAAGACTTATAATGTTGCCATTGAAATCAAAGAACCGGTACTTATTTCGAAGCAGTGCAAGATGAAAAATGGAAGACTACAATGAAAGAAGAATATAATGCACTGATTAGAAATAAGACCTGAACTTTGGTCTCTCTGCCAAACAACAGAAATATTGTTCGATGTAAATGGACATACAAAATTAAGAAGAATCCTGATGGTTCAATCTCTAAGTATACTGCAAAACTCGTAGCAAAAGGTTATTCACAACAAAATGGTTTTGATTTCAATGAAACTTTTTCACCTGTTATGAAACCTTCTATTATCAGAATAATTCTCAGTATTGCTTTAAGTAGAGACTGGACCATCAAGCAACTTGATGTAAATAATGCCTTTTTAAATGGTACTTTGTAGGAAGAAGTATATATGGAGCAACCACAAGGTTTCAGACAAAGAGGCAATGAAAAACTTGTGTGCTAGCTAAACAAAGCAATTTATGGACTCAAGCAAGCATCCAGAGTTTGGTTTGACAAACTGAAGTCAACACTAATCAGTCTTGGCTATTCATCAACTAAATATGATAATCCCTTATTTACAAAATTCAGTAAACTTGAAGTTACATATGTACTAATATATGTTGATAGTTTCATTATTACAGGAAACAGTGGTGCAGAAATCAACAGGCTTACTGAATATCTTGATAAAGAATTCTCAATCAAAGATCTATGGTGCTTAAATTATTTTCTGGGAATTGAAGTCAAAAGAATGTCCAACTCAATGATTCAACTAAGTCAAGAAAAATATATATCAGAGATTCTTGTCAAAGAAAAAATGGAAAAGGCAAATGCACTATCTACACCCATGGAAAGCAATTTACATCTATCCAGAAATAGAGGTGAAGCAATACAGAACAGTAGGCATTACAGAAGCATTGTTGGAGCATTACAATATGCAACAATCACAAGACCAGAAATTGCTTTTAGTGTAAATAAAATCAGTCAATTTATGCAGAATCCACTGGATGAGCATAGAAAAGCAGTAAAAATAATTCTAAGATATTTAAATGGCACAATGAAACATAGATTGATTTTAGAATCATGCAAAAACTTGAACATTAATGGTTATGCAGATGCAGATTGGGCTATAGATCCAGATGATAGAAGATCTATAACAGGATACTGTATATTTTTAGGCACAAATCCTATATCATGATGCTCAAAGAAGCAACCAACTGCATCTAGGTCTAGCACTGAAGCAGAATACATAAGTGTGGCAAATGCCACTGCAGAGATAATCGGGGTAAATTCACTTTTAAGTGAACTTAAAGTCTGAACTGACGGTAAGCCTACAATCTGGTGTGATAATCTTAGCACAGTTCTACTCAGTGAAAACCGAGTCTTACACAGCAGAACTAAGCATACAGAGATTGATCTTTACTTTGTCAGAGAACAAGTTACCAGCAATAAACTAATTGTAAGTAATATACATGCATCTTACCAAATTGCCGATATTTTGACAAAGCCATTATCTGAGAAGAATTTTCTTCTATTCAAGCAGAAGCTCAAAGTCAGTACTGTCAACAATGAACATCAACTCTAAGGCCGAAATCTGAGCCAAAGATTGAAACTTTACTCTCTGTTGGTAAAGCAGAAAGTAAAGATCAATATTATAAGCATCATCCTCAGAGCTAAATTTCAATGTCCATCAGATCAAAACCTGGAACAGCAAATATTGTAAATCTGGAGTTAGTATCTCAAGAAGAACTCGACAATTGAAAAAAATTGAAACAGAAGACTCACCAGATCTGCAAACTCTTGAAGGTTACTCAAACTTAAGCCTAATTCTCATCTCGATCTAAGCTCGGAAAAATTTCATAAAAATTAGTTGTCATCTGAAGATACATCTCCAAATAATCATGAGAGTAGAAGTTTGGCAACTTATCTGGAACATCTCAGAGAACCAGTATTCAAAGCTTTGAAAATTCACCATTCATCAAGTAAAGGATACGCAGAGCATCATAGCAACATAAAAGAGAACAGCAACGAATACCAATGGAGCACCGCAATTATTCTTGAAGAATTTCTCAAAAAAAACTGAGTCGGCGCCGCCATTATTTTTCTCTCGCAAACCCTAGATAACGTAGGGTTTGAGGGGGTGAAATAAAGGATACACAGAGAATCAAAGTAACATAAAAGAGGATAGTAGCAAGCAAACCCGGCCCATCATCACACAGAGCATCAAAGGCAAATAAATAGAGAACAGAGGCAGATACAAGAAAATCAAGCCCATAAACATCAGGCCCAATATCTTTATTTAAATACAGTATCACTCGATTGTATCAAATAGAAATTAGTGTATCTCATTTGTAAAAGCATATAGCTCTGTAAATCTATTTGAAATCAATTCAATAAAAATCAATCTTCGGATCATTCAATTTTCTTTCTGTAATACTTCTCTTTTATTTCAAAAAAATGATTTCTCATGTTGAAATTGCACTAATTCAACATGAGAATTGCAATTCATTCTCTTAACCGATTGAATATGGCTTAAAACTAATGACGGAAGATGGAGAAAAGAAGAATTACCCTACTCTTTATAAGTAAATAGTTGGCAATAAGTGTTAGTTAAAACTAGCTGCTAGCTACATGGAGTCCAAGAAAGAATCATCGCTTAGTAGCCAAAAGAATATTTTGTTCAAATTGCGTGATTCAAATATAAGTAAATCAAATATGAATAAAGAAAATTAATTAATTTGTTCAATTAAGAAGTAATCGTGCAGTATAGGAAAGGGAAGAAAGAATGAAATTAACTGATTAATTCATCAACTAATTAACTATGTAAGGTGAACGGAAGATATATATGCATACCAATGCTAAAGAAGAATATCAAAATTATTCATTTTCATCCAAACACTGGTAAACCAAAGCAAGTTTTCAAAATATACAGATAACAAAATTATTCTGACTTTAAGTTAATGCATTTATCCTTAAGTAATTATTAATATAAAGGCTATCTTTCAACATCATCCATACGAGAATTCATATTCCATTATTATATGAAAGAGTAGTTTCAACAACCAAACAAAACTGGGGTATTGGACTTTAGCATTTTGGTGAATAGTGATATGTTAGCCTCTCCACTATACTACCTATAATTTGGTGACTTTATTGTAAATATATCTATTTTGCATTATGTTTAGAAGATCAATGAACTACAGTTTTTGGAACTATAGACGTCGGCAATTTGCCAACCACGCACTTCTCATGTGCTCCTTTTTCATCCTTTGTTTATTCTTGTTGATTGGATATTACTGAATTGTTCATTGGAATTAGTTGTTGATACTTAATCAATAAGTTAGATCTTGCATGTTTCTGTGATTTTTTCGCAACATCTATCGTTACCTAAAGCTGATAATGGCATTTTACATTACAAACAATGCAACACAAGAAAATTTGGTTATCTTTTCCGAAAGTGAGGACGACTAAGATATTGATGGTAGAAATAGCACAGCCGGGTTTGCTTTTATGATAAGTTCTGGAGTTGTATCATGACCATTAAAGAAACAACAAATAGTGACCTTATCAACCCAGCGGCAGCCTTGTGTCAAGCTATTTGGTTTAGAAGTGCATGAAACTCTTCAAAGCCTGCAACAAGGACCAACATAAAAGCCTTTGTGATAATATCTCAGCAATCAAGATTTCATAAGAAATATGCAGTTTTGCATGGAAGGGGCAAGCATATATCGATGTAAAATACCATTTTCTGGGTAATTTTTGCTATGATGGGACAACTGATTTGATGTTCTGCGAAAGAGAAAATCAAGTGGCTGACATAATGACTCATCTTCTCAAACTATCTGCATTAATGAACGTCAAAATAAATAAATAAATACATGCTTGGAGTAAGGCTTTAAGAATGATATTGGTTTAGAGGTAATATAGTAAACTGATCACTACAGATACCAGTTCAAGGGAGTAGTATTTGGCAAGTTTACTATGAGCTTAGTTCTGGTTTAGGGTTACAGATCGTTATGCTTTTATGTACTGCCTGTAAAAGGTTATTGTTGATTAACAAAAGAAAAGGAAAAAGAAAAAATCTTTGAGCTTTTATCATATGCTGTAGCTTTTCATGCACATATGCACTAATTCCTTTCTTAAGCTAGCATGGACGTCAGTTTTCATTGCTCTACAAGGAAGCTTCTTATGATATGTTTCCTGACTGTTAAGGTTTTAAACCATCAATGGGCATGTTCTTGTGAGAATATTATAAAATGTGAAAAGATGATATTGAATCTTTATTTATGAAGATTATGATATACAGAAAGTGTTACAGAAGAAAATCAAAATACTTTCATACATACTTGTACAGAGTATTTATACAAATGATATTGTCATATTGGGCTTAAGCTACAGGGCCCATGGGCTGTAACAAAAGAATAATGTGAAGGTGCAGACTTCAAATATACTACCGATGCAGACTTCAAATATACTATCTCAATCGATGCTTCAATACACCCCTCTCAAACCCGGCTTCAGATCTAGGGTTTGCAACTTCTCAAAGTCATGCCGCCATGAAAAAAAAAAAGGAAAACTCGAAATAGATCAGATTTGACAGAGGAATGGTCTCTCTACTATTTTGCTTAAATAATCGAGAGCGGCTCTTGCAAGTTGGCTGCTTTTGGATTTAGAAGAGATATGCTGCTGATTAAGAGCAGCCTCGAGCAGAACAGATCTGGTGCAAAGTTGAATTCTTTTCTACTTACTTGAGCGTTTATGCACACATAGTTGGCATGAGTGTATTTTGTGAGTCATCTTGCAGAATATATATACTGTCTTCGTATTGATGTGGAAGATGAGTCTTAACCAGTTTGAACTTGTGAGATCTGTGAGATTGGACAACTGCTGAAGCGTGAACAACTGCTTGTTCTGCTGATGATGCTTGCTGAACCTTCTACACAGAATGGACACAGCAATCATGTCCTATTTGTGCTCGTGACTTTAAGTTTATCTCTGAACCGAGTAAAGTTCATTTTCGATAGAGGCTTTGTTAGGATGTCAGCGACCTGGTAAGTGGCAGGTACGTGATTAATGTTTAATTTCCCTTTGGCAACCTGTTCTCGAACGAAATACAGATCTAATTCCATGTGTTTAGTCCTAGAATGCAAAACCGGATTGGCTGTAAGAGACATTGCACTTAAATTGTCACACCATAATGTAGTTTTGCTGTCAGTTATGATTTGAAGCTCACTTAGTAGGGACTCAATCCACATTATTTCTGCCACGGCATTAGCTATACTTCTGTATTCTGCTTCTGTACTAGATCTGGATACAGTTGTTTGTTTTTTTGAGCACCATGAAACTGGACTTTTGCCTAAGTAGATACAGTATCCACTTGTTGATCTTCTGTCATCAATATCACTTGCCCAATCTGCATCTGCATATCCAGTAATGCTAATGGTTTGACCTGCTTCAATAGTTAGCCCATGATCTAAAGTTCCCTTGAGATATCTTAGAATTCTTTTGACGGCTTTCCAATGCTCATCTGTTGAACATTGCATAAATTGGCTTACTTTGTTTACACTAAAGGATATTTCTGGTCTGGTGATTGTTGCATACTGTAGTGCACCTACAATACTCCTGTATTGATTGTCATTTGTGATTATCTCCCCTTTGGTCTTTGATAGATAGGCATTGGTTATCATGGGTGTTGAGATTGAGTTTGATTGATCCATTTTGGCTCTAATGAGAATTTCATTGATATATTTTCTTTGACTGAGATGCATTATAGACTTTGAAGGTCTTTTTACTTCAATTTCCAAAAAATAGTTTAAGTTGCCAAGATCCTTGATTGAGAATTCTTTGTTTAAATGTTGAATAAGACTGTTGATTTCTTGATCATCACTACCTGTAATAATAAAATAATCAACGTAAATTAGTATATAAGTGATAGTACCAGAATAAAACTTTGTAAAAAGAGAGTTGTCGGATTTTGTGCAGTTGTATCCAAGTTTGAATAAAATTGTCTTCAATTTTTCAAACCAAACCCTTGGTGCTTGCTTGAGGCCGTAGATAGCTTTGTTCAATCTGCATACAAGTTTTTCATTTCCCTTTTTCATGAAACCATGTGGTTGCTCCATATAGACTTCTTCCTGCAAAGTACCATTTAGAAATGCATTATTCACATCTAGTTGTTTTATATTCCAATTTCTATGTAAGGCAATACTAAGAACAATTCTGATTGTGGAGGGCTTCACAACTGGAGAAAATGTTTCATTAAAGTCAAAACCATTCTGTTGTGAATATCCCTTTGCTACTAGTCTTGCCTTATATTTGAAAATTGACCCATCAGCATTTCTTTTTAACTTGTATGTCCATTTACAGCCCACTATATTCTTATCAGTAGGCTGAGGAACAAGATCCCAAGTCTTGTTCTTCATAAGAGCATCATATTCTTCATTCATTGCAGCTTGCCATTTGTCATTCTGCATAGCTTGCCAGTATGTGCTTGGTTCTTCAGTTTCTGTAGTTGTGTTGTATAGCTTTGGCTTGAATATACCACTTTTTGCTCTTGTAATCATGTGATGCCCAGTTCTTTCAGGAACTTGTTGATGATCATTGTTGCTCACTTCATTTTCTTGTGTTACATTAGGTGACTGTGAGTCACTTAAAGTCTGACTGGAATTTTGTTGCATTTGACTGTCTGACTGTTGTTTTTGAGCTGATTTGTCAGGTGATTCAATTTGTCCATGACCTGGTTCTGAAGAGAACATTGTGTGTTGTGGACCTTCATTGCCTTGAGTTTTATCTTCAGGCATGTGTACTGCTTTGTCAGGTAGCTCAGGTATGGATACCATAGAATATTTTGCATTATACACTTTTTGAGTAGTCTTGATTGCTGTATTGCTAAAGGGGAACACCTGCTCATTAAATACAACATGTCTTGACACAAATATTCTACCATTATTAGATAAGCACCTGTATCCTTTCTGATTTGCTGCATAACCTAAAAATGTGCATGGTGATGATCTATAACTTAGTTTGTGTGTGTTGTATGGTCTGGGATAGGGAAAGCATAGACAACCAAATACCTTTAGACTATGATAATCAGGCTTGACATTGTAAAGTGTTTCTAATGGGCATTTTAATTTTAACACCTTTGTGGGTAATCTATTAATTAGAAATACCGCAGTGGAAAAAGAATCAGGCCAAAATTTAAGTGGCAGTGATGCATTTGCAAGCAATGTCAGGCCTGATTCCACTATGTGTCTGTGCCTCCTTTCAATCAGACCATTCTGTTCTGAAGTGTAAGGGCAAGTTGTCCTGTGTATAATACCTTTCTCTTGAAAGAACTTCTTTAGAGGTAGAAATTCTGTACCATTATCTGTTTGCAGAATTTGTAGTTGACAGTTTGTTTGTTTTTCTGCCTGCACTATAAATTGCTGAACTGCAGTGTATGTTTCAGACTTGTTCTTTAAAAAATATATCCACACATACCTTGAATATGCATCAACAAAAGAAATATAGTATTTGTACCCATAGTCAGTTGATATAGGTGCTGGACCCCATAAGTCAGTTGCAACAAGTTCTAGTGGTCTGTTGTAACTAACTTTGGAATCTATAAATGGTAATTTGTGACTTTTATCCATTTGACAATATGTGCAAATATATGGAGTTGAAATATTGCTAAAAGAAATATTATTTTCATTCAATATTTGTTTAACAATATTTACATGAGGATGACCAAGTTTACAATGCCAAATATCAAAGTTCTTACAGTCATTCTCAGATTTGATTTCAGAATTATTACACCATTTTTCTTTACATTCAGGGAATCTTGAATTAGCAACATTGAAAGTATATAATCCCTTAATCTCTTTACCGTGTAACAGAATATTTTTTGTTAGTGTGTCTCTAACTAAACAGTAAGTAGGGTAAAACTCAAAAAACACATTATTGTCTTTGGCAAATTGAGAGACACTTAATAAGTTTTTCTTGACAGATGGTACTCTTAATAAATTGTGTAAATACAGTTGTCTCTTTCCTGATATATATCCACTACCAGTATGAGAAATTTTTACTGAATTACCATTACTCATAAGTAAAGATTGTGTCCCTTTGTATTCTTTGTTGCCAAGATTCAAGTTTGCTAAGTTGTTAGTGACATGGTTTGTTGCACCAGAGTCAGGATATCAGTTGTTGTCATAAATGTCTTCAATCTTTGCATTGTCACTATTGTTGCCATCATTCTGACTTCCAGTTTCTTGCCGAGCCCTTACTAAATTTGCACTGGGATTGTTGTTTCTTGTATTATTGTTGTTTTGTTGAGATGAACTGTAGTTGATGTCAAACCTGAAGTAGCATTTGCTAGCAATATGACCAATTTTCTCACAGATCTGACATCTGGGTCTATTATTGCCACTGTTATTTGGCCATCTTCCACCTCTTCCCCTTGATCTGAATGACTGACCACCTCTCTGATTGAAGTTTTGTTGATTTCTGTTGTTAGGATTTCTTGTTTGACCTTTATTTCTGTTACTGCTTGAGATGAAATTCAGAGACATATCTGATGCATTTGATTTCTTTTGTTCCAGTCTGCCCTCATGAGCAAGTAGAGTAGAATGTACATACTGAATTGTGGGTAGAGTTTCTTTTGATGATATAACAGCTACTACCGATTCGTATTCATCATCTAAACCACCAAGAATTGATAAGATGTGCTCTGTGTCGCTTACTTTATGTCCTGCAGATGACAAATGATCACATAGAGTTTTCACCTTTACAAGATAGTCCCTCATTGACTGATTTTCTTTCTTTACATTTTGTAATTGTCTCCTGTAGTACATGATCTTTACCGCTGACTGAGTACTAAAGATTTGCTCTAATGTAGACCAGATTTCATGTGATGAATTGCATCCAATTAACTATGGGAGAAGATTAGCACTTATTGATGATATCAGCCAAGAACTGACTAGACTGTCTTGTCTTTGATGTAATATGAATTCTTGATTGCTAATGAGTTTCCCATCTTTATCTGCAGTATATTTGGATGGTATGATTACAGTGCCATGAACATACTGCTCCAATCCATAAGCTCTGACTGCAGTTTCAACTTGAAACTTCCAAAGCAAGAAATTGGTTTCGTCGAGTTGGATAGACAGAAATTGACTCTGTGGCTTAATAAGATCTTTCAAGAATTCATCAGTGGGGTTCAATCTGGTAGAGGTGCGAGTGCTGGAAGAAGCAGATGCTTCATGGTCTCCTTCGGCCATTGAATCAGAGGATGGAGAGGAAATGTTTACCAAATCGGAAAGTTGCTATAGATCAGAGAAGTTGTGCAGCCAGAAGATTCTTGAATCCTTCTAGGCAAGGCACAGCAGAAAGGCAATGATCTCTGATCAGGTAAGAAAATGAATAAAGCAGTGATGATGGGAACTGTTATGGTTCCCAAATGATTCAAATAAATGCTTTCAGATCTTGAGATGATGATATTGAATCTGATCTTGATCTGAAATAAGGAACCGATGATGAGAACTCTATATTCTCAGATGATTCCAGTACTCAGCAATTTTGATCAAGATATGATGATCTTGTATCTGATCTTGATCGAAAAGAAAAAAAAACAGAGATGATAAGGATCTTCTTGATCCCTAGATGATTCAAAAGAAAATGCAGCCTGATTGAGATATGATGATATTATATCTGATCTCAATTATTGGCATGGCATTTGCTGTTAAGCAATAATGATTTGCTCGGATACCATATTATAAAATGTGAAAAGATGATATTAAATCTTTATTTATGAAGATTATGATATACAGAAAATGTTACAGAAGAAAATCAGAATACTTTCATACATACTTGTACAGAGTATTTATACAAATGATATTGTCATATTGGGCTTAAGCTACAGGGCCCATGGGCTGTAACAAAAGAATAATGTGAAGGTGCAGACTTCAAATATACTACCGATGCAGACTTCAAATATACTATCTCAATCGATGCTTCAATAGAGAAAGCTACAAAAGAACATGGTTACAGCCTTAGAAGCTTGAATCAAGGATTAACGAGAAGCTCCTCTGGTTTAGGCATCACCAAATACTGAGATTGGGTATATATTTTATTGTATATTCTTTAGGTTTCTCATAAAATTAGTAGCCGAACGTGTTTTGTTTGGATTGTTGTCATGTGGCCTATCTAGATGCAATATACCTTTGACCTTTTATGCCAAAAAATAATAATCCAAAAGTTACCTTCAGATGTTACTGCTTCCATGTTTAACACATACATCTCTCTTTGTATCTTTATTAATACTAGTATGGGTCCATGCTTTGCAAACAAACTGTTTGTGTTATTGTATACGTAGATATTTTGTTTAAGCGTAAATCTGTAAATGGAAAACACGGGCATTTTTAGAATTTCAAAAAGACACCGAGTAATTAGTTCAACGAATTTTCTTTATTAGTAGTAAAGATTTGGATAGAAGCACAATTTTTTAATCCTACCCCAGAGTTCTAAAAATATATTTACATGCAAACAAGAGGCCAAAGGTTCGAATTTCACAAAGAACAAATATCAACATCTATTTCGAATGAAATTTTGGAAGGTAATAATGTTACAAGTCCGAAACTTTGCGCCAACAATTTTTTTTTCTTCCTTATATTTTTTGATTTATTTTTACTAAAACTACATAGCAATTTTCAATTTAATGATTTTATAAGAATGTTATAAATGTTGTGTGTTGCACATGCCATAAAATCTCGTGTGTGTGTATGTATGTATGTATGTGTGTGTATATACACACATGCACTCCAAACAATGCAGTGTCTCAAATGTCCCTGATTTCCACCAGAGCCTTCGAATCAAATAATAGCATTTTCTCTCTCTTTCCACTTGTTCTATTATTTAATTTGAAGCTTGGGGTGGAAACCAGAGAGTAGTTGGAGTGTTGTTGAGCGCTCATATGTGTGTGTGTACACACACGCATACAAACTTGACCATATTGACCATATAGCTGATTTCCCACCAAACTGTTGTAATATATCTTCAATGATAATTGTAATAACTTTGGTATCATATTTTTTTAGTGTTAGTGCAAGCTACTAAAATGTTTCTAATACCAAATCCTAATATCACTTGAAAATAGGATATGATAATTAATTTTTTTTTTACAAATTCAATACGTCCGTCTGCAAATATTATCGAATCTTAATATCACTTAAAAATACGATCTAACAAATAAAGTTCTTTTATAAATTCAAAATATCCATTTACAAATACTATTAAATCTTAGTATCACTTAAAATTATAGAATATAACAATTATTAATTAATAATATAAATAGAAATTCAAACTAAAAAATAAATAGATGTTGCAATTTAGAAATAAAATTTAAACTAACAATAAATTATTTCAAAATAAAAATATGATTAAATATTTTTTATATATTATTTTCTCTTAAATGTGCTAAAAATATTTAATTTGTAGAAAAAAATTTATGCACGTAGCACGTGTCGTAACGCTCGTGTAATACAATTACAACTGGTCGGTCTTGAGAAGACGTTATTTTTGTTTTATTATACCTTTTGTTTTATTTTGACTATGGTTGTCTTCCAACACCATCAGATAAATTAATAAACAAATGGAAACTAGTGACACATTCGCTTATTTGTATTTCTCATTATAAGGATATATTCCAAAATTTTCCAATTAACAATTTCAGTAGATGTGGTCAAATGGTTACTGTCCGTAAGTCCAATTCACTCATCTTCAAAATGCATATCTTTCATGTGGAACTAGATTGCATTCGCTAATTTGTCAAATAACTAAAAATAAATTAAAGAATAAAAAGGCAAATTTTTATTTTATACCTTCGAAAACACTTGTTTCAAGTTTAGACCTTTAGTAGAACTTATTATGAAAATAAACAACTTTTTCCTCATTCGTCCAATTTACACTTGTGAATTCTGCAAATGCACAAATATAAATTTTAAATTTTTACTTGCACAATCAGAATGTGCAAGTGTACTTTTTTCTATAAAAAAATTTCACATGCGCATTTCCATAATACGCATTTATAACATTTATGTATAAGAAAAACGGGATATATTTTTATAATAAGTTTCAGAAAAGACATAAACACGAAATAAGCATTTTTAGAAGGTATAACGAAAATTTGTCCACATTAAAAAGCTATAATGTAGGGGGGACTTGAGACAAACTGGGAATGAGGAAAGTAGAATTGAGGTGCTCTGTAAAAATATTCAAGTTTAGTTATATGTGTGTGTGCCTTTCTCACATAACATAGCATTTTGTTTGTGTATTGGAAAATTTGCCTGATTTAATTTTCTTCTTAGTACTGACCGTGCTGTATTAATTATGGTTGATAGTGTTGCATGTGTACAATATAGTAGTTGTCGTGATGATTGACACAGACAGAGGAGCAGCCACCATTGTTACAGTTGTGTGTTTGAAAAGTGTCTCAATTCTGAATATATTTATTTTCTGCGACGTTTAAGCACCATATCATTGTTACGTATCACTGTATCATATGTTTGAGAAAGCTATCCTTATGTTCTGTATACCTTTTAAGCCATACAAGTTTGGGTTTCAAATCTGAAAAGAAAGTGAGATCATGCTGCTTGGATTCTCAGGTTTGAAAACATTAATAGTAATTTCTTCTAGCTGGTAATCAGCATGGTATTATTTTATCAACTTCATTTCATAATAAATTCACAACCGACTGTTGAAAAAAGGTGATTCTGGTTATTGGCAACATGTGAACACCTGCATTTAACTTTGGAATACTTTGAGAATAAAATGGAAAACCTATTGCAACTTGCAAGCCAAGCGCGTGATGAGGAGCAAACAGTAAAATTCCATAAAGCAAACAAAATTCATCATTTTCATAGTAGAACTTTGTCAATGAATTTGAATGACAACCCCGCGACTACATCACGCCTTTGAACTTGTTCTGAGGTGTCATGCCAACTGCTTGCACATCAGATATCTAAGTGGTGCACTCAACAACATGGATTCTCTCAAAAAAAAATGTAAAATAATAGAATGTGGTTCAAGAGAGTTTATTGACTTTAGGACATTCAATTCGCTAGGGGTTTTTGTTCTTTGCTTTATTCTTTGTTATGTATACATCTCGGACTATAGTGGGGGTCTTGGGACACTACCCATCCTCCACTATGAAAGCAAGAAAATATTTCTTAATTTCTTTCCCAAGACTTAGATGTTTTAGTTAACGTGTTAAACCCTTTGTGAGTTATAATTAAAATTTTAGCTTTTTCTTTTAATATCCAAAATATTTATACTAATCTAAAATTTTTAAGTGCTTCAAAACTTTTAATGCCCCGCTTAAATCATAAAAGGATTTAGGCTACTTCTATTAACATTCCATCATTTTATTTACACACCCCAGTAAGAATAATAAAATATTAGTTACAACTACCTCTTTATAGAATTAAGTACTTATCTTCTTCCATCCTTTGTTTAGGACACGGATAAAAGAATAATCCATATTCTTATTCTTGTGACTGCGAAAATGATAATTGGCACATTAACCTAACAACTTGGTTATTTGTCAATTTTACCGTAAACATTTTTTTTTTACAATAACAAAGAATAAAAAACCTAAGTATGATACAAGATTCTCTTGAAATTTAATTTCTCATGTCTTACGGTTCGATCAAAACCAAATGTATCATGCACTAGGATTCAATCAAAACCTAAGATGTTATGCACTAAGATTTACCCAATACCTAGTGCGATATGCACTAAAATTCAATCAATACTTAGTGCATCATGCATTAGGAATTGATCAAAATTTATAGCAACGTACATTAAGAATTTATGAAATCTATGGTTGTATTGGTCCGAAGGATTAACAATACTCGTATAAAATGATGAAAAGTAAAAAAGTGAAAAAATAAATTAGAAAATGATCGTAAATGGAAGGAGTAAGATAGCATTGAAGATATATGTGGTATTAATCAACACTAAGAATGAATTAAATAGTATGTAAGGGTAAGTATGGAATAAAACGGAGTGGCAAAGGGAATATACGAGGTGTTCAAATTTTTTAACAACTAGTGGGGTGTGAAAAGAAATTCAAAGAGTGTTAATAGGTTAAGCCAAAAAATATATTTTTAGTTATTGATGTTGTGTGATTCTAATATGTGTTAAATTGTATGTCGAATTGAAGAAGAGATCGAGAGCATCGCAATGGAAGAGAAGTTCGTCTAGAAATGTGATTCAAAAGCTGTGGAGTTTTAAAGTTATAAGCGACATTGAGTGCCAACAAAACATCTGTTGGTCAGCCTTTTATTTCCTAATTATGGAAATGTTATAGCAGATAAATAAAGTATTAATTAGTCTAATTTGAATGTAAAATTAATTACCCAACTAAAATTTGATTGACAAAGTAAGCAACACTTGGATGATTAATCAAATTAAATATTGGGTAATCAATTAAGATGCAATGAAATAAAATTATTGAGAATGGAAAATAAATTATAGAGTTAATTTTCGATCAAATAAGCTCTCTTTTATTTAGTACAATGATGTGGATGTTAGTGTAATAAAGGATGTTGCGAAATTAATAAATTAGGCAAAGGAGAGCTGTAATGCCCTTCAATTTAATTAACATTATTCGGGATTTTTAATTAGATAAATTAAATAGAATAATATGAATAAGTAGGAAGATGAGATTAACAAATCTAATGGTCGTGTCTAAATGAATGGACTAAAATAAGACTTAACTAAATTTAGAACGAGAATTTCCTAAGCGGTAAACTTGAAAATGGGGCTCCAGGAAGAGTTTAAATTGAAGAATAAGCTAAGGAATTAAAGCTAGAAAAGTATCTCATTCTTCAATCAACTAATAAAGGTGAATAATCATGTTTATCATCTTGTTTTTCCATGTTTGGATCGGTTATGGGTTATACCCGATTCATGTTTTTGATTTTGGTTAGGATATAACCACTTAAACTTTTGTTTGGATAAGACATAGGTGTTTTAAAATGTTAATGGGCTAATTAACATATTTTCACTCGGTTCTGGTTAAATTCTGAGTTGTTTTGATCTTCATATGCTTTAAAATTTTAATATGTTGAAGTATATGATTTAACTGATTTTTGGTTATTTACTAAGGTAATTAAATTATTTAAGCCCGAGGGCTAAGCTGAAAATTTGCTTCCAAAATTACTTAAATTCGAAAGGGAATTGCTTTTGGAAATATTGGGGAAAGTAGTACAGTGTTCTAAGAAAATGCTGACTTTTGTATACTTTTTACTATTTGGAAGTACAGAAGAAGGCTCCCCAACCGATCAAAATTAGACAAGCAAGATAAAAACATCACCTCAATGGGCCCAGTTCTGCCTTCTACTCTAACAAGCACGCTTTTACCTCCGTCTTAGAGTCGAAGGTAGAATTGGTCCCACTGAAGTGATATTTTTATATTGCTTGTCTAATTTTGATTGGTTGAGGAACCTTATTATACATTTCCAAATAGTAAAAAGTATACAAAAGTCAACATTTTTCTTAAAACATTGTACTTCTTCCCCAGATATTTTCAAAAGCAATTCTCTTCCGAATTTAAGTAATTTCGAAAGAAAATTTTCAGTTTAGCCCTCGGGCTTAAGTAATTTAATTAACATAGTAAATCATTAAGGAAAAATCACCAAAAATCAGATAAACCATATACTTCAACATATTAAAATTTCAATGCATATGATGATCAAAACAACTTGGAGTATAACCAAAACCGAATGAAAACGTGTGAATTAACCCATTAACATTTGAAAACACTTGTCTTATCCAAACAAAGGTTTAAGTGGTTATATCCTAACCAAAATCATAAACATGAATCGAGTATAACCCACAACTGATCAAAAAACAGAAAAACGAGACGATAAACATGATTATTCACCTTGATTAGTTGACTAGAGAATGAGATACTTTCCTAGCTTTAATTCCTTAGCTTATTCTTCAATTTAAACTCTTCTTGGAGCTTTTTAATGGCCGGCCAAAATATGTGGGAGCTGAGAATGAGAAAGTGAAATTTTATTCAGGTGGAGGAAGAGATATAAACAAAGAAATGTAGCCCCATTTCAAAGTTTAACCTTTAGGAATTTTCTCCTTCTAAATTTAGTTAAGTCTTATTTTAGTTCATTCATTTAGACACGGCCATTATAATTATTAATCTCATCTCCCAACTTATTAATATTATTCTATTTAATTTATCCAATTAAATATTCCAAATAATGTTAATTAAAATTCAGGGGTGTTACAGACTCCCCCTTAAAGAATTTCGTCCCCGAAATTTCAGTAAGGACACAACAACAAGTATATAGCCCATGCAAGCAAAGCTAGTATAATCTACCAGCCAAATTCTATATAAACCATATATGGAACATACCATCTAAAACAGCTCAGGAAAAGTAGCCTTAATCATATATATTGTCTCCTAAGTACAGTCCTTTACGTTGTCGCTCCACTGAACTTTCACCAAGCTGACTGTCTTGTTCCTTAACCTCTTCTCATCTTTTGCCACAACACGAACTGGTTGCCTCATGAAAGTCATATCCGGTTTCACCACTTAGTCCTCCAGTGCCGTCGGGACAATAGTAGTTTCTAGATCACGAACGTACTTCCTAAGATGAGAAACATGAAACACATTATGGACCCCGGCCAAACTGCTCAGCAAATCTACTCGGTATGCGAGTCTCCTAATCCTCTTTGATATAGGAAATGGTCCAACATATCTCGGTTCTAGCTTCCTGATCTTCCCGATCCGAACCACGCCTTTCATTGGCGATACCTTGATGAAAACTCTATCTCCAGCGGAGAACTCTAGGTCCTTATGCATTTTGTTTGCGTAACTCTTCTGCCTAGACTAACTTCCCTCATATTTTCCCGTATCAACTCGATCTTATCTATCGCCTCTCTCACCAAATTTAGACCAAGGACCAATCTATCTTCAGTCCCTAACTAACATGCTGATGATTTGCATGGCCTTCCATACAAATCTTTGAAAGGCGCCATTCCTATAGTAGTCTGATAACTATTATTTTAGGAAAAATCCACTAAGTGCAAGTGATCTTCCCAAGAACCACTAAAATCCAGCACACAAGCTCTCAACAGACCTTCCAGTACCTTTTTGACCTCTGTATGCCCATCCGTCTGAGGATTATATGCGGTACTTATCTTGAGCTTAGTGCCTAACACACTATGCAGGCTCTTCCAAAACTTTCTAGTAAACAAAGCATCTGTATCACTGACGATACCACTAGGAATTCCATGTAGTCTAAAGATGTTCTTCATGAATAACTTAGCCAAAAAAAGGTGCCATCCTAGTTGACCGTACCAGAATGAAATAGACACTTTTGGTCAATCTGTCCACTATGACGCATATACTTTCATTACCTCGGTTTGACCTTGACAACCCATCTATAAAATCCATGGATACTAAGTCCCACTTTCAAACTGTAATATCCAAAGGTTGAAGCAAACCACTTGGCTTCTGATGTTCAGCTTTTACTTGTTGACAATTCAAACACTGTTTTACCCATAAGGCAACATCCCTCTTCATTCCTTCCCAAAAGAAACTTCTGTTCATATCCTGATATATCTTGGTTCCCCCAGGATGAATCGTAAAATTTGATCAATGAAATTTCCTAAGAACTTCCTTCCTAAGGTTTCCAACATTCAGAACACATAACCATTCCTTCTTTCTCAACCAACCGCTGCGGTCAATAATAAAATCCTTTTAATCATCAATCTCGGTTCCAACTTCTAATCTTCTAATCCTCTCGGCTAACACTGGATCCCCTTTCTTCCTAGAAGCAATCCGTTCGATCGGAACCGGTAAAACTTCCAAACAGGACATCATGGCAATATTCCGACTAAATCCAGTATTCGACCTCAACTGCACACTGCAAGAAGCCAGTGCTTCCAAGTCTTTCCACTCCACCAACATAGCTAACACCGCATTTTGATGTTTCCTTCTAAGCGCATCTGCCACCTTATTTCCTTTTTTCGGTGTATACTCAATGCTAAAATCATAAGCTGCAACAAACTCCAACCATCTCTACTGCCTTGTGTTCAGCTCCTTTTGAGAGAATAAATATTGTAGAGACTTATGATCCGTAAATAGTTCAAATCTTTCTCCCAAAAGATAATGTCTCCACACTTTCAATACGAAGATTATCGCTGCCAACTCCAAATCATGAGTAGGGTATCTCACTTCATGCGGGCTAAGCTATCTAGAAGCATATGTAATAACTTTTCCCTTCTACATTAGCACAACACCTATCCCATTACCATATGCCTCAATGTAAACTAGCAACCCATGATTCCCATCAGGAACTACTAACACGGACGCATGGGTTAACAAATGTTTCGACTTAAGAAATACCTCTTTACATTTTTCAGACCAAACAAACTTTACGTCCTTCCTGGTTAGCATAGTCAAGGATGCCGCCATCCGTGAGAAATCCTTAATGAACCTTCGGTAGTAACCTGCAATTCCAAGAAAGCTTCTAATCTCACTTACCATCTCTGGTCTTTTCCAATTGTTAACAGCTTTGATCTTATCCGGATCAACTACTAGACCTTCCTCGGAAACTACATGACCAAGGAACTTCACTTCCTTCTTCCAGAAATTACACTTTGAGAACTTCGCTTTCAACTGATGTTGCCTTAGCATCTCCAATACTTTTCTAAGATGATCTACATGATCCTTCTCATTCTTAAAATATACCAAAATGTCATCAATTAAAACCAACACGAACTATCCAAGTGCTCTCGAAAAACCCGATTCATCAAATCCACAAAAAAACCTAGCGCATTAGTAAGTCCAAATGGAATAACCAACCAATTGTAAGACCCATATCTGGTCCTAAACACCATCAAAGGAATACTGTCCTCTACCATTCTTTGCTGATGGAAACCTGTCGCCAAATCTAGCTAGGAAAACACTCTAGTTCTACTCAACTAATCGAATAAGTCATCGATCCTCAACAAAGGATATCTATTCTTGATCGTCCTCTCGTTCAACATACAATGGTCGATACACATCCTGAACGACCCATCTGGCTACCTCACGAATACCGCGGCTGTTCCCCAAGGTGAACTGCTTGGCTGGATAAAATTCTTTCCTTCCAATTCCTTCTTTCCTTCCAATTCCACTAGCTGCAACTTCAATTCCTCCATCTCAGTTGGTGACATCCTTCTTGGTGATCTACTTACGGGTTCAGCTCCCCGTATAAGATCTATTCGAAACTCGATTGCTCTTTTCGGCGGCAAGTCCAAAACTAGTGCAAACACATCTGCAAACTCTCTTGCTACATAAAACTACTTCAACTCTACTTCCATTCACATAGAATCTAATAATGCATAAGCAATCCCATTCGAACTCCTTACCGAGTAAATAACTCAATTATGGCTATTAGGGTGTTTCAATGATATTTCCCACTCCTGGCAAAATATCCTAGCATCTTATCTATCTAAATAATGCATACCCAATATGATCCCAAAACCCATGAAATTAAAAACATATATACTGCATGCAAACATATGACCTACCAAATCAAGTTCAAACTGGTCATATCTTGTTCCCAGAGTTGCATACCCTTCTATAGGATTCACAACCCTTAAAAGAGTAATAAGGTATAGAGGTTCCAGACATAAGTAATCTATCAACTACTGAGATATAAATGAGTATGATGCAACGATATCAAATACTATCCTAACTAGAGTACTATGAATCATAAGCATACCTTCCATGACGGCTTTTCCTTTCTCAATGGTCGTTGCTCTAGAGGAAGATGGTTCCAACGCAAAGACTTTTCCCTTTCCAGCCTTAACAGTCTTGAGACACTTGTCCTTATTATGCCCCATCTGGCCACAGTTGTAGCACTTCATATTCGGCCTTACTGCAACTGCTCTTCCATCACCCGAGTGATACTCATTCGCATAATGCCCTTTCTTGTCACACTTGAAACAAACAATATTAGCATTGCTCTTCTTAACTTCTAATCTCGATTGGGCACCTTTCTTCTTGAAGAACTTCGGCTTTATACCCTGAAAACTCTGAACCTCAGCTGGTTTCCCCTTTCCAAAATTAGAAAGTATCTCTTTATTCCAAATAGCTATCTCAACAAAAATATGACACGGATCCCGGAGGTTTGGCATGGTTGCTCTGGCGATCTCAGAATTCAACCCCCTGATAAACTTATCATTCCTCCGAATGACAGTATCCACATGAGTATATCCGTTACAGGATAGCTGATGTGCACGTAATTGTGCATATATTTACATCCATATTTTATCTCTTTTTTTAAAAAATAATCATCATATTTGGGCATTTTAACATGTTTAAAACCAAAATTCAATTATTTCCAAACCATCATGTTTTCATCATCATTCAGGGGCAAAACGGTCATTTTTGTGCATGTGTCAATATAAGAATTTTTACTTGGACATTTTTTTTATTTTTATAGGAATTTGGATGCATATGGAAGAGGCTTATATGAAGATACATGCATGCACAAGGAAATACAAAGGAATGAAGAGGAAATAATTCAAGTTCAAGATCATGGAGGACCCCACCCACTTACCTAACTTCCAATTAAAAGCTAAGCACATGCTAAAAGGACTTAAAGCTTCATGTACATATTAAGTGGGGGATTAGTGAATGTTAATGATTACTTGGAGGCTACACCACCTCAAGGGTATTTTGGGAAGCTCCCTAAAAAGAGAATTAGGGTTTTATACATGTATAAATAGCCCTCTTATGTACATGAAGATCATCATCTACTCTTTCATTTACTTAGGAAATTAAGAAATCAAAGTGTAAGCTCAATGTTCTATGAAATAAAAATGGCTTCCAAGCCTCTTTCTTCTCTCTTTTCTACATGTTTTTCTTTGTTTTATTGTTAATGTTTATTTCTATGCTCTCTTCTTCTTTATGTTCATAGCTTAGATTTACATTTATGCAAGTAGTTAGTAGCTAATCTCTTTTGCTTTCTTTGCTTATTTTTATTCTCTTTTCTTTTCAATGTTGAAATTTATTTGTGTTGCTTCAATGCCACAAATGAGTAGCTAAACCCCTTCAATTTAGGGGTGATGAAGCTCTCTAACTTTATGTAATTTCAATATTTTTTATGATTTATAGTCTCTTTGTTTATGCTTCATGAATGTGAATTTTGATGTAAGTTTATACAAGTGGGTTTGATAGCTTATATTGCTTATGCAAATGAGCTATTCTTACTCAACATAAACACAATTTACATCAACATTTGCTAATTAATTTTTGATTATGAAATGAAAGTAAAAATGAAATTTGATGATCTATGTTACTAGTTACAATAGTAAATAGATCATACTTAAAATAGTTTTTTCTTTGGCTTCTTTTTCATGAGAATTGTAAGTGGTATAATTGTTGTATTATAGTTTGATGGTTTGAGTTATGTTAACTAATAACATAAACAAACCATACTTATGATAAATGCAATGATTATTTCACTTAATATCAAAGTTATAGATTATAAATTATGTGTTTGTTGATTTACAAAAATTGGAGAGTGGATTTGCCTCTAAATTGTGCTTTAGTCTAATAATTTTTGAATCGCATTTTCTAGTGTTAGCCTCATTTTATTTCTAGTTAACAAATCCTCTTCGACTTTGGTATAATTTGATTGAATAGATTTTTTAAAATCATCAATTCCCTGCGGATCGACCCGTATTCGCCACGTACTTCAAGTGTACGCCGTGCGCTTGCGGTTATATTTTAATTTGAAATTTTTCGGCAAATTTCTAAATCAATAGAAATTTTGTCGACGAACAAGTTTTTGGCGCCGTTGCCGGGGAACTTGATTTGATTTTGATTTTCTATTCTTCGGATTATTTTTCTTTGTTTGATTTTTGTGTGTTTTTTTTTTATTTTGTGTGTGTTTGCAATTAAAAAAAAATTATGTGTGTTTGTTTTCAAGTTGTTTGTGTGCTTGTTTTCTAGTTGCTTTGCATCTCTATTTCAAAAAAAAAAAAAATATTTCATTTTCTTTTACAATATTGCATTTACATTTTTTTTTTACTATTACATTTTTCTTTTTCTGTTTACATTCAAAAAAAAAAACAACTCTCTGATTTTCTTCCTCCACTATTCTGTTTACTGCTGCATGCACTGTTCTGTCCACTGCTTTCTGATTTTCTTCCTCCTCTGTTCTGTTTACATTCCATCCTTCTGCCTGCTACTACAACATCTGCCTACCTCCTCCAAGAAACCATCCACTAACTTGCAACTACCATCCCCTTGCCTGTCACTTCTTCTCAGCCCCTCACCCATTCAACAACAGTAAACTCAGACCCACATCAGCAATAATTTCTTCACCAATCCGACCATTTCCTCTCCAAACACCGAACAACCAACAGCCTACTTCACCACTTCACAGCAAACCCTTCAACAACTTCTGGCATACCTCCTCATCATCAAAAGCTTGCTAACTTGCCATTCCTCACATCTCAACAACATTACTGCCCACAACCCCTTGCTGTCCATCACTACAAACATTGCTGCAAACTACTTCTCACACTTGTTGTACTTCAAACTTCACCACCTCTGTGAACATATTTCTTCATCCTCACTACAGTTCACACCATCCATAGTAACTTCTTCCACTGTCATCTGACATCAACACCCATTCTTCCATAGCTATAATCACCAAACATTCCACTTGCCATTACCACACCATCCCCTGCCTGATTTTCAAACACCCTCTGTCTTCTCTTCACTACAGTCCTCTTCCATCACCTCACTGCTTACCCTCCTCCACATTCCCATTCACATTTGCAATACACATTCACAAAAACAATTCTGCACATTCCCAAATCGACTGCTTACCACAGACCAACCCCATCACCTGACTGTCAACTTCCACCCTCACCATAACTTCAAACTCTACCCATCACAGACTTCATCAAACAACTCACCACCCTCCTCCAGTAACTGTCACTGGCCTAAACACTACAGCACTTCAGTTGCTACAACCTACAAGTTCATTTACAACCCCACAATTCATCTCACTTACCACACTACTGCTCCAATCACTTGAACTGCTGCAATCTTGCTGCCGAAGAACTGCCAATACACCCCATCGACTCTTATACTTGCTTCAACTTCAAGCTACAACCTTTCAACCACCATTTATGCTTCCACAGCCCACAGTCCTTAGCCGAACATCACCATAACAGCAGCTACGACATCCCCTGAAACATCTCCACAAACTCCATAGCTTCAAACATACCACGCTACAGCAACCACAAACCCAAGGACAGCGACAACCTCGACCAATTGAACCCCAACTTAAAGCCCAATCGACAATCGAAACCCGCAACACAATCCCAAGTCGACGAGCAGTTGAACATCATCGCCCTACCTTAACACCACTACAACGTCGCAGCCCAAAAGCCAGCAACAAATTAACCCAAAATCGACCATTTCTTCAACCATAACAGAATCCATCGATCACTACAAATCCAATTCACTGCTTCCCCGCCACTTTAATCTCAAACGACCATCGAAACTTCAATCTCATGAGTTGATTTGCGAATTCTCAATTGAAATTTGTGTATGGTAGAGTTTTGTGAGAATTGAAAAGGAAGAATTTTTTTTTATTTGGCCATTGCTTTGAATTGAAAAGAAAGAATTTGTGTAAGGAACAATTTGACGAAGAAAAAAAATTGCTGTGAATCTTCTTTTATCAATTTGGTTTGGGTGTGGTAGTGTGTCGGCTTTGGATTGGAGGCTTGGTTAAGTTTTGTTTCAATTAGCTTAGTTTTATCAATTACCTTAGTTTTGTTTCAAAATTGTTCCACCCTTTATTTTTAAAAAAAAAATTGTTCAACAATTTTTTTTTTTTTTTTAAGTAAAACCCTACTTTTAAATTTCCTCTCCAAAAAAAAAAAAAAAAAATCAAAAAAAAAAAAAAACAAGTTCAAGTTTGTTTAATTTTCATTTTTCATTTATTTTATTTTCAATTGTTTTGTTTTTCGCTTATTTTGTTTTTCATCTTTGATAAACATACAAAAAAAATAATAACAATAAAAATTGTTGAATATATCTTGTTTTTCATTTCAGGTTGTCAAAGCAGAAAATTACAAGGAATTGCTTGCCAAAAGGAAAAATAATTGCTTTGCTTTGCTAAAATCGCCGCTAAAAAAAAAAAAATTGCTAATAATCTGCACGCTCTGGTATTGTGCTTTCATCTCTAGTGCATTGTTGGTTGCTTGCATTTGCATTTATATATAACAAAAAAAAAATTCAAAAAAAAAAATCCAAAAACAAAAACAAACTTCATTTTAGTTGCATTGTAATTTCACGTTTAATTTCTGCTTTGCATTCATCTCATCTTGTTTTTCTTTTCTAAGGGCAATACCCCAATTCACATAAGGTGAGGGATTTCATCACCCTTTCCTTAGCCCACAAACGCATTTCATCATAGAATTTGACTAATAATAAAGGTTAGACGTTGGACCTAAGGGTGTCACGAGCTCACTTAGGGCTTAATTGTATCTTCACAATTGTTTTACTTAAACGATTTTATTTCTTGGTGTCTAGGCTACGGCAGAGTAATAACCAATTATAAAAATTACGGTGATTCGTAAATATTATACTGGTTGTTCCTCTGAAGGTACTTAAACCTTCGGTTGCATTGCTACGGTGATTCGTGGTGCACCGATAACCCCTGTCCGTTACCTGGCTGAGAAATATTTTTGTTGATTTAAGACAAAGTGTGATTATACAATTTTGGGTTAGGAGCTACTAAGGACAGAAAATTGTAATTAAGTCCTTTGCATTCATTTAGTTGCATTAGTTCATGCATATTTAAAAAAAAAAAAAACTCAAAAACAAAAATCTAAAAAAATTTGTAAAATCATTTCAAAAAAAAAAAATTGAAAATTCAAAAACAAAACAAAAATCAAACTTTTCTTTTGAAATAAACTTCACTTGGTAAATAGTTTTTTTTTCCCTTTAAAAAAAAAAACATTTTCAAATCTTCTTTCATTCTCCAAACTCGTTTCTAATTTCTTTGTCCTCTCGACTTTCACTTGTGCATGAGTACTTGGACTCGTGACACAACAACGAATACTTGGATTCGTGACCCTTCTACAAACCGTTTAACTCGAACAGACAATCCTCCCGAAATGGCGAACGAAAACGCCCCTCGAACTCTTATGGATAGAATCTTTCCCGATAGAGTTTCTATTCCATCTTGCATCACATTACCCGCCCCTACGGGTAACCATTTCGAAATCCATTCGAACCATATTGCCACGCTTCCAAAATTTGGCAATTTTGAACACGATGACCCATACATCTTTTTGACTAAATTCGAGCAAGTTTGCGCAACCATTAAACTTCAACAACTTTCTGATGACGGAATCAAACTTCGATTAATCCCATTTGCTCTTACGGATTACGCTGAAAAATGGTTGTACAGCTTACCTTCGAACTCAATTAAAACGTGGGAAGAATTTGTAAAAGCTTTCTTAAAAAAGTTCTACCCCTTAGAAAAAACAAGTAGAATTCGAAACGAAATTGTAAATTTTCATCAATTCAAGGGTGAACCATTTGGAAAATATTTTGAAAGATTCAAAGAGCTTTTGATAAAATGTCCACACCATAACTTTGAAAAATGGACGATTTGCCAAATCTTATATGATGGACTCGAAAACAGCTCACGAACCATGCTCGAATCAATGTGCCAAGGCAATTTTCTTGCCCAACATCATGACGATGCTTGGCAATTTCTTGAAAACCTCGCTGAAAAGTCGTCCCAATGGGAACGCTCGAACGAAAAATCAATCTACTCACGATCGAGTGCACACTCGACGGGATCTTCTTTTGCTTTGGAAGCTAAGATCGACGCAATGATTAAAAAATTCGATAACGTTTTCTCATCGAATCAAACGAACCAAGCTTCCCAACCAATGTGTTATAAATGCAACGATCCTAATCATATAGCCGATCAGTGTCCCAATTCCGTCGAACAAATCAATGCTTTCAATAAAACCAAAAACGACCCGTTTTCTCCAACGTACAACCCTGGATGGAGAAATCATCCGAATTTTGCGTGGAACCAAAACAATCCCAACACGAATATGATTCGTCCCAATTTTCAAGCATTTCCGAATAATGCTTCGAATCCTCCCTTTCAGCCCAATAATGTTCAACCAAACTTTGCGGGCCCGTCTCATAATCAACCGCAACAACCAAATTTTCCACCAAATTCTACTCATTCTCCACAAGACGATAAACGTTTAACTTCGCTTGAGAAAACTCTTGAAACGTTGGCTAAGGCAACTACTCAAAGCCTTCAATCAAACAGCAATTTGCAAAATTTATTGACTTCATATATGCAAAACACAAACCAATCGATTGCGAAACTCGAAATGCAAATGAGTCAATTAGCCACGTCTGTAAGTGAACGTGAACGAGGAACATTCCCAAGCCAGCCCCTTCCAAATCCCAGAAATCAAAACGCAAATTCAAATCAAGCCCATGTTGTTCAAGATAGCAATGTCACCCAGTTGAATGCTATCACAACTCTCCGTTCTGGTAAACAAATCGATAATCAAGTCGTTAATCCAAATGATTCACTGGGAACTTTTCTCGATACTTCTAAAACAACGAACGACTCAGAACAGAACGTGGAGCCAAACGTCGAATCGAACGACAATCAAAATTCTTCTTCTACTACTCGAGTAGACCCGCCTACCGAGTATCATGTTCCATTTCCACATCGTCTTCGACCAAAGAAACACTCGGACCAAATGGAAAAGATGTTGGAAATTTTTAAACAAGTCAAAGTTAACATTCCTCTTCTTGACATCGTTCAGCAAGTCCCCACTTACGCGAAATTTCTTAAGGACTTGTGCACCCAAAAGCGACACACTCAAGTGCCCAAAAAAGTCTTCTTAGCCGCTAGTTTGAGTGAAGTCTTGTCCCAATCCATACCCGTTAAATACAAAGATCCTGGCTGCCCTACGATTTCGTGTACAATTGGAGAAAAGACGATTAACAAATGTTTAATAGACTTAGGCGCGAGTGTCAACTTGATTCCATACTCCGTGTACGAACAATTAGGCTTAGGTGAGCTCAAACCCACGAAAGTTACGCTTTAATTTGCCGATCGTTCCATTAAGAAGCCCGTGGGAGAAATCGAAGACGTGCTCATTCGAGTAGGGCAATTCATATTCCCCGTTGATTTTATCGTTCTCGAAACACAACCCGTGACAAACCCTGCGAGTCAAATCCCATTGATTTTAGGCCGACCATTCTTAGCCACCTCAAACGCCTTAATCAATTGTCGTAACGGTTCGATGAAAATCTCTTTTGGAAACATGACTTTGGACCTTAACATTTTCAATCTTGAAAGCCACTCGAACGAACTTCGTGACCAAACATTAGAAGTTAGTGCCATTCATGAAAACTTTGAAAACGAAACATTTGATCTTAACGATGAACGCGAGGCCGAGTATGAAAAATTGTTTCATGAAGTCCCCAACGAGATCGAACACACTCTTCCCTTTGAATCGCTTCAAGTTGAGTCCGAATCTCAACCCAATTCTGCAATCGAAAAACTCCCGAAATTGGACCTCAAACCACTTCCCGCTCACCTTAAGTATGCATACTTAGGTGAAAACGAAACTTGTCCTGTCATCATTTCTAACAATCTTTCTCTTGACCAAGAAGCTTCTCTTCTTTCTATTCTTTTGAAAAATAGGGAAGCAATTGGGTGGTCCATTACTGATATTAAGGGAATTAGCCCTGCTATTGTCCAACATCGCATTCATTTGATTGATGAAGCCAAACCCACTCGTGATGCACAACGGAGGCTTAACCCAAAAATGAAAGATGTGGTTCGTGACGAAATTCTTAAGCTCCTCGATAACGGTATCATATACCCCATCTCCGATAGCCCATGGGTTAGCCCAATTCATGTCGTGCCTAAAAAGTCCGGACTTACTGTTATAAAAAACGACGCTAACGAACTTATTCCAACTCGTACTCAAACGGGTTGGCGTGTTTACATTGACTATCGAAAACTAAATGCTGCAACACGTAAGGATCATTTTCCTCTTCCATTTATCGACCAAATGCTCGAACGTTTAGCCGGTCACGAATTCTATTGCTTTCTTGATGGTTATTCCGGCTATAACCAAATTCCAATCGCTCCCGAAGATCAGGAGAAAACGACTTTCACGTGTCCATTCGGTACCTTCGCTTATCGACGTATGCCATTCGGACTTTGTAACGCTCCTGCGACTTTCCAACAATGCATGGTTGGAATCTTTTCTGACATGATTGAGCGCTTTCTAGAAGGCTTTATGGATGATTTCTCTATCTTCGGCGATTCTTTTTCTCAATGTTTACATCACCTCGAGTTGGCGAAAATCGAAAGTTACAACTCAACGAACTAGAAGAACTTAGGAACGACGCGTATGAAAACGAGAAAATTTACAAAGAAAGAACCAAAGTTTTTCATGACAAGTCAATCCTAAGGAAAAAGTTTTCGCCTAACCAAAAAGTTCTTTTATATGACTCGAGACTTCATTTATTCCCTGGGAAACTTAAATCAAGGTGGACCGGACCATTTGTGGTACGAACTGTTTTTCCACATGGTGCCATAGAAATAGAAAACCCAAAGGATGGATCGATTTTCAAAGTCAACGGTCATCGTTTAAAACCCTTCTTGGAATTTCCCGGTTACCAAGAGGACGAGCTCATGATCCTTCATGAGCCAAGCTACGTCTAGTAAGAATGTTAACCCTCTTTTGTAAATATGTACATATTTTTCCCCGTTACACTCATTATATCATGCATCGACTGTGGGGACACAGTCAAAATTAAGTGTGGGGGGAGTCTCATTTTCATTTTTTTTTAGTTTTTCATGGCATTTTGGAATTTTCATTTTCTTCAAAAAAAAAAAATCTCAAAACTCCTAAATCTCAGAAACATTTTCTTTTTACCATTTTGATTTATTTTTGAAGAAACACTATGGGATAAGTATAAGTTTTGGTTAATAAATTGAAATTTTTGAAAATTTATTTGTCATAACAAAAATAAAAATGAAGTTTGATTACAAATAACAATGGTTTTACGAGTATATAGGAAGGTTCATTTATGTTAATTATGAAGTATGTTCTAATTGAAAATCGTTGTTTAAAAAGTGGTAAATTTAAAGTAAAGGATATAACATTTTTGTCTTCTAAGTTAAATGGTGCTAAGATGATTTTACAAAACTCTCTCTCTCTTAAAAAATATATATATATATATAAAAAAAAAACATCCAAAGTATTCACTCTCATTTAAAAGTCCTCACGGTTATGCATGGGTGAATTACTTGTAATCTTTGATTATGTGCTTTCATACTCATTTAAAAGTCCTCACGGTTATGCATGTATGAAACACATATTAAAAAAAAGAACAGACTTAATAAAAACCACCTACGGTCGATAGGTGTATGCACGAAAGTGTGTACACTCGCCATGCTCTGTACTCCCCTCACATAAGCCCGAAAGGCAGTGCATGGGTGGTATATCTGGCCTCAGTTTACCTGAGCTAGGTGTGTAATTTTTCTTGCAAATAATGAGAGAGCAAGCAATTGAAATCCTAGCACTATTTTAACTTGTTTGACCTAACTTGTTATTGAAAAGAAATGAAAATACCACTTTAATAAACTTTGATAATCAACTAAGGATCCATTTCATAATTACATTGTGTTATCAACCGAAACAACTAGCCAAACTATGGTCTATCTGTCATGACAACTTGATTTTTATTGGAAATTTTGACGAGTAAATGACTTAAATTTTCAAGACAATGACCAAAACTTGTATTTAACTTATTCGTGTTAATTTAAAAATAAATCCTTCATTTGTAAATATTTCCAAAAAATTCGCATTCATCGCTTTGTAAATAAATCTTGCAATTTGTAAATATTTTCATCCTGCATTTGGATTTTGTGGGTAGTATCCGCTGAAAACCCTCACGAGACAACACTCGTCCTACTGGGGACACCCAGAGGTTTAACGGCTTGTTGCATACGCTCAATGCAATCGTGCTCCCTACGAAAACGGATTTATCTTAGTTTTCCTTTATTCGAGGACGAATAAAAAGATAAGTGTGGGGGTATTTGATGTGCACGTAATTGTGCATATATTTACATCCATATTTTATCTCTTTTTTTTAAAAATAATCATCATATTTGGGCATTTTAACATGTTTAAAACCAAAATTCAATTATTTCCAAACCATCATGTTTTCATCATCATTCAGGGGCAAAACGGTCATTTTTGTGCATGTGTCAATATAAGAATTTTTACTTGGACATTTTTTTTTTATATAGGAATTTGGATGCATATGGAAGAGGCTTATATGAAGATACATGCATGCACAAGGAAATACAAAGGAATGAAGAGGAAATAATTCAAGTTCAAGATCATGGAGGACCCCACCCACTTACCTAACTTCCAATTAAAAGCTAAGCACATGCTAAAAGGACTTAAAGCTTCATGTACATATTAAGTGGGGGATTAGTGAATGTTAATGATTACTTGGAGGCTACACCACCTCAAGGGTATTTTGGGAAGCTCCCTAAAAAGAGAATTAGGGTTTTATACATGTATAAATAGCCCTCTTATGTACATGAAGATCATCATCTACTCTTTCATTTACTTAGGAAATTAAGAAATCAAAGTGTAAGCTCAATGTTCTATGAAATAAAAATGGCTTCCAAGCCTCTTTCTTCTCTCTTTTCTACATGTTTTTCTTTGTTTTATTGTTAATGTTTATTTCTATGCTCTCTTCTTCTTTATGTTCATAGCTTAGATTTACATTTATGCAAGTAGTTAGTAGCTAATCTCTTTTTCTTTCTTTGCTTATTTTTATTCTCTTTTCTTTTCAATGTTGAAATTTATTTGTGTTGCTTCAATGCCACAAATGAGTAGCTAAACCCCTTCAATTTAGGGGTGATGAAGCTCTCTAACTTTATGTAATTTCAACATTTTTTATGATTTATAGTCTCTTTGTTTATGCTTCATGAATGTGAATTTTGATGTAAGTTTATACAAGTGGGTTTGATAGCTTATATTGCTTATGCAAATGAGCTATTCTTACTCAACATAAACACAATTTACATCAACATTTGCTAATTAATTTTTGATTATGAAATGAAAGTAAAAATGAAATTTGATGATCTATGTTACTAGTTACAATAGTAAATAGATCATACTTAAAATAGTTTTTTCTTTGGCTTCTTTTTCATGAGAATTGTAAGTGGTATAATTGTTGTATTATAGTTTGATGGTTTGAGTTATGTTAACTAATAACATAAACAAACCATACTTATGATAAATGCAATGATTATTTCACTTAATATCAAAGTTAGAGATCATAAATTATGTGTTTGTTGATTTACAAAAATTGGAGAGTGGATTTGCCTCTAAATTGTGCTTTAGTCTAATAATTTTTGAATCGCATTTTCTAGTGTTAGCCTCATTTATTTCTAGTTAACAAATCCTCTTCGACTTTGGTATAATTTGATTGAATAGATTTTTTTTAAAATCATCAATTCCCTGCGGATCGACCCGTATTCGCCACGTACTTCAAGTGTACGCCGTGCGCTTGCGGTTATATTTTAATTTGAAATTTTTCGGCAAATTTCTAAATCAATAGAAATTTTGTCGACGAACAATAGCTCATCAAACTCTGTAGCATACTCAACCACCGATCTATCCCCTGGACTAAATCTGCAAATTTCCTGAGCAACGCTAATTTGGCAATCTCTGATAAAAATCTTTTTTGGAACCTCCTTCGAAATTCAGCCCAAGTTAGATCTTCCACTGGCTCTCCCAGGGTAACTCCGTTCCACCAAAACAATGATGCTTTCTGCAACTGCCTTGAAGCAAGTCTCCTCTTCTACATATCCTTCAAGCCAAGATCTGCAAATATCCTCTCACAATGCAATAGCCAGTTCTCCACTCCTACTGCATCCTCGGTTCCCGAAAAGGCTTTCCTCCAATATTAGCATAATCCCTGCTCCTATTGGCATAGTTAGTGCCAACTGAGGCCACCGGATTAGCTCCTCCAGCATTCCCTATAGTTTTCCCGTAGCTGCTCTAGCTTGCATCATATTCACGAAGAAATGATACATCATCCCCATATCAATCAACGGAATCTCAGCACCAATATTGGAATTTGCATCTAGGTTTGCATTTTCCTATCGACCTTGGTTGCTCCTAGTATCGGGTCGAACATTTCCACGCGTCGCGGTGCGTCTTCCACCTTGATTCACTCTTCCGTTTCTTGCCTCCATATCTTACTTCCCTACTACCTGAAATCCATACCTTATAGAAGAACGGTCTAAGAGAGTAGAAAATACATACTTAGGTATTTATAGCAAAGTACACATACGTTACTATAAACGCTTACCCAAGCCCAAACATATTTTAGATTCATTAATTATGCTTTAAAAATCTTTTAAGGTTTAAATTCCATTTAAGTACATAAACCATGCTCTGAAACCAACTTGTGACGTCCTATTTCTAGAGGCTCAAAAGTAACTGCTTCGGATGTTGTAGTCGTCCCTAGGTGTTATTTTTGAGTGATCGAAATCAAAATCTTGAAACTATTGGCAACACAGAAACACAAGAATATGAAAAGAAAAAAAATCAACAAAACAGAATTTTTTATTTCGTATAAATTTCAATTTAAGATTTAATTACATAATCTCAAACACTAACCACGTTCAGATCACATATACATGTACAAAATATGATAAGAATGACATATTTCTTTATGATGATCAGAGAACAAATAATTATGAATTTTTGTAGTCCTTAGTACAGCACAGTGGAATACATAAAATAGCTTCTATATAGCAAATACTGCCTCCTTCACGTCTCTGGAAGCTTACCCGTCAAAAATCTGAAAGTCTCCTACTTTCAGACTACTCAAATTAATTTTGAGTACCCAAGAGTTTGTGGAGAAACACATAATTCAAGTTAGATAATAAGTCTGGTATGAATAATCCCTTATCATCTCTTATCATAAATAGATATCTAGTGAGACCACGCCGCTTAGCGAACGGGTTTTCCCCTCACTAGTATTCAAAATAAAACATGCAAATAATTTACTATGCCCCTACACCCAAAATGATTGCTCTTAGCATAATATGAAATAAAGCCATAAATCATATGTATTGGATATCTAATCCATCCATTTATTAAATATCCTATCTAAATAAAATTTATTGGATTTCCCATCTAAAATTAATTTATTAGATTTTCCATCTAAAATCAATTTATTAGAGTTCCCCTCAAAAATCTTTAAAATGACTATCCATCATGATTTAATAGGACTGTCCATCCCAAATCCCTTTAAAACAAATGCAGATTATCCGTCGTACATTGTTTATAAAAGATGGTGTGGGCTATCCATTGCACACTCCATAGTTTTTCTAGCATGACTATGAACCTTTAGGTGCCAAATCCAGAGGCTAACCACCTCTAGCAAAACATTCTTTACTTTAGAAATTTGATGTAGGCTACCCACTGTACATTCCATGGTTTTCCTAGATTAACCAAGAACCCATCACTTGGCCAGTTAAAATATCATGATCCCCATGATTATTTATAGAAATTCATGATCCTTATGATTAATTATTTTTCCCAAGTATACCACATAACTTATTCCCATTGGTAGCCCCAGTTAGGTTAAATTAAATAAAAACATATTGATAGCCCCAAGATATATTTTTGAATGCATATTTCTGTTTGTAACCACAAACTATGTATAGAAACTAGTTATCCCGCCCTGGTGTCCCCAAGCTCTAATAACATCAAATTTATATTAGGCTACCCTTACCTGTTCAAAAAAAAATAAGTATTTAACGCTATAACCCCTTCAAATTAGCAAAATTTTACTTAAGGAAAATGCTTAAAACCGGCCATTTAAAACCCTTCAAATGAAGTCTCATTCGAAAGAAAATAATCCTTCGAAGTTAGCCCCTTCAAAAACCTTCCTTTTGAAAGCATTATTGAAGACAACCCCTTCAAAACCTTTCGAAATCAAATATTTTAAAATCAATCCTTTCGAAAACAAAACCTTTCAAAATCAAACCATTCGAAATCAAACCTTTCAAAATAAAATTTTTTTTGTAATCATTGAAGTTAACCCTTTCAAAACCTTTCGAAATCAAACCTTTTGCAATCATTGAAGATAACGCCTTCAAAATCATTCGAAATCAAAACCTTCCGAACTCAATACCTTTCGCAATCATAAAAAAATAATGAAATGTTGGTATTGGAACCAACCCTTCGAAAGCATACTTCCGACCGTGTCGGAAGGTTTACCCTTCGGCTTGCCGAAAGGTATTAAAACACCTTTTCAGAAAATATTTTAAAACAATACTCTTGAAGGTTAAATCTTTCGAAGATCGCCTCTGAAACCCCTTCTTGAATATATAAAAAAATTAATCTCTTGTAAAATGTTAGAGTCGAAGGATCGCTCTTTAACTAATTTTAAAGCAATTGTATTTCTAATCAAAAGCAAAGAAAGCAGCCTACCCGTCTCTTTGTCCCTCTTTCCTTCGGCCTCATGCCTACCTTTCGCCTAAGACGGAAGGTAAACAGTTACATTCCACCTAAGTCGAAAGGTAGGCACGGGACTGAAGGCAAGAGAGGCAAAGGGATGGGGAAGCTGCTTCCTTTGCTTTCGAACAGAAATATAATTGCTTCCAAATTAGTTGAAGGGGGATCCTTCAACTCTAACATTTCATAAGAGATTAAATTTTCTATATATTCAAGAAGGGGTTTCGAAGGGGATCTTCAAAAGATTTAGACTTCAAGAGTAGTGTTTTAATTTTTTTTCTTCTGAAAAGGTGTTTTAATACCTTTCGGCAAGCCAAAGGGTAAACCTTCCGACATGGTCGGAAGTATGCTTTTGAAGGATTGGATCCAACACCAACATTTCATTGTTTTTTATGATTGCGAAAGGTTTTAAGTTCGAAAGGTTTAATTTCGAAAGGATTTGAAGGGGTTATCTTCAATTATTGCGAAAGGTTTTGATTTTGAAAGGTTTGATTTCGAAAGGTTTTGAAGGGTTTATCTTCAATGATTGCGAAAGTTTTTGAGTTCGAAAGGTTTGATTTCAAAAGGTTTTGAAGGGATTATCTTTATTGATTGCGAAAGGTTTTGATTTCCAAAGATTTGATTTTGAAAGTTTTTGAAGGGGTTATCTTCGATGATTGCAAAAGGTTTGATTTCGAAAGGTTTTAAAAGGGTTATCTTTAATGATTGTGAAAGGTTTGATTTCGAAATGGTTGGTTTCGAAAGGTTTGATTTCAAAAGGTTTTGAAGGGATTATCTTCAATGATGCTTTCAAAAGGAACGTTTCCGAAGGGGCTAAATTCGAAGGGTTATTTGCTTTCGAATGGGACTTCATTCGAAGGGTTTAAAAGGGCTGTTTT
This sequence comes from Allium cepa, assembly GCA_030765085.1. Lineage (NCBI taxonomy): Eukaryota > Viridiplantae > Streptophyta > Magnoliopsida > Asparagales > Amaryllidaceae > Allium > Allium cepa. The sequence goes on from CM060928.1 coordinate 818,882,972, forward strand.
TAGCCATTTTCCTTAAGTAAAATTTTGCTAATTTGAAGGGTTTACTTCGAAGGTTTATAGAATAAAATACTTATTTTGTTTGAATATGTAAGGGGGAGCCTTATATAAATTCAATGTTATTAAACCTTGGAGACACTGGGGCGAGATTACTGATTTCGATACATAGTATGGAGTTACAAATAGAAATATGCTTGCAAAAATATACTTTGGGCGATCAATGTGTTTTTATTAATTTAACCAAATTGGGGCAATCAATGGGAATAGGTTAAAATGGTGGTATACCTGGGAAAAATAATTAATCGTGGGGATCATGAATTTTTATAAATAATCATGGGGATTATGATATTTTAACTGGCCAAGTGATGGGTTCTTGGTTAACCTAGAAAAACAATGGAATGTGCGATAGGTAACCTACATCAAATTTCTAAGGTAAAGAATGTTTTCCCAAAGGTGGTTAGCCTCGAGATTGGCACCCAAGCGTTCATAGTCATCTTAGGAAAACTATGGAGTGTGCAATGGACAGCTCACACCATCTTTTATACAACAATGTACAATGGAAAATCTACATTTATTTTATAGGGATTTGGGATGGACAGTCCTTTTAAATCATGATGGACAGTCATTTTAAAGATTTTAGAGGGGAACTTTAATAAGTTGATATTAGATGGAAAATCTAATAAATTGATTTTAGAAGGGAAATCTAACAAATTGCTTTTACATGGGATATCTAATAAATGAGTGGATAGGATATCCAATACATATGATTTATGGCTTTATTTCATATTATGCTAAGACTAATCATTTTGGGTGCAGGGGCATAATAAATGATTTGCATTTTTTATTTTGGATACTAATGAGGGAAAAACCCATTTCTCTAAGCGGCGTGGTCTCACTAGATATCTATTTATGATAAGATATGATATGGATTATTCATACCAGACTTATTATCTGACTCGAAGTTTGTGTTTCTCCATAAGCTTTCGGGTACTCAAAATTAATTTGAGTAGTCTAAGAGTGGGAGACTTTTAAGTTTTGGATGAATAAGCTTCCGGAGACGTGAAGAAGGCAGTGTTAGCTATATAGAAGCTATTTTGTGTATTCCGCTATGATGTACTAAGAACTGTAAAATATTTATTAGTTCTCTGATCATCATAATGGAACATCTTCATATGTTGCTCTTATCGTATTTTGTACATGTATATGTGATCTGAACAGGGTAAACGTCTAGGATTATGTAATTAAATCTTAAATTGAAATTCATAAGAAATGAGAAATTCTGTTTTGTTGAAGTTTAAATTTTTTCATATTCTTGTGTTTTTGTGTTGCCAATAGTTTCAAGATTCCAATTTCGATCACTTAGAAATAACACATATGGATGACTACAGCATCCGTAGAAGTTAGTTTTGAGCCTCCAAAAGCGGGACATCACAAGAGCCCAATGATCGTGATATTAACCCATATATTTCCTAAAGTGGATATTTGTTTTAAGGACTAATTTTTTTTTATCTTGAAGGACAACTAATTTCCTTTATTCTTAAAACCCCACTCCGAAGAGTGGAGCTCCAACCCAGCTAGTCCGACCAGAGCGAGGAATGGGAGGTTAGCTAGCCAGCAAGAATCATTCGCTTCCCAACCGTGTTTAGTTGGATTTAACAAGAAACACAACTTCCTGTCATGAGGGAGTAGGGCAGGTGGGTATCGAACTCGTGACCTTATTAAAAAGTTGCAAGTGTTTCTTCCACTACGCCACTACTGCGGACAACTTTCAAGTTTCATATTAAGGACAACTTTCAAGTTTTAATTGGATAAAATTCAAATATTTTAAATGAAGGACACTAACATTCCACAAAATATAAAAATTAATTATGAAAACATTTTTTATGTGAATGTGCGAAAAAATAATATAAAAAGTAATAAATATTAATTACGAAGATGTTATGCATGAGAGAAAAAATAATATAGAAAAAAATAGCACGAAGAACTAAATGTATATCGCTTTATTATTTTCAACTAACATTTTCAAAAGCCAAACGAGGATAACTTTCCATACGGTTTAGTTTTATAATTTAAGTGAAACAATATAACGCTATTTTTAAGTTATAAAGCTATATTCGTTTAGCTTTCAGAGCTGTTTACTTCTATATTTTCATGCTAACATGAATCAATTAAAAAATTAAATCATTTGATTTTTTTCAATTTCAAGTGTCATTCTTTATTTTTATTTTATCAATTTGGTGAGATAAGCAATTAAAATGAACTTGAGATTAACAAAATCTAATGTGGTCTTCGTCCTTGATCTAATTATTAAAGTTCGTTGTCCTTAGATATAACCTTCTTTCTAAAATACGTACTTAAAACTAAATACCCCTTTTCTTAAAACACTTCTATTCACTTTATTATATTTCAACGATATAAATAACCCTAAACCTACCAATTCCAAGGAAAAAGAGAAAGAATCAGAGAAGCAAATATAAACACAAGTAAAGCTTTCAAATTTTCAAAGAAGGCACAAAATTTAATCAACATTCTTCATCTAGGTTACTAATGTTATAACACCCTACCATGTTGTTTTGGATTTAATCATGATATGATGTGTTTAATAATGAGGAATATATTTGTTTGTACCAAAAGCTAGCACAAACACCCAATAGATTATATGTAGAGAAATAAATGAAGAAATCAAAGCTAAAACAGAGGAAACAAATAAAAAAAAACCAATGACAAACAGGTTTATAGTGGTTCGCCATTGAATGTCTACATCCACTTTGATGAAATAGCTTTACTGTTCAATTGAGTTTATGAGTAGAAGAGGGATCGGATCGGAATCCGTAAATACAATGGAGTACAAGCAAAATAATAGCGTCAAAGATCCCCAAAAATGAACTATGGACTATGTATTTATAGGGGTAGGCGATGAAATATCTTCCTGAAAATTCGCCAGCAGATTATCCAAATGTAGACAAGGTCACTTGGAAATTTTCGATGCCTAATTTCCAATAAAGAGAAATCGGCCCCTATCGGTTAAGACGTCCACATAGCAGCTTGTGATTGCCATAATGGGTCCCCCACTATGCTAGCTTCATATTTTCAAAGTTGTTGCATGATTGCCTTCATGTTTTTAGAGATATCGATCGGTTCTCGTTAAATTGAACTGTTAGTTGATGTTGTTTATAACTACTTTGATGCAGTCCGATCCCCCACCTAGGGGAAGGGATAGGTACGGATCCCCTGCCTAGGGGAGACATAAATCCATATTTAGAGTATTCTGGAGAGTCTCTCTCTTAGATTCGCTTGATTATTGCTTTATGTCATCATCTGTGCTTGATCTCCAGTCTCTATGATCACTTCTTTGGACTGCTTTCCTTGTCTATCATCGAGTCTAACTTGTCCAATAAGTCTTCATATAGCCGGGTCTAAAGATCGGATAACACTTGCCCCTCAAAGTACGTTTTATTTTGAACATGACGTGCTTTGAGTCAAAATAAGTTAGAGTTGCCAGAAATGATTCCATTCAGCTCTCTGAATAGTCATTATCCTTTCATCGAGTAGTCTTTTCAAAGGGTCACATCTCTCTCTCTGTTATTGTGATGCCTAGTCGATATCTATAAGTACAAAATTAAGATGTAACCCTTGGTCTTTGTCTATGCTTTGTTTCGTTGAGCTTGTCGATCAAGTTGGTACACCTTGGTTATTTGAACTGATCTCCTTTTTTAGGAGTTCTCAGGTAATAATTCAATTTTTGTCAAGTTAAGAAATCAGATGTTAAGTATTTACACGTGCATGTCCGTTTATATACATGATTTTTTCATTGGCTTCCAGGCACGATCACATGCCTATGGGTCATTGCTAATATCATGTAGTTGAAATATATTTGCACTGCTATTTTGTTTTTCATTTTTTTTCATTTTAACAATGGTAAGGCATAGGTATAAGTCACCTAGGTAGGCGGAGGATCTGATCCCTCTACCTATGTGGACTTAGTTGATTTTGGGCTTCGAGGCATCGACCCGTTTTTGCATATGTAAGCCAATAACTTAGTGTAATGACCCGCCTTTTTGTACGTTTTAAATCACGATAAACCACACATGTCAGACTCAAACCATACAAAAGGGCAAATTGTCATTGGGGTGAATAAGAAAAGGGAGAAAGAAATAAAACAAAACAGAATCACACCGCGGGATGACAAAATATAATAATCAAATAACAGTTCATGAAGCTGTTTTACAAAACATTTGATTATACTTATACAACACATATCAGAGTTGCACATACCAGAGAATAATAAATAATGCAGTGGAACAGTATGAATGTAGCGGAACAATAGTAAATAATAGTAGTAATACGATCTTCATCTTCGTCCTCCAGAAATAAGGTCATCGAATTCTGAAATGCTCAGACTGACCCGAGCGAATTGAAAAGACAAAATACTCGAGTCAGAACTAAAAGATCTTATGTAAGTTAAATCAATGGTAAAATATGAGTGGAACGGCGTCAGAGTTGTTTACGGGATTCGACATCTCCTGTCCAGTGTCAAACGTGAGTGCAGTAACTTAAGAGATGCTCGGGATTCACATCTCCTAAGGATCCGTTAAACTATTTACTATGTAGTAATGTACGTTATTATAATAATGTCTAAAAGTAAAATAAACTTACCCATATAGCCCTTAACATGTAATAGTGCCAATAGTCTATACAGTACTGTAATACCTCCTGATCGGGAGGCTACCAGAGGAAACTCCATAGGTATGACACAAATCAAACTCGTACAAGGCGTGCTAGGGTAGATGACACGGCACAACTAGGCAATGCCAGTGTAGATATACCAATTACGCTTCCAGGCCGTGGTAACGCGTAGCGCGCAGCTTCCGCCCACCTCAAGCCACACCCCCAAATAAAAGAAATCAAAAGTGGCCATTGAATCAATCCAAAAGTCAAAGTATGAAGGGATGTGTCCGATCAAAGGTGCTACCTCATTAGCCTGTCAATCGATCCTGTTTTAGCCACCTTATGCCAACTCACGGGAGTCAGGTCCACGTACATACCTCAAAGGACGTCGCCACCATCCTGCTTCATTCTAGACTCTCCACGGCGTACACGGTTGTTAAAGTGGTTTTCGAAGTTAGCAGAGAGTATGACAACTTCTGATCCCGGTCTCTTTAACAACGAAACATTATTATAACACCGCGATCATTTTAAAAATAGTTTATACTTTAAAACCAAATATCATTGCCTTTCAAAACCAAATCAATACGATGCATTTTCATTTCAAACATATCCTTTTCTAAAATCATAACACTTTCAAAGTTATACATTTCGAAATCAAGACACTTGAAATATACACTTTCAAATCATAATACTTTGAAACTCATAACTTTGAAACATGACTTCCACCACTTAAATGGTTTAAATATTAAATACTTTATATAATAAAATAGCTTATTCAATTTCACAAATCAATTTCAAAACAACTCGAATTTCTAAATTTTATATTTAACCAAATCCCAAATCATAAACTTCAATTCAACTCAATTTCCAAATAAACTATTCCAAATTATATCGATTTCAAAGCAGATTTGATCCACAAAATAAACCATTTTAAATTCAATATATTTCAAACTTTAAGTATTCAACAATTTCAAAACTAAGTTTGATAATTTTATATATATATATATATATATATATCAAATTCAATTTCTATTATTTAGTTTCGGAATATTTACTTAATAAATCCAATATCATTTAAATAAAACCCGGATTACAAATAACTAAATGTTTGCTTCAATTTATTTGTACTTGAAATATTTATTTAATTCACCTTAAACAAGATCAAGTTTCATTTACAATTTCCAATCAAATTCCATAAGTTCCAAATCGGTTTTATTTAATAAATTTCTACGTTTAATACAATTTTCAATCAATTTCAAATCTATCTTCTCGGCCTTAATTTTATTAAAAATCATTATAAACTCTATATAACATAAAATTTATGTAAATACTCAACCATATTACATTTTTAATAAAATCAATCTTTATTTTTACACTAGTTTTATACCAAAAAAATTTATACATAGCTAAAAATCAAGAATTTAACTATAAATATAAAGTAACATTTATATAATATCTGAAATCAATATTTCTATAAAACCATATATTTCTTTAGAAAGCCATAAAAATCATTTCAAAATATTTTTATATATAGACCGCGGTGTCTGTATATAGTTTTCTATCTTATGGTCAAGTGATACGAATATTTATCATTTCAATCCACAATTCAAAATATAAATATGGTTATATATCATTTCAAACCGCAATCCCGAATGAAATAAAAATCCATAACAACTTGCAGTTTATAACAATATAAAATACAACATCCATTCATGCAATGTCAATTATCAAACATTTATCACAATCATCATCCACTTCAATCAATAACATCAATATAGAACAGATAACAAATAACAGGTATTTACTGGCAGTTTATTATATAAATTAAATAACTATTTTATCCAAACAAATTCAAATAAATTGAGATGATGATTCAAAATATGCCAAACAGTCATAAATAAATTTCTAATCACATCATAAATCAATTTAACAAACATAAGAAAGTTTAGAAGTTGTGAGTGGGTTAAAACACTCGCCTTTTGAATTTAAATTGAATTTAAATCCAATTTAAACCCAAAATTCATACGGTCTCCGAATTTGTCCAAACCAGCGTCAAAGTGATCGAAATTTCAATACGATCCTAGCGCAAGAAACCAGCGTAAATTAGACCTCGTATGAGAAAGTTACGCATGTTAAAAAATTCATACGATTTATAATATAAATTTTTAAATTAAATTACCCACGTCACCCTCCTTCGTTCTGAAACCCTAACACCAGACCCACAAATCTCGATCGAATGCAACCGAGCCACCACGAGGCTCTCCCTTGTCGCGTGCCTCTAGATACACGCCGTGGCCTTATGTTTGACGTCGCCGATCAACCTCCAGCCTCGACTCCCCCAGCGGCAACTGCACGTCACCAAATAGCGCACGAGGACGAGAGCAGCCGCCATGAAAATTGAAACCCTAATTGAATTTTCTACGTAGATCCAGCCGTCAATACCACTTGCGAACCCCACCGATGCACAACACTCGACCCCCTCTACAACGCTACCCTCAAATTGATGATCCGTGGAAGTTGATTGTCGCTGATGAACGGTCAAGGGTAGATCATCGATTTATGGACAACCAATGATTCAAATTGAAAATCGAATCTCAAATCTGAGATGTGCTCGTTGAGAGCTTCAAATCGATATAAAATTTGATATTATTTGAGGAGTTTGAATTTTTCTTATTGGATTTTGAATTGGAATGGAATTGGAAAATTTAGGGTTTACAGCAATTGTGGAAGATAAGCAAAATAAGTTTCTTTACGTACTGAAATGATAAATAGAAAGGCTGCTAGGGTTTATAACTAGATATATATTGGCAGATTAAAATAGGAACAAATGGATCAAATCGGTTTGAAAGTTGAACGATACACAGCCCGAAAAGCCCGTTTCGACTCCGGAACGAAATTGGGTCAACCCATATATCAAAATAGATGTTTTAAAATATTTTAAAATCAATGGAATAGGTTTCATGTCCAAATTCCATCATATAAAGAAGTTGTGATAAAATCAAGTTATTTCAAATTGATTTCAATTAATTTCAATTAAATTGATTTCTAGGCGTTTCGAGACCGTACGGTCAAACGACAAGCTCGATCGCTACTAAACTTGAAATCCTATAATAATTCACAGTTATGGATTTGATGAAACTGGTTTCGACGAAATCCAACTCAGTGGCCAAAATGGCTATTTTTCACATTATTAAATTAAATTAATATTTAATTAATTAAATCACTTTTTCGTTTCAAATTTAAAAATTCACAAATTCCATCGTTTTTAATTTCTTAAACAATTACAATAATTTAAACAAACTTAGATATCAATTTCAGGTTAATAAATATACGAATTATAGTGTTTGAGTTCAATTTCAGTAAATTCGGATATTATAAATAAAAATTCAATAATCACATTTAATTTAACTTACATCCTATTATCCAATCTATTATTATCAAATGGAGAAAATTAACATTGTTTCATGATTTATTATATTAATATCTTCAAATTTCAGCTAAATTTTCATTAACGTACTAGTTAAATATTTTAATTTCATTTAATTTCAGTTAATCCAATTATTATATTTTAAATCCCATTAAATTAATAAATCTTGATTTCCATTCTTCTTATCCAACCAATTGTCATACTATGAATAAAGTTAACATTATTTTCAAATATTAACTTAATTTACATTAACATAATGTTCAATTTAGTTTTATTGCGATTAATTCCAATTAAATTTAACGGATTAAATATATGTGTAACTTATAATAATTATTGCCATTTACTCTCAGTTACCCTTTATAAGTTTATCATTTCCAAACCAATATTATAATTACTTACAGAACATTGATTTTATCCAATATATTACATTAATTCATTAATTAATTCAATATTTACATTTGTTTTCTTATATTCAATTTATAGCCTAGTGTAACATTTATACAAATTCCATTAATTGTAATTTCATTCAAATAGTTAATAAATAACTTAGGCTAGCCTTATTGCATCTCATTTAAGTTATTATTTCATTAATGAATCACAAATTTCTGTTTTTCCAATATTAGATAACAAACATTTAATAAAATTAATAATAAATTATCGAAAATTTTATGGGTCGTTACACTTAGCTTATTCCACTTCACTTTGTTTATTTGGTCTCTCAACCGATTTGATTATTTCCCTTTAGAACCACCATTAACAAATCTTGATCATAAGAAACCCATCGATCCATTTAGTCCTCTATCAATCCAATTTTGCACCAAATCAGAAACCACCGCTTCTACTCCAAATTGTTTTGACTTCCGATCTTGCTAATTCAATCCCTTGTCCATGCTTGAACTTGCATCGACCTCGTCCTACTTGAGTTAACCGGACTCTTGATCTCGCGTTTGTATTTGATTTTACATATATAGGTGGGTTTTTCAATCTTGTAGTGCATGATTTAGTGTTTTTTGATGACACGATGGGATTTAACCGATGATCGTAGAGGATCGGAGCAATGATGATATAGGGAGATGTGAGATAGAGTGAGTATAGGGTCAGTTGTAATGCTACAGAGAGATTGAAGCGGTTGCGATTTATGAATTGGATAGAGGGATCGGTTTAGCTACTGAATCAGAGAAAATGATGATGGAATTGCAGATAATCGTAGGATCGATCGTAGGAATGAAAAATTGAATGCAGGAATCGGTGATGAAGGCATGTTGGATAGGTATATAGAGGGGTCGATTGTAATTTGAGAGAAGGAATCGGTTGGGGGCTTGTAGGGTTCTAAATGGCATAAGGCATTACTACTTAGGAGAGGGATTGGGTATGATCTCTTTGTCTAAGGGAACTTACTCCTTTTTTCAGCCTATGTGAACTTGAGCACTTTAATACTTGGCCATATGAACTTGAACTTGAATATGAACATTTGCCTTGAGCTTGAACATGGATTAGAGACTTGCATCGGGCTCAAACATTTAGACTCTGTATTCAAACACATATGACTTGTCTGTTCGCTTGAACTTGTACATGAAGACCATACTCCCTTATGTCAATAACTGATCCTAAATCTTATATGAAATCTATAATCTTTGATGTGAAAGCTGGTTGGGACGGTCAGTGATGTCAGCCACTCCAGTCGAATCCCAGGGTCTCGTTACAACAGTCGTTTTAATTCTAAACTATTTATCATCACATCACATAATACTGCACCACATTACACTAGTTTACACTATACACAAGGGGAATAGGTTTATTTTCTTTAATAATGACTATCTACTAAGTTTGATAACCGTGGGTTTCGAACGCTCGAAGTGTTTAACTGCTATGGCTACTGAACAGAGTACTTCACACGACGATTCTAATGTTAAATCAAGCTCCGCAACAATATCTACTCGACACACTCTAGGCCATCAATCAGAGCAGATAAAAAGTTCTAATCAAGTGCCCGAAATTCGTTTGAATCCTGAAGCAGAAGTCCTCCTGACAATTTAGAAGATGCCATATTTTTAAATGATCCAGAGGATTCGATGGTTTCAAAGATCGATGAGGCCTCTCTTTACAGATCATGCATTAAACATAGGATTCTGTATGAGGATGTCCGAGTCTCATCTTACAATGATAGGGAAAACTTTCCCTTGGAAGGGTATACTACAGATAATAAGTTTATTTGCTGGGCAGGTTGCATTCCGCCTTTTGATCCATTTATTCAGAAAATGTTGCATTACTTAAGATTGGCGTTGACTTATCTACATCCGAACAGCTATGTGTTTATACACTGCATGTATATGATTTTTCTTGAATTCTTATATCGTGAACTAACTCCAAACAACAACAAATTTAATCTCAGGAAGTGAAAGAGAATCCTGTTGTGCACTTTCCTTGAGTCAATCACTAACTTCTAGGTCGTAACTGGTGCTTGGGACAAACTAAGCACTTTTAAGAATGAATGGCTCTATGTGCACTGGCCACTGGGTTTTGCATGACACTGGAAGGACGTATGTATCGCTTCAAACTCAGCTTAAAGTGCTTTTATTCAAGTCACATCCTGAACAAAGTAATTATTTTTGAAAATTGCGGGCATCAATCCACGAGCCAACGATAATAGATATTCGAAGGCAGTTTCAATGCTTAAAAGTATAATGGTAGCGGATAGGGACATTAGATCTCTCCTTACCAATGAGCGCCTTTTTATCTTCGGCTTACTAGAAAATGGTCGTAGTACCGGGTTGCTAAGGAACACCGAGGGTGAGGTGGTAGAAAGGAGAGGAGCTGCTGAGCAAGGAGGTGAAAAAATTGATCTTGTTGTGTCCCTAATTGAGGGAGCTCAAAACATCACCGAAGAAGGCGAAGTGAGGCCGATGCCAATGAGCCTGGCCGTGACGATGTAAGCTCAGGTCATAAGCCAACGGTCGGATCCTTCCAAGACCCATAGCTCCCCACCTTAGAAAAGAAGATGAAAAAGGCTCGTTTATAAGCTCCGTAGAGGGAAGGTCTCCAAAAAAATCTGAGTCAACCTCTACTGCTATTGATCAATCTAGCTCTCTACCTCAAGAAAATTTATATGAGGGGCTGTCAAACATCCTAATTCCAGATGATGTTGGGAATTATTATTTCACCAATTCAAGTTCGAGGGCTTCGACTATCCTATTCGATTCGATGTTGATGTTTCTCCAACTAGTATGGGAGAGATTACTTCAACTACCAAAGCTACAGTAACTGGTCCGTCGGGAGGGACTCTAGGTCACTCATGACCACATGCACTACGCTGCACGTCACTTATCCACCTTTAACTCTAGTGGTTATTATACACTTTCATTTTGTTTGTAGACTCGATGGGATACCCCTGCAACTATGATCACTTAAATAGATCGACATACTCTCAATCATCCTATTTTGGGCCCAATCAAGGTCTAGACCCTAGTCGAGATAGAGAAGGTCATGAAAGAAGAGAAGACCGAGACCAAAGCCACCAATCCAATGACTAATCGTCCAAGCTTAAGTAAAAATCTCAGTCTTCTCACAACAAGGGTATCGGTCAACACCTCACTATATATAGTAATAGCAATTCGATGTCTAATGCTCCCACTTCAACTACTGCACCCGAGCAACATTCGGGTTCTTCTGACGTCCATCGATCTTCAGAACGCCGGCCTAGCATAGTAGGTCTTGATACTTCATCCCGCAAACACGACCAATTGGCCCTCTCGGCCCTAACTACACTAGATGCCTCTATTACAGAAAAGATGTTAGAGCTCAAGGCCAACTTTTCCTAAATTATGTTTTGATGATTTCATGTTTGTTCCTTCCATGCATCTAATTTCTCAAGAAGACAAGAACATAGCACTCTCTTATGCTTATAACATCTATATCTAGCACAGTGCAACTCTCTATGTGGCTGAGAGAATTTTCAAAGTGTCAATGGAAAGGAAACATGAAATCGATCGCTTATCTCTTAAGGCTATACATGATAAAGACATCATTAAGCAAGACAAGGAGGTCAAGAAATTAGGTACAAAGCTGATCGATGCTGGAAAAAGTGCTAGCGAGTCTTCTGAAGCCATCGAGCGTTTAATGAAAGTGCACGAAGCAAAACTGGACACTACCTTTTTTGCAGTGGTGCTTTAGACCTTGAAAAAAAATCTTATAGAAGAGGAAGGATGTGCTGAAAAAAGAAAACAATGTTTTGGCCCTTTGTATTAAACAACTTGAGGAGGAGCTTGAGAAGGAAAAGCATGGGAAACTTGAGGCTCAGCTGGAGTCTCAACGATAATGCGAGGAGGCTCTCAAGACTTGTGAAACTAAAACAGAGGCTACCAGACAACTTGTACAGGTAGAGGTCCTCAAGAAAGAGGCTAGGGAGGCTAGGCAGACAAAGATAAAGGGCGAATTCGATTCTTTGCTGATTTATTACAATGCATGCATCCTCATGAATCGCAACCTCATTTTCCTTCGCTTGTCGAAGCCTAGGACCATATTGTAAATTTGAAGAAGAAAACCCTCGATGGTGCTGAAGTGGATGAAGAGTAGTTCATGCATAAAATCTTACGTAATGAAGAGCCTGATGAATTCAAGGCTGCTCGGCTCAGTGTACTCAGTGATCCAGCGACCACCGAAAAGAGAAAGTTGGTAGCAAAACCATGGGATTTGGTTCCCAAGACCTTCCTACTACTCATCGGTGCTTCATTTTTTCATGCCCTAGAAAGGATGCAGGCTATGATCCATATTAGCCAGGGATGCACAAATCTTTTAGGCTGTCCCCGATTTTGGAAGGTGACACTCCAGCTATGACCGAAGGCTAATCTAGTGAAGTTATAACTCTTACTTCTCCAATGTTTGAGAAGGTTACATCTTGCTCCCGATAGTCATGGGCTTACCCACTATTCTTCATGAAATTACATGGCTGTCTACATATGTCCATGCTTCCGATAAAGAAGTTACCCTAGAATGACAGAGGATGACCATAGGGCCCACTGTAGTCGTCACTGTACAGGTAGCTCCTACTGATTAACCGATTGAGACTCCCAGCCCGAGTGTTGTAGTCATCGAGGCTTTGAATGTAGAAAAGACTGATAGCTAATAGGTCCAGGATAAAACAAAGGATGTCATAGTGACTCATGCCTCCGAACATACTGGTAAACTTAGTTTGAAGGAGCATATTGAAAAGGAGGAGCTGGATTTGCAAGCTAATAAGGAGAGTGCTAAAGTGGATATCAATCCACTCAATGTTATATTGATAGGCGGTGTCACTCCTAAAGTTGACCCTTATTTATCATAAAGTGAGACTGCTTCTGCTTTGGTCTCTAAAAGCATTTTTCCTAAAGGTGGAAAAGGAAAAAGGGGGTCGAAGATGAGAGGACAAAGCGGTAGCTATGGAGAGTCCATCCCGAAGAACACCTGGAATAAACCCAAAAAAGATGAGAAATAGCCATCGAACTGGCTTGGGTAGTACGTAGCTGGGTAGCAGTTTCTTTTTATTGGTCGAAATTATGTAGGTACAGCCCCTGCTTTTGGCTTTTAGCTTTTGAAATAAACTTGTACTTAGTTTCCAAGTTTCAGTATGTGAATAAAAAATCTTTCGTTTTTGTTCAACTTTTGTAGGAAACTTGTTTAAGCGTTTTAGCTATTACGTTTTCCATTCAATGTACCTGTAATTCATTGCTTGTCATTCAAGTTGAAATGTCTTTTGGTTGCCCGTTGCTTCGGGCGTTGATTTGACAAATCCATCTTAAGGCCTCCTTTCGGTCGTGGCCTTAAGTCGTATTAGGTGCGAATCACAGTGTTATGCTATCATGTTCAGTAGTTAAGTGATTACACTCTTACCGCCAGTCTTGGGTTAGCGAAGTTAGCTCATGGACGGTCTGGTCCCATCCACGATGAGTTTATACTTCTTTTGTCGAGTTCTAGCCAGAGTTAGAGAATGAATGGTCGAATCACACTCCTTTATTTTGTTGATACACTTATCTGCACTATAGGGATCAAAGTTACTCAATGGGTGTTCAATCACATACGTTTGATGTTCATAATCTATCCCACACTTCGGGGATTGAACTTGTTCTAGGAAACGGCCGAACCACATTTCCTTTGATCAATTCCCTTACCTCCAAGTCTAAGGAAAAAGCTGAAGAGTGGTCGATCATGTCGCAACCACTCTTGCTTTACATTCTTCCCATAAAATCTAGAGATAGAGTTGGTTAACGGATGGTCGAGTCACACCCGTTCTCTATTTTAAACTCAGCCCATCGTCCTGCAGGTGATAGTTAATGAATGAACGGTCGAGTCATGTTCATTTTATTTAATCTGATTATGGGCCTAAATACTTGGTTGGCACCAAAATCCATGTACTTGATAGTTTATATTAGGCATATGTAGATATAAATTGATTGCATATCACAACTATTATATTATGCATAAGCAATTCATAGATATGGAGCAAACTTTAGATTTTATTGCAAACTAAAAAAGAAGAGAAAGAGTCCCTCTTATTACATGAATTTGAATTCAATTGCAAAAGCTAATTCTAAATGTGACACAACTGAACGAGACAAAACTAAGTGAAATAGCATCGTAAATATTCATCATTCCATGTTGTAGGGAGTGTGATGCTATCGACAGTCGGCTTAAAAGTTCTATCTCCAAGCTTCTACTTGATGACATACGATCCTTCTTATCTCGAACCCATGTTTGGGGAGCTACAAAAGATCCATTTCAGGACAAGATCGACAATTTCAAAGGTCCTAGGTTGGGCTTTAACACTACAATATCGGGCAACTCAGTATCGGTGTGCAACTGCCTTCAAGTCAGTTTCTTCTTCGTGCTTCTCATCAACCATGTCCAGTGATTGCAAAGAAGATCTCTGTTAGTTCTGGGTCATATTAAGTTAATCGGTGAGAAGGGACTTCATGTTCTAAGGGAATCATGGCTTCATAGCTATAAGTAAGGACGAATGGAGTACGACCAGTCCTGGACTTGTGGGTGGTTTTATATGCCTATAATGCCGACTAGAGTTAATCAACCCACTTGCCTATTGACTTTTCCAAAACATCTTTAGAACGGGCTTTGTGATTTTATTAACATCTTCGACCTGTCCATTACCTTGAGGGTGAGCAATTATCGCAAATCTTTTCTCAATAAGATATCGATGATAAAAGTCTTTGAACTTGGCATTATCGAATTGGGTCCCATTGTCAGTTACAATTGCTCGGAGGAGGCTAAAATGATAGATGATGTTCCAAAACACAAAGTTGTTTGCTTTCTTCATTGTGATTGTGGCCAAAGGTTCAACTTCAGCACATTTAGTGAACTAATCGATTGCTACGATGGCGTACTTCGCACTACTATTGGAAATCGGCAAGGAGCCGATGATGTCAATACCTCAAGTAGTAAATGACCATGGACTGGCTATCTGAGTGATTTCCTCGGTGGGGCTCTTAGAACCTTTGCAAGCATCTGGCATTTGTCGCATTGTCTAGCATAATCAGCTACATTTCCATTGACAATTGGCCAGAAATAACCATAGCGGAGTATTTTCTTTACCAAGGTTTGCCTCTCGATGTGATCACCACTTTCTCCTTCATGGACTTCTCTTAATGCTCGCTTGATCTCATCATTGGTGATATACTTAAGCAGGGGGACGAAGAAAACCTTCTGTACATGACTCCTTCCTGAAGGATGTATCGTGAAGCTTTACGAAGGATCTGTCATTTTTCATTCCTCGGTTCGAGAAGGATTCCCCTTTGAAAATGGTCTTTAATAGGAGTCATCCATGACACTTTCTCGGGCTCCGTCTCTAAGATCCAATAAATCTACATTTGGTTAATGCTTGAGCATTAAGTATTTCAACTGGGACTATGCCCATTTGATGTGCATCCTCGGAATTGGCAGTTTGGTCAGTGAGTCAGCTTTCTCATTGTATTCTCTGGGGATGTGTGTAATGCTGTAATGCTCGAAATTGGTTAGCTGTTATTGGACCCTGTTGAGGTAAGGAGCAAGTCGCGCTCATTTGTCTTGATATTCTCTCTTGACATGGTTTACTACTGACCGGGAATCACATAAAATTTGCAATGCCTTTACTCTCAGATCTCTAGCAAGCTTATGCCAACGATCAAGGCTTTATATTCAACTTCATTATTAATTGCGGGGAAGTCAAGTTTTAAGGCATAGCAGTTCAAGCGTTCCTTAATAGTTACCATTATGACCCGGTGCGAGAACATCAATCATTGGATGCTCTATCTATGTACATCTTCCATTAGACGGTAGATTCTCCACTACACTCCAAAGAGTTGTCCTATGCAGTGAATTTAGCTATGAATTCTGCTACTGCTTGTCCCTATGAGGGAGATAAGTGATATCGAACTGGCTTAATTCAATATTCCATTTAAGTAATCTTCCAGACGTCTCAGGTTGCTGTAGGACCTATCGTTATGGTTGGTCGATGAAGACATTGATAGGATGTGTCGGGAAATAAGGTGGGGTTTCCTTGATGTAATCAACAGGCATTGCATGAGATTCTCCAGTTTTGGATAGTTCCTTTCAGCATCCGTCAATCGTTTGCTAACATAAAACACTGGCCTCTGGATCTGATCTCTTCACATAGCAGTGCGGCACTTATGGCATGTCCTGACACTGCTAAGTAAATTTGTAATTCTTCATGATCTAGCGACTTATAAAATATATGGGGTGTCTCTAATGATGTACCAAAGCTTGAAATGCACCAATAGAATCCTGCATCCATTCAAAGTTCCTCTTCCCTCTCCCGATCAAATCAAAGAAAGGGATGCAATCATCGATGGTCATGCCAATGAATCGACCATAGGTGGCGACCTTACCATTCAGGCTCTACACCTGCTTAATTACCTTTTGGTACTTGAATATCTTTGAATGTTTGAATCTTTTAGTTATTGGCTTCAATTCTACGAGTGCTAATGACGAAACCCAAAAATTTCCCAGATGCAATGTCAAAAGAGCATTTCAAAGGGTTAAGTTTCATTTCATATCTCTGGAGAACACTGAACATCTCCGCTAAGTTATTGATGTGGTTGTTTGATTGCCAAGACTTCATAAGCATATCATCTACATATACTTCCATTGATAGCCCGACCTGGTCTTTGAATATCCGGTTGATCGGTCTCTAGTAAGTAGTACCAGCATTCTTTAGTCCAAAAGGCATCGCAATATAGCAGTATAATCCCAAGTCGATAAAGAAGCCAGTGTATTCCTGGTCTAGGACGTGCATCGTGATCTGATTGTACCTGGAGTATGTGTTCATGAATAAAAGCAGTTCATGTCCTGCCGTTAAGTCTACAAGCTGGTTGATCTTCGAAACTGGAAAGCTGCCTTTCGGGCATACCTTGTTCCGGTCTGAGTAGTCGATGCATGTTGGCCACTTTCCATTATCTTTTCTCACAAGAACTGGATTGGACACCCATTTCTGGTAGAGGTCATCGTAGATAAATCCATTGTTTTTGAGTTTATCCACCTCCTCTTTAAGTGCAGTAGATTTCTTCAGATCCATGCAACATTGTTTTTATTTCACCGAGACATGCCTCATGTCAATATTCAATGCATGGCTCATGATAGTCGACGAGATCCCACGTATGTCAGAATGGGTCCAAGTTAACACATCAAGATTCGTTTGGAGAAAACTAACCAATTGCTTCATCATCGTTGTACTGAGCTATGACTCGATCTTCAGGACCCGTGATGGGTCACCATGGCTGACCGTGATGTCGATCGTTAGCTCAATAGGTGCAGACTAGATTTCTTTGGGCTCCTCTTTTTCATCTCTTGGATCTATATCTTTATAGAACCGACTGTGATGCCTAAGCTAAGGCTTAGATGCAGATTGCTAAGTTTCATTAGTTTTGATGTAGAAAGGCTTCTCCACATCCTTTCCTTTCTCCTTTCACTGAGCACCTCTCAACTCCGCCACATAATAGGCACGTCTAGTCGCCTGATCTTCATGAGTAATTCCCATGGCATTCTCATCAAAAATTTGAGTGTTAGACACTAAAGGGCGATAGCTACCATAAATTCAACAAGGGCCGGTCGATCCAAAAAATTGTTGTACAAAGAGTTAATATCTATCATAAAAAACGATAGCACCCACACTCTCCTTCTATCGCCTCCTGACTCCACCTTCAACTCAAAATAGCCTACCACTTTAGTTACAAAACCATTAAAGCAATAAATACGGGCTTTGCACAATTTCAGGTCCTTGGCTTCCAATAACATCTGGCCGTATGCCTTCTTGAAAACTATATTCACAATACTTCCATAATCAATCAGAATCTTTCTCAACAAGGCAGGGATGATCATGGCCGAGATCACCATTAGGTCGATCATAGAGGCCGCCACCTTGTTTGCATCTCTACTTTAAAACACGATATCATCTTTCATAGTTCGTTGCTGCTTTGCTGTAGCACTGTCCTCCGTGTTTGAGCAACATTCAATGTCAACATGTCTGATGGCGTTCACATAACGCTCCATTTCATTCCGGCTTTGGTGTGTCGGATGTGGTCCTCCAATAGTGGTGTTAATAACTAATCTCCCTCTTATACGTTGTGGTTCCACAGCACTGGAGGGAACTTGTCCTCGATTGTGGTTGGAGGTCTCTTGCCCGCCATCCTACAGGGATTTAACAAATGGCTGCAACTTTCTTTCTCAAATTAACTTCTCAATAACATCATGAAGGTGGCGATATTCGTCCATGGCATGTCCATTACTTTCATGAAATCTATAGTTCTTTTCGAACTGTCTTTGCTTCTCTGTCAATTCCTTCGAAGGTGGTTTCTTGTATTGTATAGTGCTACAAATTGATAGATGAACATTCTCTAGTGATGTATTCAATGGCGCATATGTATCAAATTATGGGATCCTCGGCTTTTCTCTCCCGGAATCCCTCTTTGGTCGCAGTTTCTATCATCGCCTTTCTTCTGCTCATTCAGTTTGTTCTGAACATTGACTTGCACTTTCTCAAAACTATTACTGGACTGCTTCACTTCCATATTACTTTATAATCCCTTGGCGCTTGGGCCTATAATGCAATAACACATAATTTTTAATAAATATTTTAATTCAGTTTTATTTGAAACTTTGATTTTTAATCATTTAAAAATTGGAAATTTGGAATGTTCCAATGAATTTTTGGATTTTGTTTATAATTATTTTTCCAAATAAAATAAAATAAAGATTTTCTAAATTATTTATATTTTGGTCAACTTTGGTCAAACTTTGACTTTCATTTGAAATTTTTAAATTTGAATTTTAAATTTTCAATCTTTTTCTTTGAAGCTGAATTTGATTTTGATATTCATTCTGCTTTTCGTTTCATCAAATTATATTTTATACTTTATAAATTTGATAAAATTAAACGTTTCACATGCAATTATTTTCGGAATTTCTATTTTATAATTTCTACTCTATTTTCTATTTTCTATTTTTGTTTGAGCTTTGATCTTTTTTATTGGATTTTTAGGCTTGTTTTGCAAGTGGGCTTGGCTAACGGGCTTAGGAAATTCCTAATATACATCCCTTTGTCCATTCACATAAAGAGATGCCTATTGAGAAGTCATTCACGTACAAAACATCTTTCTCGCCTCTCTTCTCATTTTCATATCCTGAAGAAGAAAAATTTACAGTAAGCTTTTTCTTACTTCTTCCTCTTTTTCATTTTTCTTTCACTTTTGTTGTAAGAAAGCTCGGCCACCATGCTACTCCTTATGCCGACCATCTCTCCACCACCATCACCTATGATCGACCTCCGTCACCTCATCACCATCACTACCCGGGCTATGACCCATAGATCCAAAACCCATCACTAAATTGCCTCACAAACCCTAGCCGAGCACCACTAGATTCCCTCTCCTCCTTGCTAGCTTCGGCCACCGCCCACTCTACCTCCTCTTTTCCTTGCCATGACCATTCCTATCCATAGCCGTGACCTGACCTGATGTGTCTTGATCCATTACAGCACTCGAATAGATCTTAGCACATAGGGCTGACCATAGTAGCCATAGGCCAAACCCAAAACTCGCATGCCCTTTGCCTTTTTGCCTTCCACTTGACTTTTGGCTTACCACCACTTCATTCCAGTCCATAGTCGTGTATGTTTGTGACCATGGCCGAGCATGCTTGCTTCAAAACTAGGGTGACCAAGCCTTGTTTGATGATGGTCAAGCCCATTTGTGTAGTGGCCGAGCCCACTTGACTAGGTCATTTCATTTATGCATTGTTTTATTTGTTTTAATCTAATTCTTTTGTATAATTTTATACTTATATATGTTTGTATTTGTTTGTTTACAAGATTTGAATCTTGGCTCTTCATTCACTCAAATCTAATTCGTGCTTTGTCGTGATTTTCGGAGTTTGGTCGTGTGTATTGAATTGTCATCTCTAGATTTAGAAGGTGAGTTTATCACTCTCGACATTCGTACTTATATAATTATGAAACAATGACATGTGAATATGTAGTAGTGATATGCTATGATGACATAAGTTCATATATGCTATGATGATATAAGTTCATATATATGCTTGCCACATGACCTTATATGATGTTATAACCTGATTATAGACTTGTTACATCACCTGATATGATATGCTATGCTATAATGTTTATTTTATTTTCTATTTCTCACACTGCAAGTTCCCTATTTGTATAGAATCACTATGGGTTGAAATGATACATACCCGAACGGACTTTAGAATAGGAAAAAATCGTTATGAGCTGAAATGATATGCTCAAGCAATTTTTATTTTATTTGACTTGGGTTGCGGGTTTGAAATGATAAAACCCAGAATTTTATAAATTACGGATTGAAATGATACATATCCATATCACTTGACCTAGGTGAGAAAATACTAAACAGACCAATGGTTAATTTTTAAATAATAGTTTTATAAAAAAATTATATAGTAGTTTGAAAATTTAAGCATATGGAATTTTAACTTAAATTTTTGAATAAATGAGTTAAATAATATATGTATTGATTTTTAAAAAAGTTAAGATTTTATAAGTAAATTAATGTTGTATAGAAATCAAAAATTTTAAAGATTTTATCTATGATATAAATTTAACTCAATAATATAATTTAGATTAATGTGGAATTTAATTTAACCTAGTCATTGTGATATATTTTATTTATGAAAAGGATATGTTTTGTATAAATAAATTTTAAAACTAAGATAAGATTGAAATAGTATGTTTAGACATGTTATAGCAGTATTTGTAGCATTCCTAAAATGATATGTTATTTAGTTATGTTTTTAAAATGCTATGTTACCTTAGGTTATGTTTTAAAGATGCTACTATTTCTAAATTTTAATATTTTCTAGATTGCTATTATATAAGGGTCACATTTTCAAAGTGTTATGGTTTCTAATTTATTACATTTTTAAAGTGCTATAAAAAGAGTATGGTTTTGAAATTATTACGACTTTAGAAGCGGATATCATTTTGATGGTATAATTGCATTGAACTTAAATGGTTTTAAAATGTATATGTTTGATTTGAAAGTATAGACCATTTGAAATAAATAACCATGGGTTATAATAACGATTGGTTGTTAAAGAGACCGAGATCGAAAGTTGTTGTACTCTCTGCCAACTTTGAAAACCACTTTAACAACCGTGTGTGAGGTGGAGATTCCAGAATGAAGTAGGATGGTGGCGATGTCCTATTGAGGTATATACGTGGACCCGACTCCTATGAGTTGGCATAAGGTGGCTAAAACAGGAGCGATTCCGGACCAATGAGGTAGCTCCTCTGATCGGACACACTTCTTTGATGCCATTCTATTACTTTGTGATTGATTTGGTGCGCACCTTTGATTTTTTTTGGAGTGTGGCTCGAGGTGGGCGGTAGCTGCGGTTATGCATTACCACCAGTCTAGATGCATAATTAGTATATCTACCCTGGCATTACTTAGTTGTGTCGTGTCACTTACTCTAGCGTGCTTTACTACAAGTTTGATTTGTGTCGTACCTGTGGAGTATTTATGGTAGCCACCCGATCTAGAGGTACAATGGTACTGTATAGAATATTGGCACTATAAAATGTGTTAAGGTGGAAAATATAAAGCCTTAACGCTATTTTTAAAATATATTATACTTTACTTTAGACATTATTATAATAGCATATATTACTACATAGTAGATAGTTTAACGGATTCTTAAAGGATGGGAGGTCCCAAACATCCTTTAAGTTACTTGTGCATTTCTATTACAGTTCACTTGAGTTAGTTTACATTGTATAAGTATGTACGTCCTGACTCGAGTGTTTTGTGTTTTGCTTTACGCTCGGGTCAGCCTGAGTATAAGCTTTGGATTTCACCTTCTGGAGCTAGGAATTTGCTGGAGATTATCTATCTATCTAGTTATCATCTATTTCTATTCAGTTATTTCTATTCAGCTTATGTATTAGTGGATATATATGTATTGGGATTTTTATTGTATTTACTTTCGGACTCTAGTATTTTGTACTTGTTTTGAGACTGTTTGTAGTAGCTTCATGAATTACTATGGTTATTTTTATTTCCGCTGCGAGTTATTCTGATTTCTCTATGTTTGTGATTCTATGATTGGTTATTTGCGCCAAATTTTATTACAATCTACTGTTTTGAATTATTCAAGTCCGACATGTGTGGTTTTATTATAGATTCGAATGGTTCAAAATAGTGGGTCGTTTCATTTGGTATCAGAACTTTGATTTTAGGCAAACCTTAGCGTGCGGAGAAAAAAACTCATTAGAGATAGGGTAGAAATACCCCAGAATGAGTGAAATCAATCTTAGAATCATTTCTTTGTGAGAGAATGTATTTTAAAAAATAAAATGATTTTCAATTGATTTTCAAAGGATTTTCAAAGATTATTTTGATATAAAATATTTCTTGTTTTGAAATCAAATTTATTCTTAACTTCTTCCCTTTTCTTATCCACCTTGTTAGTAATTTCTTTTCTAAGGATATTCATCCTAGTTGAATCTTATCTTATCTTTTCTTTTGTTCTCTTTTACCTTTGTCCTAAAATTCATTCTTGATTTTTTCTGGATGAATCGTAGGAATGCCAGAGATAGGGGTCATGGTGTTGCCCCAGCTGTTGCACCCTTTAGGTTCACTACTCTCTGTAAGGAATACACTGAGCATGGCGGTACCAAGTTTACCGGATCAGAGAGCATTATCGAGGCTCGGCAGTGGTTGAAGGGATTGGAGAGGATTTTCTTTAGTCTTGAGATCACTGATGCTCAGAAGCATCAATTGGCAGCTTGGCAGTTGAAGGGAGCAGCTTTGGATTGGTGGGATACAGCTCACACTATTGTGAGGCTGACATTTCTTGGAAGCACTTTAGGTATCATTTTATGTTAGTTTTGAATTTGATTTAGTTTCTCTTTTGAAATCTTTCTTATGTTTCGTTATCATGCTTTGGGGATGCTTTTGTGGTAAAATGGATCCCCGAAGCAAGGAAGTCTCGGCTATATCGTGAGTTTATGGATCTTAAGTAGGGTGACATGTCATTTGCCGAGTATGAGCGGAAGTTTAACGAACTTTCCAAGTTTGGCCCTAATCTGATTGACACTCCTCTTAAGAAGAATGAGAAGTTCATAGTTGGTGCTCTCCCAAAGTATTATGATCATCTCATCTCTCATATGCATAGTCCTTTCACTGGTCTGATGGATATGGCCATTAGATACGAGAATCCTACTTCTAAGGATCCTGATCCTATTGCTCGTGCCACTTCATCTCAGTCTTTCTCTGGTAATCCTAAGAAGAGAAAGCCTAGCTTTCATCAGCAGAAGAAGAATTGGAACAAGACTCTTGGTTTGGGATCTTTTTCTTCTCAGAGGCAGCCTATCGACCTATCTTCCATTACTTGCTTCAAGTGTGATCAGAAGGGACACTATGCCAATAGTTTCCCTACTTCCGTTGGTGTTGTTGTTCCTCCAGCTCGGTTGACTAGGCGTGATCTCTGCCATATCTGTTTGCAGCTTGGCCATTTCAAGTACAATTGTCCCACTCAGTAGAAGGGAAAGCCCTCTGGTATCTTTGTTGTTACCTCTGCTTCTTCACCTGCTTCACCTGCTCCTGCTCCTGCTCCTTCTCCTAGTAATACCTAAGGTACTCTTCAGGTCACTTTTTCTCTATCTAATTTTCCTATTTGCGTTCTATTTGATAATGGAGCTTCCCATAGTTTTATTTCTGTGGATCTTTGCGATAATTTTGAGCATCTCCTTTCTCTCGAGTATGCTCCTAAACCTTTGTGTTAAAAATCCTATTGGTGGTCCCGCTAACCTTAGTAGAATTTGTAATCGAGTGAAACTCCTCCATTTTGATCACCATTTCAGTGGTGATTTTTATGTTCTGGGTTTTGATGCTTTTTATCTATTGCTTAAAGGTGATTGGCTAATGAGGAATGAAGCCGTTATCTCTTGTAGAACCCGAAATGTTTCTTCTGTTGATGATTTTGGTAATCCATTGGTGATTCAGTCCTATTTGCCTCGGGATTTTTGCTGGAAGTTTTATTTATTCTCTTGATTTTTCTCCTGATGATCTTGACTCGACTCATGTGGCCAAACTCTATCTTGATGTATTTGGTGAAGTCACTGCTTTACCTCCTAAGCAGGAAATTGATTTCCGCATTGATCTTATTCCTCGAGCTCAACCTATAGTTTTTCCTCCCAGAGGAATGGCACCTCGTGAGAAGGTTGAGTTAGGGAAGCAAATCTAGGACTTGTTCTCCAAGGGTCTGATCAGACCTAGCCATTCCGAATGGGCAGCAACAGTGGTTTTCGTTACTAAGTCCGATGGTTCTTTAAGGATGTGTGTTGTCGCGACCGCCTATGACTCCCGCACGAAAACAAGGAAAGATGCGTTGAAAGGTGTGCCAGGCAGCCATGGACGATAGTCAGGGTAAGGTAAAACAGAATAGTCTATCGTATTACTCACAGCGCATCGAAAAAATACAATAGAAAATATACATAGTGAAGCTCCATAGAACAGAATCATATAAACTCATAATAGTTTTATACAATCATCTGAATAGTCAATACATCAAGCCTCACTACATAACACTCAGAGTATCAAACAAACAGCGGAACATCCAGTACATATAGTAGGAAAACAATATGCAAAAGCCTCCAGCTCGTCTTCGTCATCAACAGCGTTGGTAGCCAAGAACAGCACTTGTCACCTGCTACCTAGTCTGCCCATCCCAACATGGATGAACAGCCCAAGGTAATAAGAGTTGAACATAAAACCTTGAGTGAGACAATCAGTCTTAGTGAGCAGTAAATCAACTATCAAACATACCAAAAGAGCATAAAGGGTAAAAGGAATAGGAACCCAACCATCCCACTCCACCTCATTCTACAGTGATAGCCCCCAGACACACTAAGCAGAGGTAAACATAGCAATTCAGACATTCAAATCAAAGTAATTATCACTCGAGTCAAGGTCAGTGTTTTCCAAGTACAAACCCCCAATGCCTAAACCAAGATCAGATAAATACCCTGAAAACATCGCTTTTGACCCAAGTGATGATACAACCAAACATCCAAACATCCATGACTTTGGCTATCACTGTTACCATTGCCTTGATTTCATCGTTAATTGAATGACCGTCACATTATCTCATCCATCCGCCAAGGGCTAATGGTAACCCCGGTTCTAAACATAACTCTGCACGTCGTCGCAGCCTGTGCCTAGGACTATCGAATCTGCCCAGAGTACTAGCACGTCGTCGCAGCCCGTGCTTGGAACGTCGTCGCAGCCCGTCCCAACGTACTCTTGCTTTGAGCATGCTAGAACCTTCAACAACGATGAAATCTCAGCCTTCTAGTCATCCTCCTCGACGACTGTTATTATACTAGCTCAAGCGCCTCTCGAGCCAACCATTATCAACCAACTCGAACCGCATCATCGAGTTATCAACATGCTTGGGATGATCCCGTCTGGATTAAACCAAGGCTTTCTCACATCATGCTTTGCTTCATCGCATCATAGCAAAGTCCCATCTCAACATCATCATCAAATCTATCCATATGAGCTTCAACATCCGCTTCATATGCCACAAGCAGCCTTGCTTATTCAAGAGCCTTTCCACTTAGCTTTTGAATCATCTTCGACCAACTTGCCCAAATCAAGTTATCAATCAACTAATCCATCAAATCAAACATTAATCCAAGTAATCAATCATTCAAACAAGATCTAAATAAACAATTACAACAATAATGGCAATTTCGTAAATAAAAAGTCCAAATCTAACATGCAATCTAACAAGCATGAATCATGAACAATATCTCTACAACTTGATGAATAAACTTGCATAAGTGAACATGTAGTAAAATAGGTGTTGAATCATCATTAACCATAGATCTACATGCAGACTTAAGAAAAATGCACGAAATCACTATCTTTAACACATAAACAAACCACCGATCCAATATACTCCTTTGGGTCCGTGTGAGAGATAACCACCACTCACCAAAACACCTAAACACCTCAAAAGATAACAACTTCAGATCTGGACAGCGAAGAACTAAGCTTGATCCGGCAAAATCTCGCTTCAATCGATGAAATCTCTCTTTGAAGAATGTAGATCTTCAACTTTGGATCTTGGATCTTCAACCTTGATCTTCAATCTTGGATGGATGTAAGCACTAGATTAGAGTGGAGAAAAGAAGTGAAGAAATGTTGTAGTCGAGCTCTCAAAATGGCAGCACTTCGTCGCTTCAAAATCCGGTGCCAAAAAGTGAACCAAACCCCTCTATTTATAGGCTGAAAAACCCATGAGTCGTCCGCCCCTATGAGTCGTCCACGACTCATGACTCACGGCTCAAGCCACTATATGACTCGCGACTCAACGCGTGGCCTACCACTTAACGGCATAAGACACTGTCGCATTTTTCCTAAGTCCTAAGTCGTATGGACGACTCAACGACTTAACACCTTACGACTTACGACTCAACTGCTCATCATACTGCCGACCCAACACGAGAGACAACTCACGACTCAACCTTATAACCTTGAGTCGTTCATGGCCTATCAACTAAACCCCTTAACGACCTACCCACAAGGCCGACCCAACTAACCATAGCGACTCAACTCTTAACAAAGGAGACGACTTACGACTTAACTCGGGATACGACACACGACTTAACTACACACAGCCGCTAACCCTCTTAAGTCGCCGACCTCCTTATCTCGTCCACGACCTGAGCCACCTTTCATAAGCCACTGGCCACTATCCCTAAGGTCGTTTACTAGCTTAAGCCGTTAGCTCCTAAGTCAAACACTCCTATAACTCGTTCAATTCCTTAGGTCAGTACAACTCTAAGGTCGTTAACATCCTATAGGTCGCTAATTCTATAAGTCGTAACTCGTTAACCCGCTAACTCGCCTACCACCTTAAGTCGCTCCATACCTAGGTTGGTCGAAACCTTAAGCCGTCCACGACCTATTCCTATAAGTCGCTCCGCCCAACCTAACTCCCAAACGACCCAAGCTTCCTACGACTTAAACACCACACGGGTTAACTTCCACATGACTTAAGCTTTGGTCGACTCAAACTCTAGACGACTTAACAACATCAACGACCTAATGCAACTATTTTACGATTTGTCGACACGTAAAATACGGGTCGTTACATTCTCTCCCCCTTAGGAATTTCGCCTCCGAAATTCCAAACAAACAAGAGCAATCAAAACTATTCTGCATGCCTACCATTCATAGCAATCAACAAACCATGCATCCAATTACTAGCCTAGCATGCAGAATTCTAAGACTAGAACAAGTTACAAATTCGTGAGATGTCACGACACCTCAGGGCCATACCTTGAAGAGTTCAGGATGAGCTGCCTTCATCCTCTCTTCCTCCTCCCATGTACAGTCGTCAACATCATCACTCCATTGTATCTTGAGCAACATAATCGTCTTCCTCCTAAGCTGTTTCATGTCAGTTTCCACAACACGAAGCGGCTTACGAGGTCTTCTAACAACTGGATCAACTTCTAAATCTTCATAGCTATCAGCAGAAACCACCATACTTGGGTCGTGCACATACTTTCGTAGATATGATACATGAAAAACATTGTGCACACCCGCCATCTTTTCAGGTAACTCCAATTTATATGCGAGCTTTCCAATTCGCTCGATGATCGGGAATGGTCCAACAAATCTCGGAGTCAATTTCCCTTTCTTCCCGAATCGAATAACATTCTTCAGTGGAGAAATCTTCACAAAAACCATATCACCTACGTCGAATTCCAAATCCTTACGACGCTTATCGGCATAACTTTTCTGACGATCTTGGGCTGCCTTCATTCGTCGCCGAATGATCCCTATATGATCCGAAGTCTGTCGAATCATTTCTGGCCCAAGTATCAACTTTTCTCCAGTTTCCAACCAACATTTCGGAGAGTTACACGGTCTTCCATACAGTGCCTCATATGGTGCCATACCAATACTTGACTGATAACTGTTATTATACGCAAATTCCACCAAATGAAGATGATCTTCCCATGATCCTCCGAAGTCCAAAACATATGCTCTGAGGAGATCTTCCAAAACTCGGTTGACTCTCTCGGTCTGACCATCAGTTTGGGGATGATAAGCTGTACTCAAACACAACTCGGTTCCCAAAACTTCCTGGAAGCTCTTCCAAAATCCACTAGTGAACAACGGGTCTCGATCGCTCACTATACTCTTCGGAATACCATGGAATCGAACTATCCACTTAACATACAACTCAGCCAATTTCGATGCAGTCCTAGTTGACCGAACAGGAATGAATCTTGCACTCTTAGTCAATCGATCTACGATTACCCAAATCCCTTCATTCCCAGCTCTGGTTCTAGGTAACCCATCGATAAAATCCATCGATATTTGTTCCCACTTCCACGTAGGAACTTCCAATGGCTGAAGCAATCCACTGGGCTTCTTCTGCTCGGCTTTTACCAACTGGCAGTTCATACATTTGGAAATAAAATTTCCAACATCTTTCTTCATACCTTCCCAATAATAGGTTCTCTTCATATCCCGATGCATCTTATTTCCACCTGGATGAATTGTCATCTTCGAGTGATGACTTTCCTTCAGAACTTCATCCCTCAATTCATCTATATCGGGAACAACCAGTCGTCCTTGTTTCCGAAGCCAACCCTCTCGATCGACCTCGAATCCTTTATCCTTTTCTGGATCCAATCCAGATTCCAAATCACGGATAATCCTGACAAGCTTATCGTCTCGCTTTTGGCTCTCGCTAATTCTTTCCACAAGAGTAGGTCTTATTGATAAGTTTGCCAACATCTCAGGTTCCAATTCACATCTAGGCCTGAAGTCAAATCCAGCCAAATACTCAAGACTCTTCCATTCCGAAAACATGGCTCCCAAACCTGCATGTCTTCGACTTAACGCATCTACCACTGCGTTACCTTTTCCCGGAGTATAGGCTATACCAAAATCATATGATGCTAAAAACTCTAGCCATCGTTGCTGTCGAAGATTCAAATCCTTTTGGGAGAACAGATACTTCAACGACTTATGATCTGTAAACAACTCGAATCGAACTCCCAACAGGTAATGTCTCCACATCTTCAAAGCAAATACAATTGCCGCTAACTCCATATCATGAGTCGAATAATTCCTTTCATGCGGCTTTAGTTGTCGACTTGCATATGCAACAACTTTATCCTTTTGCATTAGCACTGCTCCAAGTCCAGTACCACATGCATCGGTGTAAACCACCATCTCATCATTCCCACTTGGAATAGTCAAAACAGGAGCACTTGTCAGTCGCTCTTTCAGGATTCCGAAAGCTTGCTCACACTTATTATCCCATTTGAACACTTGGTTCTTTTTCGTCAATCCTGTTAACGGTGCAGCTATCTTGGAAAAGTTTTTGATAAACCGACGATAGTATCCTGCTAATTCAAGAAAACTTCTCACATCAGATGCATTCTTGGGTCTAACCCAATCCTGGATCGCTGCCACCTTAGCGGGATCAACCGCTATTCCATTTCCAGAGATAACATGGCCTAAGAATCTCACTTCACTCTTCCAGAAGTGACACTTCGAAAACTTAGCCCTCAGCTGATGTTTCCGCAAGATTTCCAAAACAATACACAAGTGCGTCTTGTGCTCTTCTTCCGTTTTGGAATAAATCAGAATGTCATCCACGAACACAAGTACGAACTTGTTCAACTGATCTCTGAACACTCTATTCATAAGATCCACAAAATATGCTGGTGCATTGGTCAATCCAAACGGCATTACCAGCCACTCATAAAAACCGGATGGTGTCCTGAAAGCAGTCTTCGGCACACTATCCTTAGCCACTCTCAACTGGTGAAATCCCGTTGCCAAATCCATCTGAGAAAACACCTTAGCTTCGTGAAGCTGATCAAACAAGTCATCTATTCTCGGCAATAGATACTTGTTCTTCCTAGTCACTTTATTCAGCTCACGATAATCCACACACAACCTCAACGATCCATCCGCTTTGGTCGCAAACACAACTGGTGCACCCCATTCGGACACGCTACGCCGAATGAATCCTTTCCGTAAAAGGTCATCAACTTGCACCTTCAACTCTTGCTGCTTCATAGGCGCCATTCGCCTAAAAGGCATCACAACAGGTCTGGCTCCCTCAACTAGATCGATACGAAACTCGATCTCCCTATGCGGCGGTAATCCTTTGACTTCGTCAAAGACATCCTCAAATCCATTCACAATAGGCACCGATGACAGTCCATCCCGTGGAACAACCAGCGAATACATGAAGCTCATGAAGACGCCTTCTTCATGCTTACATCGTATCACAACCTTTCGCCCCTCCACATTCTCGACTGTCACCTCCAGCCTTTCACAATCAATCCTTGCCGCATACTTCCTAAGCCAGTCCATACCCAAAATAATTCCGAACCCCGCAAAGTTCAGAACAAAACAATCACAAACAAAAGAGCAATCATGACTCGACACAACTAGACCACGGCATAACATGCACAAACAAGACGAACCCCCAACTGGATTAGTCACAACCAATAGTCTATCAACAATATCCGGTTCCAAACCCAACCGACCTACAAGTTCACTACAAACAAAGGAATGCGACGCTCCAGTATCAAACAAAACCCTAACTGGAACACCACAAATGGAAAGAGTACCTTGAACCACCACACTCTTTCCTTTCTCTTCCACAGTAGGAGCTTTCAAAGATGATGGAACAGCTCCCAAAGCATAGGCTTGCACAATCTGCTTGTCCTTCCTCGGTTCCGGACAATCCTTCCTAAAATGCCCCGGTTTGTCACAGTTGTGGCACTTCGCCGGCACTTTCGGTTTCTTGCAATCCCTGGAGAGATGACCCTTCTGCTGACAGTTGTAGCAGATCACTTCACCCTTTGGCTTCTTCTGGCCATCCTTACCCTTCTGCTGCTGCTGCTTCCTCTTCTTGTTTCCATTTTGCTCCTTGGTCACAGCAACAACAGATCCCTCCTTACGAAACAGATTCTCATGCCTGAGAGCTTTCTCCACAAGCTTCTCAAATGGATCGTCCAACTGATCCACTAACTGCCTCCTAAGATAAGTGTCCAAGCCTGTCACAAACTTCTCATTCTTCTGATAGGGAGATTCAATATACGACCGAGCATACTTGGACAAAGCTTCAAACTCAGAAACATACTCAAGAACTGGTCTCCCACCTTGCTTGAGCTCCACAAACTTCTTAAACAGAACAGATTTCTGAGCTGTAGAAACGAACTTAGCTTCAAATCTAACTTGGAATTGCTCCCAAGTGATCTCTTCCTCTGGAGTATCAATGGTGATAGAGTTCCACCAATCAGAAGCTCTCCCTTGAAGCTGTCTTGATGCAAGCTTCCTCTTAGTTACATCCTCAATTCCCAAATCGCCAAAGATCCTTCTAAAAGCATCTATCCATCTCTGGACTTCTATGGTTGATTCCGTTCCCAAGAAAACCTTTCCTCCAAGAGAAGTATAGTCTTTGCACAACTTAGCAAAATCCGCTGGTTTTGGAGCTTGAACTTGAACTCCAACATCTACTGATGACCCCGGAACTGGCATCCTTCTCATGATCGAAGTCATCATAGCTTCGAACATTGCAGCATAGTCAGTAGCTCACCCAACAGCACGACTTTCCCTAGCAGCTTGTCTCTCACTTCGACTCATCCTTAATATCTACAAAAAGGAATGATTTAGAACATCTTGAGAAACAACTACATAAGGAGTTCAAATACTTCTAAGCTACTATATTATATATAGTAATCATTCATCAAAATACAATTACGTCTCTCTTACGTAGTTACGTCAGTGAGCGTTGGCTAAAATCGATTAACCAAAGCTCTGATACCAAATGTGGCGACCGCCTATGACTCCCGCACGAAAACAAGGAAAGATGCGCTGAAAGGTGTGCCAGGCAGCCATGGACGATAGTCAGGGTAAGGTAAAACAGAATAGTCTATCGTATTACTCACAGCGCATGGACAAAATACAATAGAAAATATACATAGTGAAGCTCCATAGAACAGAATCATATAAACTCATAATAGTTTTATACAATCATCTGAATAGTCAATACATCAAGCCTCACTACATAACACTCAGAGTATCAAACAAACAGCGAAACATCCAGTACATATAGTAGGAAAACAATATGCAAAAGCCTCCAGCTCATCTTCGTCATCAACAGCGTTGGTAGCCAAGAACAGCACCTGTCACCTGCTACTTAGTCTGCCCATCCCAACATGGATGAACAACCCAAGGTAATAAGAGTTGAACATAAAACCTTGAGTCAGACAATCAGTCTTAGTGAGCAGTAAATCAACTATCAAACATACCAAAAGAGCATAAAGGGTAAAAGGAATAGGAACCTAACCATCCCACTCCACCTCATTCTACAGTGATAGCCCCCAGACACACTAAGCAGAGGTAAACATAGCAATTCAGACATTCAAATCAAAGTAATTATCACTCGAGTCAAGGTCAGTGTTTTCCAAGTACAAACCCCCAAGGCCTAAACCAAGATCAGATAAGCACCCTGAAAACATCGCTCTTGACCCAAGTGATGATACAACCAAACATCCAAACATCCATAACTCTGGCTATCACTGTTACCATTGGCTTGATTTCATCGTTAATTGAATGACCGTCACATTATTTCATCCATCCGCCAATGGCTAATGGTAACCCCGGTTCTAGACATAACTCTGCACGTCGTCGCAGCCTGTGCCTAGGACTATCGAATCTGCCCAGAGTATAAGCACGTCGTCGCAGCCCGTGCTTGGAACGTCGTCGCAGCCCGTCCCAACGTACTCTTGCTTTGAGCATGCTAGAACCTTCAACAATGATGAAATCTCAGCCTTCTAGTCATCCTCCTCCACGACTGTTCTTATACTAGCTCAAGCGCCTCTCGAGCCAACCATTATCAACCAACTCGAACCGCATCATCGAGTTATCAACATGCTTGGGATGATCCCGTCTGGATTAAACCAAGGCTTTCTCACATCATGCTTTGCTTCATCGCATCATAGCAAAGTCCCATCTCAAGATCATCATTTAATCTATCCATATGAGCTTCAACATCCGCTTCATATGCCACAAGCAGCCTTGCTTATTCAAGAGCCTTTCCACTTAGCTTTTGAATCATCTTCGACCAACTTGCCCAAATCAAGTTATCAATCAACTAATCCATCAAATCAAACATTAATCCAAGTAATCAATCATTCAAACAAGATCTAAATAAACAATTACAACAATAATGGCAATTTCGTAAATAAAAAGTCCAAATCTAACATGCAATCTAACAAGCATGAATCATGAACAATATCTCTACAACTTGATGAATAAACTTGCATAAGTGAACATGTAGTACAATAGGTGTTGAATCATCATTAACCATAGATCTACATGCAGACTTAAGAAAAATGCACAAAATCACTATCTTTAACACATAAACAAACCACCGATCCAATATACTCCTTTGGGTCCGTGTGAGAGATAACCACCACTCACCAAAACACCTAAACACCTCAAAAGATAACAACTTCAGATCTGGACAGCGAAGAACTAAGCTTGATCCGGTAAAATCTCGCTTCAATCGATGAAATCTCTCTTTGAAGAATGTAGATCTTCAACTTTGGATCTTGGATCTTCAACCTTGATCTTCAATCTTGGATGGATGTAAGCACTAGATTAGAGTGGAGAAAAGAAGTGAAGAAATGTTGTAGTCGAGCTCTCAAAATGGCAGCACTTCGTCGCTTCAAAATCCGGTGCCAAAAAGTGAACCAAACCCCTCTATTTATAGGCTGAAAAACCCATGAGTCGTCCGCCCCTATGAGTCGTCCACGACTCATGACTCACGGCTCAAGCCACTATATGACTCGCGACTCAACCCGTGGCCTACCACTTAATGGCATAAGACACTGTCGCATTTTTCCTAAGTCCTAATTCGTATGGACGACTCAACGACTTAACACCTTACGACTTATGACTCAACTGCTCATCATACTGCCAACCCAACACGAGAGACAACTCACGACTCAACCTTATAACCTTGAGTCGTTCATGGCCTATCAACTAAACCCCTTAACGACCTACCCACAAGGCCGACCCAACTAACCATAGCGACTCAACTCTTAACAAAGGAGACGACTTACGACTTAACTCGGGATACGACACACGACTTAACTACACACAGCCGCTAACCCTCTTAAGTCGCCGACCTCCTTATCTCATCCACGACCTGAACCACCTTTCATAAGCCACTAGCCACTATCCCTAAGGTCGTTTACTAGCTTAAGCCGTTAGCTCCTAAGTCAAACACTCCTATAACTCGTTCAATTCCTTAGGTCGGTACAACTCTAAGGTCGTTAACATCCTATAGGTCGCTAATTCTATAAGCCGTAACTCGTTAACCCGCTAACTCGCCTACCACCTTAAGTCGCTCCATACCTAGGTTGGTCGAAACCTTAAGCCGTCCACGACTTATTCCTATAAGTCGCTCCGCCCAACCTAACTCCCAAACGACCCAAGCTTCCTACGACTTAAACACCACACGGGTTAACTTCCACACGACTTAAGCTTTGGTCGACTCAAACTCTAGACAACTTAACAACATCAACGACCTAATGCAACTATTTTACGATTTGTCGACACGTAAAATACGGGTCGTTACATGTGTTAATTTTCAGGAGCTGAACAAGCTCACTATGAGAAACAGATATCCTCTGCCTCACATCAATGATATGTTCGATCAACTCCATGGAGCTACCATTCTCTCTCAGCTTAATCTTGCCACAGGTTTTCACCAGCTCAGAGTTGCTGAGGAAAGTATTCCCAAGACCGCTTTCCATACTGAGAATGATTTCTATAAATGGTTATTTATGCCTTTTGGTTTGACTAATTCCCCAACTTTCTTTATTGATTTGATAAATCGTGTCTTTCATGATGTGCTTAACAAATTTGTTTTAGTCTTTGCTGATGATATCCTTGTCTTCTCCAAGTCAAGGTAAGAGCATGAGTCACATTTGAAATTTGTTCTAGAGACTCTTAGAAATCATCAGTTGAAGGCTAAATTCTCGAAATGCCATTTCTGGAAGGATGAAGTCCGATTTCTCGGGCATATTGTTTCTAGTAATGGAGTTTTTGTTGATCCGGTCAAGATCGCTGCGATCAATGTAAGTCTTTCTTATTTTCTCTTTCTGTAATTTAATCATTCTATCTTTTCTATGCAGGATTGGGAAACTTCTAGGACTCCATCTGATATTCGTAGTGTTATGGGCCTTGCCGGTTATTATCAGAGATTCATTTAGAATTTTGCTCGGGCTGCTGCACCTCTCACTACTTTGACTCGTAAGAATGCTAAGTTTATATGGAATGATAAGTGTGAAGCTGCATTCAATGAGTTGAAGCGTAAGCTTACTTCCGCACCAGCGCTTACCGTTCCAAATGGAAATTAGGGATTAACGGTATACACCGATGCTAGTCGTGAGGGTTTGGGAGCCGTTCTAATGCAAGATGGAAAGGTCATTTCTTATGCCAGTCGCTAGTTGAAGACCCATAAAGCCAATTATGCAGCTCATGATTTGGAATTTCTTGCTGTGGTTTTTGCTTTGAAGCTTTAGAGACATCATCTTTTGGGTGCTAAGTTTGAGCTCTTTATTGATCATCAGTCTTTGAGATATATCTTCACCTGGAAGGATTTGAATCAGCGGTAGGTTAGGTGGCTTGAGTTCCTTGCTTCTTATGACCTCGACATCAGCTATACCCCTGGGAAAGCTAATGTTGTGGCTGATGCTTTGAGTCGGAAGAAGGCTCTGCTGTGTCAGCTTATTATTTCTTCTTCTCCTCTTTTGGATCGTATCATTGCTAAGCAGGATGAGGATAGGATTATTAGATTGATTAAGGAGAATGTTCGTAATAGGGTTAGTGGTAGTAGTCTTGATGGGGATTTGTGTCTCGAATGTTGATGGATTGAGGCAAGAATTACTTTGGGAAAATCATCGATCCATACTTTATATTCATCCTGGTGTGACGAAGATGTATCAAGATATGAAGAAGCTTTATTGGTGGAGAGGTATGAGGCATGATATCTCTATCTTTGTTAGTGGGTGTGCCACTTGTCAGCAAGTCAAGGCAGATCATCAGAAGACCCTTGGTTTATTGCAGCCTCTTGAGGTTCCCAATTGGAAATGAGAACAGGTTTCTATGGATTTTATTGATGGTCTACAGAGGACTAGGAGGGGTAATGAGATTATTTGGGTTATTGTGAATAGATTGACCAAGTCAGCTCATTTCATTCCGGTCAAGCCTACCTATTCTACTTCTAGTTTGTCTTAGATCTATACGAGAGAGATTGTTCGTCTTCATGATGTTCCTATCGGTATTGTTTGTGATAGAGATCCTATCTTTACCAGTCATTTTTGAAAAGATTTCAGGAATCTTTGGGTACTCACCTGAATCTGAGCACTGCTTACCATCCGTAGACCGATGGTCAAACAGAAAGAGTGAATCAGATTCTCGAGGATCTTTTTCGTGCTTGTGTTCTTGATTATGGAGGATCTTGGGAAGATCGTCTCCTTCTTTTTGAATTCACCTATAACAACAGTTGTCAGGTATATTTCACTCTTCTATTTTTAATCTTATCTTAATTTTTTATCTATCTCATTTCGTCTTTGAATTCAGGCTAGTATTGCAATGTCTCCGTTTGCTGCTCTTTACAGACGACTTTGCATATCTCCATCTTGCTGGATTGAATCCAGTAATCATTTGGTTCTTGGTCCTGATATGATTTAAGAGGCTTTTGAGAAGGTTAAGGAGATTAAGAGAAAGTTAAGGAGTGCTCAGGATAGGCAGAAGAAGTATGCTGACAGCATAGGAGAAATTTAGAGTTTTCTGTTGGTGATCAGGTTTTCCTTAAGGTCTCTCCCTTAAGGAATGTGATTCGGTTTGGTCGGAGAGGGAAGCTTGCTCCTAGGTTTGTTGGTCCTTTCCGTATCTCGGAGAGGATTGGTTCTTTAGCTTTTCGTCTGGATTTGCTTGAGAAGTTTTCTGGAGTGCATAATGTATTATATGTTGTGCATCTTCGTCGATATATGCATGATCCATCTTTGATTGTCCAGCCTTCTGCTCTCGAGAGTTTGGATATTGAGCCTAATCTTACTGTCGAGAGGAAGCCACTTCATATTATCGATAGAGGTACGAAGCAGCTGAGAAGGAAATCTGTCAACTTGGTCAAAGTGCAGTGGAGTACGGATGATCGGGATTGTACCTAGGACGGAGAAGAGCATGCATGCTTCGAATCCGGAATTGTTTGTTCAGGTACTATTCACTATTCTATCTTATCTTTCCTTGTTCTGTGTCACGTTCCTTTTCGAGGACGAAAGGTTTTGAGTGGGGGAGAGTGTAACAACCCATAATTTTTAATAAATATTTTAATTCAATTTTATTCGAAACTTTGATTTTTAATCATTTAAAAAATTGAATTTGGAATTTTCCAATGAATTTTTGGATTTTGTTTATAATTATTTTTCCAAATAAAATAAAGAATTTCTAAAAATTTTATATTTTGGTCAACTTTGGTCAAACTTTGACTTTCAGTTGAATTTTTAAATTTAAATTTAAATTTTAAATTTCCAATCTTTTCCTTTGAAGCTAAATTTGATTCTAATATTCATTCTGCTTTTCGTTTCGTCAAATTCTATTTTATACTATTTAAATTTGATAAAATTCAGCGTTTTACATGCAATTATTTTCAATATTTCTATTTTCTATTTCTGTTTGGGCTTTAATCTTTTTATTGGATTTTTGGGCTTGTTTTGCAAGTGGGCTTGGCTAATGGGCTTAGGAAATTCCTAATAGACATCTCTTTGTCCATTCACATGAAGAGATGCCTATTGAGAAGTCATTCCCACATAAAACATCTTTCTCATCTCTCTTTTCATTTTCATATCCTGAAGATATTTTCTACAGTAAGCTCTTTCTTCCTTCTTCTTCTTTGTCATTTTTCTTTCTCTTTTGTTGTAAGCAAGCTCAACCACCATGCTACTCCTTATGCCGACCATCTCTCCACCACCATCACCTATAATCGGCCTCCATCATCTCATCACCATCACTACCCAGTCCATGACCCATAGATCCAAAACCTATCACCAAATTGCCTCACAAACCCTAGCCGACCACCACTAGATTCCCTCTCCTCCTTGCTAGCTTCGGCCACCACCCACTCCATCTCCTCTTTGCCTTTCGTTGACCATTCCTATCCATAGCTGTTACCTTACCTGATGTGTCATGATCCATTACAGCACTCGACCAGATCTTAGCACATAGGGTCGACCATAATGGCCATAGGCCGAACCCAAAACTCACATGCCCTTTGCCTTTTGCCTTCCACTTGACTTTTGGCTTGCCACCACTTCATTCCAGTCCATATCCATGTATGTTTGCGACCATGGCCGAGCATGCTTGCTTCAAAACTAGGGTGGCCGAGCCTTGTTTGATGATGGTCAAGCCCATTTGTGCAGTGGCCGAGCCCACTTGACTTGGTCATTTCATTTGTGCATTGTTTTGTTTGTTTTAATCTAATTCTTTTGTATAATTTTATACCCATATATGTTTGTATTTGTTTGTTTACAAATTTGAATCTTGGCTCTTCATCCATTCAAATCTTGTTCGTGTTTTATCGTGCTTTTCGGAGTTTGGTTGTGTGTCTTGAATTGTCATCTCTAGCTTTAGAAGGTGAGTTTATCACTCTCGATGAGACGACCCGACTTCCTATCTCCAGGAAGACGCATCGCTAATGAAGAAAGAAAGGGATAGAAGAAGAAAAGAAAGAAAAAGAAGAAACACAACAACTATAGAGAACTCACAGCGGTACGAATGAAATATAATATATCACATAAAACATTACATAGTATCATATTACATTAGAGTAAACAACATATACAACCCATATTAGACAGTTACAAACATCTGTCTAATTATACATCTCAAATACACAAGGTACAGATACCAAACAACACAGCGGAACCATAATATATCTACACGTGGAAGCCTCCTGCTCCATATCTCCTTCAGAATTTGTCAAGCAAACCTGAATCACTTGACCACTCATACATAATATGAGTACCCAAGAGTTTAATAAAACAGAAAATAAACACTCGGGTCAGACAGGGGTCTGGTGTGAGTAAACGGGTTAAAATTGCTTAACTTTAGGAAAACCTTTGAAAAGAAAAGGTATCACGTAAGACTTCACACACCTAAACATGGAAAAGTTTTTACATTACGCTAAACAAAACATTTGATAGGAAATCCAGTGATATTATAATAGTGTCTAGGGTTTTCAAGCAAATAAGAAATAGCCGAAATTGTTACATGATTAAATTCCAGCTACTAGCCACAAAAGTGGGTAATACAAACAAAACCGTAGGGTCTCGTAGGAAGAATGGGTTTCCATCAATGGAAGGGCTACTGGGGTACCGCCCGTCACAGTATGTGGCCTAGATCAACGTACCGAGGAGTACCCCCGCTCCCCTTCAACACAAGGCCGGAACCATCCCTTACTGGACAGTCTCGAACAAGACCACCCCGTAGTTGGCGCGACCAACCACACACTAAGCCGAAATAGAAAGGGACCTCTAGACAGGGGTAAATCTCACTCTCCAGTGGGAGCTACCCACGAAGCTTTGCTGCACCTCCCCTGTTTTAGCCATTCCCGATTGATGAGGCTTGAGGCTGCGATTACCTTTATAGAACATATCTATCTTAGAACGCTTATCGTCCACCTGACGATGTTCTGAAAGCATTCAATCCATACAAGTTCGTTCCAGATTCGAACGAAGCCGAAGGCACTATCTGCACTCATATTAGAATCACCCTCAGAGTCAACGACCATAGCCCTTGCACTCTAAATCTCCATCTCGAATCTATGCCGTCAAACTCATTACGGAATCACCCACAGAGTTATACTGACGAATAGTCCTTACACCTCGAGTCTTCACTTGCTCCACTTAGATTCACGACCTAACGTTTAATTTGAATCGATGTGGTTTTCGGATATCCAAATATGGAAACCCGATCTCGGTCTCACCGAATCCAAACGCCATTTTCGTGTCCAAGTTGTACTTAAGGGTTTAAACAGTAGATATTCAGAATATCACTTAACATAAATGGATGATTCACATTACACAGATAGATAATCCACTATTATCACATTCATCCATATATATCCCAAAACAGCATATCACATAACAGAGATATCCAAATCATCCAGTATCAACCAATCACCCAATATCAATCCTCCAATATAAATCAACCATCCAATATCAATCATTTATTCCATAAGCAAAATTTATTAACTCTTAATCAATTGGATTACCTAAACCTTCTTCATTTATTTATTCCAAATAAATAAATTAATCATCTCTTAATGATCTTCCTTAATTAATCTTCTTGATTAATTATACTTTAATTACATTCAAGTAATTAACCTTAACCATACACAGTAATTAACCTTTAATTACTATCATTAATTACAATAATTAAGGATCCTTCATTTGCTTCTATTAATTAATTAACTATAATTAATCACATTAAACCTCAATTAATTACAATTAATTAATCACACTGAAATTAATTACTTTTATTAGTCAATCTTGATTAATATCATTTATTAAGTAATGATCCTTATTAATTAATAATTTACTTGTAATTAATTAAAAAATTACCTTGTAATTAATCATCTCATTAATCATAAACAGAAATTAACAATTTGTAATTAGTTATCTTAATTAATTAACTTCTTAACTAATTATATTAATCCTTTTGATTAATTAATTTAATTAATTAATCTTTAATTACTTCATTAAGTAATATTAATCAACAAATAATCCTTAATTAATTTCTTAAATTAATTACATTTATAATTAATTACACTTAGTAATTAATCTTAAATTAATCATATTCATTAATTAATTAATCACATAAATTAATTAACTAAAATAATTAAGTAATTAACCCTTAATTACTTACATAAGTAATTATCTTCTAATTACTTCATTAAATGATTACTCCTTAATTAATTATCTTAACAAGTAATCAATTCCTTTGTTAAATAATCCTAATTCTTTTATTTAATCAATTAATTACTCCATAATTAATTAACTCTAAACAATTATATTAATCAATTCCTAGATTAATAACATCTAGTGATTATCCAATAATCACTCCAACTTTAATTACTTCCATGAGTAATCTCTACTAATTACTTCCATAAGTAATTATTCCTTACTTAATTACATTCAACAATTAACCATTGATTACTTCATTAAGTAATCACACTTAATTAATCCATAATTAAGTAATTATTTAAAATTTAATAAACAATTAACTAATTATTTAAAATTAATTAAACAATTAATTAACTAACATCTTATATTTCAAAATCATTAATTAATTAAGAAAAGGCATTTATCTTAATTAATTCTTTACTTAATTACAAATCATATTCAATCAAGTATTCTTAAGTTAATAACGAAGATAAATTAACCCTATTTATCTTCATAATTAAATTATTTGAATAAATCAAATTTTAATAACTTAAAACAAATTATCTTATTTGGATTTCAAAATCATAACAATAACCTTATTTGAAAATAAGACATTAAGAAATCTATTTAAAATTTAAAACATTTTAATTATCCAATTTAAACTTATAAAATTCTCAAAATAGTTTGAAAACTTACTTATTACTTAATAATTTACTTTAAATTTTGATTCAATTATTAAAATTCAAAACTTTCTTTAAATTGAATATCAAAATTTAATTAAGATAATTACTTACAAAAGAAATCACCTTATAGGGATTAATTTGTAATTAATCTTGAAGCAGACAATTACAGAGAACATACAACAGGCATGCATTCACATTTATAT
Organism: Allium cepa; assembly: GCA_030765085.1. Taxonomy (NCBI): domain Eukaryota; kingdom Viridiplantae; phylum Streptophyta; class Magnoliopsida; order Asparagales; family Amaryllidaceae; genus Allium; species Allium cepa. Next base: position 818,925,539 of record CM060928.1, read on the forward strand.
AGCACAAACAGATTCTAGATGAAAAATCTAAGCAACAATCATGTTTATAACATCATCACACAGATCAATCAACACCAAAGGATTTTTTTTTAAAATGTTTACTCACCTTTTAAAGATTTGCAGAGCAGTTTTGATTCCAGGCTTTTGAACATTTATTTGAAAAGCTTTGATATGCTTTGTTGAAGAAATTTGATCCCTTGCATGCTTTCAATTGATTGATTAAAAGTTGAAACAGATCTTCATTCTTCCTTTGAATTTACAGATGATTTGGAATTGCAGGACTTTATTTTGCTTGCAGGTTGATTTTGAACTTGTTGAGTTAATCTTCATTTGAGTTTGCAGGTTTTGATTTCAGATTTTCAAAATGTAATTTCTGGTTTAAATTTCAGGTTTTGAGAACAAATTTTCAGATTTGTCATTAATTTGATAAATGAAGAAATGAAACAAAGAAATAAAAATGTTTGAGAAAACAAATTTTCTTCCAAAAAAACATTTATTAAAAATTAAAATGAATATGCCACTTGTTATAAAACTTGGACAATTGTCAAATGCAATTCCTTAGCTTACAAGTGTTATTAAAATGTGTTAACATGTTTACACTTGTTTATTAGTATTTTTAATTAATTTTTATTTAATTTAAAATGTAAATATAATTTACATATTTAATTAACTAAGTAAATAAATACTTACATATATATAAATAAATCTCTTACACGTGGATTTAAAAATCTAAAACATTTATATATATATATATATATATATACACACATTTATAATCATTTTATTTAAAATATTTAAAGAAAACAAAAATAAAACTTTAATTAAACCCTTTTTAAACTATCATCTTTAAAAATAATCAGTTATCTTATAATTTGAAAACAATTGAATTAAACTTCAAATTAACTTTTGAAAAATATTAAGCTTTAAAAAAAAGCTTTATATTACAATATTCATACATATATAAATTATTAATAAATTAAATTAAATTTCAAAACAATTCCAAATTATAACATATACACATATATATAATACAATTTGAAAATTCATTTTTAATGTAAACAAAAGATATTTCTATTCACAATATATATCAAAAATATATATATTATAAATAAAATAAAATTTTATTAGCTTTGGAAAATATAAATTCTCATCAATTTTAAATTGTTAGAAAGATATAAATCAAAATTACCAGATTAAACATTCTTTAAAAAGAATAAATTTACCAATTTAAATTGAAATTATAAAGAAAAATTATCAAATCAATTTAATTATTAACACGGATTATTAAATTGATATTGTCCAAAATTCCGGGTTTTACAATCCTCCCCCCTTAAAAGAATTTCGTCCTCGAAATTTAAAAGCAAAGGTAATTTAATCACCCAGCAAAGATTTTAATTTCAATCAACAAAGCAAACCTATCAACCAGTTACTACCATCCATAGCAATCAATTAAACAAACAAAACTAACTAATTATCCTGACACAAATCAGAATAAATCTAACTAATACTATCTAGAGTTTCCCAAGTATAAATCACCGGGAAACTCGCTCTATAGAAGCTAATCCAACTACAACACCAAAATCCAGAGCTCCTCTCATCTGTAGATCCATCAATCTGAACCGAACATCAAACTATACTTAAGTCCAGCTCAACTTCCAAATCCAACTAAACTGCAGATTCAACAACCAACGAAGAATCATACACGTACTCCCTCAGAGATATGTGAAATACAATGAATTCCAGCTATCCAAACTGGCAATTCAATCTTATCTTATCAAAACACAGATAAGAAATCCCAAATGCCTCAGAACTAGCCATCCCATCTTACTCAATTACTGTTCTCTTAATCAGAGAAATCTTAACAACAATGAAGTCTCCAACTTCAAATTCCGAACTCCTTATCTTATATCTGTATAACTCAACAGACAATCCTGGACTGCCAATCCTCTTCCTGATCAGCTCCACCAATGCCGATGCTTCCAGAAACAACTAGACCAAAGCAAACCAGTTTCTGGATCCTATCCAATAGAAAAGTCTTCCAAAATCCGTCGAAATCCAGAACACAAGCTCTACTTCCCAAGCAATAGCAATCTGAATTCGCTTCCTTCCTTGCACAACTGCTACCACGCTTTCGCTGCACAACTCTGATTCTGGAATAGATGAGAATACTATTGATGAACTCGAGTACCAACTTATCCAATATACCCGGGAAAACTTTGTTCATCAAATCCATAAAATCTTAGTGATCCGTCTGACTCGGACACACAACCTTTATAGCAGAAATCCAACTCAAGAACTAGATCTAACCAATCCAAATTCCAAAATTTTTTGAGCTGCTACACCAACTCTTCTACTAGGCTAACTACCAAAATCACTTCTGGAACAAAACAATATGGAACTCAATTCCAGATACAGTCAACTTCTGATTACCTCAGTAGCTCCTACTTTCGTATGAGAACTCTCAGTCTCAAACAAAAGATTGCCTAAGAAAAATTCCCAAACTAATCGCAAGTCACTTTTGCGATCCTACCTAGTTTGGATTCCAAAGAAACTATCCTCTCTTTGCCAATTAGAACAGATTTAAGCTTTTCCAAACAAGGTTAACCTTCAAGAAAACATTCACCAACTGCCTGGACTGCTGATAGAAGAACCACCAAGATTCCTGAACCATCGGAGAAACGGCCACACTGCTGCTTCCAAACTCTACCTCGATGATACTGCCAAGCTAAAAGACCTTCTCGTCAGCACACTGAACACTTCGAACTGCGCTGCTACCACAGCTAACCAAAGACTTCTAATCCAAAGGCTTCTCGAAAACCAAAACTATCAACAAACCACACAACAGACCTCCGAGATGGCAGACCTCTCAAGAAATTCGGGCTCCAAACCAAGCATCAACATCTCGCTCTCCTAAAGAAATGACTAATGAGACCATGCCAAAGCGAAGCAACTCATAGACCTTAGTATCATATTCCAAAACAGCCAACCTTCTGCTAAAGATCCAGACAACTTCTACACAGAAGAATCTTCCCTGCGGCAGGTAAAGACTGCTTCTCACCTACTTCTAAAAGTGCTTCAAGAGAAAACACCTTCGGAAATATCCATGGATACTGCATCTCATCACGCAGTTATCAAAATATCATCTCTTTCTTATGCACTTCCGACAGATCCAAACTTACACTTCAAAGATAGACTTCGAACCTTTTAAAAAGATTTCCTTCGGATATCAGAGAAATCCTTACTCCAAACTACAAATCTTACTCGAGACGGTATTATATCTATAGTCTCGACAAAATACTTCCAACCTCAAACATATGGACCTCTTCCATCAGTGGTAGTCGTGTTACACACACACACCACTACTCCATCTACCTCTAAAATTTATGTTGGAAAATCCGAACAGATAACCCAACAGATCAGGTAGATATATATATATATATACATATATATAGTTATTTATAAAAATACAAATACGCTCTCTCAAGAAAGACACCACTCCAGAACCTAGGTATTTACTCAACCTAACGCTCTGATACCAAATGAGACGACCCGACTTCCTATCTCCAGGAAGACGTGTCGCTAATGAAGAAAGAAAGGGATAGAAGAAGAAAAGAAAGAGAAAGAAGAAACACAACAACTATAGAGAACTCACAACGGTACGAATGAAATATAATATATCACATAAAACATTACATAGTATCATATTACATAATAGTAAGCAACTTATACAACCCATATTAGACAGTTATAAACATATGTCTAACTATACATCTCAAATACACAAGGTACAGATACCAAACAACACAGCGGAACCATAATATATCTACACGTGGAAGCCTCCTGCTCCATATCTCCTTCAGAATTCGTCTAGCAAACCTGAATCACTTGACTGATCATACATAATATGAGTACCCAAGAGTTTAATAAAACAGAATATAAACACTCGGGTCAGACAAGGGTCTGGTGTGAGTAAACGGGTTAAAATTGCTAAACTTTAGAAAAACCTTTGAAAAGAAAAGGTATCACGTAAGACTTCCCATACATAAACATGGAAAAGTTTTTACCTTACCTAACCAAAACATTTGATAGGAAATCCAGTGATATTATAACAGTGTCTAGGGTTTTCAATTAAATAAGAAATAGCCGAAATTGTTACATGATTAAATTCCAGCTACTAGCCCCAAAAGTGGGTAATACAAACAAAACCGTAGGGTCTCGTAGGAAGAATGGGTTTCCATCAATGACAGAGCAACTAGGGTAACGCCCATCACAGTACGTGGTCTAGATCAACGTACTGAGGAGTACGCCCGCTCCCCTGCAACACAAGGCCGGAACCATCCCTTACTGGACAGTCCCGAACAAGACTACCCCGTAGTTGGCGCGACCAACCACACACTAAGCCGAAATAGAAAGGGACCTCTAGACAGGGGTAAATCTCACTCTCCAGTGGGGGCTACCCACGAAGCCTAGCTGCACCTTCCCTGTTTTAGCCATTCCCGGTTGATGAGGCTTGAGGTTGCGATTACCTTTATAGAACACATCTATCTTAGAATGCTCATCGTCCACCTGACGATGTTCTGAAAGCATTCAGTCCATACAAGTTCGTTCCGGGTTCGAACGAAACCGAAGGCACTATCTCGATGCACTCATATTGGAATCACCCTCAAAGTCAACGACCATAGCCCTTGCACTCTAAATCTCCATCTCGAATCTATAAGTACTGCCCCATCAAACTCATTACGGAATCACCCATAGAGTTATACTGACGAATAGTCCTTACACCTCGAGTCTTCACTTGCTCCACTTGGATTCACGACCTAACATTTAATTGGAATCGATGTGGTTTTCAGATATCCAAATATGGAAACCCGATCCCGGTCTCACCGAATCCAAACGCCATTTTAATGTCCAAGTTGTACTTAAGGGTTTAAACAGTAGATATTCAGAATATCACTTAACATAAATGGATGATTCACATTACACAGATAGATAATCCACTATTATCACATTCATCCATATATATCCCAAAACAGCATATCACATAACAGAGATATCCAAATCTTCCAGTATCAACCAATCACCCAATATCAATCATCCAATATAAATCAACCATCCAATATCAATCAATTATTCCATAAGCAAAATTTATTAACTCTTAATCAATTGGATTACCTAAACCTTCTTCATTTATTTATTCCAAATAAATAAATTAATCATCTCTTAATGATCTTCCTTAATTAATCTTCTTGATTAATTATACTTTAATTACATTCAAGTAATTAACCTTAACCATACACAGTAATTAACCTTTAATTACTATCATTAATTACAATAATTAATGATCCTTCATTTGCTTCCATTAATTAATTAACTATAATTAATCACATTAAACCTCAATTAATTACAATTAATTAATCACACTTAAATTAATTACTTTTATTAATCAATCTTGATTAATATCATCTATTAACTAATGATCCTTATTAATTAATAATTTACTTGTAATTAATTAAACAATTAACTTGTAATTAATCATATCATTAATAATAAACAGAAATTAACAATTTGTAATTACTTATCTTAATTAATTAACTTCTTAATTAATTATATTAATCCTTTTGATTAATTAATTTAATTAATTAATCTTTAATTACTTCATTGAGTAATTATTAATCAACAAATAATCCTTAATTAATTTCTTATAAATTAATTACATTTCTAATTAATTACACTTAGTAATTAATCTTAAATTAATCATATTCATTAATTAATTAATCACATAAATTAGTTAACTAAAACAATTAAGTAATTAACCCTTGGTTACTTACATAAGTAATTATCTTCTAATTACTTCATTAAATGATTACTCCTTAATTAATTATCTTAATAAGTAATTAATTCCAATATTAAATAATCCTAATTCTTTTATTTATTTAATTAATCACTCCATAATTAACTAACTTTAAACAATTATATTAATCAATTCCTAGATTAATAACATCTAGTGATTATCCAATAATCACTCCAACTTTAATTACTTCCATGAGTAATCTCTACTAATTACTTCCATAAGTAATTATTCCTTACTTAATTGCATTCAATAATTAACCATTGATTACTTCATTAAGTAATCACACTTAGTTAATCCATAATTAAGTGATTATTTAAAATTCAATAAACAATTAACTAATTATTTATAATTAATTAAACAATTAATTAACTAACATCTTATATTTCAAAATCTTAATTAATTAAGAAAGAGCATTTATCTTAATTAATTCTTTACTTAATTACAAATCATATTCAATCAAGTATTCTTAAGTTAATAACGAAGATAAATTAACCCTGTTTATCTTCATAATTAAATTATTTGAATAAAACAAATTTTAAGTTATTAAAACAAATTATCTTATTTGGATTTCAAAATCATAACAATAACCTTATTTGAAAATAAGGCATTAAGAAATCTATTTAAAATTTAAAACATTTTAATTATCCAATCTAAACTTATAAATTCTCAAAATAATTTGAAAACTTATTTATTACTTAATAATTTACTTTAAATTTTGGTTCAATTATTAAAATTCGAAACTTTCTTTAAATTGAATTTCAAAATTTAATTAAGATAATTACTTACAAAAGAAATCACCTTAAATCAATTTAAATTTGAAATATAAATTCAATTAACATTTTAAAAGTTTGATTAACTCCCTTTTTAAAGTTTGATTAACTTTATTTCTAAACAACAAACTTAACTTTGTAAATTTACTTTCCTTTGTAAAATCATAAACCTTGAATTCTTTATTAAAAGTAACAAGTTTAACTTGTAAACTTGTCTCCTTCTACCGTGCTTACCCAAAAGCATACCACCCTAAAAAAAACACTCGAGTCTGAACCCCACAATACTCGAGTAAACCCCGAAGTCACCCCAGCACCATTATCTTTGAGTCGAACATGAGAAGACGCGAGAGCTACTTCGAGCCTATCGTCTTCCCCAGCTCAAAATTTTCCAGTGCACACATCAACGTGCACGGTGCACGTGCCCTCCCGTCTACGGCCACGTAGATAGTCGCGTCCATCACCGATGATCACATGAACCCACTCGAGCAATAATACGAACCTGGATTCCAGCATACATCATCAAATCAAAATTTCGAACTTCAAGCTCGAACTACGGAAAACAACGCGACTCAAAACCACCCACGGCCGACGAACTCATCGAAGATGAACTATGCCAACCTCACCATAGAACCGCCACATCCCGAGCTTCGTCTTCCCCAAATATAATCACCTACGATCAAATAACCAAGTCGCGAAAAAATCACGACAGACAGACCGAAACAAATCCATGCTAAAACCTTAATTGACCCAAATTCCATCGATTCACTCATTAGAAAAATTATTTAACAATTTTCCCATAATCAACCATCCACAAGCTAGCCTCGACCACAATTTCAAATCAAATCACTGAGTATATCATCGGCAGTTCACAAAAATTCCCAAAACATTCAAACCCAAAATTCGAATAAATTACCAAACTAAAAATTACAAATTTCATATCTGAATTCATGATTTTACATCAAGATTATATACATGTAATTCAATTTTGAATTTAAGATAGTTAATTTTTTAACAAATATTCAAGTTTCACTGTAACTTTAAATTTTGCAAGTATATTATCAAATATAATCACTTATAATAATTTTAAAAGCAAGAATACATTGTTATTTACCTTTTTCTTTCAATAATCAAAGTCCAATTTTGATTTTGCAGAGATATAGGGATTAATTTGTAATTAATCTTGAAGCAGAAAATTACAGAGAACATACAACAGGCATTCATTCGCATTTATACAGCACAAACAGATTCTAGATGAAAAATCTAAGCAACAATCATGTTTATAACATCATCACACAGATCAATCAACACCAAAGGATTTGTTTTTAAAAATGTTTACTCACCTTTTAAAGATTTGCAGAGTAGTTTTGATTCCAGGCTTTTGAACATTTATTTGAAAAGCTTTGATATGCTTTGCTGAAGAAATTTGATCCCTTGCATGCTTTCAATTGATTGATTAAAAGTTGAAACAGATCTTCATTCTTTCTTTGAATTTACAGAAGATTTGGAATTGCAGGATTTTATTTTGCTTGCAGGTTGATTTTGAACTTGTTGAGTTAATCTTCATTTGAGTTTGCAGGTTTTGATTTTAGATTTTCAAAATGTAATTTCTGGTTTAAATTTCAGGTTTTGGGGACAAAGTTTTAGATTTTTCATTAATTTGAGAAATGAAGAAATGAAACAAAGAAGTAAAAATGTTTGAGAAAACAAATTTTCTTCTAAGAAAAACATTTATTAAAAATTAAAATGAATATGCCACTTGTTATAAAACTTGGACAATTGTCAAATGTAATTCCTTAGCTTACAAGTGTTATTAAAATGTGTTAACATGTTTACACTTGTTTATTAGTATTTTTAATTAATTTTTATTTAATTTAAAATGTAAATATAATTTACATATTTAATTTACTAAGTACATAAATACTTACATATGTATAAATAAATCTCTTATACATGGATTTAAAAATCTAAAACATTTATATATATATATATATACATTTATATTCATTTTATTTAAACATTTTAAAGAAAAAAATAAAACTTTAATTAAACCCTTTTTAAACTATCATAGTTAAAAATAATCAATTATCTTATAAATTGAAAACAATTGAATTAAAATTCAAATCAACTTTTGAAAAATATTAAGCTTTAAAACAAAGCTTTACATTACAATATTCATACGTACATAAATTATTAATAAATTAAATTTCAAAACAATTCCAAATTATAACATATACACATATATATATTACAATTTGAAAATTCATTTTTAATTTAAACAAAAGATATTTCTATTCATAATATATATCAAAAATATATATTATAAATAGAATAAAATTTTATTAGCTTTGGAAAATATAAATTCTCATCAATTTTAAATTGTTAGAAAGATATAAATCAAAATTACCAGATTAAACATTCTTTAAAAAGAATAAATTTACCAATTTAAATTGAAATTATAAAGAATAATTATCAAATCAATTTAATTATTAACACAGATTATTAAATTGATATTGCCCAAAATTCCGGGTCGTTACACTCGACGTTCGTACTTACATAATTGTGAAACAATGACATGTGAATGTGTAGTAGTGATATTCTATTATGATATAAATTCATATATGCTATAATGATATAAGTTCATATAGATGATATAAGTTCATATATATGCTTGTCACATGACTCTATATGATGTTATAACCTGATTATATACTTGTTACATCACCTGATATGATATGCTATGCTATGCTGTTTATTTTATTTTCTGTTTCTCACACTGCAAGTTCCCTGTTAGTATAGAATCACTATGGGTTGAAATGATACATACTCGAATGGACTTTAGAATAGAAAAAAATCATTATGAGCTGAAATGATAGGCTCAAGCGATTTTTATTTTATTTGACTTAGGATTGCGGATTTAAAATGATAAAACCCGGAATTTTATAAATTACTGATTGAAATGATACATGTCTGTATCACTTGACCTAGATTAGAAAATACTATATAGATCCATGGTTAATTTTTAAATAATAGTTTTATAAAAATTTATATAGTAGTTTGAAAATTTAAGCATATGGAATTTTAACTTAAATTTTTGAATAAATGAGTTAAATAATATATATATATATATAGATTTTTAAACAAGCTAAGATTTTATAAGTAAATAAATGTTGTTTAAAAATCAAAAAAAATTAAGATTTTATCTGTGATATAAATTTAACTCAATAACATAATTTAGATTAATATGGAATTTAAGTTAACCTAGTCATTGTGATATATTTTATTTATGAAAAGGATATGTTTTGTATAATTAAATAAATTTTAAAACTAAGATAAAATTGAAATAGTATGTTTAGTATTTGTAGCATTCCTAAAATGCTATGTTATTTAGTTATGTTTATAAAATGCTACGTTACCTTAGGTTATGTTTTAAAGATGCTACTATTTCTAAATTGTAATATTTTCCAGATTACTATTATATAAGGGTCACATTTTCAAAGTGTTATGGTTTCTAACTTATTACGTTTATAAAGTTCTATAATAAGAGTATGGTTTTGAAAGTGTTAAGACTTTGGAAATGGATATCATTTTGATGGTATAATAGCATTGAACTTAAATGGTTTTAATATGTACATGTTTGATTTGAAAGTATAAACCATTTGAAATAAATAACCATGGGTTATAATAACGATTGATTGTTAAAGGGACCGGGATCGAAAGTTGTCATACTCTCTAGTAACTCCGAAAACCACTTTAACAACCGTGTACGCGGTGGAGATTCCAGAATGAAGTAGGATGATTGCGACGTCCTATTGTGGTATATAAGTGGACCCGACTCCCGTGAGTTGGCATAAGATGGCTAAAACAAGAGCAATTCGGGGCCAATAAGGTAGCTCCTCTAATTGGACACACTTCTTCGATACCATTCTATTACTTTGTGATTGTTTTAGTGCTCACCTTTGATTTTTTTGGAGTGTGGCTCGAGGTGGGCGGTAGCTGTGGTTATGCGTTACCACTAGTCCGGATGCGTAATTGGTATATCTACCCTGGCATTGCCTAGTTGTGCCGTGTCACATACCGTAGCGTGCTTTACTACGAGTTTGATTTGTGTCGTACCTATGGAGTATTTGTGGTAGCCTCCCGATCTGGAGGTACGATGGTACTGTACAGACTATTGGCACTATAAAATGTGTTAAGGTGGAAAATGTAAAACCTTAATGCTATTTTTAAAATATATTATACTTTACTTTAGACATTATTATAATAGTGTATATTGCTAAATAGTAGATAGTTTAACGGATCCTTAAAGGATGGGCGGTCCCAAGCATCCTTTAAGTTACTTGTGCATTTCTATTACAGTTCACTTGAGTTGGTTTACATTGTATAAGTAAGTATGTCCTGACTCGAGAGTCTTGTGTTTTGTTTTACGCTAGGGTCAACCTGACTATAAGCTTTGGATTTCACCTTCTGGAGCTAGGAATTTGCTCGAGATTATCTATCTATCTAGTTATCATCTATTTCTATTCAGTTATTTCTATTCATCTTACGTATTAGTGGATATATATGTATTGGGATTTCTATTGTATTTACTTTCAGATTCTGATATTTTGTACTTGTTTTGAGACTATGTTTGTAGTAGCTTCATGAACTAGTATGGTTATTTTTATTTCTACTACGAGTTATTCTGATTTTTCTGTGTCTATGATTCTGTGATTGGTTTTATTTGCTTCAAATTATATTACAATCTATTGTTTTGAATTATTCAAGTCTGACGTGTGTGGTTTTATTGTCAATTTGAATGGTCCAAAATAGGGGGTCGTTACATACAACACCTCCCTTCCTGGTTCACTTTTCCTCCTCTTTCCTCAGAAACCGAGCTGCCTTTGCAAAGAAATGGTCCAATGTAGGAGGCTTTCTTTCTAACCAATTGCCAAATTTGGAATCGAAGTCATCTCCCCTATTCGGTGTCGTGAGTGTTGCATCATCAATCAGATTACTAACTTCTATAACAACTGTACTGAACCTTTTTAGAAAATCTTTCAGTGACTCCTCTAATGCTTGGACCAAGTTGAAGAGTGACATCACATCCTTAGGGTGAGTCGTGTCCATGCGGAACCACTCCAGAAACTTATTTGCTAACTCATCAAATGAAGAGATTGACCGTGGTGGTAACTTGGTGAACCACATGGTCACAACATGTTCTAGGAAAATTGGAAAACACCTGCACTTCACAGCATCAGTGGCTCGGGTGGAGTCCAGTGCCATTCTTACTTCGAGAGATGCCACCTCGGGTCGGTTTTTCCCGCATAGGCATGCATCGCAGGCATATGGAACCTCTATGGATATTCTGCATGCAGAATGTTACTGATGAATGGAGTATGACTTCTAGTGAGTCCCCAATCATCATTGGTCAAGTCTTAACTTTCTTTCACTATCTGTCTCACCATTGCTGTTAAGTCTGGAGTTTAGAGAGTTGGTGTTAGGCAGTAGTCGTGTTCCACCTTACATGGGTGACCCGATCCATGCCTTTGGACATCGCCATGTTGCCTTTGCTCCTCTTGCTCTTGATCCATTTCGTGAGTAGCAGTTCATCATCTCTCAGTTACGGTTCAAACACATTGGCCTGAGCCTCAAAACCTTGATCGATCGTAGTATCTTCAGATGAGCTCCTTCACTTGCATGCTGACTGCCTTTATGATTCGAGGATTCGACGCCAATCCCCCTAGGGGTTTGGTACCAATAAGTGCGAATCGACCATAGCTAAACATATTATTCTTTTCTATCTTGATATTCCAGATGCATATACATCCGTTTTGCGACATTTGTTTCTGTGATAGTCATCGAATGAGGACGAGTTCTCCAATCCTAAGTATGGAGTAGGCTCCCTTCTCGTCTTTCCATGCCGATCTTTTAACTGGTTGATTCGGTTGATGTTATCCTTGATTTGCTGGTTGAATTGCTAATGATTATCCATCGGTTCCTTCATTAGGACTTCAAAGTCTACTTTAGTGACATAATCAGCTGGATTCTCAGGATTGGCAGTAGCCGGTTGTATGCTCTGATCAACTTATTGAACGTTGGTATCTTCATTGCCTTCAATAACACGGGAAATAGTAGATTTTCCTCTATCCATTGCTAATAGCTTCCTTTTAGATCTTCTTCAAATCTGAGTATAAACGAAAACATGTCGGTGGAAACCTAGATCTACCTTGCGAATATGGGAATCCATAAGTAAAAGATGAGATCCAATCAACATGAGAATTCGTTTTTAGTGGAAGTACCAAAATATTTGCACCAAAAGTTGACAAAATTTCCAATACACTATATATAGAGAAATAAATGAAGAAATCAAAAATAAAACAGAAGAAACAAGTAGAAAACAAGTAGAAAAACAATGACAAATAAATTTATAGTGGTTCAATATTGAATGCCTACATCCACTTTGATGAAATAGCTCTATTGTTCGCTTGAATTTTTGAGTACAAGAGTGATCGGATAAAAATCCGTAAACATAATGTAGTGCAAGCAAAATAACAACGTAAAAGATTCCTTAAATAAACTATGAACTATGTATTTATAATGGTAGATGACCGAATATCTTTCTGAAAATTCGCCAGCGGAATCTCTATACATAGACTAGGTCACTTAGAAATTTTCAAGACCCAACTCTCAATATAAAGCGATTGGCCCCAATCGGTTAAGACGCCCACGTGGTAGCTTATGATCGCCATGGTGGGTCCTCCTCTATGCTAGCTTCATGTTTCAAAGTTGTTTGCATAGTTGCCTTCGTGTATTTAGAGATATCGATCGATTTTTCTTGAGTTAAACTATTGGTTGATGTTGTTTGTGACTAATGTGATGTGATCCGATATCCTTAAGTTAAACTATCGGTTGATTTTATTTATTTGTCAGTTTCGATTCGCTAGGTTTTTGATTAACTCATGTAGTTGAATTATGTTCAGTGGAGAATACAAGTAAAACAATATTTATGAGGATTTTTTAATAGATTATTGCATTTACAAAATGAACATAATGTTAGAGGCTGCTTCTATTACTATCCCAAAAAATCCCTTTCATCCTCTTTAAAATTCAAAAAAGTAAACCAGCGTACACATTGCATTTTGCATTTATTCAAGCAATGCCAGTTCCTCTTTATGTAAGAAAAACGTAAGTTTTGATCTTTCCAATTTGAACGCCCAGTAAAAATGGATAAAATACAAAACTCATCAAATTTCATAACAATAATATATCATATCATGAAACAATACCTAAGCCATCAGATATACCAAAACCTAAGCACAATTCCTATCTCTAGTTAATTTAATTGAATGAAACTCAAATCCAAAGAAATTACAAGCTTACTAAATGAAATAAATTGATACTGAAATTTAAAAAAACTAGTGAAATTACAAAACAGTAAAGGAATGAAAAAGAAACCAAGGAGAAGAGAGTGGAAGAAAGAAAGCAAAAGAGCGAGAAAGTGAAAGTAAGCAAGCTATAAAGGAGGGGAACAGTGGAGGATACAATAGTCATGAACATGAACCTTAATTGTAGGAGTTCACTAATTTTGTAGAAAATGATTGGGTGGTAATACCGTAATAGGCTTTGACAATGTTAAATTGCACACAGTTCATGATATATTAATGCTAGTCTTCTTCTTGCATTTACTTCCAATAGTTGCAATGCATCGTTAGGTTTCCTGATGTCTCCAATCATTGTTTCTCTTGCAGTGCCTTGCAATATTCATATTTTCATATTATAGTTGTACAAAACACTATGGAAAATGGAATATCGGTCCAACGAAAGATTATTCAAGTCATTACGAATATGAGCCAAAATAGAATGACCCGTTGGTGTTGAAGTTGAACTGTAATGCACTAGGTTATGCTGATTACCCTGTTTTAATTTTTAATGTTGCTTACAAATGATTTTGTCTACTAAAATTTTGCTTTGAATGTAATTTATTTTTTATGATAGGTAAATGTGTTTTTATTTTATTTTCTTAGATTTCTATTTTATCTTGCGCCCACTTGTTTGTATTTGTTGGAAACTGTTGCATTCTAAGTATGGATCTTAATGTTCCGATTTGCTTTATATTATCATAATTTGTGTAATTTAAAACAAGGACCAGAAAAGCCAAAACCCAACTCAGCATATTTTCAAAGTTTCATTTTAGAAAATAATTTGTTGAAACAGTTAAACAATATGCATTTTCCGAAATGCTAAAAACTATAATAATGGAGAACTCAAAATAAATGAAACGAACTTTCAAGGTTCATGTCTATATTGAAAACAGAAAATTATTGCCAAGGACAAAATTTCACAGCTTTTTAGCTTCAAGTATTGACCTTCAATATTTTATCCTGAAGAACAGACCTTCAATATTTTATCCTGAAGGACAACTTTCTGTAGGTATCAGTTTTTAGTTATTGATAGCAGTTTTTAGGTATCTGTTTGTAGTTATCGATAGCAGTTTTTAAGTATCAGTTTTAGTTCGGTAGCATTTTATTGTCCTTATGAATAATTTTGAAAAATGTTTGTTTTTATGAATAATTTTTAGAAAAATGTTTATCCTTATGGTAAAAATATTGAGGTCGTGTACTTGAGTCAAAATATATACAAATTTTTGTCTTTTAAATTAATTTTTCCATTTCAAAATGTCTTTTGTGGTTTCAACGTTGTGTTTCAACGTGACTTTCAAAATTCAAGGAAGACGAGACAAAGAGGAAAATGATTAATTTGAAAAATGATTTTAGTGCATCAAATTAAAAACTACTTTTTCTTATTTTTGCCATTTGGTTAATATTAAAAATTGTTTTCTCTCTTCTCTCTTTTATCTCTAGGATTTTTCAATCTATCTCTCTCTCCCACCTCACTGAAACAAAAACTCAGTTCCAAGCTCCAGAAAAGAGGAACAAAATCAAAATTTCATTAGGTCACTTGAGAAGGTAGTAAGCAACTGTACGTACTTAAAAACGAGATTCTTAATGACTTGAACCTCTTCCTTTAAATATCTATAGTGTGGTTTCTTGGAAATCATAAAAGCATTATTTGGAGTTATTTTCATATCTCCAATCAATAGTAAACTGCACTTCTGACACTTGAATATCACGCACTTTGAACGCTTTGGGAGTGGTGGATCCTAAGTTTTAGTCAAAGTGGATCATGGTAGCTGAGGTTAGTGCATTTGTGTCAATAAGGCCACCATCTCTTCTACTTCCTAGAAGCAATAGCAAATTTTTTTATTTTTTTTAAACCCAGGACAACCCGACGGACCGTTAAACTTTTAAGAAAGGTACAGTAAAACCGTCCGCTGATGCAAGCTTCCGTACTTTCAGCTAAATTTATATAGGATAGAAAATCGCATGATAGAAATTGAATCTAAGTCTTTTTAACAGAACTCAAGCCTCCTTTTCACAGTGCCGCATCCGCGGACAAATTTAAAGCTAAGGAAATTACTCTTTTGATGAGTTGATTACCATTGTATCAACCCTACCCAGTTGCGATGGAGAAAATTTAGAAGTTGCCATGTGGAAATTTAAACATTTTCATTTTTATAATAGAAGCACAGTGGATCCAAGGAATCTTCCTGAACGGACTTGATGTTCTTTTGCAGTTACAAAGCATACAATGCATAAATAAATCATAATGTAGATATGACAAAGTAAAATGACATGACCAATTAATTGTAGAACATGCATATTTGAATAAAGTGCTACCGCAACAATGCTTTAATCGGTAACCTTCTAGTGGTAAACAGTTCTATCAAGTGCACATAAATTAGAGTGCCATGGTTGGTAGATTATTATTATTCATAATGTTATTCATTCTACTAATTAATCTCCCATTCTAATAATAATGACACCAAAAGTATACATCTCCATGCTTAGCATACAAATATGTGTATACAATGACTCGTTCCTCAAAAAACTAATAGATTTTAACAAATGCCTTCTCCTTACAAATAAATAAATAAACAATTCAAATATTGCATTTACGATGGTTATGAAAAAAGTACTTGTATACTTCCAGTCGTAACAACGTTACAGACCGGACAACAAGCGATCCCCATTGTGCCAAACGCACCATTGCACGATTCGCATATGCACAAATGTCGGCACGGCAACAGCACAACGGATACATCCGATACCGCACAAACCCGACACGACCGATCCGATATTCTCACTTCCACTCTTGCCGGATCCTCGTAAACCGAACAGCGATCCTCCGCCTCCGGTTCGCTCCGACCCGGCGTTTTCCGAACTGCTGCCAGCTGTGCTTGCTGAATCTGTGCCTGAAGCGATGTTGCCTTTTCATGCTCCGATAACGCCCTCGCCTGCCACGTAAGCAGTTCGTTTCCGGTCCGGGCCAACCGGGTTTCCAGCTCTGCCTTTCTCTTACCGGCCCGGTCGATTTCCAGGTCCATTGCCCTTATTTGTTTCAGCGACGATTCTTCAGCCGCCTTCATCAGCGCACGACAGTGCGTTGCTTGTGTTTCCGCTAACTTGCGCCTAAGCTTGTCCCCCTGTTTAATTTCAAATACTCCATTACTTTTGGAAAATTGAAGCTCGCGTTTAACTGATGTTAAATCAAAAGTATAATCACCTGGGCGGTCAAATATTGATCGAGCTCAACCGCTTGCTGATTGATAATACTGTTAAGATCTTCTTCAATATTTTTGTTTTCATAGGATAAATGAAGGTTTGTCGATACTAATTGATTTGTATTCTTGGGTGTAGGCATCATTTGAAACAAAGCAGCATTGGAGGAGGAAGAAGGATATAAATCTCTGCTTCTTTTTTTCTGATTTGTTTCAAACCCATTATTCTCTGGAATCGTTTAACAAAACCCATTATACAAAATCCATAAAAAATGAGAAGAAAAAATTAGAAAAAGAAAGGAGAAACTTACGATTGCTTGAGAGGAAAAAATGAGGCTGTTGTGTGTAATCCATCTCACCAATCAACTCCTGCTTGATACTGCATACAAGAACTGAAAATTAAAAGGCAGAAGAATTTCTATTTTATTTTTTTTGAAAACAAACCGTGCACTGAGATCAGCTTAAGTACCTGTCGAAAAGAAAAGATTTTGATGGGTGTTGAATATGGACAGACATGAAAGAAAGAGGTAGAATAAATGCGAAGGAAAAAATAAAGGGGGAAATGATAATAGCTATTGAGGTTGCTTTCTTGCTACGATCGATTTTATTTTTATAAATGCATGAATCCAAAAACCTGACTATTGTTATATATTCTGTCAATTTTGAAGTTCTGTTGACATGTACTTATTCGTCTATTTCTCTTATGTAGGATTGTTGCCATAAATGTATCTACTTATTTTTTTTTTTTACTAGTTTAGTTTAGATCATTGCAATTCATATTTTTGAGAATTTACAAGATGTGCTAATTATAATGGGTTTGAGTTGTGTGGTTTCATTTGTCTAATAAATGTTATTTATTATAATGTTATCAATATAAGTTTAGTGAAGGAAACTGATATCTAGATACATTTTTATCGGTTTATTACATTAAATACGTAAAAAAAAAATATCCTTTAAACGTTTATTCTGTGGTTTTCTAATTTTTTTAAAAAGTATATTTTTCATTAATGTTTACGGTTTTGTAATTAATGATTATAATAATTAATTTTTATATTATAATAACCAATGATGTTCTAAATTTTCTTTAAAAATGATTTTTTTCTTTTGAATAATTTTGAATTTTCTTTGAACCGTATTTTATATTTCAAAAAAATAACATTCTGTTTCCAACTAAAAATTGTAGATATTATAATTATTTACATGTTAAACATGCATCGAAAATTGGATTAATTTCATGTTGAGAATAAGGACACACGGTGAAAATAGTCTTTTTCGACTTTAATTTTTTTTTCCTTTCAACGGTTTTATTTTACATTCGGAAAATCTCCTAATTGGCATGTTTTGTAATATAATACTATAACATCCATATTAATATAACTGCCCATGTTAAGATATCCTATGATTGAAAACATGAAATCTTCTCCTTTTAAAATGTTTTTTGGCATGACATTACTGGTTGCAACTAATAGAATTGACAGTATGCACTAAGGTAATCATGTAATTTTACTATATAGCATAACTTCTATGATGAATCTCGTTCGAAATGAAGTAAATTTATGGCTTTATTTTATACTTTATATATTGTTATATGGTGATACAAGTAATGTTTATCATACATAAAATATAGATAAATAGAAAATCTCTAGGACAAACTATTTTGTCAATTACAATTACAAGCATATTCACAATCATAAGTATTAGACTGGGAAAATAAACATTTATCCTTTAATGTTCATAGTCATATGTATCGAGAATGAGATATTTATATATCTGTTGAAACTAGTGTACGTAAAGTTTGTTGGATCAGGTGCGCAGACAAGTTGAGTTAAAGACAAGTTAAAAAAAACTTTTAATTCACCATCAGTTTAGCACTATATTTGTTTAATGTATTGTTGCCAGTGATATAGATTACATAAAATCGTATTTAATGTTTGATTTGTTATAACGAGATCTATTTTGAACTAAAGCACATTTATTGTAATATTGTAATTAAATTATGCATGAATATGTATATAAAGAGCATCGTATGTCCATTATTATATTGTATTAATATTTAGTGGAATGTGGATGTATATTATATTAGTGTCCACTAAAAAAAATCTTCGATTTAAGACTAAAAACTTTAGTTTCAAATCAAATATTTTATTCCTTAAATCAACAACAAACTAAATAAAATCTTAATTTTATATTCTCTTCATTTAGTGTTTAATTTATTTTCTTAAGACTGAACTGATCTCAAAATAGCATATAGTTTTGAGCTTTTAAATGTTTCAGTTTAAAAACCAGATCACTATTTATTTCTGGTCTTATATTTTTCTTAAAACTAATTAAAAACCAAATACTCATTATATTAATTTTGATCCCAAACCATGTTTTGGGATAAAATTATGTTAAAAAAACTCTAAATCTTTTATATTAGTTTTAAAATAATCCTAAATTTATAACTCGGAGTTAATCTTTAAAATTAATTAAATCCAGTTTGAATCTAAAAATATCATTGTCATTTGGTTTCGAAGTAGATCCATCTAATGTCTTAAAATTTTATAATAGTTTATTTAACCATGAAAAAATGCAATAAAAATATTATAATATGCAAAAACTTTTTTTTTCCACGTTCGAAAAATATTTTTTTTTGAATATTTTATTAGTTTTAAAATTTATTCTAAATAAATTTGACAAGTTCAAATTTTATCATAATCAGTATACCCATAACAAAAATTTAACTAAAAATACTATAATGCGTAAAATATATTGTTCCAACTTCTAGCTTCGAAAATTTTCCTTTTTATATTTGTTCATTATTTTATTTTATTATCAAACAGACCGTTAGGGAAGTTTGCTTACTGTCACTGGTCAAAATCAATTTTTCTGTAGCCAAAAAACGTGGATATTGTTTCATCGCGGTTTGCCTAAAAAAGTGGATCTTGTCTCATCGCGATTTCTCTAAACTTGCTCCTTTTACTTCGCACATCAAAGATTCCAAATTCAAGTCTATTATGATTTTCAAATTCTAAAATTTCAATTTCGAATCGATAATTTTGAATGCTTTGATTACTTTTTAAATTTGAAATTCATATTTTCAGATTCAAATCTCAATTTATTCTTTTCCAACATATTATCACTTAATGTTTAAGTAATATTAACAAAAATTTTAAACGTATATTTCTTATCAAAGTTATACAATCGAGCGGTCGGTTTTTCCTCCGTTGTGCGGTTATACTAGTTAAATCTGTTTTTAATATATATCAGTATTCCTAAAATTCATAATAATTACAATAATTATGATAAATTTCAATTAAAAATGTTAATATTCTTAAAACTATAGTAATTTTACGAATCATAAAATAAAACTTGTTTATTATATACTTGTATTTGAATAAATTGAATTCATTTTTTTTAATAAATTGAAACTATTAATTGAATTTACATATAATTATTAAATTTGAAATCAATACAAAAATTTAAATAAATTATTTCTTTCTATAAAGTAATTTTAAGTTAGATTTAAAAAAATATGTGCGCGTGCTTTTGTTTTTCCTATGCAAATATGGTTAGTCGATGTATGAATAACTGTGATTTCAAAACATTTTATACAAATTATAAAGGTAAATAGAATATCTATATATGTATTTGATATATAAATTAAAGTGAAAAATGACAAATGTGAAATGCATCAATAATAGGCTTTGAGCTAAGAACAATGTACATATAATTTTGGAGCCACATGCTACATATATGTACATAAGTTTGTATAAAATTAAAACAAAGGCATGTGGAAATGTAGACGGGAAGCGTGCAAAAGTGGACACATTGGAGAAATGTGAGGGGATTCTCTCCTAACTCATTTGGCAGTTGTCTTGATTTGTATGCTTTTTAAATTATATACATCATCTAAGTTTCTTAATTTATCTTCATTGGAGTTGAAGATGCAGTTCAACTTTGCCAACCGCTCTTTATTTTTCTCTTGTCCTTGCTTTCGAGAAGATTTCGATACATATTTTGTCTTACCAACGTTTGTTCTTTAGTCATTACGTAGTCAATGGTCTAGAACCATTTATTTGATCTATACTGTTCGAGAAAATTGGAACTAACGTCCTTTTTAATTTTTATTTTTGCTAATTCTATTTGAAAATGGGAAAATTCTAAGTTGTCCCCTATTTATATTTCAAAAGTCAGGCGGATGTTCGCAAGGCCAATTGTTTTGATCACCACGTAAGACCTGTACGTGAATTATGCAATAAACATACAGTGGCAGTGTATGGTTTAAATACCTACCACGCACTTGTCATACGAGTTTAAAACTATCACATCGTAGGTGCAATACGAGATTAATAACACTACTATGTATGCGTTTTATGTGGTGGTGCACATTTTAATTCAATTAAATTTTAATAAATTTGCAGTAAAAATTCGATAATTTGGCGCGTTTAAACATTCATGGGTTTTTTTCCCTTTAGATTATATGTTTAAGTTCATGAGTACAACTAGCGTGAAAACTAATTTTAGTATTAACTTATTTCATATTTACGCTCATCATGCAATGAATGGATCAATGCTTAAACTTTTTTATATTTGCACTAGCATCCAAAATATTACTGATACCATATATGATATGAACCATTAAACTCCCCATCAATTGCTATTTTAATAACGATGACTTAAAAATCCAACTAACATATACTTTTTATTTATCAACAGTATAGCCAACTAATTAAATCGTTACATCATAACCACCGAAATAGGCTAACGACTTCAAATTTATACCTTCACAAGGCACTAATTCTACGTGGAATCGAATCGTTCTAATTGTTATTTTGTGATTACCAAAGAGTTCATACTTGCCAAAAAGTCAGGCAACTTATAAGCATCTTTTCTAGCCGTAAGAATAACAAAATATATATGTGAAATACATGCTTGTGAGCCAGAAAAATAATCCTTACTTTGACCTTGGAATCGATTACTTGGTTTTCATCTCATTTGGCATGCCAAATGCACGCAACCTACTAATTAAATCACAATAGACAAAAACCTACGGCTCAAACAAGTTAAGCTCATGGTATGGATCTTCAGTTTTATATATACTAGTCTGGACCCGTGCTTCGCGCACACGGACTGTTTATGTAAACGAAAGAAATGACATTTTTGAAACTTCAAAAAGACACCGAGTAAAGTGGTTCAATGAATTTTCTTTATTAATAGTGTGTGTATATATTGTAATGGGCTTTCAAACACTCCTATAAACTTTCAAAATTTACTTGATCACCTTCGGAACAAAAATAAAATGTAATGAAACTTTCGTAAAATTTTCCAACAAATATATACAACCTAAAACATATATATTTGCTGATCAAAACTACAAATGCATGCATTCTACAAGTATCTGCAATTTTAACAGTAAAATGAAAAATTTACAGTTCGTACTATAAAAATATGCACCATATGCTTTATATACTTGCAGTCTCCACTACAAAATTTTATTTTATATTAATACATCGTTAAAATGACAAATATTTGAATTTTAATTTGTAAATATATACAGTTTAAAATGTACCATTTTGTTTAAAACTTTGACAAGGATGTTTTGTGATACTTGTTTTTCAAAAAGTTCCAGTTCAGTTTTAAGTTTAGTCTCGTACAGATGTACAAATTCCACGTTAAAATGGGATTAGTCTCATACTAATGAAGGATTAAACTTGAGCAAGATTCTAATGGCAGGAAAATAAAACGAATATACTTTCCGTTGTCTCACATCGCCTAAAAGAACATGCCCCAGACCTTACCTCTACGCACGCAAGGTCCTTTAAGAAAAAAATAATCAAACCGACCGTCAGAGAGTTTTGCTTACTGTCACTGGCTAAAATCAATTTTTCTGAAGCTAAAAAAACGTGGATCTTGTCTCATCGCGGTTTCGCTAAAAGCGTGGATCTTGTCTGATCGCGGTTTCCCTAAACTTTCTTCTTTTACTTCGCGTATCAAAGATTGCAAATTCAAATCTATTATGATTTTCAAATTCTAAAATTTCAATTTCAAATCGACAATTTTGAATGCCTTGATTAATATTTAAATTTGAAATTCATATTTTTAGATTCAAATCTCAATTTATTTTTTTCCAACATATTGTTTAAGTAATATTAACAAAAATTTTAAATGTATATTTCTTGTCAAAGTTATACAATCGAACGGTCGGTTTCTTCACCGTTGTGCGGTTATACTAGTAATTCTAAGCTGGCTTTTGAAACATTGAGGCTACATCCAGCCCTTCTAAATGGCCCCAAAATTTGGAAGCGTTTGCCAAATATGATTATTTTGTTTAGATCCACCAACTAGGGCCGGTTTCCTTGGTTTCATAATTCATAGCGCTCTCCGTGCCTATGAAAATTGGTTTGGATGTTTTGTATATTTTAAAACGGAGAAATGCTACTTCAACAAGGCAAAATACCCTGCTTTCGAGGGAGATAACAGTAGACCCCTCCTGAATTCTGCTTCTTGCTGTTTCTTTTCAAGTGCAGCCCGGTTGTTGTATCAAAAGTTCATTTTAAAATATCAAATGTTGTGCTCGTTTTCACAACACTCAAAACCTATTTATCAAACCGACCCTATTTATCAAACCGACCGTTAGGAAGGTTTGCTTACTGTCACTGACCAAAATCAATTTTTCTGAAACCACAAAAACGTGGATCTTATCCTATCGCGGTTTGCTTAAAATATTGTCTCATCGCGGTTTTCCTAAACTTCCTTCTTTTATTTCGCGCATCAAATATTCCAAATTCAAATCTATTATGATTTTCAAGTTCTGAAATTTCAATTTCAAATCGACAATTTTGAATGCTTTGATTAATATTTAAATTTGAAATTCATATTTTCAGATTCAAATCTCAATTATTTTTTTTCTAACATATTATCACTTAGTGTTTAAGTAATATTAACAAAAATTTTAAATATATATTTTTTATCAAAGTTATACAATCGAACCATCAGGTTTCTCCACCGTTGTGCGGTTATAGTAGTGCTTTGCTTCTCTCCGAGCACTAATTTCCTCTGACGTCCAATTTTTCTGCAACATTCGTGCATCGTTTCTTCAGCGATTCCAAAATCAATTTTCTTCGCTCTATTTCTTTCAAAGCTTCACAAACTTCTCCATCTTTTTTGCTTTTAATTCTAATTTGTAAGCTCAGTCAAAATCTTAATCTCTACTTCCGTCTCATTCAAAGTCAAATCAGTCAGATACCGTATGAAAGGAAAACGAAAATAGGGTTTTCACGATTCCACTCCCACTTCGATTATTGTCCCTCTGATGATTCTTCAACGGCTTGAAAGCAAACAATGATGGTCACAAATGACGATGGAATCAATCCGCCTGAGCTGCGTCATCTCATTCATCTTTCTGTATAATGTTGATCTGGGTAATTTGTAGAATACTTTTTTCTTTTTGGTAATTTAGGCATCTTTTGCATTAAACACACACTAAATTAGCATTTACGCAAACAACGAATCTTTCATCTTAAAAACCTAATCCAAATATCCTGAAATTCACATCACTCCAAATTCAACAATAGTGATGGGCGACAATATGAAAGGTTGTGATTTATCATGATGATTGATATGTAATTTCACTTTTATTTTGTGGTAGAATGATGATTTTACCGGTCGAGATTGTCGATTGCTTAATTTTCCTCTTTTGAAACTGCTCAAACTAGGGTTTATCGTTACAAGTTTACTTTAGCTTACTTAAATGACTTTATAAAAAAGTTGGAAACGATTAATGGAACATATCTCAAAAAATAGTCACCAATAGTCAAAAATCTCAAGCAATCAGTTCTACCAAATATGAAAATTAAATCTCTTCAACCATTTTTATTTAATTCCAAATATTTGTTACAATTCACTGATAAAAATAAACGTAAAAAAATCTTGATTTATATGACAATTGTTTGCGTTTTAAGAAAGAATATGATTTCCTTTAACATGGTGTTGGGGTATGTTTCCATTCAGTTTGATATGTACACGTGTCTGCATACACAGATACATACATTTTGTACATAAAGTTTGATTTAAATTGATTTGCTTTCTTTTATTATCGAACCATATTTTGTACATAAAGTTTGTTTAAAATTGATTTGCTTTCTTTATTATTAAACCATATTTTGAACATAAAGTTTGTAACCACTATAGACTTTTGTTATGTTCTTTAGTTGATTGAAATTCATTATTCTTTATATCTACATAGATCGAATGACTCCATCTTTTAAATAGTAGCTCTGTTTGCTTATCTGCATCTTTAACCTCTTCTGTCTACCATGTTATCATTTTCTCAACTGCAAAACACAATCACAGTTAAACTTGATTGCTCACATTTCGCTTTGAATAACTTACTATTTATTGTTTCTACAAGTTTATGGTCATAAATGTTATTGGATATGACACTCGAGTTCTCATGAAGTCTAGAATGAGAGATTACATGTGGATTTTTGCCTGGGATACTTTAGATTTTATGTTTTTCCATTTGGGATTCAATTTTTAAAGCAGGCTTTATGGTTTTATAAATTTATGGATGGTCCTCCCAAGGATTTAATGGTAAAAAATATAAATGCAGATTTGTACCGGCGCCGTTAACAAGATTTAGGTCACATGGAAATGTTCCGCTGTTGCGCAGCCCCATGCTGTTTTGTACTACTCTTAGAGAACAACAGAAGGAGGGCTTTTGATCTCTGAAGCAACTGGGGTTTCTGATACCGCTCAAGGATACTTTTTTTTGCTAAATATTTTGAAATAAAAATAGACATGTGGATTGAAGCATGAAACGATTTCTTATTTTATTGTTGGTTGTAATCTTACATTAAAACGCCGACTGATTTTAATTAATATGTTGGAAATGCAATTATTTTGTAATATTAGGTATCCAGAAATTCCAGGAATTTGGACAGAAGAATAAGTAGACGCATGGAAACCAATTGTCAAGGCTGTTCATGACAAGGGTGGAATCTTTTTTTTTCCAACTCTGGCATGTTGTAAGAATCTCAAATTAAAGTTTGATCAAACTCTTTTTATCTAGGGTTGTTAATGGATACCCGAAAAATTCAAAATCCGCTCGCATCCGTATTCGAAAAGCGGATAATATCCGATATTCGAAAAAAACGGATGCAGATGCACATACGAAGACATCCGCATCCGAAAATTATCTGTCCGGTCTTTGTCAAGATTATAGTATAAATTATGTGTATTTTAGTATAATAAAAGATATTTATTTATTGTTTTATTAAGTTATTAGTTTATATTATATGCACTTAATGCTTATTAACTGCTCAAAACTATTTATTATCGCCATATTTGTTTATATTTAACACTTTTATAATCAATTGGATTGGAAAAAAAATGTATGTTAAACTTAAAATTTATATTTATATTTATATTTCTTGATTTATCTGTCGTCACTTAGTTTCGGGTTCCATCTCTAGCCGATTCTAACTTGTTTGAGAAAAATGGCTTTGTTGTTATCGTTGTTTATCAGTCGTTAGCAGATAGGATAATTATACAATATCCATCCGTATCCACGGATGTGGATATCCGATATCCGAAAATCATTTCGGATGCGGATATGGCGCTACCTGCATCCGGAATTATCCGTTGACAGACCAATTTTTATCTTTTCCATTCTAACATGACGTCTAGAATCAGATTAACAACATTTCATTCTGTTTCTGTTCGCAAATATATACAGTTTATCAACCAAACGAACAAGCATCGATTTCTAGCACAGGCAAAGGAATTCCTTCACAAACATAACACGATGGCAGTGTCGATGAATATTCACCTCCATGGAGATTCACAATCGATGAGATTCCTCAAATTGTTAATGACTTCAAGCTTGCTGCTAGAAATGCAATCAAAGCTGGTACCTAATGTTGCATTTTCCCCTTATTTTTTATAGCATTTTTTTGCTATCTATATACATTTAAAGCAATATGCAAGCCACTTGATTATATTAATCCATCGCTAGCATTTTTTTATATATAGCATTTTTAGTCGATTTATCAAAAGAAACCTAAAATATGATTCAAACATCTTTTAATGGAGTGGAAATCCATGAAGCACATGGATACCTCCTCGAGCAGTTAATGAAAGACAGTGCAAACAATAGAATAGATGAGTATGGAGGCAGCTTAGCCAACCGCTATCGCTTTGCACTCGAAGTCGTGTCTTTTGTGGTCAGGGAAATTGGAGGACATAGGGCGGGAATAAGATTATCTCCATTTGCAGACTACATGGAGTGCTACGATTCAAACCTAGAGAACTTGGACTGTACATGATGAACTCGCGTAACAAGTTCAACATAGCGTATGCCATGTGGTGGAACCTCTATGTCAATTGTAGATGGAAGGAGGCAAATTCCTCATAGGTTATTGCCATTGAGAAAGGCTATTAATGGCACCTTTATAGCTGCTGGAGGATATGTAGAGAAGAAGGTAACAAAGTAGTGGCTAAAGGTTATCCTGATTTGGTTGCATATGGAAGATTGTTCTTGGCTAATCCTGATTTACTAAAGAGGTTTGAGTTGAATGCTCCTATGAACAAGTATAATAGGTTGACATATTATATTCAAGATTTGGTTGTTGGTTATATAGATTATCCATTTCTTGATTCAACCGCTTAGGCTTTACTTATGTCATAAGGTATGCATGCATGGTTGAGCATTCTATATATGCCGTATTCCTATCTGTTGTAACTAGTGCGAACCATGCTTCACACAAGGATCGTACGAAAAATGTTGGTTTTAGATTATCAATATATCTTGTTTTTTTTTTCTTGTAGAAATATCATTATGGTTTTAATTGGACATTTCATTCGGTTCATTTAAAAAAAAAATTAAACGGAATTGTTTCATATTTCAATCTTTGTAGTACTATCATTCAAAGATCGTAGTGCGGTAGAGTCCATATATTCATATTTCAATGGTTGACATATTAAAAAGACATGTATATTACTGTTGCATTATTTATCAATAAACAGATATATAGTAAATTGTAAGTTATAAATATATTTAAATTACTATAATGATAATATGCAATATAAATGTCAGGGCCAGTACTTCTTCAGAAAGTGTGAAAATAAACGGTAAAATTCTTTTTTGAATAACATCAATTACTGAAAATAAGTTTGTACAAACCCGGTAGGTAGGAAGTTACTTTCAGTATTGGAACAAACAAATGTTTTTTAGCAATTACATCTATTTGTTTTTAATTAGCCTTTCTGAACGTAGAAGTGTGAAAGTAA
The DNA here is from genome assembly GCA_030765085.1 of Allium cepa. NCBI lineage: Eukaryota > Viridiplantae > Streptophyta > Magnoliopsida > Asparagales > Amaryllidaceae > Allium > Allium cepa. The sequence continues at coordinate 818,954,028 of CM060928.1, forward strand.
CAAAACTTGCTGGTATTTTCAGTCCTAAAACATAGTATAGGATGATATAATATTAGAAGAAAACAGACAACGCATAACCTATTTATTACAAACTATTGAGTGGTTTAAATTCGTTGATGAAATAAAGATGTGATGAATCAAAATAAAATATACTCCGTTGAATGTAGGAACCAAAAATGTTGTCTTCCTAATATCGACTAAGCTTAGAAAAAAAATCTAAAACAAATGCAAACATTGTTCAGAATAAGCTCAAACTTAGATAACAATCCTTGAAGTAGGGAAATCAGGTGAGAAACGTTCCCAAATGGCAGTAGATCCAAACATTGCATTTAGTCCCTTTCCGTTTGCTTGTTCCTGCATATTATTGCAGCCAAAGTTGTTAACAGTGATTGAAGTATAGGATGCTACAGGCCAAAATATGTATAGATAACTTTGAAACTAAAAGAAATTAAACATAGATGATGCTATATGTAAATGTATGCCGAATGAAACATTCCAGGAAGGGAATAATGCATAACGTGTTTAATATATTTACATTTCTAAGTGGTTGACAGAGTAGGTACCATTGCCAGTGTATATTGATGAAAGTCAATCCAAATCACATATCATTTAACTAAGAACCAAAATAAACAGCTTTGGCAATTGAAGAAAATTTTCATTTTAATGGTGGAAGCATGAGTTTAATTGAGGCATTGCTTCAGTTGCCACTAAGTTAATTGTCTCTGTATAAACTATGATATTAGTTTTTGGTAGTGTCTCAGTTGAGACTGGGGCATTTGCCTTGGTTAAAACCGATGCCCAGCCTAAGTTAAAAGCGATGTTTGACCCCGTATTGTTTACAATTAAGCATATTACATACAAAAGAGTTTTTTTGACTGAGTATCTTATACAATCATTCTTTACCTCATATCTAAATTTGCAGTTTTGTAACCACTGTCAGAATTATTTAAAATGCCACATTTCCAGCCATAATCCTTTGCTCACCATTTCAAGAAAGAACATGCTTGTTGATATGTTTTCAAAACTGAAGGAAACAAACAAATAAGATGGACCAATGTATTATGAGCACACAATGTTTTATATTGTGAGTGCCCTATAGATTTGAGAAATCTGAGCCAACGCCATCCAAGTCTGCATCGTTTAACATAATGAGCACCCTACAGTTGGCCCAAGGGAAATGTATGAAGATTAACATAAAACATTTAGCATTGGGTATATAAAGATTGATTCTCTATTAAATAATCAACATTGTATGAAGGAAAATCAAAAGAGCAAACAATTGTATTACATTTTGTCATAAATATTAAGATTAGTACACTTTAAGTTGTAAAATCATGAAGCATAACAATGGTTATTACATGCCCTATCAAGAAGAGTATCTGAACCATAGATTAAAAGCCAAAACCAGCACAAATAATAAAATTGGACACCTAGATTGGAACATATAAAGCCTTGAGGAATAGGTCTACATTGATATTTAACTATAGCAAACAAAATCATTAAATACATTGGAAATCTTAAATTGGTATGCGGTTTTATTTAAAGCCATAACCGCATATTATCATTTTTATATAATACTAGAATAGATAGGTATGCATATAAAAATGAAATGAAAATAACACAAAAAGCAAAACATGGAGGAAATAAACATCTGTAATGGAAAATTGACAAACATTGTTCTAAAAAACCTGCCTTTATAGTCGCATCGAGGAGCGCCTCAATGAAATGGAAGATAAAACGTGTTGAGGCTTAAGGCTTTTTACCTCTAAAGCTTACGCATCAACAACTTGGAGCATACAAAACGTATAAAGTGGTACGCCTCACACGCCTCAAAATGCCCAGGCATGCGATCTAAGAATCTTTTTGCTCTTGGTTGCCAATATTGACACTAGCAAAAGTTTTTTAACTTCAATCATTAAATGCAAAACAAAAAAAGAACAAAATTTAAGAAAATGAAAATTAGTGTTCTTTGACTTCTCAATTTCAATATCAACATGATTAAGTAAGATTGTTTCTGAAACAACGATCAAAAGTTATATAATGGATTTTCTCATTATTATTAAAAGAAAATTTCTTAAAAGACTTCACTGAATCTTCAAATAAATTTTGCGGATCGATTTGAAATGATAGAAGGAATCGAAACTGAAATTTTACACAATCTCCAAATAAAGTATGCACAATTGACAATGGTATCATATTGTATTTATTTTCTATCTTTGTTTTAAAGAAAGAGATGTATACATGTTCAAGTGCTAAATGATTTGTTCTTCAATTTTTTGCATATATTAATTTTAAATATCAAATTTCAGTATATGTTTTGCATTTTATTTTTCCCGAAAAGTTTACGCCTCAAAGTTTCACGGGGTACGCCTCACCTCACCAACCTGAAAATATGTTATGTACGCTTTCACGTTTTAAAACAATACAAACAAACCGCGTTACTTGTTTTAATTTAATAGTGCAAAATGAAAATATTAGTTTATCCTCTACCCGACCTTGGACAGTTGATGGAACCACAATCTTCATCCTATAGTTGACAAACAACTTCCTTTTTTAAGAAAGGAGCATACAGTTTTGCTGGAAATTCAGCTTGAAACATGTTAAATTGAAAATGAGTGAAAATTAAGTAATTAACACAAATGGAAAACACATATACAACTTGTCGGTAATTCTATAGTAATGAAGTTGGTAAACTGAGAAAGAGTAAAACTTGCACTGGTTATAGTATAGTGATGCTGATAAATGGAATATGAAAACAGTTATGTCTAGGATCCAATGAGTACCATAAAATCTTTAAATACTACAAAGCATAAATGAGGTAAACAGTAGAAAAATATTAACAATGCAAAGCAGATATCTATGAGGTAAGAAAATAAGTGAAACAGTAAAAAAAAAAATTACAACTTGTAAGATCCAAGTGCTAAAGAAAGAAGCTTTAGTTATAAATATCTTGCATGTAGCGTGCAGTATATAGAAACATTGCTCTACATCAGTAAACTAAATCAACTGTGTAGAAAAGCTTTTAATACTATAAAGCATAAATGCGGCGGACAATACAAAATTATTAACAATGCAAAGCAGACAACTATGAGGTAAGAAAATGAGTGAAATAGTAAAGCAAAAAATAAAACCTATAAGAATATAGAAACATTGCTACATAAATAGTTCATAACCTCTCTTTTTTTAAGGAAAGAACATATAGTTTTGCTGGAAATTCGGCTTGAAACATGTTAGATTGAAAAGGAGTAAAAAATTAACACAGACGGACAAAACAGATGAAACTTGTAGTTCTTCAGTAATGAAGTTGGTGAACAGAAAAGGAGTAAAATTTGTGCTGGTCATAGTGCAGTAATGCTGGTAAATGGAATATTGAAATTGCTGTACCTAGGATCCAATCAGTACTAGAAAATCTTTTAACACTTCAACATGTAAATAAGGCAACAACAGAAATATATTAACAATGCAAAGCAAATAACTATGAGGTAAGAAAATGAGCGAAACAGTAAAAGTAGAGAATACAACTTGTAAGATCGTAAATGCCAACGAAAGAAGCTTTAATTATATATATATATATATATATATATATATATATATATATATATATATATTATAGTGTGCAGAATATAGAAACATTGTTCTATATCAGTAAACTAAATCAAATTCGTTTGGTTAGACAATATATTAGGCTAATCATTCTCCATTTAAAGAAGATTGATCAATAATTTCACCAGCTACTAAATTTACATTTCAAGATAATTTTAGGATATGCCTGAATCTGCAGCTGAAGAAGAACCATGTCTTCTAGTTGCTCCAGTTACTGAAAAGGAAAACCGTGTAATTATTTTAATTTAAACTTCAAATATAGATAGTTTAAAAGTGAAATCATACGCTATATGATCTGCAATAGTTTATTTTTTTATACCAAAAAATGGAAATTTTTGCAAAAATGTTTGAGTTTGCAGATATTAAATTTCAATCAGGTGTAGATTTAATTTTCCAAAAGTAACGAAAAAATGATTGAAAATAATTGTATGAGCATAATTGGAAACCTGTTTTTGAGAAGGGACGTTGTGTATTTTCAAAATTTCAAATTATGAATTTTAAAATTCAAAATTTATATCTGTGCATATTTATATTTTTGTATTAATAGTGAAAATTTTATTTTTAATTTATTAATCAAAAGTTTACCATATTAACTTTCTGTAATTTTTTGTCCTTTCAAAAGAAAAAGAACTTTTGAAATAAGTAAAAGTTTCTTCGTTTTGTTTGCCATTTGTCTTTCATTTTTTATATGATTTATTGTGTGCCATTAGCTCGTATATGGGCATCACATAAGGTTATAAACTTAGGTGGCAGTTCAAGTCTTCAAATTGTCCATTACTGGTAACATGATATATGATGTCTTATTTCACTGCTACTTTTGGGAGTTTGTATTCAGTCCAACTGTTATTAGAAAATCATATTCTTATATCCATATTTATTGAAATATAAGCATGGAAAATATAATTATTCAACTTTCCTCCATGCTTTTTTGTTATATGCAGATGCAAAGTTTTGTATGTTAATGGACGTTCAATACGCTCCAAAAATCAAACTTCCAATGGTGGGTTGGTCTGTGTGGCGGAATTATATATTACCCATGGTAATAAATTGAGAATTATTCTTGGGACAAGATATTTGTAGAGACGTCTGAGGCTCCTAAAATCACGAAGGCGAGTAGTGTTATGGATGTTATGAATGTAGATACAATAGTTGAAACATTTGGATTCATATGTAAGATATATGGCGATGGTAAAAAGATGGAAGAAAAGATGAAAAATAATTTAGGAAAGTTGTTTATGGAAGAAAATGAAGTTGTAGCAGGAAAGCAGAAAATGACAACTGATGAAAAAATTTCTTCGGTCAAAAGTTCAATGGATCATGTGGATGACATGGAAAATGAAAAGTCTGGAAAATAAGCGGGGAAAAAAGTGCCTAGCACAAAATGTGCTTCAGTCATTCGAAAAAAAACTAACAAAATTTAGTTCTGTATTATGCAAAGTGGTAGGTAGATAATGCTTATAAAACACTATCTAATCATAAGTATAACTTCTTTGCTAAGAAAAATTACATATACATCCACTGTCAAATATGTACATCTCTAGGGCGGGTGTCCTTAATAAGGGATACAAGCTAACTCATTGTGATGACCATGATAATCACAATAGCTACATGAACCTTTTGCTATGAACCTCTACCAATGATCCACTGAAAATGTGGTAGCTTCCTCAATATTACTAATATCAAAGATAATTGGTCATTGTCATCAAGTGTATAAAGGAAAGCATGACATATAAATACATATTCATTGACATTGTTAAGAAGTAATCTACTACTTGGGAGATATGACCTTTCGTAAATAAGGAGTTTCTGTTTCATAGTATCCCAGTTAGCTAACAGCCTTTAGATTCAGTTTGGAATTTATAGACAATAAAGGAATGTATCAGTAACTCCTTAAGAAAAAGATGAAAACATTGTTGCGGGTATTATGCAAAAAGGCATCGACCAACAGTTTGAGAGTTTTCTAGATAACTGCATATAAGAAAGATTATAGATCTTTTCAAGGTATATATATTTTCAAGCAGTATCAAATATATAAAAATTATGCAAAAATTATCCGCAAATTAACTGATTCAAATATGGTTATTTATATAAACTAACTGACTCAAATTATGGATGAATATTTTGAATAGGTGGATGAAATCACATATCTCTAAATGTTTCAAAATGTAGGGCTGAATTGATGGGGACCACTTAATTGATAGTAATAAATCATTTATTTCCACTTCATTGTCTCCATAAAGCTACCTTTATGTGGCCATCTCCATATGCATGTATATATCTAGTGTTTTAATTAACTAGTTAAATTAATAGGTGCAAGCTCAGTTCGACATGCTTGTTATGCATAAATATTAAAAACGTAGAGATTATATGTTGGTTGCAATCATAATCTGATGGAATGTGAAAAATGTTTCAAGAAGATAACTTAGATGATAGTAGTAAAAAGGATAAAAAATAATCTTAGGAAAGCCAACCTCAAGTGATAGGAAAACCAATGTAATTTGTGCTCTAAAGATGAAGTTTATGGAAAAAATGCTTCTTCATACAAATGAGGTATAATTTTTTTTTCTTGGATCATGTGTAAAAAAATACTTCAAGAAAACTCCACAACATATATTATACATAGCACATAATGAAATTTTAAATATTTGGAGTAACAATAAGCTCAAATAGAAAAATATTCATGACAAAATTGGAACTTGCAAAAAAAATTAGTAAGTAATATCAAAATATTTGATTTAATAATGGATGAAAACAGAAAATACTATATAAATTTTTTTCGAAGGTACATGCATATGGAGATAGCTTTATTTAGAATTCGTACTTCATATTAACATTCAAAACTTTCTAAACGTAAGTAATTTTCCTTTAGAAAATGATCTCATGAAAGGAATGATTTGAACATTGCAGGAAAGGTAAAAGATAATTCCAAATTTCATTATGGACCGTATCTGAACATACTAATCCGTAAATTATTTTTAGTTGTAAAATAGAAATGGTTAGACAAATAAGTACCGCTTAATGTTATATAATATATACTTAATCTACGTAATCAAAATGGATTATAATGCTCTATTGTAAATCATAGTTGAAGGTAAGTCAAATCACCCAAATTCCATAAAGTACATTTTCATAAATTAATAGAGCATATGAAGTATTGTGATAGTAGACAATATGCATAACAACTAGAAAATGTTTTCAATTACAAAAAGTTATATATGAATTTATCTGCAATTAAAGGATCCACAAATATAATTTTATACTCACAAAAAAGTATGCCCATAAATAATTCAAGTAAATAGCTAAATGTACTAATCAAGATAGATCATAGTATAAACTAAATTTAGAAACATATACATTACATATTAAATCATGAATATGGACTGAGCCCATAATCCAAATGGACTTTAACATTATGTGTACTATCTGGTGACTGAGGGGCAAAAGCCTTTTTCAGTTTTGCGAAGTACTACTCAAAATGAGCATATTCAAATACTGTTAGTCAAAATGCCTCCTTTTTATATATAAAAAGGTAGGCAAAAGCTGAATGCATGTATTAATATATTAGAGTTATCTCGTAATACAAATACACTTGCCATATCATATAGGGAAAACCACAATTCGAGGATATATTAATTTGTGAACATCCAACATCATACATATGCCTCTTGAACTCTTTTATATAGATAAATGGTCTTTTATTTTGTGCTAAATGTTGATTTGCTATACATATGGTAAAAGGAAGCAGATGTTTGGCTTACCCTGAAGATCATTCCACTTTATAATCTAGTTAAATGAAGGTTGGTGCATAATTCCAGACTGACTGCAGAGTAAAATATGATGGGAGTCGTGAAAATCAACACCTCCATAAGTTAGCAAAAAGCTTGAGTGGCCGCAAGGGGAGATAGTGGCCAGGGTGAATCTCAACAGTCATCAAAGATGATAATGAAACACACATAAACACCTGAAGTCAAATTATTAAAGGGCCTAAAGGTAGTACAAAACCATACTGCTAATAGTTCAATGGATTTCTATACCCTATTGAACCAAATAGTGTTCATTCTTCATGATTATATGGAGGTTATAAGACAAATATATTTCTAATCACATTCTTAAATTAATATTCATATATCATCTTTTATTATGAACTAATATTGTATTTCCATCGCGCGTGCATGCATGTGTGTGTTTTCAACTTAAAGGGCTAAATAGTTTTGGTTAACATTCACATAACATACCCATTTCACTTTAAGTATTCTCTGTTGTCTCATAATGGCTTCCACGATAATTGGTCGAAAAGTAATAATATGAGAAAATAGAAATATTATTGCAAATCCAAAAGATGTCAGAAATGAGTTTTATGAACCAAGATATTCTAGATGAATAAGCAGAAAAATCAATACATATTATGCAAAGTTGTAAAAGATGCATTACCAATATAATCCTAACTTACAGTCACAAAATTTCATCTATTGCATGGTTTTTCCTTTAGAGAGTATTATCTATGTCATGAACATTATCAGCAGACGTTAATTTGATTATTCGTAAACATTGAATGGCATACGTTGATTATTAGAAGAGATAACAATTTTTAACTGAAACTGAATTAAAAGAGGTAAAATATATGGCATATAATATACCTACAAGTAACTAACGTGCTCCTACATCGATCCAAGCCGGAAGGTAATTAATATTCTCTTTTGTTTCAATAAATCTGTAGCCATTTTATTACAAATTATCTTCAGCACATAGAGTATAGTGTTGATATACTTTACTCGATTAGCAGTCCTTTCAATCCTAGCCTTTTCATCTCCTTATATATCAGGAGTTATTATTACTTTGAGGTCAATCAACATGGCGGACAATCCAAAATTGAATGAAACCAAATAGTATTCTTCTTCCAAACATCATGAATTTCTTGCCAATCTTTGATCTTTAAGAGATATGCTTGTGAAAGCTAATTGGATAAATCATTGGTAAACCCAATTATAAGAAACCCAAAGAGAAATAAATCAACTTAATTTGAAATAAATAAATTACTTACTTAAATTACTCTTTTATACGATTAGAAAATAAATCATAAGATTTACCAAACAATGTCAATTTGGTCCCTTGGCTGTGCTCATTTGATATTGCATGAGGAAAACAAAATTGTCTCTTATAATCAGTGTGTCATTAAGAAGGAATTAAAAAGTCCATTAATGAACAGGAATGCTAAGAGCATACGGACATAGGTATGGGAACCCAATTTAACTAAATTAGGTAAAATTCAATGATACATAAGAATTTTTGAGTAGTCACAACTACCATCAAAATAAGCATAATGAAATCCATGTTAAAAGATCTGGCTATAGTAAAATAATGACGTAACAAATGCAAAATCAAAAGAGAAACTATATATATATATATATATCTTTTGTTTATATATTGCTGAAGATATGAGCAAAAAAATACGAGTCGCATGAAAATGTATGATTTTTCTAAAGTTGTAATGACTTGTTAATTTCATAAAGCAAATAAATAGGTATAAAGATGATCAGTAGAAATGAATCAACAAAATGATTACCTTAAGATTGAAACTGATATGATCATCGATTGGTCCAAGATGAATTTGAGCAGCCATGATTGTTAAGCACATATCTCATTCGGTGGATTCATAAATTAGATGTGAAACTCGAATAATTACAATACAACTAAAAAGGGTTAACCAAATAGTCAATGAAAATAACAATCCAAATTATACGAAAAGAGGCATTTTGTCAAACAAAGCAAGGCTATCTAGAAATTTGAAAGCATATTAGAGGCTAAAATTACAATGAGAAATAAGAGTAAAATGAACTGTAAAGTATAGTGCAGACGAAGGAAGAATAATCATCTACATCATAGAATGCATGTTTAAGTCGGGAATGGACACTAGTTTGTGTTTATTGTAGCAACATAGGACACCAAAGTGAGAAATATTTTGATAAAAGATGAATAGACCTAGCCCTAACATTCAGATGAAACTGTATAAAAGAGATGCTTTTTGCCTTTTGCGTTTCAGTAAAAACAAATTATGTAACAAAACCATAGGGAAATTAAACGCTGAATAAAAGAGGATTTCGTAATCGATTGAGATTAAATGAGAAGTTAGAGATAAAATGGTGAATATTCAGTTTTATATATAATAGAATAAAATTGCAACATAAGTGTATAACATCATTTAATAGAGCCATTTATGCGACAAAATCCAAACAGGGTATTAGTATATAGAGCGTTATATTACTTTGCTCTTGTTTTGGGTATTTTAGTCAACACCCAATTCTCTTCTTTTTTTCGACAATATATTTACAAATCAAAAACTGAATGATTATAATAAAAATTTTCGATCATGGAACTTTAGATGAGTTTCTTATCATACTAAAAACAATCATCGTTCTTATCATATTATGTTACCTATTATATGTTTGAGAAAAGGTAGTTCTTGATTGTCCTACTTTGAAAGTGGTAGATAAATCATTTATAAATTCACACCGATCATTCACATTGATCTTGAAAATAAATTGATGCTTAAAAAAGTATATTCAAAACATGAAAATAAATTGATGCTTAGAAAAGTCATTCAAAATACGGTTTCTATAAGTTTGAAGAAACAAATCATATAACTTGTACTGATATAACACTATGCCTCATGATAAACTTCCATGATGGACATACTCTCTTTCATACATATCCAGAATATCCAAATGACTTATAAATGAATCATCATCCATATATAGATTCAAAGACTTCAAACTATTATTCAGAGTCTTTTTAAAAGCACTAAACATCTTGTTTCCTTAATCCATCCCTTTTAACGAATAATCAATACATAGACATAAACATCAAGAAAATTCAATTTGAAAATTTTGAAGATTTGACTTTTTTTCCACAGAATAGATTTAGCGAAGATAAAATAGAGGTTTTCAGTTTTAAGTAAGTAAAAAATTAAGATTTGAAACCGAGGATAGAAGAAATGGGATTGTTAGCACTGTAAATTAATATAATATAAATGAATATACTGATTAAAAAGAATGACAACTGCAATCTTAAAAGAAAAGGATACACATTCATATACCATTCTTTTGATGTGCTGAAAGCCAAATTTCAACCATGCAACTCCATTCATGTCCTACAACAGCGAAACTAATGCCAAATGATCTTTTTAATTAATAAAGATACCACTATTATAAAGCCGAGAAGTTTAAATTAAAAAATCCAATAAGTTAATCCAAAAACCCTAAATCTAAGATTTATTGTAAAATATGTATATTTAAAATATGAAAGATTTTAATAACATAAGATGCAACTTCAACTTTAGTATATCTTGTTGCTAAAAGATTAGAAATACATAAAATTTCTTAAACCTAACTTAAGAATTGAAGTACCCCATTGATGAATCGTTGTCGATCACTCGCACGGCGGTTGAAGAAGATGTCCACTGCCGAAAAACAAGGAAGAAAAGCGAAAGGGATGGAAAGGCAACATCAATTGTAAGGCGCTTTGGCGATGAATCAGAGTCTGTTGGGTAGTGATGTTGGTAGAAGTTGTGGATGATGGGGGCAGAGTAGAAAAAGCAACAAAATCGGGCATTATTTAGGTCGAGAAAAAGCAAAATTAAAATTGGGCGACTGGGAAAAAGGACGGGGGAAAGGCGTATGGAAGGAAGCGGAGATCTGGCAGGAGAAAGAAAAAATATAAAACGCGACTGTTTAGTTGACAAAAAATAAGAGAAGGCTTTTGTGCCCTTGAAATGCAACTCAACAATAATATAATAGTATTTATTGTTCGACTTTGATTTTTTAACAACTGTTTAGGAGTTGTATTCATATTGTTATTTGTCTTTATTTATTTATTTATTTATTTTAGTGTGTCTTGCTGTAATGTTTATTTACTGACTACTAAAATCAAGCGTCTGACTCTATGTTAGGATCGACCTTCACTTGCAGCACTTCAATAGTAACATACTAATTGTCCGACTTTATGCTAGAAACCATATCAAGAGGCATAGTCGGACCCATATCTTAGATGAACACATGGCCTCGTTTACATCACAAGTTATGAATTCTAGTTATGTGTTACTATTACCAATTAGGGACTCAGTGGATTCTTTGGGAAAAAAGAAAAACGCATTGCGAGTATGCAAAAACTAGAATTAGCATCCGCATGATTGTATCATGTCTTAGGTAAGACTAGCACCGATTGAGTTTTTGCTAGATGCACAGACAAAATTGTTTAAGGCATCTAGGAGCTTTAGTCTTACCGTCTAAGACGGTCCTTAAAATAAAACATCACGTCTCATGTAATATCGTTTTCTTTGGACTAAAGAAGGGAAAATCATTCACATATACCCTTTAAGTTACTCTTGAAAAGTCTGAATGAATTAAAGTTTGGTGGAAAGTATTTTGAAAATGGGAGAATCGCAAATAGTTTGTTGTACCTTATATTTTCTGTATCTATTAAATAGTCATAGGTCTTAAAAGGAAAAAAAGAGCACCATTAGTGAATGGGAAAAGATTGGATCAACGCAATAAGAATAGATCATGCAAATATAAACTTGAATTTTATTTTTACTATGTCAACAAAAAAATGCGTCTAATTATTGTTTTCTTAAATTATTTTCTACCAAAATCCATCATTTATCCAGATCGGATCGGTTGGTCGAAATGAGTGTGCATGTGTATCGTGTATGGTGGTCATATATGGTTTCACATTTCTGTTAGTCTATGAGATGATGGTTTTGACAACAACAACCTTAGAATAGGATTATAAAATATAAATACTAACATTATAGTTTAGAAATATATGTATATGTAGGATTTAATCATGCAGGTATCTGAAGACTGTACAGTATAGAGATTCAAGATATCAAGATTGAAGACTCATGAGTATCAAGAATATCAAGATTATGAAGAGTTCAAGATTTCAAATAATTTATTTTTTAATTAATTAGGAATTTTGTTAAAAATCCTAGAAAAGCATTGGCATCTTAAAATCTAACTTATTCGTGGAATGGAATCCACTTCGAGCCGTTAAAGGGATGGAACCCTAAGTAGGATGAACCTACGAAAAATCTAGTGGAACATTGTTTTGTATCTGCTAACTTTTTATTCAAATGATTTTACAAAATTACCTTGTTTTTAAAATGATTTCAAAACCTTCCTTTTAAAAGAATCAAAAATATCTATCCTGATTTCAAATACTTTAGCCTCAAAATAATCTTTAATTTCAAAAACAAATTATTCTTAGCTTTAAAACTATCATTAATAATAATATATTTAACTTTTAATATTTGTATTTAGATTTAAATATAAAATTATAGTAAAATTATATATATATTATTCTCTATATTTACTTATGTATTTTAACTATAGTCAAGTATATTTATAAAGTTTAAAATAGTTTTTAATATAAGATAAAAGTTATTTTCAAAGAAAACAAACCACCAAAAATTCCTTTGGACGTCGACATGCTCAATAAACCCATGTCGACATAGTGTCAGTTAATTTCAAAATTTAAATTTCAAAAGAAGTGTCTATTCGTCATATCTCTTCACGAATGGGCATGACTGTTGTTCTTCTATAAATATGGGCTGTTTTCAATGAATTTTCAATTATAGTTTCCAGTTTTCATTTCTCTTCTTCTTCCACATTTCTTTATACATATTCCTACCATTACTCTGCCGAAATCAACATTGAATCTAACTAGATTATCTCTGGTTTGGTTCTCTATCACTATCTCAACAAGATCCTCGGTGCTATTCAAAGTTATAGGCTTCTTTGTAATCAATTAAACGAGAAAAGGAGTGATTGTAGCCTTGGAAATCAATCAAGCGAGAAAAGGTATGATTGTAGCCTTGGAAATCAATTGAGTGAACTTGTTTCCCGTGAAATCAAGTATCTTTACCCAGAGGATTGTGAATCTGGAGGGTGTACCTCGTGGCCTTGAAATCGAGGGTGTAATTGTACAATTGCTTTTGAAAGGAAATCCGTACTTGTGTGTGGGACTGGATGTAGGGTAACTCCGAACCAATATAAAATCCGGTGCGTTCTTTCCTTTACTGCTTTTACTTTATTTTCGAATCTGTGTTTGGTTTTGTGATCATATCTGTGTCTGAATATTGCATACATTTGTGTTCAAATTAACAAAAATTCAAAAAGATTTAATAATTCCTTAAAATACTATTCACCCCTCTTTAGTGTTTATCCCAGCCTTAAGATTCGTAATCCGCATTTCTCACATTTGGTATCAGAGCAAGGTATTCAAAAGTTTCATAACCTGAATTTTGAAAAAGTTTTCAAAATGGCTACCAACACTGGTATTGTTACTAACACTAGTATCCCTGTCAATAGTTCATTTGTAGAAGGTCAGTCTACTGTCAGACCACCATTTTTTAATGGCAGTAACCATGCATATTGGGCATGTAGGATGAAAATATATATACAATCTGTAGGATTAGACACTTGGAATATCACACAAACTGAATACTCTGAACCCACAACTGATTTTGCATAGTGGACCGCTGAGCAAAAGACCGTTGCATAAAATAATTCTAAAGCAATGAATATTCTGTTTTGTTCACTTGATAGAAATGAATTTAATAGAGTGTCAGTTTGTAAGTCTGCATATGAAATGTGGAAAACTTTGCAAGTTACTCATGAAGGAACAAGCAAAGTTAAACATACCAAAATTTCCATGCTCACAAATCAGTTTTAACTATTTAAAATGAATTCTAATGAGTCTATTTCAGATATGTATAGTAGATTTGAGGATATTGTGTATTCTCTAATATCCTTGGGAAAGGAATTTTCGGAAGAAGATCAAGTCAGAAATTTTTTAAATTCTCTTACTCCAGAATGAGATCAAAAGACACTTGCCATCGGAGAGGCAAATGACATCAATACCTTAAAGATAGAGGAATTAATTGGAAATTTAATGTCGTTTGAAGTCCAAATGATCGGGAGAAGAGAAAGCAAAGCATTTAAAAAGAAATCAATGACATTTAATGCATTGACCGATGGATCAGACTCAAACAGCGATAATGATGAAGAGATAGCCTTTATGACCAAGAATTTTCGAAAATTTCTAAAATACAGAAAGATGAATAATCTCAAGAAAAACAACATAAGAACTCTGGAAATCAGAATGTAGTGCCAAACAATGTCAAATGTTTCAACTGTGATGAACCAGGCCATATCAAAAGAGACTGTCCGTATCCAGAGAGGCAAAATCCTCTTATAAACAATGATTCATTAAAGAAACGGAAGCGTGCATTTACTGCTACTCTAGATGACTCAGACTCGTCCTCAAGCGATGATGATCAGAAGATAGATAATTCAAATTTGTGTTTCATGATAGTTCGCGACTCCGAAGAATTCAGAGAAACAGACTCAGAAAAAGGTACACATTTACAATACAATTAGTTGAAATTGCATGCTTAGAATTAGATGCTTGATTGCTTGATTGATTGATTGATTTTAAATTTTTCTACGATTTTTTTTTATTTTTTTATTTTTTTATTAGTATAATAATATATTATGGAATATACTATAATTCTAACAATATTCCAGATATATATAGACATAAATAATAATAAGTATATATATATATATATTAGAGTACTTAGGAAAAATAAATCATAGAAATTCACAAGCACATGTCGACATGGTCCCTACCATGATGTCGACATGGGTACAGAATTTGAAATTCAAAATTTGAATTCAAATTGTTGAATTTCCCTCCACCTTTTCACTTCATTCAATTTTACGAAAAGACATCTTTTGACCAGAGAACATGTCCTTTGAGAATCTATTTGTTCACTATCTTTTATCACATCTTTTCACTCTCATTTTCAAATTCAAACTCTCTCCTCAAAACTTCAAGCTCTATACTCTAATGGCTTCTTCAGGCAACCCCTCCACCATGTGAATTTCTAGAAAGATAAAAGAGCAACTCTTCAATGATCCAGAGGCTATAAAAGCATACATCATGCTAACTATGCAAAAGTCCATCCCGGAAAGTTTGTTATATTTCAAGATTTCTCTTCTTATGAAATTGATTCTCTTTTTGCAAATAATCAAATTCTTAGTCCTGTCGATGTTTCTCAAAATGATTTTGTTTATTATCCAAATCTTGTTAAAATTTTCTATGCAAATTTAAACTGTGGATTTTATATTGGAAATGATGATGAAATTTGGAGTAGTGTCAAAGGCACTAGAATTGTTTTTAATTGTGATCTTTTGGATACCATTCTCAATTGCAAGAGTACGGGAATGGATCTTTCTAATTTTAAAATCGACGAAAACGATCGTGAGACATTTCATCACATTTTCGAAGGAAATGATAATTTTGAATTCAAAAATCGAAATTTTCGACCAAAAGCTAGAATTGTCAATCTTCTTTTACAACATAATTTGACCCTAAGATCGGTTAACAATCATACTTCACAAGTTTGCAAAGCACTTTTTGCTATTTTGAAAATTATGATATTAATTGGGCGTAAGTTAGTTTGGATGAACTTCGTCCCACAAATCTTGAAATGGGTGAGAATACTTTGTATCATGGAATTTATCTCACTCAAATTTTTAACTATTTTGGAGTGGATTTCAAAGGAGAAGAATTTGTTTCCAGAAAAGTTTTCAATCATTCCAACATTTCGTTTATGAAAATTCCATTTGTTTTTCAACCTTATGAGACTCTTGCCGAAAAGGAAGAGCGTTTAGCTCAAGAGGAGATGTAAGAAGAGGAAGAGGAAGAGGAAGAGGAAGAGGAAGAAGAAGAAGGGGATGAAATGGAAATTGAAGAAGAAGAAGAAGGTGAAACTTCTTTGGAAAGCATAGATTATCCTCCTAATCCATCCAACAAAACCTTTCTCAAAAACCAAAAGACCATTGTTGAAAATCAACAGATTCTTAAACGATCCGTTAGTAAGAAGTTGGACAAAATTTCATCCAAGATGAACAAGTTTATTTTCAAAGTCAGCAAGAAGCTTGGATTATCTTCATCGTCATCATCCTCTAACTAGTTCTACCTTTTCGTATATCGTTGTATTAGTTTTAGTTTATTTTGATTTGAATGTTCGTGTAGTTCTTTGTGTTCACTACAACAAAAGTTTGTTTTGACAGCATTTATTATCAGCGTTTAAACATTGAATGCTGTAGTAAATGTTTCTGAGAGAGTTATTTGTGAGGATAAACGCTGAAAATAGTGTCGCTGTATTTATTTTGGTTTGCCGCCAATTCACGTGTTTACTTCCAGAGAAAATTCATTTTCCCTCGTCTCTTAATAATTCATTTCCCTCTCCATCGTTTTTCATTTTTCCAACTGTCCATTTCGATTTCAATTCTCCTACCACCAGATTGCAGCATCGTTCATCTTCCGTGTCGATTTTGATTGAGCTTCTCTGTCGCCGGCTCTTCTATCAGCATCGATTTGGAATTGATTGCCCTAAACTTGGTGGAACTGGTGAGCGTTTTTTCTTAACCCTAGTTTTCAGTTAAGTTTGAAACATTGCAAAGTATCATATCTTGCTTATCTGATCAAGTTTAAAGTTTCAAACGATTTCGGTTATTAGATCGAGAAGGAAAAAAATTAACTAAAGATGAACGTGGATGAAGTCACTGGTCCATAAAAAAAGTAAGGCTCTGTTTGTTTTGGTAAAATAACAGCTGAACACTTAATAGAATAAGCGAAAAAGGGTTATTTGACTGTTTGTTTTAAAAAAGTGATGCTGGTTACCTCCTATTCAACATAACGAATAAGCAATAAATTTTTGCTTTTTGGGAATGCTGATTGCTTATTGAAACAGTTTGTCAATAATACATTTTTATGCATGATTTAATTTTTTTTTTCTCTTTCAATTGTGTAAATATTATTCAAACTGTTCTAATATTTCAAACTCAATAGTAATTTTCATTTCTACTCAAGTTTTTCTAGGTCGAGCTAAATGTTTATTATTTGGTGTTGATTTTACTCACTTTTGGTAATTTTCAATAATTCAAAAATAATATAAAAAGTTATACAAAGTAAAAAGTGTTTGTTGATGCCTACAAATAACTTTTGGATATAAATGATAGCTATCAACTCACTAATAAGAATAAAAATTATAAATAACTTCGAAAAAGTGGATAAAAGTATGTGAGGACTTGTGTTGAAATGGAACGAAAAGTTTTATTTCTATCTTTAAATTTGTAGAAGGAAAAATAAAATAAAAATGGCATTTGTAAGACAATTGCTTCAAAGAATAATTAAAATTGTGAAATGGGGCTTTGTACATCAGATTTTTATCTCTAATGTTATTACAAAAAAAATCCCTATAGAAATAAATATATAATTCAGATTTTAAATTTTTTAAATTAGAAAACGCAAATCAGCTTGAAGTTTTCTTATAACATCAAAAATATAGATTTAGAGTTGTTTATATATGGTTAAATCTCGACGGTCTGATGTTGATTTAGAGTTGTTTAATATAGATTTAGAGTTGTTGATATGTAGACAGTGGTTATGTGGGAAGTTAATGAAGTGAATATGTGGATGTGGTCTGATGCAAGACTGATGGTGGAAGTGCAGAGTCATGTAGACAGTGGTTATGTGAAAGTTTGAACAGAGATTGGAAGATGTGAATTGGTGAACGAAGTGGATGAACTGGTGAAGTCTGATGGTCAGTAGCCGTAATTGATGTACAGTAGGAGTTGTACAATGGCTGTTGATGGTTTGAATGTGTATAGTAGGAATTGTGGCAGTAGTAGTGTGTTAGAATGCTTGCTGGAGTATTGGCGCAGTGAGATGGTATTGCTGATGGGTGGTTCAGGGTCAATATTGCCGGGGATGTGAATGTGCACTGGGATGAAAATTGTAGGGGATGTGAATGTGGTCTGTTGCAGTAGTTTGTAGCGGAGGCACTGGTATGCAGAGTGGTGGTTAGTGAGATGTTATGGGATCGATGTTTCAGGTAAGGCTATGCTTGTACTGGCAGTAAGGCAGCGAGGAGCTGGTGTGGGTAATGGTTGAAGGAAAATTGTAGTGGCAGTGCAACAGTGTTGTGAGGATGACAGTTTTGTAAAAGAGAAGGAGCATTGAATGTAAAACAGGGTGAATTGAGGCCAGGGAAAATGAAAAACAAAATGTAAATGGTTAACAAAATTGTAAATTGTAATGAAAATGAATAAAAAGAAAAGAAACAAGATGCATAGAAGTTTTATTCTATGATTAATTCCTCTTACAAGGTAATCTCACAAATTTTAAATATTTATTATTGGTTTTCATGATTTGTATCTAATAATATATGGTTTTCAGTTTTTCTCTACCATTTATTTTTCATGTATGATGGTTTTATATAAGCCAATATCAATTGCAAGTTCATGCTCATTTGAAATCATTTGGCATAAAATGAACCTGATCATTTCATCTAAGCTCATGAAATGAGATGTACGACAAACACATAATTGCCTATTTTATTAGTACACAATAATCCATTATAGCCAACGGTGAATCAAAACGGTTGTAGAAAGCACTTATGAAAAGTGTTGAAGATTGGTATATGTTAAAAAATAAAATTAAATTCTTCATTCATGATAGAGCATCATATTTTTAAAAAATCATAAAATAGGTTATAGATTTGTATAATTGTCTCCTTTTCATTTATAAAGTGACCATTTTGTCTATCAAAATTTAGGACTACTTAACATGTGTTGTATGATACATGGTATGATATATTGAGCCTAATATGTAGTCATTTATATTAAATGATCTAGAATGTATTTCAATTAAGTCTAACAAATCCTTACTAAGTCTAGCTGGGGAAATGCAAAAACCACTCTTTGTATATATGTAGTTCCCATTATACTGAATTTACAGCACTCTATTTGTATATTTAAGTCCGTTATATGCAATTTGCAGCACATCAATTTTCTAGAAAAATATATTATGACCGTTACCTTACCATTAGATACATGCCATGCGAATGCATACATGAATTCAACTCAATGGCTTTACTACAAGCCATTGACCGACTCATTAAAGATGTTGTCTATTTAAACCTATAGATGTCGCCACTTCATGTACCTTATGAAACGTAACATCGATGCAACTTTTTTTTTGGTGAAAGAGTGGTCCTCTTACGAGGAGAGCATGAATAATTTTATTAATTAATAACCTGAAATTTGTTCAAGTGTCCGATGGGTACAACAAAAATCAATATATAGGATCATAATTGCGATGATCAACAAACAAGACTGGAAGAGCAAAACATAAATATATTTACAATTATTTATAATGGAAAACTACTGAAAGGGGCTGTGAGAGATCGATGAAAGAGCTAATGCCTTAGAGACGCATGAGTAACTATCAAGGAGATTATTTGTGTGATGATGCCTCTACTTATAGGGCCAGGCTGTTAGCAGGTTGTTGAAAATGAACTAGAGTGCAATGGATCAGGTGCTGAAACAATGAGCCAATGGATCATTAAATTGGCTGGAAGGAATAGTGTAGCGGCGATTCAGGTAGCGTAAGAGTGCAATAAAGTGATGCTACTTGCTAGAAAGAGCCTGGCGGCAGTTACAAGCATCAGAGATGATGCTGCCATCTGGAATGGGGATGTGGGAAGGTTCAGGCAAATAGTAAGCCATTAGACTATGAGAGGATGGCTGAAGGTGCAAGGGCAAACATTCCAAGCAAGTGAATTGCCTGATGTAACAGCAGCAACTGTAGGGTGATTTTCTGTACATCAGCAGAAGGTAAAGAATAGTCGAGAGTTGCTCAGGGAGGCAACTGTTGACCTGCTATAACCTGATGTTGAATTCATTTGGATGCATGACGTCCTTTTGGATGATCTGACATAATGTTTGATATTGATTTATGTATTATTGTAGGTTTGCCATCGTGTGATAGTGGCAATACGTATATTTTGGATTTTTAGAAAAAAAGTACTTGCTTAAAGTTTTTGATGATGTTCAACCAAAGGGTTCATTAATGAAGAATTATGTAAATGGAAGCAAATGATCAGACTCTTTACTGACATCAAGTATCAGGAACCAAATTTATTGTTAATGGCGCAAGCCAAGTATCAGGAGAGGGGTAATGCATAGACATTACTCCGGTGCTACAAAATAGCGCCGTTGTAATGGCAAATTTTTTGGAAACAGTTTGGCTTACAGAATTCCTTTTGGTTTGTGGCCTAAATTCATGTGGATGTTTCCCAGTGTAGCTTTGCAATGTTTATACATAACAACTAAATGTCAGAAGGTAACGCGTTAACCAATACATTTTGAATCGTTGTATATGCATTTTAGTTGTGTCATGCCTCTGTTGGTTACTTGTATGTTTTATGTTTCTGGCTTCATGTTCCTATTGTCATGTCGCAGTGTTACACTCGTTTGTTGGTGATGCCTGCTTTGGAAATTTATGCATTTTTTTACTAGATTTGGTATCGGTAATCTCTACTTGATCTAGGTGATGATTATGGTTTAATCTTTTGTTTTGCAAATTTTTTGTTGCTGCATTTGGTTATGGTCTTCCCTGGCCATCTTTGAAATTTGCATCTCTATGAAATATGTTCTGTTGCTTGTTGGCAATCTGGTTGTCTTCTGAATGCTAGCTTAGGCTATATTTTTTAGCTAGCCATGTTGGAAATTTGTAGTTGGTTTGGGTCAATTTTCATAGATAGTAGTGTCCTATCGTATCTAAGTTTGTTAGATACGTTTGTTTCTACGAGTTGCTTCCAGCGTGGAGCTTATATGCGTTTTCTTTTGCAACCTGGTTTGTATGTTGCACCATACGTGGTGCTTGAGTAAGTTTAGTCATTCAGACAATCGACCTAACTCCTGTTTTTAATACGTATTTATTACTTTTGTTGTGATAAAAGTGGACGGTCCACAATAAAAAACGGCTGGCCTTGCCAAAAAAAAATCAATCGTTTTAGTTATGGTTGAAATTAGTTAATTAATTATTTTATTAATGACTTGTGTAAAGATATTTAATTACTTTAACGATGGTTTAAAGTTAATTAATTGTTCATTTATGATGTTTAAAGGTAATCAATTAAAGTTAATTACTTCTTTTTTCAGTTTTTGTTCTTTATTTTTGGTTACATAGTACTAAATAATTGCTACATTAGATTGCATCCTCGAATTTTGATTACTTTGCTTTACTTAAATTCGATCAAATAAACAAATTCTACACACTTTAGTACTCTGAGCTCTTGTGTTTATCCTTGCATCGTTGGTTGATTGTATTTATAAGAAATGTTAAAATGATAAGCCGATATTTTACAACATATATTTGAAGCTCATGACGACTTGAAGAACCTAGGTTTCTGTCCTTTTTTTCATCTTCTTCTCCCCATTTTTTGATGTGTATATTAATGAAGTATTTCTTGATGTGTATATTATTTTCTATACGTCTCAAGAAGAAACTCATAATGAGTATTCACATTTAAA
Organism: Allium cepa; assembly: GCA_030765085.1. Taxonomy (NCBI): domain Eukaryota; kingdom Viridiplantae; phylum Streptophyta; class Magnoliopsida; order Asparagales; family Amaryllidaceae; genus Allium; species Allium cepa. The sequence goes on from CM060928.1 coordinate 818,976,080, forward strand.
CAAGCTAACTAAAAGGCCCAGAAACTCTTCTAGCATTCATTACTTGTTTAAATAGTCTAATTTCCAATTACTATTTTGAATTTTAGATACTTGATTGCTTCCATATTATATATGATGATGGAGAAAGACTGGTTGCATCTACACAGGTAATCATATACAAGTAAATTTACACATAACTTTAGACTTAACATGTTTTGAAAATGAAAGCTAACATTCTTGTTGCTTTCAATTTTAAACATAGAACCAGTAAAGAGTATGGAAAAGGAGCTCAAAATTTTGTACGTGTTGCGAAGAAAAAGTTAGGGGATGTAGAGAAAATTTTGTGTCCTTGTTTAGATTGTCGAAATCTTAGTCATCATTATGGCGAAACCGTCATTGAGCATTTAATTATAAAGGGAATGGATCCTAAGTACAAAGATGGTAGGTGGTATAATCATGGCGAGCAAGTAGATGTTGAAAATAATAATAAAAAGAGTGAGGCGTACGACTTACTCAAAGCAATTCACTATGAAGATGAAGACTACTTTAATCATAATTTTTTTGATGATGATAAAGATAAGGATGATGCATAGAGACGACACGATGATTTACTTAAGAACTTGGAAGATGCAGAAACCCCATTATATCCTGGTTGCATAGATCATACAAAGTTATCTGCCATCACTATTTTGTATAACCTTAAATGCGAAACTGGATTACCCGATTCTGGTTTTGATAAGCTTCTTAATGTGCAACAACTGTTTTTGCCAAAGAATAATGTACTTCCTAAGACTTTATATGAAGTAAAGAAATTCCTCAAACTATTTTTTATGGGGTTTGAAAAGTTTCATGCATGTGAGAATGATTGTTGTCTTTTTCGTAAAGAGTATAAAAATTTGAATGACTGTCCGAAATGTGGTTCCTCAAGATGGAAAATGAATCAGGATATAAATGAGATTATGCAGGGTATCCCGGTTAAGGTGTTGAGATATTTTCCAATAATTCCAAGATTCAGAAGAATGTTCAGATCTGAAAAGATGGCAGAAGCATTAAGGTGGCATTTCAATAATAAAAGCAGTGATGGAAAGATGCGACATCCCGTAGATTCTGTAACATGGAGCACAATTGATGAAAATTGGGAATCATTTTCAGCCGATCCACGTAGTCTCAGACTTGGTCTTGCTACAGATGGGTTTAATCCATTTTCCATGTTGAGTTCCAAATATAGTTGTTGGCCAGTAATGCTTGTGACATATAATTTGTCTCCTATGTTGTGCATGAAGAAGGAAAATATTATGCTAACACTTCTAATTCCAGGTCCAAAGCAACCGGGGAATAATATTGATGTATATATGGCGCTATTAGTAGAGGATTCACATTACTTGTGGAGTAGTGGAGTTGAGACGTACGATGCATTTAGTAAGACACTTTTTAATATGAGAGCTATTTTATTATGGACGATAAATGATTTTCCAGCTTATGGTAATCTTGCTGGATGTTGTGTAAAGGGTAAAAAGGCTTGTCCATTATGTGGTGTCAATACTTATCGTCGATGGTTGAAATATAGTCGAAAGAATGTTTATATGGGTCATAGAAGATTTTTGTCTATTTCACATCCGTTGAGGAAAAAAAAAGCTTGGTTTGATAACACTATAGAGGATGGAAAGATGCCTAGAATTCTAACAGGTAAAAACATCTTTCTTATTTTGAAGGACTTTCCAAATGATTTTGGAAAAGAGCAGATTAAGGGAAAAAGTAAGAAAAGGAAGATCGATGACAGTAGTGAGGATGAAGATAATGAAGATGATAATTCTTTAAAAAGGAGCTATCAAGGTGGAAAAAAAGATCAATTTTTTTTGACTTGCCATATTGGGAGGTTAGTATTCAAATCTCCTTTTTATTTATTAATCTAAAAAAAAGAATATATAGAAAATTTAAATGTTAATTTTTTTCGTAGGAACTTCCATTGCGTCATAATTTGGACGTAATGCATGTTGAGAAAAATGTTTGTGAAAGCACACTAAGTACAATGTTGCATGATAACAAATCAAAAGATGGGATTAATTGTAGACATGATTTAGAGGATTGGGGTATTCGGCATGGTCTTTATGCACAACCCCGTGGAACTAAAACATATCTTCCACTAGCTCCGTATACATTATCAAAATTGGAGAAAAAAATATTTTGCAAAAGGTTGTATGATTTCAAAGGTCCCGATGGTTATTGTTCAAATTTCAAAAAATGCGCGTCGTTGGTGGATTGTAAAATTAGTGGTTTGAAGTCTCATGATTATCATGTTTTAATGCAACAATTATTATCGGTTGCAGTAAGAGGTTTATTGCCAGCCAGACCCCGAAATGCAATAATTCGTCTATGTTCATTTTTCAATAAAATATGTCAACGTGTTCTTGATAGGGAGAAGTTGCAACAACTTGATGATGATATCGTTAAAATATTGTGTGAACTTGAAAGATATTTTCCACCCTCATTTTTCGATATTATGATACACTTGACAATTCATCTTGGAAGAGAAGCACGATTGTGCGGACCAGTTCATTTTCGTTGGATGTATCCTTTTGAAAGGTATATGAAAACACTCAAAGACTACGTAAGAAATTATGCACGACCTGAGGGGTGCATTGCAGAATCATATCTTGCCGAAGAATGCATGAAATTTTTTAGTGAATTTTTGAGTAAGTCGGTAGATATTGAAAAAAAAGATCGAAATGAAGATTATGAAGATAACGCAATACTTGAAGGGCGTCCAATTTCAATGTCCAAATCAATTACATTGTCTTCCAATGTGAAAGAAATTGCTCATTTAGCTGTGTTAATGAATATGGCTATGGTGGAACCATTTTTAGAGTGAGTATATGTTATGTCCCACTTTCATTGATTTGATGTGCTTGTATTGGCAACTATAATTTAACATCACTTTTACTGTACTAGTTTGCATTTGGAGGAGTTGCAAAATTCAAACAAGCGCTTAGAAAAAAATGCGACCTTACCGTGGAAAACCCATAGAGATAGCTTCGCTGATTAGATTAAAAGGAAGGTTTGTTAAAGAATTTCAATATTTTCATATATGAATTAATGAAATTACTTGTTTAATATGTTTGAATATTTTTTTAGATACCTGTTGACTCAAAGGATCATGATAAAATATTAAAATGGATTGCATACGATCCTAAAAAGACGGCATTCTCCTGCAAAGGATATATTATTAATGGACAACGATTTCATACAAAAGATGTTGATAGAGAAACCCAGAATAGCGGAGTAACTTATGACGCGACTACCATGTATAGAGCAAGTGCAAAAGACATTTCTCAAGTGGTTGATGTGGTTACGTACTATGGGATACTGACTGAAATAATTTTACTAGATTATAATGTTTTTTATATTCCTGTTTTTAAGTGTCATTGGGCGAACATAGGAAACGGGATAAAAGTTGAAGATGGATTCACTCTTGTTAATTTACATCAAAGTCAGGTTTCATTTTCAAAAGATCCTTATATCCTCGCATCTCAAGCGAAACAAGTCTTTTATTCAAGAGAAAATGATTCTTCTAATTGGTATGTTGTAATGAAAGCACCTCCAAGAGGTTTTCATGAATTAGAGATAGATGATTTTGTTGAAGAAGCTAACTATGTTGCGAGCGACCCTGAAGAAAACGATATGGATGCAGATGATTTAGTTGAGAATGTTAGCTATGTCAGGGAGGATTGCGAAGGCATACTTGATTAGTTTTGATGTCTTGTTTTCTTATGAGAAGTTTAAGTTAGATAATGAAGTCTCATTAAATGTTGAAATTTGAAATTTTGTTTTGAACTTTGATGTATGTATATGGTGATGTCAGTAGCAACTTTGGAAATGATATGGATGCAGATGACCCACCAATATATTAAAATTATAGTAGTATATATGTTTCATATGGTTTTCTTGCTAATTGCTATAATCAACACAAAGCCTGTGATTTTTTTCCCTAAGATGGCTACACAAATGTATAGTGTATACTAATTGCAGTTGTATATTCTTGCAAATATTGTTTGTTTTATTTTCACCGATGCATTGGATTGCTAATGACAATGCTAAAACACAATATGTAGTAAAGGCTCTGTCTTTCTAATATTGTTTGTTACCATGGGACAAATTGTTATGGAATGTTATTGTTATTAATAAATCAAAGCGGCAAATAATGTTCATTACAACACTCGAAATAAAATTATATAAATCTTTAAATTATACATTAATAGCTATTTTCTATTAACAATATTTCTTATTCAGTAAATATATTGCAACTGAAATTTCAGATGCAAACAAATAACACTTCAATTTTTTGGTATGTAAATCTCAAATAAACCATCTGTACAGAAAATAGCATCAATCCTCATCCTATTTGCATCTTTTATATATTGCATTTTTTACAAGGCCTACTGCTCAAAGACTTAACTGCTCCTCGCATGATCGAAGTTGGACCTGAGTTCTGATTTTGGTAAGACGCAGGCCAATTTGTACTTTCTATATGTTACAATTTTTTTAAGGCAAACTGATTTTTGGTTATGAAAATATATTGGATGATTAATTTAAAAAAAACACTCCTGATAATTATGTACTAGATTCCCTTGACAATCAAGTGCACTGTACCAGTGCAAAGAATTAGTAACGTAATGAAATAAATAATTAGTTTAATTACAAGGATGATCACCAATTTGAACCAGAAATAACATTGACTAGGTCAAGTGATACAAGTCAAAAATGTTACGTCATGCAGCAATATATAGTGCATACTGCATGCTCTGACAAAGTTTTTTTTATTTGTACCTTAAAAGTTTTACGTAGAATATGCTCTTATAACTTGAAATTCATATGTTGATATGTTATACTTGCAGAAAATGGTTAGAAGTACGAAAAAGACAATGGATAAGAGGATTACGCGCAATCAAAAAAGACTCGAACAATCCACATATGCAGTCGATGGGTCTAATGCAATAGGAGAGCATATTGAGCCACCTTTGGAAAACAATGATGTTGGGAATGCAAACAACTCAATCGCAGACACTGCTATGCAAGTCGATGGAAATCCTGAAACAACAATGGAAATCGAGAGAACAATTGAAGACATTGATGCAAATCAGATTTCGAAAAAGAAGACTAGAGGCCCAACCAAAGTGAAAAGACTTCCTTCAGATGTTGCAAGCCGAATCGAAGTCGAGTTTAACTCATCGGGCGAACCGATAGGAAAAGGGTCGGTGAAGCTATCTTCTTATCTGGGGCCACTTGTGCGCGAGCATGTTCCATTTACACTTGAGGACTGGAGGCAACTTGGTGAAGAATTGAAATCAGTTCTATGGGAATCTGTTCAGGTTTGCTTATCTTGCAATGTTCTTAGTTACTGTATACTGATTACTGCTATTAAATCTATTTATTTCTTTACTTTTTATACATCAGCAACCCAGTGACCATATGAAACAGTGGAATATTGGCGATATGTCACTAACAGCGAATACATTCACAATACAGTGCATGTGTTTCTTACAACTGTATAAAGAAAAAAAGAGAACATTTTTCTAATAATCATGAAGAATATGATAACAAAAATAACTAAACTCAAACGAAATCAAAAAAAACAATGATCAAGATATAAGAAATCACAATGGAGACCGTCTGGGAAAAGCTACGAAGGCAAATCAAAACTATGTGAAATATTTTTCAGGACACTGAGTAATTATAATCAGCTCAACCTTTTACTTCAGTGGTTTGAAGAATTACCGCTGAAGAATTACTTCAGTGGTAATCAGCTCTGGTTGATCAATGTGGAAGCAGCTGCAAGCCTGCAATGATGTTGGAGTTTTTTTTCCTTTTTCCTTTTTAGTTAATGAAGTAATAAAGATCCGTATATTAATGTAAGAGGAGGTGTACCATTGGAAAACCGACAGGTATTCAGCAGTATGTAGTATCTCGAAAATTTATACTTTGATATTAGTTTCTTTATTTTATTTTAATTTGCAGAGCTAACTGCTTCATGTGCTTTAGAACTGCTTTACTGTATGTTGGGTGGTTGCTATCAAACATAAATAAACAAGAGTTTAAAGGACGAGGTGGTGCATTGCTGTTACTTTATTTGTGTCACAATGAAATAAAACAAGCGAGTTTAAAGAACTATTAAAGATAGATTTAGTGCGGTGTTAAATCAATATGATAAAATCTATTATGGAGCAACTTTATGAAATCTGGATATAATGGCTATAGCATTTATTGAATGATTATAAGACATCATAAGATACATACTCGAGACAAATTTGCAGACACCATTCATTATAACATTTCAATACCGTAGTTAAATGATCTGTCCTTTCAGGATGTACTAATTCATAATTGGCATGATGCATTTTGTCGTGATTTCATAAAATTCAATTAATATCGGCTCAGGATAAGTACTACAAATTTGATATGTATAACATATCATCAATCTCTAAAGCTCAAATCTTTCATCATTTGGCTTACGATCCTCCAATTACTGGCTTTCTCCAGGACGTTATACATCAAAAAATGAAAACAAACTCCCTTATGTTTATTGAATTTATTGATATTCAGTTGAAACTTGAAACTGTTATTTGCTATGTGTCTTGGTCTAATATAATGGTTCAAAATAACAAGAATAGAAAACAATGTAAACATTAAAAAAAAATAGTTTCTGAATTGCTGGATCTGTATGTAGTAATACTTGAGCTGTACTCAGTTATACCACATATAAATAATGTGATTTTTCAAAAAGTCGTGTTTATATTTCTGACATCTAAAGTTTCACCTTTTTGCTTGTTGATATATATTTTGCTAATAACAAGTGCATCAATTATTTAAGCAATATTAATTCAACTTAATACAAAATTACCAACTAATATAACCAATAAAAAACCCCCATTAAGTACCAAATTAGTATCAAGTGGTAAAATATGTCAACATCTCTAAGTTAGGATAAGGCACCGATCTGGGTAAATCCTATCTATAATTCGATCAATTCATATTTCCAAATAGACAGACGAGATTAATATCTTGTTCTTTCTTTTTTATTCTTCCAGGTTGGCCAAACCCATCATTTTTATTTTCAATTTTGAACCAACTTGTCATTATCGTGGGTTGATGCACGTTCTACTACAAGTTTGTACTGTACTTGTTGTAGTCCAAAAATGTACCTTGTATGCTATAGCGATATACAGTTTTTGTTTGTTTAATTAGCATATTATTTTAATTAGCATCGATCTTACTGTTCTTATCCTTGAAAACTACAACGTAGCTCACTTGTCTACACAATTTGGAACATAATGAAAATTCGTCAAGCTATAACACATTGATTACTTCACTTAAAATAACTATTAATCCACCACTAAGTACTAGGCACAAAGTTGATACTCGCTTTTTTCACTATAGCTAGCATCTCATGATCAAATCTTAAAGTTGAATAGCCATGTCAGAAAAAAAATATATATTACTAATATGATTACCCAATAAGATAGACTAGTATAGCCAAAGTTAGGAGAAGGTTATCTTCAAGAAACATAGTTAATTTTTGGATGCTTCTAGCTTTATACTTGCTTCGATAGGCATTTCTATGTCAAAAGTTCATTCCTTCGTTTTATCAAATTCAAAAGGTTGAGCTGATGATAAGGTAATATAATGTAACTGGTTTGTTATGCTTTATGACTTCAGTGGTAATTCTTCATTGTGTTTTTCAGGACACTGAGAAATAAAGTAAAAGCAATAGTTTGTTATGCTTTATGACTTCAGTGGTAATTCTTCGAATGGTAGTTTTTGAGGATTGATTTACCTTTTATATGTCTGATGTGATTTGGTATAGCAAGTTGTTACTTTTTCCACAAGTTTTGTCCTGTCCTAATTACTAAAATTTTAGTGGTTGTAGCTGCTTATGTCTGACTGATAGTTTCTGCATACAACCACTGCTAAAGCTTTTAAAAGACTTGCACAATTATCCTTTTCAAACTCCTGTTAGTCCTTGAATGTTGGTAGAACAAGAAGGATTTTACCCTTGTTTCCTTACACCACTTCACATTTATTTTAAAGTGTTTACTCTTCCAATATGTTTGTCCGCATTTGTCCCAGGGCTGTTACTAATTTCTTTATTCAGTTTTTAAATAAAATTACTATATTTTGATATTTTTCTTTGTTACAGGCTAGATTTAAACTAGATGAAGAATGGCAAAAGGTTCCCATTCTTCGGCAAATGGGATGTATTTGGAGGTGTTCAAAAGGAAAACTAGTTGACAAGTTATTAAAGGCAAAAAATACGGAGGAACGGCTTCGACTAAAACCTGATAATGTCAAAACTATGAAGGAATGGAAAAGGTTTGTTGAGTCCAGAACTAGTAATGAGTTTAAGGTAATTATATAGTAATTGTTTTAATCATTTCTATATATAAAATATAAGTGCACAAAGAATGCAAATTAACTAATAAATGTGATAAATCTTTATACATAGTTACGAAGTGAAAAATTCAAATCCATGAGGGGTAAACAAATGCCACATACTTGTAGTCGTCGAGGAATGGCACGATTAACTGAAGATATGGTGAGAAAAAATATTTGATTAATTTACTATGATTAGTTGTTTTATCTAATGTTATGTCATTTTTAATGCAGAAAGAGGAAAGTGTAAAGCCTTCTTCCATTTCTAGAGTTGATGTTTGGGTTAAATCTCACACTCATAAGAATGGCGAACCCGTGAATGCACATGTTGCCGAAATTGTTGTAAGTGCTTTTGACCTTTTTTAAAGTAATTATTTTAAAAATAATATAAATTAGAACTCATATTTAAAATATATTTTTTGTAGGAGAAAATAAAAAAGGTGGAAAATGAATCACAACCTAGCTTAACATGTAATTTCAAAGAAGATGCTCTCTCACAAGTGTTGGGACAAGATAGACCAGGACGACTACGTGGAATGGGAAGAGGCATGACTGCGACCAAGGCGGTTCTCTCACAAATCAAAGATACTCAAGTAGCTCAATGTCAACATAGTGTCTCAGAACTAAAGCAAGTGGTTTACATGTTAATGAAGCGTCTGGTACGACTTTTAATTTATAATTTAAATGTTTTTGGTGTTCAGAAATTTCGAGAATGATTTTCAATTTCATGGAGATAACCTAAATGACAAAACAAGATATCTATGTTTTGGCGAACATTGTCCTTAAAAAAAGATTTCTCTATGCATGGTTACAAATCTGGCTACTTGGATGAACAAACAGCCAAAACATTTGCCATTGTAATTCAACTCTTATACAGAGCATTTACAATAGAACAGGGTGTTGGTGAGAGTGAGGTTTTTCTTTTTGTTTTGTTTTGTGTGTGTTTTGCATTTAAAAAAAAACCATTTTGTTGTGTGATTTTTATGTGATTTTTGTGCTCATTTTGTTGTGTTTTTGTTTTTCCGGTCTATATTTGTTTTGCATTTGCATTGCTATTTAACAAAAAAAACACATTACAATTCAAAACCCAAAAAAAGGTCATTTCATTTTCATTGGTTTACATTTTTCTTCTTCCTCTCCTTTCAATTTTTTTACACTGTTTTTTTGTTTTACATTTCACTCAGTGTTACAAAACTACTCTCTGCCTGTTACATTTACAAACCCCCTGCATACTCCACTGTCAAACTCTCCCATAACAGTGCAGCACATTCTTCCCGACCACATCCACTTCTCTCTTCACTGATTCCACAACCTAACTGCTGTCAACATTCTCACCTTCACATACATCCCCTGCCTTGTTAGACCCTGCCTTAAATTACATTCTGTACACAACCATTTACATTCTACTGCTCTCGGCCTCAATTTGCTCACTGCCCAACAACAGTGTGCACCTCTCCTCTGTCCACATACCAACATCCTCTACATCATTTAAACAACATCTCCACCAACAAAACTGTCAACTTCCTTTCCTACTGTAAGCTTATATTATTATTTTCAGTACCGAATAGCTAACTACATCAGTTGGTTGCAATAAAAAAATATATAAAAAATGTGAAGAACACTGTATCAGGCATACCAAAGCTGCGAAAGTATAGTTATAACTCACTGGATGTTCAGTATTTTTTTCTTTGTTCTTTTCTGAAAAGATTTTATACTGTCAAAGATTAAAAGCTTTATTATAAGTTTCTATGATTATTTCGACAATTTATTCTTTGGTTAAATGAACGTCTATTTATTTTTACCATTAGTTTGCAATATTATTGATTTGGCAGGATAAAGGAAGTTGGGGAGAAGAGAACACATCCGTAGTGGTAAAAATCCAACGGTTGCAACATCATACATAATTTGATATCTAAATCAATAATCAATATAATATAGTTTTGGTTAATTGCAGAGTAAGTATAGTCAAACAGGTGATAATTATAGTTTACTGCCTTGGCATGGAGATGACGACGAGGTTGTCGCCGAAGGAAAAATTGTGTCAAGCGATCCGAAAGAACTGTGCAATGAAGTCCCTTTAGGTCCAAATGCCAAAAAAAATTTGATTGTCCATCCAAGAAAATTAGATGTTTTCATATGGATGCCTTCTCCTGGTTTGGTATATATAAGAGATGCCAAGGATGAGATAGTAGCATGGCCAGCTGATAAAGTTGTTATACACAAAAGTGAGGATTCCAGAAAACAAAACAAGGTAAGTTTAACACTAATTAGCATTTTTTTTAATATGTAGGGCCATCATGGATAATAATCTCTATCCATAAATTTAGCATTTTATGGTAGTATGGTAGTATGGTTTAGCATTTTTTTTGTATATTTCTATTGCTACAACGCTTTAAAGATGTGTTACTGAAATTTGTGCAATGTTTTTGTATATTTCTATGTTCAACTTAAACAAATGTATTTTTTTAATAGAGTAAAACTAATAGCATGGAAACCAATTGCAAGCTGTATGATTGGGGTGGGAGCAAAGAACTGGTTGCTGAAGGACGAGTGTACTCGAGTGATCCAAATCAGATAATTAATGGTATTCCTCTTGGACCAGATGCCAAGATAATTTGGATGGACAATCCGAAAAAAGAAGATGCATTTTTGTGGAGGCCTATAGTTGGCATGACATGTATTGGAGAAGCTATTGGTAAGAAAATAGCATGGCCAGAATCAACAGTGGTTGTTGAAACGGTTAACGCTAGCACATGTCCTGCTCCTATGATCAATGCTCCAACATCTCTTACGGTAACATGTTCATATTGCTAATATTCCTCTCAAAGAATTGTTGATATCGTATTACCATTTTTTTTTGTTATGTGATAGAGTGCAAATTTTTCTGCAAATACCAAATGCAAGTTGATTGATTTAGAGGGTACGGGAAAAATAGTAGCAGAAGGAACCATGTCTTCAACAGATCCAAATGCTTTGGTACATTCTGTTCCACTGGGACCAAATGCGATAAGAGTTTGGGTGGATGTTGTAAAAGTCCCAAATGCACCTGTATGGCGGCCTACATCCTTCATGGAATGCTTATCAGATGTTATTGGCTCGACTGTAGCATGGCCTGTTGCGAATGTTAGAATTGGCTCAACTTCCATGTAAGTTTCACATCTTGTTTATATGCAATAGACAATATAAAAAACTACTATAGTTTCATTTGATTAAATATGCTAGTGTAAATGAGCATTGATTGGCTGTGAGCGGTTTTATTAAATCTCATAAATTCAAATCCATTGTTAACTCTCCTGATTTTGGGAAAAAATGTCTATTGTTTTTTTTTTGGGAGTGAAGTGAAGTTTTTATGTAGTTCTGGTATTTGTTTTGGAGTTGAATGGTTGTATAACAAAGGAGTGTTATAGGCAGTAGCAAGAGGAGGAGCTTGGCAAAGGAAGTTGAGGATGTGAAGTGATAATGAAGTGTTGAAGTTGGGGTATTTATTGTATTTGATGGAAGTGTGAACTGATTTCAGTTTTATATGACAGTGGTGTAGTTGTTTGGTGATGCAACAGTATGTAGGCTGGTGATGACTGTGTGCAGTTTTGATGTAGGGGAAGCCGTCGAAATGAGATGGTGTAACAGCAGTGAAGTACGTTGGTTATGATGTTTGGTGGAGGAGTTATGTGGGACAGTTTGATGGGGGAAGTTTGGAAATGGTGATAGTGAAGTTGAGGGAAGGCAAATGAAGTTTGCTAAAGGTTGATGTGTTGTATGCTGGTGGTAGGGGAAGTATGGTGTGGTCAGAGGGTATTTTTTAAGTAGTGGGTGTTGTGGTGGTTGTTTCAGTGATTAGAGGGGTCGATGCAGGAAGATGAGAGAATTATATATAAAGGAATGTTGATTATGGTGGACATTTAGTGAAGTATGGTAGGGATGTTGGTGACTGTTTGGCAGTAGCAAAAGAAGAGAGGTAACAAAGTGGTGTTTAGGTGTAGCAGTATGCAGAGGAGAGGGTGGTTTGGAATGTCAGTGCATTTGCAATGCACCGGTGGTTGAAATGCGTGATTGAATGGTTTTATGGTGGTGTTGAGGAGATGGATTTATGCATGGAGTAGATTTTTCAAAGAAATGCAGTGTTGTTTGAAGTAGAAAGTGGAATGTGCAGGTATTGGCTGGCAGTTCTGTGGCTTTGTAGCAGGGAGGGAGATGATGGAATTGGTGGTATGGGAAGTGAATGGATGAAATGGAGTTGCTTATGACTGTGCAATAGGAATTGGTGGTGGACAGCAATGAGTTTGGGCAGAGGAGGATCTGTAGACAGAAAGAGGTAGTTTGAAGGAGATGTATGTGATATTTTGTAAGTGACTATTTTGGACAGAGGATGAGTTTGACAGTGTTACAGTTTGATACGGATAGGTTGGATTTTATGATGTGAAGTATGGATAATGAAGAGGAGTGGCAATGTATTTGAAGTGTGGTATGGTGGAGGAGGGGTGAGCAGTGGGGATGCTGTAGAGCAGTTTGATTATGCAAAGTAATGCAAGGAAATGATGGTTTCGTCATCAAGAGAGGAGATGAAGTGCTGGTTTGGATGGTTGTTGTATGGTTTGTGAAGTTAATGGGTTTGTTTTGGAGTTGACAAGCAATTTTCTTCCATTGATAGGTGGTTGTTGACAGAAGTGTATGGTAGGCAGGGGATTTTAGAGGCAGTATACTGGTGGGTATTTGGCAGGCAGCTTGTTTGTATGAGAGGGAGGGTTGGTATGAAGGCTGTATGTGAGGGATGGTTGTGATCGAGATAGAGATGATATGTGCAGTTGGAGGTTGAACAGAGAGGTTTGCTGATGGGGGAGTGAAGTTTTTTGTGGTTTATTGAAGTGATTTGTGGTGGTATATGAGAGATTTGAGAGCAAGGCAGTAAGGGGTTGAAGGGGATGTGCAGCAGTGGGTTGTTTGTTGATGGTGGTCAGAAAAGTTTGGTGGTGAGATGTTGACAGTTTGTGAAGGAGATGGTTGAGGGGGTTTGAGGAGCAGTAGCACTGCAAGTTATATGTATGCATAGTTGATAATGTAAATGTACAGTTGAGAACGTAAAAACAAGTTGAGGATGTGGGGAATGGCAAGGCAGTGAAGAGGTGTGTTTGGGATGACAGAGAGTGTTGTTTGTAGAAGGTGTTCACTAGTATGTGAATGTTGCAGTTTTGGTTGAGAGGCAGTGTTCACAGGTATATGAAGTGCTGACTGGCAGTGGTAGAAGGTGTTCACTGATTGACGCAGAAATACGTTGATGGCAAGCAAGGCAGTTATGAAGGAATGCAAATGCAATTAAAACTAGAAAACAAACAAACAATCAAAATACAATCAAAATTCACACTGTACGGTGGTTAAGCTGATAATCGATCACCAAATGACCACTTTCTTGCTTGGTCTGAACATTTACAATTAATCTCACTTTCTTTCTTGGTCTGAGCAATATTATCATGTTATAACAAATGAAAACATCAATTCTCACAGATAACAGATACATTATCCCTTTTTTAATATGCATGAACAAGTTTTAAGAGGCTCTTCAAGGTTCCATTTATTGCATTCTGCGATAACAACATATAAGTTCACGAAAATTTCTGGATAATTTTATGTGTATAACTGCAAGCAAAACGATATGGGCACTAATTCTTTTTACGTTGTATTAATGGTAAGCCTAATTACATAACACACCCATCCCAATTATATGTAAATTTTCTATTCTTTATTGGGCCTACAGTCAGGTCTTAACAAAAATAAGCTGAAGGTATGCTGAAACAAACTTCAAACTGATTTGGTATCAGCCTACAAGAAACCTATTTGAACATACTCGACTGTGCTGCTCCAAGAATGCAACAACATCACGCCTTAACTACTTTGCTATGTTTTTGTAAACCCTTCGCAAGAGGGGTTAAATATTATTAAAAAAAAGTGTTTTCATAATGAATTTAAATTTCAAGCACTTTTAACACTGAAGAAAATGCCGCTAACGATAATAGGAGCAGCAACATTAGTTGTACCATCAATAATAATAATATTAATAACAATACAGTGTTTTATTTTGTAAGGAAACTTTGATTAATGAATTGTCGCCATATGTTTTTGTACGATATTATGGTGAAATTAATATCCCTATCATCATTAATATCGAACCCTACATGGAATGCTTTTGAATAAAGTATATAAAAACAATATTTAACATGATATTTATGTTATTTGAAATGTGTACGATCTAAATACACTCTATTTATTTTTCAAGCTTCATAACTTTAATTATTTGTCGGTAAGCACAAACGAGCTGGAATTGTTCTATAAAGGGAACTTTTGTTTTCCCTTAAACAAGTTGATTGGTTAAATAAATAAAGGAAGAAAGGAATACTCGCCCAAAATGGCTTGTCTCCGACTTATTTTTACTATCCTTTTAATAAATATATTTTTATTTGGTTAACAGTAATATTCATGTTTCAGCATATATTCAGCATATGAAACTTCAAATTTTTAGATGGCGTTTACTCACTGATCATTTCAAATTTCTTCATTGCAGGTAATTAAAGATGGCGATGACACATTCTTCTTCTGTAGCAAGTAGCAAGTAGCAAGCATATGAAACTTTTTAGATGCACGTTTTGTTGTTGGCATTTGGTGTGGACTTACTTTATTGATATTATACTTTTACTTAACATATAACGTGTCTTTGTTTAACAGAATTTGTGGAAACTTGGTTTACTTTGTTATTTTTGTTTATGGATATTATTGAAACTTGGTTTATGGATGTCTTTTGTTTATTAATATTCTCTTAACTAGTTTATGTAACCAATTAATAGTTATTAGAACCTGTTATATATACTAGTTGCTTGAATATGCTTAAAATATAGTTTTGGAATATTCAAAAATAGAGTGGAATATTAAAGCTGTTATATAAATAGAAGACATCGTTTGATTAATGCTGTCAATGAAGAAACAACAACGTTTAATTCGTGCTGTAATTATCTTGAAACTGTCAATAACAGCGTTTATTACATGCTGTCGAAATAGTTGATGATTCAATCACAGCGTTTTTAACATGCTGTCGAAATTGTTGATGATTCAGTAACAGCGTTTAGAAAAAGCTGTTGTAAACAGTTAAAGTAGAATTTGAACATCTTCGACAACTAAATTATAAACGCTGTTGAAACATAATACAGCATGTCTGAAAACGCTGTAAAAAGATTATTGACAGCTCGTATTAAACGCTGTCACAGAGATGTTTCAACAGCGTTTATAGAAAAGCTGTTGTAAGTTATGTATATACGACAACATGTCGTTATACAGCGTTTGTAAGAACGCTGTTGTATCATATTACAGCGTTTATCAAATGCTGTTAAAAGCCTTTTGTGGTGTGGTGGTTTAATCATTGTATCGTGTTATCATGAAATGAAATTGAATTTATTTTCTGTTATCTAGCATATCTTATCTCCAGAATAAATGTTAGTATATTATATATATACACAATTATTCACAAAATCAAAAAAAGTCATCAAAACTCACTGGACCATGTCGACATTCCTCCATGACCTTGTCGACATGTACGGGTCAGAAATGACATTTCATTTTGAATTTGAAATTTGAATAACTACATTATATCTATCCATTTCAAACGAATTTCTACACCTATAAATACCTATTTCTTCTAGAATTCATCACTCAATATTATTTCTTATCCACTTTGTCTCTCATTCTTCTCACAAACTCGAATATGGCCAATCCAATTCATAATTTATCCGAGAATCTTGAAGAAACTCTTAATTCTTTCAAGAATATTCTTTCGTTCATTCTTCGTAACCAGCGACACTTAGAATTGATTCAAATGTAGATGATTAAAGAGCAAGAAAGGCATTTCGATGTAATATGATGGTTGATTTCCTCCCTTCACAAGAATGATAACGAAGCACATCCTCCAGTCTCTCTCGCTAATGATAATGAAAATTGGGATGCCATTAAAGCAGACCATATATTTGAAGAAGAAGGATGGGTGGAAGTTCCTCGTAATGTTTGATTTGATTGGTTTGTTTGATTTGGTTTGTTTGATTTGAATTGTTTGATTTGAATTGATTTGGATTGATATTTGGTGTGAAAAACATGTATAAATATGCATTAATATTTATATGATCTTTAATTAATTATCATGTCTATCAGTATAATTATCTCTTAGTCTATCTATTATATACTCCATTTGTATAGTTTATTAATGCATGTACTTTAGTCCAAGAATGAGGGGGAGTTATATAGTTTGAAGATTATATAGTTTGGAGTTAGTTTTTGTTGATGACAAAAGGGGAGAAATATAAAATAGGATAGTTAGGCATAGATTAAGGGGAAGTCATTAGGATAGAAGTAATATTTTATAAACAAAGGTTGTCATCATCAAAAAGGGGGAGATTGCTAGTCCGTGTGATGATGGTTTTGATGACAACAACCTTAGAATATGATTATAAAATATAAATACTAACATTATAGTTTAGAAATATATGTATATGAAGGATTTAACCATGCATGCATCAAGAATGAAGACTGTACAGTATAGAGATTCAAGATATCAAGATTGAAGACTCATGAGTATCAAGAATATCAAGATTATCAAGAGCTCAAGATTTCAAGTAATTTATTTTTTAATTAATTTAGGAATTTTGTTAAAACTCCTAGAAAAGCACCGGCATATTAAAATCTAATTTATTCGTGTAATGGAATCCACTTCGAGCCCGTTAAAGTGATGGAACCCTAAGTAGGATGAAACCTACGAAAAATCTAGTGGAACATGGTTTTGTATCCGCTAACTTGTTATTCAAATAATTTTACAAAATTATCTTGTTTTCAAAATGATTTAAAAACCTTCCTTTTAAAAGAATCAAAAACATCTATCCTAATTTCAAATACTTTTAACCTCAAAATAATCTTTAATTTCAAAAACAAATTATTCTTAGTTTTAAAACTATCTTTAATAATAATATATTTAACTTTTAATATTTATTTAGATTTAAATATAAAATTATAGTAAAATTTTGTATATATTATTCTCTATATTTACTTATGTATTTTAACAATAGTCAAGTATATTTATAAAGTTTAAAATAGTTTTTAATATGAGATAAAAGTTATTTTCAAAGAAAAACAAACCACCAAAAACTCCTTTGGGATTTCGACATGCTCAATATACCCATGTCGACATAGTGTCATTTAATTTCAAAATTTAAATTTCAAAAGAAGTATCTATTCGTCATATCTCTTCACGAAGGGACATGGCTGTTGTTCTTCTATAAATAAGGGCTGTTTTCAATGAATTTTCAATTATATTTTCTGGTTTTCATTTCTCTTCATCTTCCACATTTCTTTATACATATTCCTTCCATTACTCTGCCGAAATCAACATTGAATCTAACCAGATTATCTCTGATTTGATTCTCTATCACTATCTCAACAAGATCCTCAGTGTTATTTAGAGTTATAGGCTTCTTTGTAATCAATTAAACGAGAAAATGTGTGATTGTAGCCTTGGAAATCAATCAAGAGAGAAAAGGTGTGATTATAGCCTTGGAAATCATTTGGGTGAACTTGTTGCCCGTGAAATCTAGCATCTCTACCTAGAGGATTGTGAATCTAGAGGGTGTACCTCGTGGCCTTGAAGTCGAGGGTGAAATTGTACAATTGCTTTTGAAAGGAAATATGTACTTGTGTGCGGGACTGAATGTAGGGTAACTCCGAACCAGTATAAAATTCAGTATGTTCTTTTCTTTACTGCTTTTACTTTATTTCTACATCTATGTCTGATTTTGTGATCATATCTGTGTCTGAATATTGCGTACATTTGTGTTCAAATTAGCAAAAATTCAAAAAGATTTAATAATTCCTTAAGACACTATTCACCCCCTCTAGTGTTTATCCAAGCCTTAGGATCCGTAATCCGCATTTCTCACAATTTCAAACTAAATGAAAACATTGGATGAAAATAGGTCCAACATAGTTCTTTAGAAAACAATACATGCACATGCTCGCATGTGTATGTGTGTGTACACACACACACATACACATGCGCACACGTGTGTGTGTGTGTTTCTAAATTTCCTAAGAGGTGGAACTAAAGAGCCTCAATGCACTTATCTAGGGTTTTCAAAATTCGCAATTTAAAGGTAAAACTACAATAATCTTCCACTTGATTTCATAAATAAAAAACAATCCTCCACCTGAATAATTTTTTTAAAATACGTGTAATTTTCTAATCTATAAGATTATAACAAAGGTATTCGGCACACAAGTACGCACACCCATACGAAATTTATTGTTAATTATTGTTTAGTGTGCATAGTCGTTAAGATTTTTATTTTTTCTAATAATACTAAATTTTTGTAGCATATATTATCATTATGTGTTTAGTTATAACTAATGGAATATTTTGATTAAATGAATTTTTTTAAGCTATATAACCAAATGGTCGGTTAAATCAAGCTTTTTGTTGGAAGAAATATCAATAATGACATAGTCCAAAGTTTAATTTTTATTTCACCAATGTTAGTTTTTTTTCAGTTTTTTTATTTCAGCAACGTTGTTTTCTGAATAACAATGGTACTTTCAGGTAATTTATTTAAATAATGTAATTAGCATATTTTGTTTACAGTTAAAATGCAAACATTTTTCCTAAGCATGAAATGATGAGTTCTAAGTTATCAGATATTTGGCAAATTCTGACTGTTTTACCAAATGCTAGATCGAGCTCTATATGTCTACTAACTCAATTCCTTTTAGATAGTGTAAGCGGACGTTCATTCCAAGGTTCGAGTTACAAAGAAATCAGAATGAAGGTTACATTTCAAGGTATAATTACTAAAATATCAAACAGTTTCGATAGTGTTTTAGTTCATAAAGTGACTACATTTAATGCTTAATGGAATGAGATTATGAAATAAAATTTCTCACATGTATTGGGGAAAACATATTACACTATTTGCACTTGTTGCTTAAAAGAAAATAAAAAACAAAGAGTTGTTTTCAATACAACAAAAAGCATACCAAGCGCATAATATAAACTAAGAAAGAAGTAGTTAAGCATGATGATGCTAGTGCCATCAAAATATCATTGAAATATGTGATACATCAAAATATGAAGCTCTATTAAATGTTTTTACATTTGTCGTTTTATTTTTTTCTTTATTTAAACATTCAAGTTTATCAAAGTCCTTTTGTATGTATATTATAATTTATTGATCTTTTTCCTTTTCATAAAACTATTTCCATTTTAAACATATTACAACTTCATAGTTTTTCATGGTCATCCGTTTTAGCTGCAAATAAGTATGGGCAAAATTTTGAAGTATCCATACTAATACCTTTTTGTTTACTACATAGTTTATTGACTTTTCTCCATTTAAAGAATAGTTTCCATTTGATATATATCATATTATGTCTTATTTATGTCAATGTCAATCTTCATATTAAATAGTTTATTGAATTTGTTTTTTTTAGAAAGTAGTTTCCTTTAAATCATATAATAGCTTTATTTCTTATTATCGATCAACTTTTTTGTTAGAAACAAACGTGAATAAATTTTTAAGCATCACCAATTTATTTTCATTCTAGTTAAAAAGACATGTTCAATCCAGTTATGAAGGCTTAGAAAAACTTAAATTGCATCTACTCTCCATTGTAAGGTTGAAATAACAAATGTCTAGAGTTGTAGTTGAAATTATGATGTAAAGCCATGTATTTTAACATTCAAATACAATGCCTTAAATCATAATGTAAAAGTCAAATTTAAAAACCATTAAGCTTTTCTTAAACGCTTTTAACTAAATATTTGATATGAAAAATATAAATTTGAAATGGATCACTTACGCCAATTGATAACCATACATTTTCCTCCATTCAAGACAAAGAATGCATTGATGTACTTAATCATAGTAATATCCAACATGCGTTATCTTAGAATAATCATCCATTTTGAAAGAGAGATATTGTCTAGAACTGTGTCCTAGCCAGTATTTCATTTCCTCTTATACTATTTTCACATGACTTGCATATTTGTTGTGAATATCCGACAATGAACTACCAACCCCCGTTATGTTAATACATTTTATAGTATTATTCCACTAAAACAACATGCTCCTAGTAACAACAGATTTGGATCAAAAAATAATGTTTCCAAATATAGATAGCCACATGCTGAAAGCGGTGCATATAACACTCCTTAAACTTCGCATGTGACAAATTCATTGCTAATTATCATATAATGTTCATGTGCCAGTATATGAAATTACATATTAAGATATAGTGTTCATTTCAAAATTGAAGGTATATTTGGGATTCCTATAATGCTATTGAAAGGACAATTGACAAAACAATCAAATACAACATAAATATCAATAAACTACAGATCCTTTTCAAGAAGTATTAGTCGAAGAAATTATACCTGATTGTTTTTAAGCTAGCAATGGAAATTAAATCTATTGAGGTAGCCGTGTAAACTAAATATTAACCCGTGTAAATTAGGCTATCTATTAAAAGTATATGAATTTCAAATATTAAGACATAAATAAAACATAAAATTCAACACGACATTGTGTTTGCATATAAGGATGAAATTAAAGGGGTCCAATGATCAAGATATATTGTGTTAGATTCTGTGCTTTAATTTGTGTCCGAATAGACTTTTCCATATATAAAAAATTTAATTTTGCATTTTACTGTGCGTCACAAAAAACATTTAAATATGATTTTAATGTTTAAATAGTTGCATAAATGGTCTATCATTTAAAGTTATTGAGCTAAAATGAAAGAGAATGCTATAACAAACACTTGCAGATCGAAGAAAGAAAAGAAAATTGGTGCTTATGCAAAGTTAACATATATATATATATATATATATATATATAATAAGATAACCAAGTATTTAAAAGCTTTTACCGCTGAGCTGAAATGAAAGATAATGCTTTAAAAAACACTTGAAAATCTAACAAAGAAATAAGGAAAATTGCTGGTCATCCAAATGTAACATAAATAAAATAAGATAACCATTTGTACTAAACATCTTTGAGCATAAACTATCAAGAATATCCCAATATTTCGTTGTAGCTCTGATATCATCTTTACTATCATGAACTAATGAAATTTGTGTGTGTAATATAACTAAACCACCCTCTGCAAAGTGGCTACATATGAGTTGCTACCATGAATCAATTGTGTTATTAAATAGTATTGTTATTATTAGCCTATTCACTCACATTTGCATTTGAATATGTGTTGCCCACTATTTTGACATCTGATTATGGATGGTAAAATATTTTACTTTCACCATTTATCAAAACGTTCCAAATATATCAATGAATTTGACATGGAAGAGAAATAAGATAATACAAATAGAATAAGATTTGCTTATACTCTAGATATTTTATCACGTATTATAAACTAAACAAAGAGGATAAATTCATTGTTCTTAACCTATTCATTCAAATTTGTATGTAAACACATTTTGGGCACTATCTCACTGTCCGAATATGATAAACATGATTTTATTTTTCATTTATTTCTTAATTTTGGCGTAAAAAGTCAGAGGAACATAGATTATCGTAATATTTGAAATATACAAACAATTTGGACGTGCAACAGAAATAAAATAAATAGAGTAAGAATTACTTATACTCTTTAGATTTTTTAACAAATAATACATAGTAAGGAGAAAGGTTAAATCAAAACAAAACTGGATATATGAAAAAATTAAATCAAAAGAGAATTGGATATATGGAAAAACACACCTGAAATGAAGCACAAATTGAAGCAACAATCAAGGGTAGGTTCAATTGGGAAGCACATGCAACAATAGGTCTGGATGAAATAATTGTTGGGATTTAGTATGAGAAAATTGAATTATGAACTATTTTGTCAATTTGTTATTATAAACTAATCCATTTTTACTTTAGTTGACTTAAATGGATCCAACCTATTACTGAGATAATTGACATTTCAAGAACAATAAATTATTTCAGTAAGGCGTTATGCCTTACCAAAATTAATATTTTAAATGTAATTGGCATTTGAAATTTCATTCACCCCTTTCATAATCTAATAGATTTTTATGAATTCAGATTTATATGTTAATCCAAAGATGCGTGCTCCAACAAAATTGCTTTAAGTTTATTTAATGAATTTCTAGCTCTTCAAGCATAAATATCCAACACCTTCTGAAAATGAAAGTAAAATATTAATCCTACAGTAAATAATAAAGCAGAAATATCATAATATATTTTGTGCAAACCAATGTCGAAAACAATACATATATACTATGATATTTATACGGAAATAAAAATTGGTCAGATAAACCTAAAACCATGTTTGTCTCGAACTTTTATGAGCTGTGGTATTTGAGAAACAAAGATATTATCATACTTGATGAATTTTTTATATATGTAATTTACAGATGTATGTGTGAGATAGTTGGTACAGTGTTCAAATCTATAGCAGTAACATTAATGCTTGATATAATGCTTGATAATTAATGCTTCATAATGATTTCGAAGAATGCATAATTAGATTATGGAATAAAAAAATGAAATAAAAGTGTAAATTGCAGCGTTAGTATATTGGAGATATCAATTATAATGTTTCCATGGAAACATAAACAGTTGACTTAAAAATACCACTTTTAGTCATTTTTATCATCTTGGTGAGATCAGACATGAAAATAAGAATTTTTTTGTTAAAAAAATAAAAACCAGATGCTGAAAAAATAATTACCGACATCAA
This sequence comes from Allium cepa, assembly GCA_030765085.1. Lineage (NCBI taxonomy): Eukaryota > Viridiplantae > Streptophyta > Magnoliopsida > Asparagales > Amaryllidaceae > Allium > Allium cepa. The sequence continues at coordinate 818,999,258 of CM060928.1, forward strand.
ACCTGGAATGCTTTCTGTAGCAAGAACTACCATTGTAGATCCCAACTATCTCCACCTCTATGTTTCCCACTTCTATACTATTAGACGTAAACCAATAATAAGCATTAGATTATCTACGATGTAGTAATACCTGAAGACACAAATTTAGAAGCTCATAGGTGTGAGAGAAAGAAAAACCATTGGGCTTATAATTGCAAGCATTTGCACCTGGATACCTTGCACTCAATTTAATCTTTTAGTTGTTGGAAAACTATATAATAGTCATTTGTCTACGTAAACGACAAAATTAAACTAACTCCAAAGTTTTTTATGTTCATATGTTCTTGCGGTACAAAATGATAAATGTGAAAGTTCAAATTATCTCATTGATAAAAACTGTTGTAGTTTAAAAACATTACATAAATTAGGTATAATAAGACTAAATAAAAACCTCAAAGTTTTTAGTAAAGGGTATAATAATGAGATGAAAGAAACTACTCTAACATCCAGAGATTAGGAACAAAAACAACCTGAATCTAAATTTGGCAATGTCTAATTTAAATAAATAAAAAAGGAAGCCAAACACTTAGAAGCTTTGACAAACGTTTAGTGTTGTGGTCCAATAAATCCACAAATATATAACAAGGAAAAAAACTTTAATAAAGAATAGGAGCATGAGGAGTGTGTTTGGAGTCATCATCAAAGCACTTAGCATGACTGCGGGTGGAATTGAGTACTGCAAACTAATCAATAAATAATTAGTTGTGCAAAAAAATTACAATCTAGAACTTAAATTATCAGCATTTAGAGCCTAAGATTATTACCATTTTTTATTCAACAACATATCACTGGTTGGTAAAACTGATATAAAGAATTTTGACGCCACAAAATGTATGTACTTTTAACTTCATTTAAGTAAGTGGAATAATAATATGAAGACAAACACATGCCCAGGGATTTTTTTGATTTTTCAGAATTGAGTACAACTTCAATATTGTGCAAAACAGAGAATTTTTTCAGTTATATACTATACCTAACTACGTAGATGTAAATAGAAAACTCTAAAGTTTACTAATTTTTGTAGGAAACTGCAAACAATTAACATGTCTTTTATATCATGGTTGTAAATGATTCCTCTAGCATAAATTATGATAATAAAGTAAACTGGTGTTTAGAAAGACTACCAATAATCATTTATGTAATAGTTTATAATCATAAAATTTGTTTACTTGCTAAAAAATTCAAGTTAGTGGTTGTGAAACCCAAGTCGTATCATATAATTTACACAAATAAAATATCTGCTATTAAATAAAAGTATTGGATCTTTATATCATGCTATTTAATTTTGTATTCTTTTAAAGCCAAATTAACTTGTCATGTTAAAGGATGTATGACGAATATTTTTCTTCTTCTAATAATTCAAAATTTGGTGCAAAAAATGATGGAAGAGAAGTTATAAAGCAACACGGAGTCTGATTTACGCTAGAAGACAGAGCTTCACAATAAAAAACTGGATTAATTCAAAATTTTCAAATTAGCTTTCCAAACTTGGGCAAAGAATAAAATGAAATGAGAAATGAAAAACAAATCTCAAGAAGAAATGTAACCGAACTGTAATAACAATCCAGTAATAATTCCCATAACAATTGTAGAATACTAAAAACAAAATCAACTAAGTATCTGAAATTAATAATCCATCCATTGAACAATTAAATGCATACAATCATTTTCATTTATTTGGATAAAACAATTCATGAACATGAGTAAGTACAGACATATAATAATTTTCTTCAATGAACACAGAGGCTTTAGCATCTGTTATTCTCGATTATACTCAAAGGAGAAACAACCAATTACCTAAAATTAATAAACCTTTGATAAAATGCTTAGATACATACAACATTGTTTACCTAATTTACATCCATCAGATAAATAGATAAGAGGTTGATTCTCCAGTCAATGGTGTCAACGCTTCGATGGAACATGCTATGCTTGCACGGGTAGGGGTCAGCGATCCGTGAGGGAGGGGAAGAAAATTCTTTACATAAACGGTGATGCCTACAGGTTTAGGGTTTCAGCGACTTGTAAAGGGAAGAAACAACACAAATTGTAGGCGAATCGATGGGGCAAAGCACGGTTAGGGGTTTGGCACTACGAAGAAGAGCATGGATAGGGATTGTGGAAAGCAATTTTGAGAGTTGGTTGCAGAGTTAGGCAAAGCAAAGGCAGCTGTCAATCTATTGGCCAGAGATTCGGATTTGAGGTGATTGGCAACGCTGATAGGAGAGGCCAATGTTGACGGTGGGTAAAAGTCTCAAATTAGGGACGTGAATTTTTAGGGTTTAGATGGGAAGGTAGGAATAGAAGAAGTGAGAACTGCGTACGAAATGAAGAACTAAAATGGTCTGACGCTTGAGTTTCTTAAAAACCAAGAGGGCTTCTGTGTCCTTAAAACTAAACTGACTAATAATATAATAGTATAGATTAGCCTAATCCCTAAACAATAGCTCAATTAACTAACATAATAAGGCCCATTTCAAGATATAAAACCTCAGTTATCATTGTCCCATTCCCATTTTCTACTACTATTTCAGTCGGTCAAGCACTCGAGCCTTGTAGTCATAATTTCATTCAAAACATGAAAAGAGATTTAAAAAACTTGGTTCGAAAGAAAATGAAACTCATTTGTTTGAGGGAGCTCTATTTTCCTAGATCTGACCAATAAAACCTACAAATAAAATGAATTCAACGTTTCTCCTCTCAATATAGATATCTCAAGAAGGATAAATACATAAAATTATTAATGTGGGTTTTACGTTTATGAAGATAAGTTTGAATCACCCAAGTGAAAAGATAAATAAAATGTTGTATAATCTTTTAATTACTTGCCAAACTAACTTAAATTGACAATTGAAATTTGATGGCGGAACATTTTTTTATGTGAGGCATCTCTACTTGCCAACAGAAAGATAAATGTTGTTGTAAAGTCTACTATAGGATTCATTGAAAATGGAATCAGTAAGATCATATTACTATGAGGTAAAGTTCTTTATACTTGTATAAGAACGTGTAGCAATAACGTGCAGCAGCAAATACTGTAATTATACAGCATTTACTGCTATAATTATGCAGCTGTTATTGCTGTAAGTAATTTGAGAATTATTTTAGCTTAAAGGAATTATGACCACGCATTTTTTGAATAATGATTATTTTGTAACGTTTAACTTCTTGAACATTTGAATTTTTGCGTCAGGCTTACTGCTTGCTAGAATAATACGATACAAATTGTTGTACCACATTTTGGCTAGGCAGCATACCATGGGACTTGGCCAAATGGACTTCGTGAGCATGAATGCGGAAGGGCCTGAGAGATGGTTATCAGGCTCAGAGACGATGGTCAAGCAGATTTAGATCGGATTTCCAATTTTTTTCTCGATCAAGGGAGAACCAGTATAAAGTGACAAGGAAGGCCTCGTGAGCCTATATTTTAAATTTCAAGTCGACCTGAGTTCGCATGCTCGAGTTATGAGCAAAAGAAGAGGGATCAAACAGTATTCAGCTCAACGGTACAACTCAACGATGATCGCTTCATAACTCAACAACCACAAGGAAGATTAAAGTGAAACTTTAGAGACAAGAAGAAGTGACCCTAGGGAGTCTACCTTAGGGATCGTACATCATTTGGAGAAAGTTGGAGGGATTGACCCCTATCCCTCCATAGGGATCGACTATAATCAACCTTCATAACATATTGGAGTTCTACTAATCCAATTGGCATGAAACTTAGAGGCTATACATAATTTAACATGGAAAAACTTCCATAGGGATCGCACATCGTTTGGAGGAGTTTGGAGGGATCGACCCCTATCTATATACAGGGATCGACCCCTATCCCTATTCAGGGATTAGTTTAGTTGGATTTACAGTAATGATCGGTTAATATCACAATATCTACACATCTATTTGACACTAAACATGGAGCACAGTCTTATTACAACATGTGGAACACCCAAAAGGGATCGCATATCAAATGGGATACTTTGGTGGGATCGACCTCTATCCCTCCAAAGAGATCGACTGAAATCACAATGCATGCAACAACACTTCACGAAAAACGTGATATCTCACAAATAGTAAATCGAAGTGGCATGAAATTTGGAGGACAAGTAGCTAACTGTTACATTCCCCTACTTGGAGATCCAAAACTAATGGCTATGAATGCTACAGTCATCCATAGTTATTAATCATCGACGACCAAATACGTCTGTGTAAAATTCATCGATACACAAAAACATATGAATATGGAAAAAATTTAAAACTTCAAACATGATCACATTTCATTTCCAATTCACTACATAACCCCATAATCGTAAACCACGTTCAAAAAATATATTTGTTACAACATATGCCAAGAGCGACATATGAAGCTTCCCCCTTGGTTAATCAGAGCATATACATGCAATATAACAACTTTGCTATTACAAACAACATAACGGAATCAAAAGAAAAGAGAACTCTAAGTAGCTATCATGCCCCTTGTATGTCTCCGAAAGCTTATTCTTCTTAAAAGGTACCTAAAAACCTCAACTCTTAAACTACTCAAAATCAATTGAGTAACCGAGAGTTTAAGGGAAAAACATAAACTTCGAGTCAGACATAAAGCCTGATATGAATAATAATCTACCATCTCAAAACATTTAGATATCGAGTCAGACCCGCCTCTTAGCGAAATGGGTTTCCCCTCACTAGTACCTTAAAACCTTTATAAAACCATATACTATGTTTCTACATCCACAATGGTAAAAACAATTCAAAACAGCATAACATGATGATATACAAAACAAATGAATCAATTCTAGATTACCCATCCCATTCATTTTTGACTATCTGTCTCAATTATAGTATCTAGGATTACTATTAACCTGTCCGTTTTCATGGGCTGACTAATAACTGGAAAACATTCAAGGACACCTTGTCTAATTACATAGTTTTCATAGGATCACTATGAACCTATTGGTAACTCCAATGTCTTTACACTTATCCTAGTTTTCATAGGTTGACTAGGAACCTATTGATGACCCCAAAATCCTTTCTTCTTAGCTTAGTTTTCATGGATTGACCAGGTACCTATTGACATCTGTCGATATCTTAATCCAGATATAGTTTTCATGGGCTACCTACAAACCTACTGGCCCTTGCCAATATCAAATCATTGTTTTCATAGGCTTAGTACGAATATGTCTTTCTGACATCTTCCTTTATACATAGTTTTAACGGGCTAACTATGAACCTATTGGCCCTGCCAATATCTTTTCCTATACACACTTTTCATGGGCTTACTGAGAACCTATTGGCCCCTGCCAATATCTTTCCTTTATATTTTAGCATCCTATATTCTGATCTTCCTGACCTCCTAAATGCAATTCTACTCATTCAGCTGTTTAATCAATTTATATTCACTACTGGGTTAACCTAGCTGATTCTTCTACCCTTTATTCCTAAAATGCAGTTATGGGTCCATTATAAAATGAATATATTTATATTTGAAGAAGCAAACATAACAACATAGTAATATCACTCCTGTGGGTTTAATATAAAACCTGGTTAATCCCTTCAATCTATTATTTTATCAAAGAAAGCTTCTTCTTAAAACCGTTATACAAACTCCTTTAATATAGCCATGGTTTTCTCCTTTTAAAATGGAGTTTGGGTTATAAAACATTTCGATACCTTCGAAACCTAGTTTCGACTTCATAGGATGACCTCCTTCGAAAGCCTTAAAAATATATCTTCAAAACATTAGGCTCCTACCTTTTTATGCTTTAAAACCTTCATTTCAAAACCTTTCGATTGTAGTAAAATATTAATATTTTACTTTTCGACGCTTAGCTTCGAAACCAATTGAAAGTACCCCTTTCGACACCAATGGAAGTAACCTTTCCGAAATCATTGAAAGTCCCCCATTCAAAAGCATTGAGTTTATAATTAAAACATTATTTGGGTCAAAGTGAATATAGGAGAATTTCGAAACCATCCTTCATCATATAAAAATATTGGGGAAAACTTGATAGCGTCGGCACCATCTCTTTCGAAAGCATTTAACATCTGGGTAAAATATTAAAAGGTCGGAGTCAAAACCCTTTCGAAACCATTGCCTTCGAACCCCTAACCCCTTTCGAAAGCTACAGGAAGTGACTTAAACTTATAAAACAAAGTACCCTTTCGACAGTATTGATATCTTAAACACTACCGAAAGCTTAAAGAACGGCAGTAGAATTTTGAATAGGTCGGAACCCCTTCTTTCAAAACATTCTTTCATAAGTAAGGAACCCAACCGAAAGATATCTTAAGTTAATGACAACCCTTTAGAAACATTTAAAAACCTCTTTCAGAACCATATTCCTCGGCTTCGAGAAGGATAAAACGAAACAAAGGCAGGCGTTTTTCTTTTAAAAACATACCAAGGTCTCGATTCCTTCAGAAGCTATGCTTCGACACCTTACCTTCCGCCTTCCGCCTTCCGCCTTCCGCCTTCTGCCAACCCACTACCTACCATCTTAGTGATACCTTGTGTATTGGTTTTGGCATAGTAGGTTTCGACTAGAATGAACGTTGAAGCATCTATGTCGAAAGGTGCTTTCTAAAGTAGGCGGAACTAATTTTCTAGGTAAATCATTTTAGTTCTTCTTAAAGTAAACTTTTATCTAACTAACCTGCCACGTGTTAACACCAGATTGGTTGCCGTAACTTTTTCAAATTCTTTTTCAAAAATAACTGCTGCTAATTGTAACGACCCGGATTTTTATAACGGTTAATTTGAGATATTTAAAATGGATTTAATTATTCGATTTGAACTATGAATTGATTTTTAATATGAAAGGTTTGGTTTTACTTATTAAAAAGGATTCGGAATTTAAATATAGCAATCTATTGAATAAATTAGTTATTTAAGTAGTAATTGGATAATGGGTAAAATATAAAATCCGGAGTTAAAAGCTTGTTAAAAATACTTTAAAGACTTGTAAACTCTATATTGATAATAATAAAGGTAATAAAAGTGTAAAAGATTAAATTTGGAAATGATTTGTTCAGTTTTAAAAATATATCGTTTAAATTAATATTTAAAAATAGCCTTCCGAGGCATAGTCTCGGAATTCGACGCAACCAGTTCCATTGGATTCGTAATATTGAATTATTATCGGAATTCAAATTTCGTAGCTTTCGAAGCTATCGTGTGATCGTACGAAATATAAATGCCTAAAAAAATTAATTGAATTAATTTTAATGATCAATCCAAAAAGCTATCTTCTCTATACGATCGAATTAGGACTCGAAACCCTTTCCATTGAGTTCAGAATAGGTGTATAACATTATAGACGCCGAGCGGCACGTATCGATAGGAGGTCAAGGTTTTGAATTTGCGTAATTCGAGAAGATTTAAATTTAAAGTTTAAAATAATATTATATATATGGTTTGACCAGTCAAGTTTCCTTTCACTTCAATTTTTTTTCAGAGCACTTAATTTGAGCACGCATGAATCACGTCCATCATTTTTTTTTCTAACAAGACATTTCGATATAAAATAAATAAATCAATCTTCCTCAACACGCAGCCACATTCATTTTATACCCCGATCCTTCTACCTTATCTCGAAATTAAATTCACTCCTCATATAATGGTCACATCCTTTCGTTTTCAAAATCAATTTATCGTGAGAAAAAAGGGGCACGATGTTTTCACGATTTGGATGCAGGCTCGAATCGAATCGAATGGTGGGGTCGAGCGAAATCGAATCGCATTCGAGCAGTGATGTTGAAGCTAGGTCATGAGAACGGAATTGGATTGGGGCAAGACTCGCGGCGATGGGGCGGTGGCGACTTGTCTAGATAGTCGCGTTAGTGAGAGTTTGCGCGATGGCGGAGTAGTTCGAGCAGTGGGTCGTGGGATGTTTTGGGTCGTGGGTGTTAGCGACAGTGGAGGCCGAAGTTGAGGCGTCGATGAAGCCTCGACCGTTTGAGGTGGTGCGCAGCGACCGTTTGGGCGAAGTCGTGGAGGCAGTCGCGTGTGAGAGGCCGTGGGCTAGGGTTTCTGTGTGCAGTGAGGTATATTTCTTTGTTTTATTTGGAAATTTAGATTTTGTTGACAGTAAGTTAGGGTTTTGATTTTGAAAAAATTTACTATTAAATCTTAAATTAATCCTAATTTAATTTAATTATATGTGCATAAAAAGAAGGGAATTTTTACAGTAAAGTTAAAATCTTTTTTGTTTTAAATTTAAAATATATGTTAGGAAGATAAGTTTATTTTCTTTAGAATATATATATATATATATATATATATATATATAGGGGGTGGCTATTTAGACACAAAATTAGACACAAATTGGGAACACAAAAATTTATGGCCGTCGGATATTTTTGTCTTTATATGGGAGGTGGAAATCAGGGGGCAATCCAATGGTGCAGATTCATTGTGTCACCAATTGTGTTTACATTTGTGTCTAAATAGACTTTCCCATATATATATATATATATATATATATTTAGGCAAGACAGAAATATCTATATAGAAAACAAAGTTTTATTATACACACATATTTAATTTGTACAGTAAAACAGAAATTATATATGTATAAGACTTTGAAAAAAATATAAAGATTAGATTTCTAAATTAAATATAAGTCATTTTGGTATATGTAATTACATAGAAGAAACTAAAATAAATATACACCTCTACATTTTAAATATTGCTAGTTCATCTTAAAATAATTTAATTAGGGTGATTAATTTGTTTAATTTACTTGTTTAGTTATTTTAGTTACTAAAAGATTTTCAAAAAAAAGAGAATTAGTTTAAAATTTAATTATTTGTTGAAATAAATCATTAGTCAAAATTAAATTATTAGATTAAAATAAATTTATTTAAACAGAAATAAATTGTTCGATTTGTTCGAATATTAATAAAATCATATAATTGTTTATATAAGGTCAAAAGTCGAGAAATCGGGTCAAGATTGGAAAGGATTGCAACCTAAAAGCAAATGTGAGATTTTCTCACTCATATGGATGCCATGTTAATTGAATATTAAATTTAAATCATTGGATGTGTTTGGTTGATTTATAATAAATTATTCACTAGATGATATTATATTTAGTAGTACATATATATATATATATATTGGAATGATTGATTTTCCCACATTATATAGTGGATGAGACCCTATACGCCACATAATAGCAGATGATATTATATAAACCCATATACCACGATATTCCACCTTGAAGTGGAATTGGTATTTTATTTTGTGCTAACATCTGTGGATGCAGGGAAAATAGGTTGTAGGGATCCAACAGGATTCCTCAAAGTTATTTATTATATATATATATATGTTGTCAAATGACAGGATGGATGAATTAAGATGGAATTGCATGCGAATTGAATTATTAAGTGTTAAATAACATGGAAATTGAAATTTGGTAATTTTTAAATACCATAAATAATTTAATTGAAGGAAGTTAAAATGAAACTTAAATTAAAAGAACATTTATTTAGGATTTGGATTTACTTCTATAGAGAATAAAGTAAAATAAAAAGTATATTTATCACCTTGAATATAGTTAAATTGGTTAAAGTTGTGTTTGGGAAAAATTAAATTATGTATAAAAGACTTAAAGAAATATTAGAATCAATGAGTGGATTTGAAGTAAAGCGAAATTTTATTAAGAAATAAAAGAACTTTATTAAGATATGAAATAGGATTTTATTAAGGAACAATAAGGAATTGTATTGAAGAATGAAATTATAAAGATAGGATTTTTGAATAAAATTGTTTTTATAAATAAATGGAAAACTCAGGAGAAGTTATAAATATATAAACGGGGTTATAAAGGAGATAGAAAGGTATCAGTAGATATGTAAAGAGATAAGTTATGAAGATAATTTATATTGAGTATAAAATTTGTTTGAAAGGAAATAGTAGAATATTTCTGTGACGCCCCACCTCAATACCCACGCTAGCCAAGAACACAACGGTGTAGTGCTGTCAACTAGCGCGAAGAATAAGGCTGTTGAGGAGCGACCATCCATGTAATTTCTTATCACATGGTGGCTATAAAATAATCTTCGAAAACAAATATAGAAGTAAGCATAACATGCGAATCAATCACAGATATCCATATCACAAAGGCGGAAAGAGATATGAATATATATCACATAAAAGTGTACATCAGAGTAGTGGTCTAAAAAGATCCACGATAATACAAAAGAATAGCCACGCGTGCTATACAAAAGAATACAACTATGAGTCTATATCTCAAGTGTAAACAACAAAAGCTGCTAATCTAAACAAGTAGCCAAAAGTCTGAGTAGTGAATCACTGGGGAGGAGTCAAGCAGTAGCACCTGTAACATCTCGGTCTGACCCGAGTATTATTTATAAGAAATAATAAACGGATCAGTCTAGCTATAAATATCAGATGACATGATATAAAATAAAAGATATGGCATAAACATAAAATATCCATACTGACATACTACTATAAGTATGCAAATAATGATCGACAGGAGATCAACCGATAAGAGATAAATCAATATCACAAGAATCTTCTCAAAGATCCAAAGAGGGCATCATACCCTAAACTTGTACTCATAACAAGTCAATGACATAAATTCCAGAAATCAACACGAGAAATCCAGAAATCATAAAAAGGGAAAGAGGCCTATCACATGACGGTCCGAAGACCATGGGGAGCTACCCCGTATGTGTGAATGGAATCACACAGATTGAGGTCAAGACTAACCAAAAAGCAGAAAGGTATGTGTGAATGGAATCACACAGGTGGTGTCTAGTCTAACCTTGCAATGAAAGAGACATCGCGTAATTGCTAGTCTAATTCATAAAGCGATCATCAAGATCAACGAGAAGTGTCAATTACACTAAGCTAGTAAATATAGAAGTTTAGCTTCATGTCCCATAACCACTTTCTTAACTTAAATATTTACGAACAAACTGTAAATCTTCACTAATAAAATTGTCACAAGAGGTTCAATCGAACAAGTCCAAGAATTAACCGATGAAGTGAACGCAAGCGTTTCATACCACTTGTTTTACTAAGTTGTTTAATTAGATTTCTCATCCGAGTGAGGTAAAGGCTTGTATATACTAATAGATTGGAAAACGGTTTAAGAAAAGAGCTTTGTTATTAAAAATAGAGTTGAAATTGTTTGTTAAAAGAGTTTTGATATTTACTACTAGTATTGAAACTTTTATATTATAAAGTGACAAAACACAGAAGCAATTGTAGAAACAATCAGTCACAAAAATCGCATACGGAGATGTGAATAAAATCCAAGGAAATCAGCTCAATGTTTTTCAGATAAGATCCCCTACGGAGGGGGGGTCCAGGGGGGGTGGCAACCCCCCAAGGTGGGGGTGCGGGGGCAACGCCACCGCTTACGGGGTTCGACCTGCCCGGTCAGGTCGCGGGGGTCCAGGGGGCAGCGCCCCCGGCGGGGTGCGGGGCAGCGCCCCGACCAAAACGGTACGACCTAGTGAAGACAAAATGAGGTCTAACGACCTAAGGGGAATAGGGTCGAGCGACCTAATGGTTGCGACCTAGGGGTCTAAGGAGTCAACCGACCTAACTGGAGCAACCCTGTAGTCATGCGGCCTAACTGAAATGTCCAAGCGACCTAACAATAGAACAGGTCAAGCGACCTAACGTTTTAAGGCCGAGCGACCTAATTAAACTCGCGACTTAATGGTGTGAAAGGCGTGCGACCTAACATGTTACGACCTAAGGGGGGTGCGCGACCTAAGAAGGTTCGCGGGCTAGGGATGAGCGACCTAACAAGGTTCACGACCTAACGGAGACGAGGTCATGCGACCTAAAGTGGTTCGCGACCTAAAGGTGTTCGCGACCTAATAGGGTTCGCGACCTAAAGGTGCACGACCTAAGGTCTTTCGACCTAGGGGTATATAGGTAACACGACCTAAAGGTATCGCGATCTAAGGGGCCAAGCGACCTAGTGGGTCATACGACCTAAAGGAAATAGGGTCCAATGACCTAAGGAAAACAAGGTCCAACGACCTAAAGGAATATGCGACCTAAAGAAGTGCGCGAGCTAAATGAAGGCGGAACAACTCAAGGTCTAACGACCTAGGGGGGGGCGACCTAAGGTCTAACGACCTAAGACCGAGGAGACGTTTCCAACAGAGGGAACGACTTAACGACCTAAGCCTAACGACCTACGACCTAAGGTCCCACGACCTAATGAGGCAGGCAAGGCCGAATGACCTATACGCGAACGACCTAAAGTCCAACGACCTACGACCTAAATCCGAGGCGACCTAAATCCGAGGCGACCTAAATCCGAGGCGAACGAAATATGCAGGCCTTGACTTTTCCACACGCGCGAGCTAATGATTCCGAGCGACCTATACCTGGGCAGAGCGACCTAAGCTCAGGAAGTTCACCAAACAACTAAAAATTGGAGTTTTTCGCCAATCCAATCCAAACCAAATGCAAATATACATGCTAAAGTGATGGGGAATCATTCCCAACAGTGCAATATAGTTATAGACTAGAATTGTGAGATAAAAATCTCACCTTTGCTCCAAAACTCAATGAAAATGAAGAACAAAGCTTGAAGGCAAATGGAGAAGCAACCACAAGATTGAATCCGATGTCTTCTTCTTGAATTTGGAGTTGAATGTTGGAGTTGCAATAAAACAAAGACTTTGGAGTTTTAATTTCTCATTCCATTCACCATTTTTGTTGAAGCTTTAGTGTTAGGAAATGAAATGAAGCAATGAAGAAGAAGGGGGGTGGAACTTGGGCCTAATGGGCTAAAAGTCCAAACCAAAGGCTCGAGTGAAAAAGTGGTGAAATTCCACTAACCCCAAACATATCAATGTTTATACTTAGAAGATTGCAAACGACGTTTCGAACTCAATGGAAGTGGTCTCGAGTCCTAATTTGACCGTTTGCAAAAAGTAGCTTCGGACCAAAATCCGATTAACGATAAAATATTTAAATAAAATATTTAAATATAAAAATCGATAAATATGCGGGTTGTTACAATTTCCGAAGGTGAAAAATGAGAATATAGTTCGTTGAGATAGGAATCAAGAGTAATCTATGGATGAATATTGGATTTTCTAAAAAAATATATAATATAAATTTGTTTTAAGAAGGAATATTTTTTTACTATACCCTATAATTTGTATAGAACTATAATCTATATTTAGCATATTCCGGCATGGTTATTTTAACGCTTAGTATTTATTAAAATAAATTCTAGTTTTCTAAATCAGTTTTGTGAATTTGTCAATAACTGGGTATGATTTTAATATTTATATTTAGTTTACCTTAAACCATAATTTAAAAATAAAACCATTATTCTTATTTTATAAGTCTAGATGTTTTCAAAAATGTTTTAAAATCCAATTATAATCCTCTTGAGATGATAAGCGAGTTTATTAAATGGGATAAGATTCAGGAGAAAAATCTCATAAGTAGGACTATGGAAACTTAAATAAATTACCAAGTATAAGATAGGAGTTTCCTAAAGGCGAAATAAAGTTTGCAAAGCAAAGTGGGGCAAATTGAGTTTGAAAATTTACAAGTAAATGTGTATTTTTATTTTTGAGAAAGATATAAGAAAACAAACGAATGTTTTCAAGAGTTGAATATAAATTGAAGTATAGAAATATTCCGACCATGGGAAAAAGATTTAAATGCTTCCATGAAAATAAAAGGAGTTTGAAAACTGTTTTAAAAAGGGTTGAAATATGAAGATAATATCTTAAGTAGATATTTTAAGATAAATAATTTGAGGAAAATTATTTAAGACTTGGTGGTTGCTTGTGGATGATTATTTGATAGTTAAATAACCGACTATCAATATTGGCCAATGCGCTGATCGTTTCGAAGAGTCTGGGATCGGATTTAATTGTCCAAAAACCACTTCGATCCGGTTTGAACGATAACGAATAGAGACCGTGAAGATGATGAAGACGGTGATTCAGTTTGTCCAGACCCAGGGCAACTTGTATAGACGAATGCTTTCAGAACATCGTCAAGAGGACGATGATCATTCAGCTAGATTCTATTTTACTTTCAATAGACCCTATTATAATATCAGAGGATTTTAATAAAAAAATGTTTTGGCTATCGTAAGGTGAAAACCCGACATGTTTATTTGTGGCGTGGTCTTACGAGATGCTTTTGTTTTTCAAAGGATTTTGGAAATATAATAATCCAATTGAGTGTGATTTCTCATGCTGGTTTTCCAGACTGACTCGGGTGTTGTTTTATATGATGCTCGGGTCAGACCGAGTTCAACAGGATCAGGTTAAAAGCTAAGGAGTTCAGGAGACGAGCTGGATGACAGAGCGTACTTCCGTATTTGACTATTATTTCCACGGTGTATGGACAAGTATTAAGTTTTCTCTATATGGTTGTTGTTGTACTCTGATGATGGTATGTATAAATATATAACAGTACAGATTTCTTTCTATTTAAAAGCTGTTAGTATATATTATATTTTGTTCTGCTGCGATTATATGACTCTAATGTTGTTTTTCTTCTTCTTCTACCTCTTTCTTCTTTATACTCGAAGACTCGTACTTTTGTGCCACTTTGGACAGAATTGTTGTGGGATTTTGTCAGTTCAAAGGGGTACGGATTTGCGGGCCTTTACAATTGGTATCAGAGCTGAAAGGTTAAGCGAGAACCTTGGCTCCGGTGGGGATTACTCATTAGAGATAGAGTCAGTAGTACTCTAGAATGAGTTTGAGCGTAATAATAGATATGGGTGCGTATTTGTTAGTGAATATAAAATGGTTTTATATAGTGTTGATTGATTTATTGAGTGGCATATGAACCTTCGTCAGCACAGTCTGCACAACTGTGCCAAAGGGGTTTCTAAACACTTGAATAGAACAATTCGACACAATATTGTTTTCAAAAGCAGGTAAATGAAATAATTTTACCCAAAAATATATTTTTTGATATAAAAAGAAATAATTTTCTATAAATTATTATATATAATAAAAGTGTTTGGATGGTAGAATTATAGACAAATAAGATTACAAAGATTTAAAATGGTTTATATAACCAAGGAAAGTATGAGATTGAATTTTGGAGTTAAAATTTGAAAATGAAGTCAAAAATGGGGATTTAACTTGGATTAAGTTGAAAATTTAATTTTTGGAATTTAATTAATGGTGATGAAGATAATAATAATATAAATAAATTAGTGAAGTAAATAAAATTTAGAATGTGAATAAACTGGACTAGGAAATATAATAGAAATTAAACTGGGTTGAAATTAACTTACGCTAAGTTTAATGTTTGAATTTGAATAAGTTTAAGTGAAATAAGTTCTAACTTAATTAAATCCAAGTAAATTGGTAGATTCAAGAGAATAGAATGATGCTCGATTTAACGAAAGTTAAGCAAAACAAATTGAATTGAAATAAAATTCCGTCGAGTTATTGATATTATTGAGTGGAATTAAATTCTTACTTCTATAAGTAAAAGTAAGTTAAATAAGAATTGTATTAGGGTGTATAAATTGATAATATCCCATAAAGGTTAAAAGGATTGAAATAATGGTATACTTGATTAATTGGGAATATATAAGCTCGGGTTAAAAGTAGAATGTGAATGGGAATTATTGTAAATGAATGGAAGTGTGAATATCAATAAGCGTGTGACTTACAAATCTAAAAGAGTAAAAGAAAACCCAAAATAGAATTGTTTGATATTTTGGTGAATGAAATAAAAATCCAATCTTGAATTATAAAATAGGAATTCAAGTAAAGTAATAAAGTGATTTTTGAAGATAAAATCAAATATTGAATTGTAAATTGGAAATGAGCTACTGGGATAATTAATTATATAATGCATATGAAAATGGAACCTAATTTGGATAAATAAAGTTGAAGTTTGAGTCAATAATGGAATTGGAAATGAAACCCGAGTTATAAATATAAAGTCAACTTGGAATTGTAAGTGAATTAAATATGAATTAAAGTTGTTGTGGAATGGGATTAAAATAGAGATGATTTGAGTTGCAAATAAGTCCAATTCGAGTATAAATAAGTTAAACATGACCTTGTTATTAATAAAATAATTTCGAGTGAATTGGGTATGGAAATTTGAAATTTAAATGGATTATAAGAATGGCTAATTGAATTAAATGGACTTTGATTAGATGTGAATCAAGTTAAAATGGAAATGAACTTAAGTACGAAGTTGGAATAAGTAAATTAACTTAAGTTAAAAATAATAGAAGCTTGGCTTCGAGTAAGGGTGGAAGCCCATTAAATGAAAACTTGGGTGAATTTAATTTAGGAAATGGTTATTAATTTGTAAGCATGGAAGTATCGAGCTTAATAAAATGGTTTGAAAGGAACCAATGCAGAGGTGGAATAAAATGCAAATGTATGGTTTGTAAATAAAGTAGAATGGAATGGACTTTAAAATGATAAGTATATTGAATTAAATTAGTAAGTGGAATTGATTCGAAAAACAACAAGAATAATAATAATCAAATCAAAGATTTAAAAAGGAGATTGTTTACAAGGAAAATAAACTTAGGTTATGGGATTGAAATAAGTTGAAGAAAATAAATAACTTAAATAATTGAATAGAAGCTCGGCTTAAGTAAATATGTTAATGGTTACTTAATGGGGTGTTTCCAGGCTGAATAAAGTGGTTTCGAATGAAACCTATGCAAAAATATTAAATAAAATAAAGTGTATGGTTATGAATAAGTTAAAATGAAATGAAGCCGATATAAATCGAGTTAGAAGATATTTAAAATGGTTATGAGCTCAAGTGATAGTTTATTTGCATAAATCTCGTCGAATTGCATAAAAATTGATCGTCGTTTGTCGTAACCAAGATTAAATAAAAATCAGATGGATTAATAGAAATAAATAAAGTGGATTTTGGAATCAATTGAAATGAATATGTGTTGTTTGGACATAAAAATGAACCGAAGATAAGCAAGTGAGTTGTAAATCACTTAAGTTGAATGCAAATGGCATGTGAATCGGTTAAAAGCAATTGAACTAGTTTGGAAACCATACAAATTGCTTATGGAAGTTATTTAGAATGCATCACTTTTAGTATTGATGTGTTGTAGTTGCTTATACGAGTGAAATGTTATAAATTTCATGGATATGTTGCTTATATGTTAAATTGAGTAAGTACAGGTACCGGGGTCATTTGGCTGTATTTTGGTTGCACAAATCACTAAATAAATAAGCCACTTGCTTAAAAATGCTAAATAAAGGTACGCCTACGCAATAAAAGTTAAGAAATATGAACTATTGCTTGTTTTTTTGTTTCTCCGACCATGTGGGTAGATGTGTGTATATATATATATCTCTTGTAAAATTGCAAAAACTCCTCCGTACGAAGGAGACTCTGCAAAAAAATTTCAGAAATTTTGGAAGTTAGAAAATTTTGAAAATTTGTGGAAAATATTTTAACTAACGGCAAAACGATTTAAAATTGGAATTGGAATAAAAAATGTTGAAATTAGAATTAGAAACCAATTTTTTGGGGTAAAGGGAAGGATTAGGATGGTGAATAACAAGTCTAACTACGTAACTTTTAAAAAGTTAGTGGGTTTGGGCATTCTTCTGTGTTAATAATTTCGGGGACGAAATTCTTTTAAAGGGGGAGGAATGTAATGACTCGGATTTTTATAACGGTTAATTTGAGATATTTAAAATAGATTTAAATATTCGATTTGAACTATGAATTGATTTTTAATATGAAAGGTTTGGTTTTGTTTATTAAAAAGGATTCAGAATTTAAATATTGCAA
The DNA here is from genome assembly GCA_030765085.1 of Allium cepa. Taxonomy (NCBI): domain Eukaryota; kingdom Viridiplantae; phylum Streptophyta; class Magnoliopsida; order Asparagales; family Amaryllidaceae; genus Allium; species Allium cepa. Next base: position 819,017,082 of record CM060928.1, read on the forward strand.
TCTATTGAATAAATTAGTTATTTAAGTAGTAATTGGATAATGGGTACAATATAAAATCCGGAGTTATAAGCTTGTTAAAAATACTTTAAAGACTTGTAAACTCTATATTGATAATAATAAAGGTAATAAAAGAGTAGAACAATTGAATTTGGAAATGATTTGTTCAATTTTAAAAATATATCGTTTAAATTAATATTTAAAAATAGCCTTCCGAGGCACAGTCTCAGAATTCGATGAAACTAGTTCCATTGGATCCGTTATATTGAATTACTATCGGATTTCAAATTTCGTAGCTTTCGGAGCTATCGTGTGATGGTACGAAATATAAACGCCTAGAAAATAATTAATTGAATTAATTTTAATGGTCAATCCAAAAAGTTATCTTCTCTATACGATCGAATTATGACTCGAAACCTTTTTCATTGAGTTCGGAATAGGTGTATAAAATTATAGACGTCGAGCGGCACGTATCGATAGGAGGTCAAGATTTTGAATTTGCGTAATTCGAGAAGATTTAAATTTAAAATAATATTATATATATGGTTTGACCAGTCAAGTTTCCTTTCACTTCAAATTTTTTCAGAGCACTATAGCTTGTTAATTTGAGCACGCATAAATCACGTCCATCATTTTTATTTTTATTTTTTTTCTAACAAGACATTTCGATACAAAATAAATAAATCAATCTTCCTCAACACGCAACCACATTCGTTTTATACCCCGAGCCCTCTACCTTATCTCGAAATTAAACTCATTCCTCATATAAAGGCCGCATCCTTTAGTTTTCAAAATTAAATCATCGAGAGAAAAAAAGGGCGCGACGTTTTCGCGATTTGGGTGCAGGCTCGAATTGAATGAGAGGGGACGAGCGTAATCGAATCACGTTCGAGCGGTAATGTTGAAGCTAGGTCACGAGAACGGAATTGGATTGGGGCAAGACTCGCGGCGATGGGGACCGTGGCGACTCGACTAGATAGCCGCGTTAGTAAGAGTTTGCGCGATGGCGGAGTAGTTCGAGCAGTGGGTCATGGGATGTTTTGGGTCGTGGTTGTTAGCGACAGTGGAGGCCGAAGTTGAGGCGATGATGAAGCCTCGACCGTTTGAGGTGGGCACGCAGCGACAGTTTGGGCGAAGTCATGGAGGCAGTCGCGTGTGAGAGGCCGTGGGCTAGGGTTTCTATGTGCAGTGAGGTATATTTCTCTGTTTTATATGGAAATTTAGATTTTGTTGACAGTAAGTTAGGGTTTTGATTTTGAAAAAATTTACTGTCAAGTAGTTTTTATTCTTAATTAATCCTTGTTTAATTTAATTATATGTGCATACAAAGAAAGGAATTTTTACAGTAAAGCTAAAATCTTTTCTTGTTTTAGATTTAAAATATATGTTAGGAAGATAAATTTATTTTCTTTACAATATATATATATATATATACATATATATATATATATATATAGGAAAGAAGAAGCATCTATATAGAAAACAAAGTACCCTTTCGACAGTATTGATATCTTAAACACTATCAAAAGCTTAAAGAACGGCAGCAGAGTTTCGACTAGGTCGGAACCCCTTCTTTCAAAACATTCTTTTATAAGTAAGGAACCCATCCGAAAGATATCTTAAGTTAATGACAACCCTTTAGAAACATTTAAAAACCTCTTTCGGAACTATATTCCTCGGCTTCGAGAAGGATAAAACGAAACAAAGGCAGGCGCTTTTCTTTTAAAAACATACTAAGGTCTCGATTCCTTCAGAAGCTATGCTTCGACACCTTACCTTCCGCCGTCTGCCAACCCACTACCTACCATCTTAGTGATACCTTGTGTATTGGTTTTGGCATAGTAGGTTTCGACTAGAATGAACGTTGAAGCATATATGTCGAAAGGTGCTTTCTAAAGTAGGCGGAACCAATTTTCTAGGTAAATCATTTTAGTCCTTCTTAAAGTAAACTTTTATCTAACCAACCTGCCATGTGTTAGCACCAGATTGGTTGTCCTAACTTTTTCAAATTCTTTTTCAAAAATAACTGCTGCTAATTGTAACGACCCGGATTTTTATAACGGTTAATTTGAGATATTTAAAGTGGATTTAAATATTCGATTTGAACTATGAATTGATTTTTTAATATGAAAGGTTTGGTTTTACTTATTAAAAAGGATTCAGAATTTAAATATAGCAATCTATTTAATAAATTAGTTATTTAAGTAGTAATTGGATAACGGGTAAAATATAAAATCCGGAGTTATAAGCTTGTTAAAAATACTTTAAAGACTTGTAAACTCTATATTGATAATAATAAAGGTAATAAAAGTGTAAAAAAATTGAATTTGGAAATGATTTGTTCAATTTTAAAAATATATCGTTTAAATTAATATTTAAAAATAGCCTTCCGAGGCATAGTCTCGGAATTCGACGCAACCAGTTCCATTGGATCCGTAATATTGAATTATTATCGGAATTCAAATTCATAACTTTCAAAGCTATCGTGTGATCGTACGAAAAATAAACGCCTAGAAAAAAATTAATTGAATTAATTTTAATGGTCAATCCAAAAAGCTATCTTCTCTATACGATCGAATTAGGACTCCAAACCCTTTCCATTGAGTTCAGAATAGGTGTATAACATTATAGATGCAGAGCGACACGTATTGATAGGAGGTCAAGATTTTGAACTTGCGTAATTCGAGAAGATTTAAATTTAAAGTTTAAAAAAATATTATATATATGGTTTGACCAGTCAAGTTTCCTTTCACTTCAATTTTTTTTAGAGCACTTAATTTGAGCACGCATGAATCACGTCCATCATTTTTATTTTTATTTTTTTCTAACAAGACATTTCAATATAAAATAAATAAATCAATCTTCCTCAACACGCAGCCACATTCATTTTATACCCCAAGCCTCCTACCTTATCTCGAAATTAAATTCACTCCTCATATAACAGTCACATCCTTTCATTTTCAAAATCAAATTATCGAGGAAAAAAAGGGGCGCGACGTTTTCACGATTAGGATGCAGGCTCGAATCGAATCGAATGAGGGGGACGAGCGAAATCGAATTGCGTTCGAGCGGTGATGTTGAAGCTAGGTCACGAGATCGGAATTGGATTGGGGAAAGACTCACGGCGATGGGGGCGGTGGTGACTCGTCTAGATAGTCGCGTCAGTGAGAGTTTGCACGATGGCGGAGTAGTTCGAGCAGTGGGTCGTGGGATGTTTTGGGTCTGGGTGTTAGCAACAGCGGAGGCCGAAGTTGAGGCGTCGATGAAGCCTCGACCATTTGAGGTGGGGGCACAGCGACAGTTTAGGCGAAGTCGTGGAGGCAGTCGCGTGTGAGAGGCCGTGGGCTAGGGTTTCTGTGTGCAGTGAGGTATATTTCTCTGTTTTATTTGGAAATTTAGATTTTGTTGACAGTAAGTTAGTGTTTTGATTTTGAAAAAAATTACTGTTAAATCTTAAATTAATCCTAGTTTAATTTAATTATATGTGCATATAAAGAAGGGAATTTTTACAGTAAAGTTAAAATCTTTTTTGTTTTAAATTTAAAATATATGTTCGGAAGATAAATTTATTTTCTTTAGAATATATATATATATATATTTATTTAGGTGAGACAGAAACATCAATATAGAAAACAAATTTTTATTATACCTGCATATTTAATTTGTACAGTAAAACAGAAATTATATATATATAAGACTTTAAAAAAAATATAAAGATTAGATTTTTAAAATAAATATAAGTCATTTTGGTATATGTAATTACAAAGAAGAAACTAAAATAAATATACACCTCTACATTTTAAATATTGCTACTTCATTTTAAAATAATTTAATTAGGGAGATTAATTTATTTAATTTACTTGTTTAATTATTTTAGTTACTAAAAGATTTCCAAAAAAAGAGAGAATTAGTTTAAATTTAATTATTTGTTGAAATAAATCATTAGTCAAAATAAAATTATTAGATTAAAATAAATTTATTTAAACAGAAATAAATTGTTCGATTTTTTCGAATATTAATAAAATCATATAATTGTTTATATATGGTCAAAAGTCGAGAAATCGGGTCAAGATTGGAAAGGATTGCAACTTAAAAGCAAATGTGAGATTTTCTAACTCAAATGGATGCCTTGTTAATTGAATATTAAATTTAAATCATTGGATGTGTTTGGTTGATTTATAATAATTTATTCACTGGATGATATTATATTTAGTAGTATATATATATATTGGAATGATTGATTTTCCCGCATTATATAGTGGATGAGACCCTATACGTCACATAATAGCGGATGATATTATATAAACCCATATACCGCGATATTCCACCTTGAAGTGGAATTGGTATTTTATTTTGTGCTAACATCTGTGGATGCAGGGAAAACAGGTTGTAGGGATCCAACATGATTCCTCAAAGATATTTATTATATATATATATATATATATATGTTGTCATATGACAGGATGGATGAATTAATATGGAATTGCATACAAATTGAATTACTAAATGTTAAATAACATGGAAATTGAAATTTGGTAATTTTTAAATACCATAAATAATTTAATTGAAGGAAGTTAAAATGAAACTTAAATTAAAAGAACATTTATTTAGGATTTGGATTTACTTCTATTGAGAATAAAGTAAAATAAAAAGTATATTTATCACCTTAAATATACTTAAATTGGTTAAAGTTGTGTTTGGGAAAAATTAAATTATGTATAAAAGACTTAAAGAAATATTAGAATCAATTAGTGGATTTGAAGTAAAGCGAAATTTTATTAAGAAATAAAAGAACTTTATTAAGATATGGAATAGGATTTTATTAAGGAACAATATGGAATTGTATTAAAGAATGAAATTATAAAGATAGGATTTTTGAATAATTTTTTTTTATAAATAAATGGAAAACTCAGGAGAAGTTATAAATTTATAAACGGGGTTATAAAGGAGATAGAAAGGTATCAGTAGATATTTAAAGAGATAAGTTATGAAGAGAATTTATATTGAGTATAAAATTTGTTTGAAAGGAAATAGTAGAATATTTCCGAAGGTGAAAAATGAGAATATAGTTCGTTGAGATAGGAATCAAGAGTAATCTATGGATGAATATTTGATTTTCTAAAAAAATATATAATATAAATTTATTTTAAAAGGGAATATTTTTTTTACTATACCCTATAATTTGTATAGAACTATTATCTATATTTAGAATATTCCGGCATGGTTGTTTTAATGCTTAGTATTTATTAAAATAAATTCTAGTTTTCTAAATCAGTTTTGTGAATTTGTCAATAACTGGGTATGATTTTAATATTTATATTTAGTTTACCTTAAACCATAATTTGAAAATAAAACCATTATTCTTATTTTATAAGTCTAGATGTTTTCAAAAATGTTTTAAAATGCAATTATAATCCTTTTGAGATGATAAGCGAGTTTATTAAATGGGATAAGATTTAGGAGAAAAATCTTATAAGTAGGACTATGGAAACTTAAATAAATTACCAAGTATAAGATAGGAGTTTCCTAAAGGCGAAATAAAGTTTGCAAAGCAAAGTGGGGCAATTGAGTTTGAGAATTTACAAGTAAATGTGTATATTGATTTTTGATAAAGAAATAAGAAAATAAACGAATGTTTTCAAGAGTTGAATATAAATTGAAGTAAAGAAATATTCCGACCATGGGAAAAGATTTAAACGGTTCCATGAAAATAAAAGGAGTTTGAAAACTGTTTTAAAAAGGGTTGAAATATGAAGATAATATCTTAAGTAGATATTTTAAGGTAAATAATTTGAGGAAAATTATTTAAGACTTGATGATTGCTTATGGATGATTATTTGATAGTTAAATAACCGACTATCAATATTGGCCAATGCGCTGATCGTTTTGAAGAGTCTGGGATCAGATTTAATAATCCGAAAACCACTTCGATCCGGTTTGAACGATAACGAATGAAGACCGTGAAGATGATGAAGACGGTGATTCGGTTTGTCCAGACCCAGGGCAACTTGTATAGACGAATGCTTTCAGAACATCGTCAGGAAGACGATGATCATTCTAAGTGGGACTCGTTCTTGAAAGGTATCGCTTAGCCTCAAGCCTCATCAACCGGGAATGGCTAAAATAGGGGAGGTATAGCAAGGCTAGGTGGGTAGCACTCACTTCAGGGTGAGGTCATCCCTGTCTAGATGTCTGTTTTTATTTCGGCTTAGTGGGTGGTTGATCGCGCCAACCACGGGGTGATCTTACTCGAGATTATCCAATAAGGGGTAGTCCTGGCTTTGTGTTATAGGGGGTCGAGAGTGACCCTCGGTAATCTGATCTAGACCAGATACTGTGATGGGCGGTACCCTGGTGGCCCTGCCATTGTATGGAATCCAATCTCCAATAAGTGCCTTTACGGTTTTGATTGTGCCCAACTATTGCTGAAACGTGAGATGCAAGCATTTCAGTTAGATTCTATTTTACTTTCAATAGACCCTATTATAATATCAGAGAATTTTAACAAAAAATGCTTTGGCTATCGTGAGGTGAAAACCCGACATGTTTATTTGTGGTGTGGTCTTACGTGATGCTTTTGTTTTTCAAAGGATTTTGGAAATATAATAATCCAATTGAGTGTGATTTCTCATGCTGGTTTTCCAGACTGACTCGGGTGTTGTTTTATATGATGCTCGGGTCAGACTGAGTTCAACAGGATCAGGTTAAAAGCTAAGGAGTTCAGGAGACGAGGTTGATGACAGAGCGTACTTCCGTATTTGACTATTATTTCCGCTATGTATGGACAAGTATTAAGTTGTCTCTGTATGGTTGTTGTTGTACTCTGATGATGGTATGTACAAATATATAACAGTACATATTTCTTTCTATTTAAAAGCTGTTATTATATATTATATTTTGTTCTGCTGCGATTGTGAGACTCTGATGTTGTTTTTTTTCTTCTTCTTCTACCTATTTCTTCTTTATACTCGAAGACTCGTACTTTTGTGCCACTTTGGACAGAATTGTTGTGGGATTTTGTCAGTTCAAAGGGGTACGGATTTGCGGGCCTTTACAACTGGTATCAGAGCTGAAAGGTTAAGCGAGAACCTTGGCTCCGGTGGGGATTAATCATTAGAGATAGAGTCAGTAGTACTCTAGAATGAGTTTGAGCATAATAATAAATATGAGTGCGTATTCGTTAGTGAATATAAAATGGTTTTATATTGTGTTGATTGATTTATTGAGTGGCAAATGAACCTTCGTCAACACAGTCTGCACAAATGTGCCGAAGGGGTTTCTAAACACTTGAATAGAACAATTCGACACAATATTGTTTTCGAAAGTGGGTAAATGAAATAATTTTATCCAAAAATATATTTTTTGATATAAAAAGAAATAATTTTCTATAAATTATTATATATAATTAAAGTGTTTGGATGGTAGAATTATAGACAAATAAGATTATAAAGATTTAAAATGGCTTATATAACCAAGGAAAGTATGAGATTGAATTATGGAGTTAAAATTTGAAAATGAAGTCAAAAATGAGGATTTAAATTGGACTAAGTTGGAAATTTAATTTTTGGAATTTAATTAATGGCGATGAAGATAATAATAATATAAATAAATTAGTGAAGTAAATAAAATTTAGAACGTAAATAAACTGGACTGGGAAATTTAATAGAAATTAAATAGGGTTGAAATTAACTTACGCTAAGTTTAATGTTTGAATTTGAATAATTTTAAGTGAAAATAAGTTCTTATTTAATTAAATCCAAGTGAATTGTTAGGTTAAAGAGAATAGAATGATGCTCGATTTAACGGAAGTTAAGCTAAACAAATTGAATTGAAATAAAATCCAGTCGAGTTATAGTATTATTGAGTGGAATTAAATTCTTACTTCTATACGTAAAAGTAAGTTAAATAAGAATTGTATTGGGGTGTATGAATTGAAAATATCCCATAAAGTTTAGAAGGATTGAAATAAGGATATACTTGATTAATTGAAAATATATAATCTCGGGTTAAAAGTAGAATGTGAATGGGATTGATTGTAAATCAATGGAAGTGTGAATATCTATAAGCGTGTGCCTTACAAATCTAAAAGAGCAAAAGAAAACTCAAAATAGAATTGTTTGATATTTTGGTGAATGAAATAAAAATCCAATCTTGAATTATAAAATAGGAATTCAAGTAAAGTAATAAAGTGATTTTTGAAGATAAAATCAAATATTGAATTGTAAATGAGCTACTGGGATAATTAATTATATAATGCATATGAAAATGGAACCTAATTTGGATAAATAAAGTTGAAGTTTGAGTCAATAATGGAATTGGAAATGAAACCCGAGTTATAAATATAAAGTCAACTTGGAATTGTAAGTGAATTAAATATGAATTAAAGTTGTTGTGGAATGGGATTAAAATAGAGATGATTTGAGTTGCAAATAAGTCCAATTCGAGTATAAATAAGTTAAACATGACCTTGTTATTAATAAAATAATTTCGAGTGAATTGGGTATGGAAATTTGAAATTTAAATGGATTATAAGAATGGCTAATTGAATTAAATGGACTTTGATTAGATGTGAATCAAGTTAAAATGGAAATGAACTTAAGTACGAAGTTGGAATAAGTAAATTAACTTAAGTTAAAAATAATAGAAGCTTGGCTTCGAGTAAGGGTGGAAGCCCATTAAATGAAAACTTGGGTGAATTTAATTTGGGAAATGGTTATTAATTTGTAAGCATGGAAGTATCGAGCTTAATAAAATAGTTTGAAAGGAACCAATGCAGAGGTGGAATAAAATGCAAATGTATGGTTTGTAAATAAAGTAGAATGGAATGGACTTTAAAATGGTAAGTAAATTGAATTAAATTAGTAAGTAGTATGGATTCGAATAATAATTATAATAATAATAATCAAATAAAAGATTTAAAAAGGAGATTGTTTACAAGGAAAATAAACTTAGGTTATGGGATTGAAATAAGTTGAAGAAAATAAATAACTTAAATAATTGAATAGAAGCTCGGCTTAAGTAAATATGTTAATGGTTACTTAATGGGGTGTTTCCAGGCTGAATAAAGTGGTTTCGAATGAAACCTATGCAAACATGTTAAATAAAATACAATGTGTGGTTATAAATAAGTTAAAATGAAATGAAACCGATATAAATCGAGTTAGAAGATATTTAAAATGGTTATGAGCTCAAGTGATAGTTTATTTGCATAAATCTCGTCGAATTGCATAAAAATTGATTGTCGTTTGTCGTAACCAAGATTAAATAAAAATCAGATGGATTAATTGAAATAAATAAAGTGGATTTTGGAATCAATTGAAATGAATATGTGTTGTTTGGACATAAAAATGAACTGAAGATAAGCAAGTGAGTTGTAAATCACTTAAGTTGAATGCAAATGGCATGTGAATCGGTTAAAAGCAATTGAACTAGTTTGGAAACCATACAAATTGCTTATGGAAGTTATTTAGAATGCATCACTTTTAGTATTGATGTGTTGTAGTTGCTTATACGAGTGAAATGTTATAAATTTCATAGATATGTTGCTTATATGTTTAAATTGAGTAAGTACAAGTACCGGGGGTCATTTGGCTGGATTTTGGTTGCACAAATCACTAAATAAATAAGCCGCTTGCTTAAAAATGCTAAATAAAGGTAGGCCTACGCAATAAAAGTTAGGAAATATGAACTATTGCTTGTTTTTTTGTTTTTCCGACCATGTGGGCCGATGTGTGTGTGTGTGTGTATATATATATATATATATCTTGTAAAATTGCAAAAACTCCTCCGTACGAAGGAGACTCTGCCAAAAATTTTCAGAAATTTTGGACGTTAGAAAATTTTGAAAATTTTTGGACAATATTTTTACTAACGGCAAAACGATTTAAAATTGGAATTGGAATAAATTTTTTTTGAAATTAGAATTAAAACCCAATTGTTTGGGGTAAAGGGAAGGATTAGGATGGTGAATAACAAGTCTAACTACGTAACTTTTAAAAAGTTAGTGGGTTTGGGCATTCTTCTGTGTTAGTAATTTCGGGGACGAAATTCTTTTAAGGGGGAGGAATGTAACGACCCGGATTTTTATAACGGTTAATTTGAGATATTTAAAATAGATTTAAATATTCGATTTGAACTATGAATTGATTTTTAATATGAAAGGTTTGGTTTTATTTATTAAAAAGTATTCAGAATTTAAATATAGCAATCTGTTGAATAAATTAGTTATTTAAGTAGTAATTGGATAATGGGTAAAATATAAAATCCGGAGTTATAAGCTTGTTAAAAATACTTTAAAGACTTGTAAACTCTATATAGATAATAATAAAGGTAATAAAAATGTAAAAAAATTGAATTTGGAAATGATTTGTTCAATTTTAAAAATATATCGTTTAAATTAATATTTAAAAATAGCCTTTCGAGGCACAGTCTCAGAATTCGATGAAACTAGTTCCATTGGATCCATAATATTGAATTATTATGGGATTTCAAATTTCGTAGCTTCCGGAGCTATCGTGTGATCGTACGAAATATAAACGCCTAGAAAATAATTAATTGAATTAATTTTAACGGTCAATCCAAAAAGCTACCTTCTCTATACGATCGAATTAGGACACGAAACCTTTTCCATTGAGTTCGAAATAGGTGTATAAGGTTATAGACGCCGAGCGGCACATATCGATAGGAGGTCAAGATTTTGAATTTGCGTAATTCGAGAAGATTTAAATTTAAAATAATATTATATATATGGTTTGACCAGTCAAGTTTCCTTTCACTTCAAATTTTTTTTCAGAGCACTGTAGCTTGTTAATTTGAGCACGCATGAATCACGTCCATCATTTTTATTTTTATTTTTTCTAACAAGACATTTCGATATAAAATAAATAAATCAATCTTCCTCAACACGCAGCCACATTCGCTTTATACCCCGAGCCTTCTACCTTATCTCGAAATTAAATTCACTCCTCATATAATGGCCGCATCCTTTCATTTTCAAAATCAAATCATCGAGAAAAAAAGGGGTGCGACGTTTTCTCGATTTGGATGCAGGCTCGAATCGAATCAAATGAGGGGGGACGAGCGAAATCGAATCGCGTTCGAGCGGTGATGTTGAAGCTAGGTCACGAGAACGGAATTGGATTGGGGCAAGACTCGCGGCGATGGGGGCGGTGGCGACTCATCTAGATAGCCGCGTCAGTGAGAGTTTGCACGATGGCGGAGTAGTTCGAGCAGTGGGTCGTGGGATGTTTTGGGTCGTGGGTGTTAGCGACAGTGGAGGCCGAAGTTGAGGCATCGATGAAGCCTTGACCGTTTGAGGTGGGCACGCAGCGACAGTTTGGGCGAAGTCGTGGAGGTAGTCGCGTGTGAGAGGCCGTGGGCTAGGGTTTCTGTGTGCAGTGAGGTATATTTCTCTGTTTTATTTGGAAATTTAGATTTTGTTGATAGTAAGTTAGGGTTTTGATTTTGAAAAAAATTACTGTTAAATAGTTTTAATTCTTAAATTAATCCTAGTTTAATTTAATTATATGTGCATACAAAGAAGGGAATTTTTACAGTAAAGCTAAAATCTTTTCTGTTTTAAATTTAAAATATATGTTAGGAAGATAAATTTATTTTCTTTAGAATATATATATATATATATATATATATATATATATATATATATATATAGGCAAGGCAGAAACATCTATATGGAAAACAAAGTACCCTTTCGACAGTATTGATATCTTAAACACTATCGAAAGCTTAAAGAACGACAGCAGAGCTTCGACTAGGTCGGAACCCCTTCTTTCAAAACATTCTTTCATATATAAGGAAACCGGCCGAAAGATATCTTAAGTTAATGACGACCCTTTAGAAACATTTAAAAACCTCTTTCGGAACCATATTCCTCGGCTTCGAGAAGGATAAAACGAAACAAAGGCAGGCGCTTTTCATTTAAAAACATACCAAGGTCTCAATTCCTTCAGAAGCTATGCTTCGACACCTTACCTTCCGCCTTTTGCCAACCTACTACCTACCATCTTAGTGATACCTTGTGTATTGGTTTTGGCATAGTAGGTTTCGACTAGAATGAACGTTGAAGCATCTATGTCGAAAGGTGCTTTCTAAAGTAGGCGGAACCAATTTTCTAGGTAAATCATTTTAGTTCTTCTTAAAGTAAACTTTTATCTAACTAACCTGCCACGTGTTAACACCAGATTAGTTGCCGTAACATTTTCAAATTCTTTTTCAAAAAGTAATTGCTGCTAATTGTAACGACCCGGATTTTTATAACGGTTAATTTGAGATATTTAAAATGGATTTAAATATTCGATTTGAACTATGAATTGATTTTTAATATGAAAGGTTTGGTTTTACTTATTAAAAAGGATTCAGAATTTAAATATAACAATCTATTGAATAAATTAGTTATTTAAGTAGTAATTGGATAATGGGTAAAATATAAAATCTGGAGTTATAAGCTTGTTAAAAATACTTTAAAGACTTGTAAACTCTATATTGATAGTAATAAAGGTAATAAAAGTGTAAAAAAATTGAATTTGGAAATGATTAGTTCAATTTTAAAAATATATCGTTTAAATTAATATTTAAAAATAGCCTTCCGAGGCATAGTCTCGGAATTTGACGTAACCAGCTCCATTGGATCTGTAATATTGAATTATTATCGGAATTTAAATTTCGTAGCTTTCCGAGCTATCGTGTGATCCTACGAAATATAAACGCCTAGAAAAAAATTAATTGAATTAATTTTAATGGTCAATCCAAAAAGCTATCTTCTCTATACGATCGAATTAGGACTCGAAACCCTTTCCATTGAGTTCAGAATAGGTGTATAACATTATAGACGCTGAGCGACATGTATCGATAGGAGGTCAAGATTTTGAATTTGCGTAATTCAAGAAGATTTAAATTTAAAGTTTAAAATAATATTATGTATATGGTTAGACCAGTCAAGTTTCCTTTCACTTCAAATTTTTTTTCCAGAGCACTGTAGCTTGTTAATTTGAGCACGCATGAATCACGCCCATCATTTTTATTTTTATTTTTTTCTAACAAGACATTTCGACATAAAATAAATAAATCAATCTTCCTTAACACGCAGCCACATTCATTTTATACCCCGAGCCTTCTTCCTTATCTCGAAATTAAATTCACTCCTCATATAATGGTCGCATCCTTTCGTTTTCAAAATCAAATTATCGAGAGAAAAAAAGGGCGCGATGTTTTCACGATTTGGATGCAAGCTCGAATCGAATCGAATGGGGAGGGGGACGAGCGAAATCGAATCGCGTTCGAGCGGTGATGTTGAAGCTAGGTCACGAGAACGGAATTGGATAGGGGCAAGACTCGCGGCGATGGGGGCGGTGACGACTCGTCTAGATAGCCGCATCAGTGAGAGTTTGCCGATGGCAGAGTAGTTCGAGCAGTGGGTCATGGGATGTTTTGGGTCGTGGGTGTTAGCGACAGTGGAGGCCGAAGTTGAGGCGTCGATGAAGCCTCGACCGTTTGAGGTGGGCGCGCAATGACAGTTTGGGCGAAGTCGTGGAGGCAGTCGCGTGTGAGAGGCCGTGGGCTAGGGTTTCTGTGTGTATTGAGGTATATTTCTTTGTTTTATTTGGAAATTTAGATTTTGTTGACAATAAGTTAGGGTTGATTCTAAAGAAAATTACTGTTAAATCTTAAATTAATTCTAGTTTAATTTAATTATATGTGCATACAAAGAAGGGAATTTTTACAGTAAAGTTAAAATCTTTTTTATTTTAAATTTAAAATATATGTTAGGAAGATAAATTTATTTTCTTTAGAATATATATATATATATATATATATATATATATATATTTAGGCAAGACAGTAACATCTATATAGAAAACAAATTTTTATTATACACGCATATTTAATTTGTACAGTAAAACAGAAATTATATATATATAAGACTTTAAAAAAATATATAAAGATTAGATTTTTAAAATAAATATAAGTCATTTTGGTATATGTAATTACAAAGAAGAAACTAAAATAAATATACACCTCTACATTTTAAATATTGCTAGTTCATTTTAAAATAATTTAATTAGGGTGATTAATTTGTTTAATTTACTTGTTTAATTATTTTATTTACTAAAAGATTTTCAAAAGAAAGAGAACTAGTTTAAAATTTAACTATTTGTTGAAATAAATCATTAGTAAAAATTAAATTATTAGATTAAATAAAATTTATTTAAAGAGAAATAAATTGTTCGATTTGTTCGAATATTAATAAAATCATATAATTGTTTATATAAGGTCAAAAGTCGAGAAATCGGGTCAAGATTAGAAAGGATTGCAACTTAAAAGCAAATGTGAGATTTTCTCACTCAAATGAATGCCTTGTTAATTGAATATTAAATTTAAATCATTGGATGTGTTTGATTGATTTATAATAATTTATTTACTAGATGATATTATATTTAGTAGTATATATATATATATATATATATATATATATTGGAATGCTTGCTTTTCCCGCATTATATAGTGGATGAGACCCTATACGCCGCATAATAGCGGATGATAATATATAAACCCATATACCGCGATATTCCACCTTGAAGTGGAATTGGTATTTTATTTTGTGCTAACATATGTGGATGCAGGGAAAACAGGTTGTAGGGATCCAACAGGATTCCTCAAAGATATTTATTATATATATATATATATATATATTTATATGTTGTCATATGACAGGATGGATGAATTAATATGGAATTGCATGCGAATTGAATTATTAAGTGTTAAATAACATGGAATTTGAAATTTGGTAATTTTTAAATACCATAAATAATTTAATTGAAGGAAGTTAAAATGAAACTTAAATTAAAAGAATATTTATTTAGGATTTGGATTTACTTCTATTGAGAATAAAGTAAAATAAAGAGTATATTTATCACCTTGAATATACTTAAATTGGTTAAAGTTGAGTTTGGGAAAAATTAAATTATGTATAAAAGACTTAAAGAAATATTAGACTCAATGAGTGGATTTGAAGTAAAGAGAAATTTTATTAAGAAATAAAAGAACTTTATTAAGATACGAAATAGGATTTTATTAAGATATGAAATTGGATTATATTAAGGAACAATATGGAATTGTATTGAAGAATGAAATTATAAAGATAGGATTTTTGAATAAAATTATTTTTATAAATAAATGGAAAACTCAGGAGAAGTATTAAATTTATAAACGGGATTATAAAGGAGATAGATAGGTATCAGTAGATATGTAAAGAGATAAGTTATGAAGAGAATTTACATTGAGTATAAAATTTGTTTGAAAGGAAATAGTAGAATATTTCCGAAGGTGAAAAATGAGAATATAGTTCGTTGAGATAGGAATCAAGAGTAATCTATGGATGAATATTCGATTTTCTAAAAAAAATATAATATAAATTTGTTTTAAAAGGGAATATTTTTTTACTATATCCTATAATTTGTATACAACTATTATCTATATTTAGAATATTCCGGCATGGTTATTTTAATGCTTAGTATTTATTAAAATAAATTTTTAGTTTTCTAAATCGGTTTTTTGAATTTGTCAATAACTGGGTATGATTTTGATATTTATATTTAGTTTACCTTAAACCATAATTTGAAAATAAAACCATTATTCTTATTTTATAAGTCTAGATGTGTAAAGACCCGTAAGTCCGTACTCCTTGAATAGACACTAATCTCCTTTGTTTAATTCAAGATGAACGAAAATACGAACCCTTAGGGGTTTTAAGAAAAAGAATTTAGGAAAAGAAAAGAAAGAAGAGGGAAAAAGAAGAAAGAAAAAAGAAAAAGAAAGAAGATAGACAATTTTTTTTAGAAAACAGAGAAAGAAAACAGAGAATAGAAGAATTTTAAAAATAGAACGGGACAGAAAGGAAACAACAGAACAACAACAGAATCTCACAATTCGCAGCGGAACAACATATAATAATAAATGAATAATCTTTAAACAAAGAACTATATCAGTTATTACATTTCATCACATTTCATTACATCACATCATATCATCAGAGTGTACAACAACACACAACAATAAACAGTGCAGCGGAAAAAGAAATACTATATACTAGTAATACGCCATGCCATCCAGCTTGCCTCCAGCAACTCCAGAATATCCAGAATATCCTGATAAACCTAACTCTTAACTGCCCGTGTGGAAATTGTGGGCACCCAGAGTTTAGAAAGGAAAACAATAAACTCCAAGTCAGTCATGTGACTGGTGTGAGAACTCAAAACAGTTTATTTAACTTTAAAATCAAAATAGAGAGATATTTTTAAATTCAATTCGCAATGCTTTTAAAAATGAGACTACCATAAGGCCTCCCGCACACACACACAATGCAAACGCAGAATCGGAGGAGATTTCTCCTTATGATAGTCAAAGATGCTTGATACGCATTTAAAATGACATTTGATATTATTATTAGTGTATAGTGTAGGAAAAATTTATTTCGAAAGTAGAATATAAATCTTAGCCAACATACGACCATTATCGTATGCCTACTATAGCTAACTATGTTCAATAGCAGGTTACCGCCACATTCCATAGCAGGTTATACAACTAAAACCGTACAAGTTTCGTATTGTTTCTTTGGATTTCCAACAAATGGTCAGGCCAAGGAACTTCCCATTGCCACTGAGAATGCCTCTGGATGGACATCCCCGAGAACCAAACCGGATCTCTACCAACACAAGGCCGGGTTACTCCTAACTGAGTAACAACTGACCGAATATGCCATCCCCCGGTCCTTTGGGACCTTTTCACCGAGCGCTCGTAATCAATTCACACAATCATAAAGTGTTTTCAACATGAGTAAGTATCTGGGCTCCATACCATGATACCACCCTTTTCCAGAAGGAAATGGACACATCCTAAAGGGTGCTACCCCTCATAACCTTGCTGCTTCTTTCCTGTTTTGACCATTCACGGGGTGTGAGGCTCGACGAAGTCACGTCCACAAAAACATACTTTATACAAAAGCCATGCTTTGGGTCAACAAATGATCAACACAATGATCACTAAGATAGACGATCAAATAAATGATCCTATCACAAATAATCAACACAATGATCATTTCAGCATCACTCAGCATGTCACATTACCAAACTGGGAATATATCGCTGATAACATTCAACTACATAACCTTTGAGCACATACGTCTCAAAGAAGGGTGTTAAGCAAAGAATAAATTCTCCGCCACCAACAGAAATATATTTGAAAGAAATCGGCTTTATATCTCAAATTGTAATGTCAGGCATACAATCCATACAAGTCTGTTCCGGGATCGAACAAAACCGAAGGCACTTACAAAGAAGTCCTTGCAATCCGGATATTCACAATCCTGATCGGATTTCCCATCACTTATGGAATCTCTATACCAGGTGCGACCCAGTGCAGAGACAATCGATAGGTCATCCTATCGCTCTCGCAAATACCGGTCTTCAACACCGATCTTCAAATGCAATTCACAACGACGTATCACATATTCGGAATGGGTTATACGACCCCATGGTCCTTTCCCGGTTAACCCGAATAGTGAGCGCTTATTCAAAAATAAGTGTGCATTCAAATTCAATCAATTCACATCAAATACCCAATCAAAGGGAAATATTGATAGTCGGCTATTGGACTATCAATGGATATGCATACATCACCAGATTCCAAATAATTTTTCAAATTATTTATTTTCCAAAATATCTTTACAAGATATAAAATTCCAACACTTCAAAAATAAATCAATATTTATTTTCAAACAAATTTCACTTTCACATATAAATTCCATAATGAATTTATACTTCAAAATATCCATGCATATATGATTTCAACTATTCATTTCAATTTATCTTCAAAAAGATAAATTCAAATTTTTCACTTCATATTGGAAAACATTCCCATACTTATTAAATAAGTAATTCACAATCTTTTATTTTCAACACTTAGAAAATATTCAATATACTTAAACCGAATTAAGTATATATTTCTTTCTTTAAGGAAATCATTCACTTAACATATTTATTTGGGCCAAAACGAATGTTGCGTAAAACATCGTTACGACAACCCAAAATCACTAGTATAGGGATTCAAAATTAAAATAGATATATAAATCCCAATACTAAACCAAAACATTTCCATTCGGAAATCATTTACTATAACAACAGTGTTATAGTCCACTATTTCCTTTTATTTCTCGAAACATCTATTTCAACAATAAATGTTGAAATCTATGGTTTCAATCTCAATACCTTTTAAAACATCGTTGAATCGTTTTAATTCTATTTAAAACATTCACATTCTAAACAATTTCTTTAACGTGTTATTCACTGTTCAAAAACGTGAATAAACTACGTTAACTAACTTCATCATTTCTATTCACTTTAACTTAAAGGATTATTCACTGTCTAAAACGTGAATATAACTCCATTTCTAAGTTATAACAATTAACTTGTCAAAATAAGTCCTTTGCGAATTTATAAAAACAACGTTTATAAATTCCTTTTCTATTTATTTATAAAAACTTCCTTTTTTATAAATTCCTTTATTAACATTTTTGATTTCATATCTCAATTATAAACTAAAAGTTCATATTATAAGTCAATTGCTTATAAAACGATTATTTTACAAAATCGTTCTTTTTAAAGACTTTTCAATTTATAAACCTTATAACTTATAAGATTTATTTATTTAATAAATCTATTCTTCAAATAATTTCACCAAATTTATAAATCTTACTATTTATAAATTTTGTTTATAACTTCACAGTTTATAATTCTATAAATTTCATTCTATTATGAAATTCATTTTCACTACATTCAAACACTTATAAAAACTCGTTTTATAATGTCTATATTTCAATTTATAAATATCCATTTATAAATCTCTTAATATAAATCAGTTTATATTATTATTCTAAAACGTCTTAAATTTCCTTTATAATCTCATCATCTCGATTTATAAAATAATCAAATTTTATAAATCCTATATTTAAACTTTTATCATATATTCAAAAATCCAATCTAAATTATTTTATAAAATCATTAGTTCATATTTCTCAAAAATCGACTTTTAATCGTATTTCTAAAAATCAGCTTTTTTAACTATATTTCACAAAAACCATAATTTTTATAACTTTAAAAATTATAACGTTTATTTATTTATAATGGATCAATTCCAAAAATATAGTATATTTTCAAAATCACTTTTAAAATCATTTTAAAATCCCAAAATCTGGGTCCAATGATGCTACACACCAAATAGTCAATCACGACTAACAACGATATCATATATCGATATGATAATCCATCAAATATCAAAATATCTGAAATTAAATAAATACTGTTGAGGAATCCAGTTGGATCCCTCCAACCTGTTTCCTGCATTCAAAAACATTAGCACAATACCAATTTCGCTCCAGTACGAAATTATCGCGGTACATGTTCTTATTAAATATTATCCGCTTACTAACGGCGTAATAGGGTCTCATCCGCTAAACAAATAAATGCGGGAAATCAACAACTGCAATATATACATATGCCAATATATATATATTGATATTATATATAATACCAATTTCACTGTTTATGAAATATTCGCGGTATATGTTTATATTAAATAACATCCGCTTACTAACGGCGTATAATGTCTATTTTAACAATCAATAATTTACAGTCATCATTCAAACATGCATTCAAATATTTTAAATCTAACTATTTAAAATAAAATCGAAATCTATTCGATTGAGTGAGAAATTCTCACCTGGGTTTTAATTTCCGTTTTAGCTTTTATTTCGAATAAAATTAAACGCGCGTTTAATTTTACCCGAAATTCTCACTAACTCCAAACGACTCCAAACCAACTCCATCGCGTAGTGCTCGTCCATACGATTCCAACGCAACTGGGTTTGCATTTTTTCGACCTCGTATGAAAAAGTTATGATATTATGAAGTTTATACACGATTTTATAACTTAAATTTACAACAAATATTTAATTCCAAACCCACATCTCATCATCACCCTTGGATCCACATTCCCCCCATCTTAGCCGTGCATAGCATCACCTTCCCCCCTTCGTTCTATCTCCAGGCAACAATACGCAAGAAAACCCATAGGCTAATGAACTAGGGTTTGATAATTCGATCTCATCTCTCAACGAAAACACGATCAGGACGCGCCGTTGCGAAGCCCCCACCCACACACATGTTCGGCCTGAAGCTCTCCATGCTCGGCCCCCTAGATTTGCGTGCGCACGCACGAGAACAACCACGAACGGCCATGCTTTGCTCCCTCATCGTTGCTCCATTCCCGATCATATCCGTATGGATTTCAAGATCTCTTCGTGCTCTATAACTTTCGTGTTGAGAGTTTCTTCTAATCCTTTGTAGATTGGAAGAGATTGAGAGTTTAAATTGGGCAATTTCTGGCCTTAGAATGATAAAGTGGCGGCTAGGTCAAATTAGGGTTTAGTTTTAGTGTTGAAATTTATGAAGGGTGAAGGGTTCTTTTATAGGAAAAGCAAGCGTAAACACTATTCATCCCGGGAATTCCGAACTCCGATTTAGGCGCCGTAACCAGCGTACCTAGGGTTTATCCTGCGTTCCGGACACAATGGAACAGGTTTCGGAAGCTAAGTCGGAAGTATGTGCGAGTTATGGCTGAAAACGTTCAATTTGAATTAAACCGATTTAAGTCGATTTCTAGGCGTTTTAATTTGTACCGGACAAACGGTAAATCCAAACGACTTGAAATTTGAAACCTTACAATAATATCACATTACGGATCCGATGAAACTGGTTTCGTCGAATTCCGAGACTTTTTGAAAAATGGCTATTTTGACTCGCCAAATTTAAATTAAAAATAATTCGATGCGTTTCGAGCTGCCACGCTCAAACGATAACTCCGATTGACACGAAAATTGAAATCCAGTAATAACTAACTATTACGGATCCAATGGAACTGGTTTCGTTCAATTCTGAGACTGTTCAAAAATTGGCTATTTTACAGTCGATTATTAAATATTAAAATATTCAATTTTCACAAATTAACTTTTAATTCGATTTTTAAAAGTTCTAAAATATTTCTATAACTCTAGTATGATTAAATAAAATTTTCCAAATTATTTTAAATCATTTTCAACTCAATTTTCAATTATTTCCATAATTTAACATATTAAATTATCGATTTAATTATCCAATTAAATCCAATAATTCAAATTAAAATTTATTTGACTTATAAATTCACTTATTAATATTTAAAATAAATTAAATATTAAATTTTTAATTAATAAAAATTCTGGGTCGTTACAATCTTTCCCCCTTAAAAGAATTTCGTCCCCGAAATTACAAGTAAGAAAGGTTACAAAATCTATTAACTTTTCAAAATTCATAATTAAACTTCTTACCATACTTTACTAAGTTTTCAAATTATACTTAGTTATCTTTTCAAAAACAACTATTATCATTTAACTTTCAACTCCAAAACAAAGTTAAAGTTTTCAAAACTTTCTAAATTTTCTCAAAATTTTTCTAACGCCTTAAATTTCCGGAAAAATTCGCCATGTCTCCTTTGCGCGGCTCGATCCGAAAAAAAAATGACAGTATATATATCACAAATATACATCTCATCAAGTAATGAGGCATCCCGAAGGGAAAAAAGTGTAAAAGTACGATATTTAATCCGAGATATGTACCTTATATTTTATTAGCAAGCATATACGGCTAATATAGCGTAAAAGCGAACTCCAAATGCGAAGCAACGCGATCCGCACCTACTAATCACTCAACAAACAACATGAGAATATGCACATATGCAAATAATCTCAATATACAACATATAGAAACATAACTATACATGTCACATAGCAAATGCAACTAAAGCAATATATATTCAACCATCAACCAACTACATTCATAACCAATAATATTCATTCATATTCTCATTCATATATAATGAATTGGTTTTCACTTTAAATCACATTTGATTCGTTTACGTTGGATTTTATCAACATTCATTCTCAATTTTAATTAGTTTGCATTTACTAATTGAATCTAATTCACATTCAATTCTATTCAACTTATTTTCTTCAAGTTTGAATTCAATTTCATAGCTTTCAATTTCATTAACACTTAATGAATTATATACAATCAATCAACAATCATATAACAACCAATGTATATTAATTTCAACCAAATTCCTTTGCTTATATTCATTCTCATTCAATTGATTATCATTCAATCCATTTATTCAATTCAATTACAAAGTTGAATTTCTATTACATAACTCAAGTTCATATGCCACTCAACAAACCAATCATCACAATATAAAACAAATTTTATATTCACTAACAAATACGCACTCATAGCTATTATTACACTCAAACTCATTCTAGAGTACTGCTGACTCTATCTCTAATGAATTATACCCAATAGAACCATGGTTGTCGCTTAACCATCAGCTCTGATACCAAATGTAAAGATCTAGGCTTTTCAACCGTCGACAGCAGTCACAACCGGTAGGCTTTTCAACCATCCCAGCCCCACCGTGGCTTACACTGGTACCCCAGACCTTGCTTTTACGGCCAGCCTCTCGACTGTCACAGCTTACGCCTAACCAACCCCCTAAAAGAGGATGTGTGGGAGTAAGAGTCTCCCGTTCGCCACCAAACCGCGAAGCGAGAACCGCCCATCACATAGCCCAATAGCTTAACAAGACTGGTGTGAGAACTCAAAACAGTTTATTTAACTTTAAAATCAAAATAGAGAGATATTTTTAAATTCAATTCGCAATGCTTTTAAAAATGAGACTACCATAAGGCCTCCCGCACACACACACAATGCAAACGCAGAATCGGAGGAGATTTCTCCTTATGATAGTCAAAGATGCTTGATACGCATTTAAAATGACATTTGATATTATTATTAGTGTATAGTGTAGGAAAAATTTATTTCGAAAGTAGAATATAAATCTTAGCCAACATACGACCATTATCGTATGCCTACTATAGCTAACTATGTTCAATAGCAGGTTACCGCCACATTCCATAGCAGGTTATACAACTAAAACCGTACAAGTTTCGTATTGTTTCTTTGGATTTCCAACAAATGGTCAGGCCAAGGAACTTCCCATTGCCACTGAGAATGCCTCTGGATGGACATCCCCGAGAACCAAACCGGATCTCTACCAACACAAGGCCGGGTTACTCCTAACTGAGTAACAACTGACCGAATATGCCATCCCCCGGTCCTTTGGGACCTTTTCACCGAGCGCTCGTAATCAATTCACACAATCATAAAGTGTTTTCAACATGAGTAAGTATCTGGGCTCCATACCATGATACCACCCTTTTCCAGAAGGAAATGGACACATCCTAAAGGGTGCTACCCCTCATAACCTTGCTGCTTCTTTCCTGTTTTGACCATTCACGGGGTGTGAGGCTCGACGAAGTCACGTCCACAAAAACATACTTTATACAAAAGCCATGCTTTGGGTCAACAAATGATCAACACAATGATCACTAAGATAGACGATCAAATAAATGATCCTATCACAAATAATCAACACAATGATCATTTCAGCATCACTCAGCATGTCACATTACCAAACTGGGAATATATCGCTGATAACATTCAACTACATAACCTTTGAGCACATACGTCTCAAAGAAGGGTGTTAAGCAAAGAATAAATTCTCCGCCACCAACAGAAATATATTTGAAAGAAATCGGCTTTATATCTCAAATTGTAATGTCAGGCATACAATCCATACAAGTCTGTTCCGGGATCGAACAAAACCGAAGGCACTTACAAAGAAGTCCTTGCAATCCGGATATTCACAATCCTGATCGGATTTCCCATCACTTATGGAATCTCTATACCAGGTGCGACCCAGTGCAGAGACAATCGATAGGTCATCCTATCGCTCTCGCAAATACCGGTCTTCAACACCGATCTTCAAATGCAATTCACAACGACGTATCACATATTCGGAATGGGTTATACGACCCCATGGTCCTTTCCCGGTTAACCCGAATAGTGAGCGCTTATTCAAAAATAAGTGTGCATTCAAATTCAATCAATTCACATCAAATACCCAATCAAAGGGAAATATTGATAGTCGGCTATTGGACTATCAATGGATATGCATACATCACCAGATTCCAAATAATTTTTCAAATTATTTATTTTCCAAAATATCTTTACAAGATATAAAATTCCAACACTTCAAAAATAAATCAATATTTATTTTCAAACAAATTTCACTTTCACATATAAATTCCATAATGAATTTATACTTCAAAATATCCATGCATATATGATTTCAACTATTCATTTCAATTTATCTTCAAAAAGATAAATTCAAATTTTTCACTTCATATTGGAAAACATTCCCATACTTATTAAATAAGTAATTCACAATCTTTTATTTTCAACACTTAGAAAATATTCAATATACTTAAACCGAATTAAGTATATATTTCTTTCTTTAAGGAAATCATTCACTTAACATATTTATTTGGGCCAAAACGAATGTTGCGTAAAACATCGTTACGACAACCCAAAATCACTAGTATAGGGATTCGAAATTAAAATAGATATATAAATCCCAATACTAAACCAAAACATTTCCATTCGGAAATCATTTACTATAACAACAGTGTTATAGTCCACTATTTCCTTTTATTTCTCGAAACATCTATTTCAACAATAAATGTTGAAATCTATGGTTTCAATCTCAATACCTTTTAAAACATCGTTGAATCGTTTTAATTCTATTTAAAACATTCACATTCTAAACAATTTCTTTAACGTGTTATTCACTGTTCAAAAACGTGAATAAACTACGTTAACAAACTTCATCATTTCTATTCACTTTAACTTAAAGGATTATTCACTGTCTAAAACGTGAATATAACTCCATTTCTAAGTTATAACAATTAACTTGTCAAAATAAGTCCTTTGCGAATTTATAAAAACAACGTTTATAAATTCCTTTTCTATTTATTTATAAAAACTTCCTTTTTTATAAATTCCTTTATTAACATTTTTGATTTCATATCTCAATTATAAACTAAAAGTTCATATTATAAGTCAATTGCTTATAAAACGATTATTTTACAAAATCGTTCTTTTTAAAGACTTTTCAATTTATAAACCTTATAACTTATAAGATTTATTTATTTAATAAATCTATTCTTCAAATAATTTCACCAAATTTATAAATCTTACTATTTATAAATTTTGTTTATAACTTCACAGTTTATAATTCTATAAATTTCATTCTATTATGAAATTCATTTTCACTACATTCAAACACTTATAAAAACTCGTTTTATAATGTCTATATTTCAATTTATAAATATCCATTTATAAATCTCTTAATATAAATCAGTTTATATTATTATTCTAAAACGTCTTAAATTTCCTTTATAATCTCATCATCTCGATTTATAAAATAATCAAATTTTATAAATCCTATATTTAAAACTTTTATCATATATTCAAAAATCCAATCTAAATTATTTTATAAAATCATTAGTTCATATTTCTCAAAAATCGACTTTTAATCGTATTTCTAAAAATCAGCTTTTTTAACTATATTTCACAAAAACCATAATTTTTATAACTTTAAAAATTATAACGTTTATTTATTTATAATGGATCAATTCCAAAAATATAGTATATTTTCAAAATCACTTTTAAAATCATTTTAAAATCCCAAAATCTGGGTCCAATGATGCTACACACCAAATAGTCAATCACGACTAACAACGATATCATATATCGATATGATAATCCATCAAATATCAAAATATCTGAAATTAAATAAATACTGTTGAGGAATCCAGTTGGATCCCTCCAACCTGTTTCCTGCATTCAAAAACATTAGCACAATACCAATTTCGCTCCAGTACGAAATTATCGCGGTACATGTTCTTATTAAATATTATCCGCTTACTAACGGCGTAATAGGGTCTCATCCGCTAAACAAATAAATGCGGGAAATCAACAACTGCAATATATACATATGCCAATATATATATATTGATATTATATATAATACCAATTTCACTGTTTATGAAATATTCGCGGTATATGTTTATATTAAATAACATCCGCTTACTAACGGCGTATAATGTCTATTTTAACAATCAATAATTTACAGTCATCATTCAAACATGCATTCAAATATTTTAAATCTAACTATTTAAAATAAAATCGAAATCTATTCGATTGAGTGAGAAATTCTCACCTGGGTTTTAATTTCCGTTTTAGCTTTTATTTCGAATAAAATTAAACGCGCGTTTAATTTTACCCGAAATTCTCACTAACTCCAAACGACTCCAAACCAACTCCATCGCGTAGTGCTCGTCCATACGATTCCAACGCAACTGGGTTTGCATTTTTTCGACCTCGTATGAAAAAGTTATGATATTATGAAGTTTATACACGATTTTATAACTTAAATTTACAACAAATATTTAATTCCAAACCCACATCTCATCATCACCCTTGGATCCACATTCCCCCCATCTTAGCCGTGCATAGCATCACCTTCCCCCCTTCGTTCTATCTCCAGGCAACAATACGCAAGAAAACCCATAGGCTAATGAACTAGGGTTTGATAATTCGATCTCATCTCTCAACGAAAACACGATCAGGACGCGCCGTTGCGAAGCCCCCACCCACACACATGTTCGGCCTGAAGCTCTCCATGCTCGGCCCCCTAGATTTGCGTGCGCACGCACGAGAACAGCCACGAATGGCCATGCTTTGCTCCCTCATCGTTGCTCCATTCCCGATCATATCCGTATGGATTTCAAGATCTCTTCGTGCTCTATAACTTTCGTGTTGAGAGTTTCTTCTAATCCTTTGTAGATTGGAAGAGATTGAGAGTTTAAATTGGGCAATTTCTGGCCTTAGAATGATAAAGTGGCGGCTAGGTCAAATTAGGGTTTAGTTTTAGTGTTGAAATTTATGAAGGGTGAAGGGTTCTTTTATAGGAAAAGCAAGCGTAAACACTATTCATCCCGGGAATTCCGAACTCCGATTTAGACGCCGTAACCAGCGTACCTAGGGTTTATCCCGCGTTCCGGACACAATGGAACAGGTTTCGGAAGCTAATTCGGAAGTATGTGCGAGTTATGGCTGAAAACGTTCAATTTGAATTAAACCGATTTAAGTCGATTTCTAGGCGTTTTAATTTGTACCGGACAAACGGTAAATCCAAACGACTTGAAATTTGAAACCTTACAATAATATCACATTACGGATCCGATGAAACTGGTTTCGTCGAATTCCGAGACTTTTTGAAAAATGGCTATTTTGACTCGCCAAATTTAAATTAAAAATAATTCGATGCGTTTCGAGCTGCCACGCTCAAACGATAACTCCGATTGACACGAAAATTGAAATCCAGTAATAACTAACTATTACGGATCCAATGGAACTAGTTTCGTTCAATTCTGAGACTGTTCAAAAATTGGCTATTTTACAGTCGATTATTAAATATTAAAATATTCAATTTTCACAAATTAACTTTTAATTCGATTTTTAAAAGTTCTAAAATATTTCTATAACTCCAGTATGATTAAATAAAATTTTCCAAATTATTTTAAATCATTTTCAACTCAATTTTCAATTATTTCCATAATTTAACATATTAAATTATCGATTTAATTATCCAATTAAATCCAATAATTCAAATTAAAATTTATTTGACTTATAAATTCACTTATTAATATTTAAAATAAATTAAATATTAAATTTTTAATTAATAAAAATTCTGGGTCGTTACAAGATGTTTTCAAAAATGTTTTAAAATCCAATTATAATCCTCTTGAGATGATAAGCGAATTTATTAAATCGGATAAGATTTAGGAGAAAAATATTATAAGTAGGATTATGGAAACTTAAATAAATTACCAAGTATAAGATAGGAGTTTTCTGAAGGCGAAATAAAGTTTGCAAAGCATAGTGAGGCAATTGAGTTTGAGAATTTACAAGTAAATGTGTATATTGATTTTTGAGAAAGAAATAAGAAAATAAACAAATGTTTTCAAGAGTTGAATATAAATTGAAGCAAAGAAATATTCCGACCATGGGAAAAAGATTTAAATGGTTCCATGAAAATAAAAGGAGTTCGAAAACTGTTTTAAAAAGGGTTGAAATATGAAGATAATATCTTAAATAAATATTTTAAGATAAATAATTTGAGGAAAATTATTTAAGACTTGTTGGTTGCTTGTGGATGATTATTTGATAGTTAAATAACCGACTATCAATATTGGCCAACGCGCTGATCGTTTCGAAGAGTCTGTGATCGAATTTGATTATCCGAAAACCACTTCGATCCGGTTTGAAGGATAACGAATGAAGACCGCGAAGATGATGAAGACGGTGATTCGGTTTGTCCAGACCCAGGGCAACTTGTATAGACGAATGCTTTCAGAACATCGTCAGGGGGACGATGATAATTCTAAGTGGGACTCGTTCTTGAAAGGTAACGCTTAGCCTCAAGCCTCATCAACCGAGAATGGCTAAAATAGGGGAGGTACGACAAGGCTAGGTGGGTAGCACTCACTTCAGGGTGAGGTCATCCCTGTCTAGATGTCCCTTTTTATTTCGGCTTAGTGGGTGGTTGGTCGCGCCAACCACGGGTGATCTTACTCGTGATTATTCAATAAGGGGTACTCCTGGCTTTGTGTTGTAGGGGGTCGGGTGTGATCCTCGGTACTCTGATCTAGACCAGGTACTGTGATGGGCGGTACCCCGGTAGCTCTGCCATTGTATGGAATCCAATCTCCAATAATCGCCTGTACGGTTTTGATTGTGCCCAGCTATTGCTGAAACGTGAGATGCAAGCATTTCATCTAGATTCTATTTTACTTTCAATAGACCCTATTATAATATCAAAGGATTTTAATAAAAAATGTTTTGGCTATCGTAAGGCAAAAACCCGACATGTTTATTTGTGGCGTGGTCTTACGAGATGCTTTTGTTTTACAAAGGATTTTGGAAATATAATAATCCAATTGAGTGTGATTTCTCATGCTGGTTTTCCAGACTGACTCGGGTGTTGTTTTATATGATGCTCGGATCAGACCGAGTTCAAGAGGATCAGGTTAAAAGCTAAGGAGTTCAGGAGACGAGCCGGATGACAGAGCGTACTTCCGTATTTGACTATTATTTCCGCTGTTTATGGACAAGTATTAAGTTGTCTCTATATGGTTGTTATTGTACACTGATGATGGTATGTATAAATATATAACAGTACAGATTTCTTTCTATTTAAAAGCTGTTATTATATATTATATTTTGTTCTGCTGCGATTGTGAGACTCTGATGTTGTTTTTCTTCTTCTTCTTCTACCTCTTTCTTCTTTATACTCGAAGACTCGTACTTTTGTGCCACTTTGGACAGAATTGTTGTGGGATTTTGTCAGTTCAAAGGGGTACAGATTTGCGGGCCTTTACAATTGGTATCAGAGCTGAAAGATTAAGCGAGAACCTTGGCTCTGGTGGGGATTACTCATTAGAGATAGAGTTAGTAGTACTCTAGAATGAGTTTGAGCGTAATAATAAATATGATTGCGTATTTGTTAGTGAATATAAAATGGTTTTATATTGTGTTGATTGATTTATTGAGTGGCATATGAACCTTTGTCAACACAGTCTGCAAAACTGTGCCGAAGGGGTTTCTAAACACTTGAATAGAATAATTCGACACAATATTGTTTTCGAAAGCGGGTAAATTCAATAATTTTACCCAAAAATATATTTTTTGATATAAAAAGAAATAATTTTCTACAAATTATTATATATAATTAAAGTGTTTGGATGGTAGAATTATAGACAAATAAGATTATAAAGATTTAAAATGGCTTATATAACCAAGGAAAGTATGAGATTGAATTTTGGAGTTAAAATTTGAAAATGAAGTCAGAAATGAGGATTTAACTTGGATTAAGTTGAAATTTAATTTTTGGAATTTAATTAATGGTGATGAAGATAATAATAATATAAATAAATTAGTGAAGTAAATAAAATTTAGAATGTGAATAAACTGGACTGGAAAATTTAATAGAAATTAAATTGGGTTGAAATTAACTTACGCTAAGTTTAATGTTTGAATTTGAATAAGTTTAAGTGAAAATAAGTTCTTATTTAATTAAATCCAAGTGAATTGGTAGGTTAAAGAGAATAGACCGATGCTCGATTTAACGGAAGTTAAGCTAAACAGATTGAATTGAAATAAAATTCAGTCGAGTTATAGATATTATTAAGTGGAATTAAATTCTTACTTCTATAAGTAAAAGTAAGTTAAATAAGAATTGTATTGGGGTGTATAAATTGAAAATATCCCATAAAGGTTAAAAGGATTGAAATAAGGATATACTTGATTAATTGAAAATATATAATCTCGGGTTAAAAGTAGAATGTGAATGGGATTGATTGTAAATCAATGGAAGTGTGAATATCAATAAGTGTGTGACTTACAAATCTAAAAGAGTAAAAGAAAACCCAAAATAGAATTGTTTGATATTTTGGTGAATGAAATACAAATCCAATCTTGAATTATAAAATAGGAATTCAAGTAAAGTAATAAAGTGATTTTTGAAGATAAAATCAAATATTTAATTGTAAATTGGAAATGAGCTAGTAGGATAATTAATTATATAATGCATATGAAAATGGAACCTAAGTTGGATGAATAAAGTTGAAGTTTGAGTCAATAATGGAATTGGAAACGAAATCCGAGTTATAAATATAAAGTCAACTTGGAATTGTAAGTGAATTAAACATGAATTAAAGTTGTTGTGGAATGGGATTAAAATAGAGATGATTTGAGTTGCAAATAAGTCCAATTCGTGTATAAATAAGTTAAACATGACCTTGTTATTAATAAAATAAATTCGAGTGAATTGGATATGGAAATGTGAAATTTAAATAGATTATGAGATTTGCTAATTGAATTAAATGGAATTTGATTAGATGTGAATCTAGTTAAAATGGAAATGAACTTAAGTATGAAGTTGGAATAAGTAAATTAACTTAAGTTAAAAATAATAAAAGTTGGCTTCGAGTAAGGGTGGAAGCCCATTAAATGAAAACTTCGATGAATTTAATTTGGGAAATGGTTATTAATTTGTAAGCATGGAAGTATCGAGCTTAATAAAATGGTTTGAAAGGAACCAATGCAGAGGTGGAATAAAATGCAAATGTATGGTTTGTAAATAAAGTAGAATGGAATGGACTTTAAAATGATAAGTAAATTGAATTAAATTAGTAAGTGGAATGGATTCGAAGAATAATAATAATAATAATCAAATCAAAGATTTAAAAAGGAGATTGTTTATAAGGAAAATAAACTTAGGTTATGGGATTGAAATAAGTTGAAGAAAATAAATAACTTAAATAATTGAATAGAAGCTCGGCTTAAGTAAATATGTTAATGGTTACTTAATGGGGTATTTCCAAGCTGAATAAAGTGGTTTCGAATGAAACCTATGCAAACATATTAAATAAAATACAGTGTATGGTTATGAATAAGTTAAAATGAAATGAAACCGATATAAATTGAGTTAGAAACAATTTAAAATGGTTATGAGCTCAAGTGATTGTTTATTTGCATAAATCTCGTCGAATTGCATAAAAATTGATTTTCGTTTGTCGTAAACAAGATTAAATAAAAATCCGATGGATTAATAGAAATAAATAAAGTGGATTTTGGAATCAATTGAAATGAATATGAGTTGTTTGGACATAAAAATGAACTGAAGATAAGCAAGTGAGTTGTAAATCACTTAAGTTGAATGCAAATGGCATATGAATCGGTTAAAAGCAATTGAACTAGTTTGAAAACCATACAAATTGCTTATGGAAGTTATTTAGAATTCATCACTTTTAGTATTGATGTGTTGTAGTTGCTTATACGAGTGAAATGTTATAAATTTCATAGATATGTTGCTTATATGTTTAAATTGAGTAAGTACAGGTACCGGGGATCATTTGGCTGGATTTTGGTTGCACAAATCACTAAATAAATAAGCCTCTTGCTTATAAATGCTAAATAAAGGTATGCCTATGCAATAAAAGTTAGGAAATATGAACTATTGCTTGTTTTTTTGTTTTCCCGACCATGTGGGTCGATGTATATATATATATCTCTTGTAAAATTGCAAAAACTCGTCTGTACGAAGGAGACTCTGCCAAAAAGTTTTAGAAATTTTGAAAGTTAGAAAATTTTGGAAAATTTTGGAAAATATTTTTACTAACGGCAAAACGATTTAAAATTGGAATAATAAATGTTGAAATTAGAATTAAAAACCAATTGTTTGGGATAAAGGGAAGGACTATGATGGTGAATAACAAGTCTAACAACGTAACTTTTAAAAAGTTAGTGGGTTTGGGCATTCTTCTGTGTTAGTAATTTCGGGGACGAAATTCTTTTAAGGGGGGAGGAATGTAACAACCCGGATTTTTATAACTGTTAATTTGAGATATTTAAAATAGATTTAAATATTCGATTTGAACTATGAATTGATTTTTAATATGAAAGGTTTTGTTTTATTTATTAAAAAGGATTCAGAATTTAAATATAGCAATCTATTGAATAAATTAGTTATTTAAGTAGTAATTGGATAATGGGTAAAATATAAAATCTGGAGTTATAAGCTTGTTAAAAATACTTTAAAGACTTGTAAACTCTATATTGATAATAATAAAGGTAATAAAAGTGTAAAAAAATTGAATTTGGTAATGATTTGTTCAATTTTAAAAATATATCGTTTAAATTAATATTTAAAAATAGCCTTCCGAGGCACAGTTTCAGAATTCGATGAAACTAGTCCATTGGATCCGTAATATTGATTATTATCGGATTTCAAATTTCGTAGCTTTCGGAGCTATCGTGTGATCGTACGAAATATAAGCGCCTAGAAAATAATTAATTGAATTAATTTTAATGGTCAATCCAAAAAGCTATCTTCTCTGTACGATCGAATTAGGACTCGAAACCTTTTCCACTGAGTTCGGAATAGGTTTATAACATTATAGACGCGTGAGTGGCACGTATCGATAGGAGGTCAAAATTTTGAATTTGCGTAATTCGAGAAGATTTAAATTTAAAATAATATTATATATATGGTTTGACCAGCCAAGTTTCCTTTCACTTAATTTTTTTTCCAGAGCACTGTAGCTTGTTAATTTGAGCACGCATGAATCACGTCCATCATTTTTATTTTTATTTTTTTCTAACAAGACATTTCGATATAAAATAAATCAATCAATCTTCCTCAACACACAGCCACATTCGTTTTATACCCCGAGCCTTCTTCCTTATCTCGAAATTAAATTCACTCCTCATATAATGGCCGCATCCTTTCGTTTTCAAAATCAAATCATCGAGAGAAAAAAAGGGGCGCGACGTTTTCGCGATTTAAATGTAGGCTCGAATCGAATCGAATGCGGGGGGGGGGGGGGGGGGGGGGGGGACGAGCGAAATCGAATCGCGTTTGAGCGGTGATGTTGAAGCTCGATCACGAGAACGGAATTGGATTGGTGCAAGACTCGCTGCGATGGGGGCGGTGGCGACTCATTTAGATAGCCGCATCAGTGAGAGTTTGCACGATGGCGGAGTAGTTCGAGTAGTGGGTCGTGGGATGTTTTGGGTCGTGGGTGTTAGCGACAGTGGAGGCCAAAGTTGAAGCGTCGATGAAGCCTCAACCGTTTGAGGTGGGCACGCAGCGACAGTTTGGGCAAAGTCGTGGAGGCAGTCGCGTGTGAGAGGCCGTGGGCTAGGGTTTCTGTGTGCAGTGAGGTATATTTCTATGTTTTATTTGGAAATTTAGATTTTGTTGACAGTAAGTTAGGGTTTTGATTTTGAAAAAACTTACCGTTAAATAGTTTTAATTCTTAAATTAATCCTAGTTTAATTTAATTATATGTGCATACAAAGAAGGGAATATTTACAGTAAAGCTAAAATGTTTTCTGTTTTAAATTTAAAATACATGTTAGGAAGATAAATTTATTTTCTTTAGAATAAGTATATATATATATTTAGGCAAGGCAGAAACATCTATATAGAAAACAAATTTTTATTATACACGCATATTTAATTTGTACAGTAAAACAGAAATTATATATATATAAGACTTTGAAAAAAATATAAAGATTAGATTTTCAAAATAAATATAATTCATTTTGGTATAAGTAATTACAAAGAAGAAACTAAAATAAATATTTACCTCTATGTTTTATATATTGCTAGTTCATTTTAAAATAATTTAATTAGGGTGATTAATTTGTTTAATTTACTTGTTTAATTATTTTAGTTACTAAATGATTTTCAAAAAAAGAGAATTAGTTTAAAATTTAATTATTTGTTGAAATAAATCATTATCAAAATTAAATTATTAGATTAAAATAAATTTATTTAAGTGGAAATAAATTGTCCGATTTGTTCGAATATTAATAATATCATATAATTGTTTATATAAGGTCAAAAGTTGGGAAATCGGGTCAAGATTGGAAAGGATTGCAACTTAAAAGCAAAGGTGAGATTTTCTCACTCATATGGATGCCTTATTAATTGGATATTAAATTTAAATCATTGGATGTGTTTGGTTGATTTATAATAATTTATTCGCTGGATGATATTATATTTAGTAGTTTATATATATATATATATGTATATTGGAATGATTGATTTTCCCGCATAATATAGCGGATGAGACCCTATACGCCGCATAATAGCGGATGATATTATATAAATGCATATACCGCGATATTTCACCTTGAGGTGGAATTGGTATTTTATTTTGTGCTAACATCTGTGGATGCAGGGAAAACAAGTTGGAGGGATCCAACAGGATTCCTCAAAGATATTTATTATATATATATATGTTGTCATATGTCAGGATGGATGAATTAATATGGAATTGCATGCGAATTGAATTATTAAGTGTTAAATAATATTGAAATTGAAATTTGGTAATTTTTAAATACCATAAATAATTTAATTGAAGGAAGTTAAAATGAAACTTAAATTAAAAGAACATTTATTTAGGATTTGGATTTACTTCTACTGAGAATAAAGTAAAATAAAAAGTATATCTATCACCTTGAATATACTTAAATTGGTTAAAGTTGAGTTTGGGAAAAATTAAATTATGTATAAAAGACTTAAAGAAATATTAGAATTAATGAGTGGATTTGAAGTAAAGCGAAATTTTATTAAGAAATAAAAGAACTTTATTAAGGTATGAAATAGGATTTTATTAAGGAACACTATGGAATTGTATTGGAGAATGAAATTATAAAGATAGGATTTTTGAATAAAATTGTTTTTATAAATAAATGGAAAACTCAAGAGAAGTTATAAATTTATAAATGGGATTGTAAAGGAGATAGAAAGGTATCAGTAGATATGTAAAGAGATAAGTTATGAAGAGAATTTATATTGAGTATAAAATTTGTTTGAAAGGAAATAGTAGAATATTTCCGAAGGTGAAAAATGAGAATATAGTTCGTTGAGATAGGAATAAAGAGTAATCTATGGATGAATATTGGACTTGTAAAAAAATATATAATATTAATTTGTTTTAAAAGGGAATTTTTTTTACTGTACTCTATAATTTGTAGAGAACTATTATCTATATTTATAATATTCCGGCATGGTTAGTTTAATGCTTAATATTTATTAAAATAAATTCTAGTTTTCTAAATCAGTTTTGTAAATTTGTCAATAACTGGGTATGATTTTAATATTTATATCTAGTTTACCTTAAACCATAATTTGAAAATAAAACCATTATTCTTATTTTATAAGTCTAGATGTTTTCAAAAATGTTTTAAAATCTAATTATAATCTTCTTGAGATGATAAGCGAGTTTATTAAATGGGATAAGATTTAGGAGAAAAATCTTATAAGTAGGATTATGGAAACTTAAATAAATTACCAAGTATAAGATAGGAGTTTCCTGAAGGCGAAATAAAATTTGCAAAGCAAAGTGGGGAAATTGAGTTTGAGAATTTACAAGTAAATATGTATATTGATTTTTGAGAAATAAATAAGAAAATAAATGAATGTTTTCAAGAGTTGAATATAAATTGAAGTAAAGAAATATTCCGACTATGGGAAAAAGATTTAAATGGTTCCATGAAAATAAAAGGAGTTTGAAAACCGTTTTAAAAAGGGTTGAAATATGAAGATAATATCTTAAATAGATATTTTGAGATAAATAATTTGAGGATAATTATTTAAGACTTGATGGTTGCTTGTGGATGATTATTTGATAGTTAAATAACCGACTATCAATATTGGCCAATGCGCTGATTGTTCCGAAGAGACTGGGATCAGATTTAATTATCCGAAGACCACGTCGATACGGTTTGAACGATAACGAATGAAGACCGTGAAGATGATGAAGACGGTGATTCGGTTTGTCCAGATCCAGGGCAACTTGTGAGACTCGTACTTTTGTGCCACTTTGGACAGAATTGTTATGGGATTTTGTCAGTTCAAAGGGGTACGGATTTGCGGGCCTTTACACTAATCTAGATCTAAACCATGGTTAAGTTAATCATTCAAGTCCTTCCATTAGACAAAACCAATTTTGCAAAGAAGTCCCTCTTCTAAAATAATTTAATTTGCATAGCAAATCACTTTGCAAAATTCCCAAAAATTCCATAAATTCACTTTAATCATGTTGTCTAACATATCAAAATTCCAGACCCAAATTTTCCATATATTTTCTAAAATAAATTTGTTAACCCAAATAATCATATTTTCCTTTGAAAATTCATAATAATATTTCCATAACTTAGAAAATTATCAAAAGTGAAACCCACCTCCAAAATCATGTTTCTCATAATATAAAAATTTCACATGGCATCCGAACATCATTAAATCTCGGTTTTACCCTAAAACCATAGATAATCTCTTTTAAACAATCTCGTTTGAATCATATAAATTATAAATCAAGCATATCATCATCCAATATATCATAAAAGTGAATTTACCCTTAAATATGAAAATATACATTCAAAAACAAATAGAGATGGAATTATTATTCACCTTGATTTAGATAAGGAAATTGGATTGAGATTGACTTTCCCTAAGCTTGATTCTCTAGCTTTTAATTTGATTACTTCTTGTTAATGGCCGGCCTCTCTCTTGCATTTAGTTTTCAAAGTGACGTGAATGAGAAGCAAAATGTTAGGAACGAAAACATATAAAGGTAGAGGTTATGGATGAAAATTCCTAATATACCCTTACGTAATTTGATTAACCCCAAAACCATTCTTTAAACCATTAATTATTATGTTAGGCTTGGCCCTTAATTAGTTAATTCAAGTATCAATCCCGTTATCACTTAACATTTATATTATTCTGTTTAATTTATCTAATTAAATCTTCTGAATAATGTTATCAAAAATTAAGAATGTTACAAGCTCCCCTCCTTAAAGAATTTCGTCCTCGAAATCCAATAAGGACTAATACTAAACATAGAAATCTTCTGCAACGATTCCTAATAACCATACTAGTATACCTTTCTAGGAACTATATATATAAATCCAATACAGACATACCTTCAAAGCAGATCAGGATAAGTATCTCGAATCCAGTCCTTTGTCTCCCATGCACAATCCTTCTCGTTGTCACTCCACTGAACTTTCAACAACTTAACTGTCCCGTCCCTCAATATTTTCTCTTCTCTTGTTACGACCCAAACTGATTGTCTATCAAAAGTCAAATTAGGCTCTACTTGTGACGACCCGCCCTTCTCACTACCAGAAAGACGCATCATCATTAAGAAAGAAAGAGATAGAAATAGAAAAGAATAAAAAAGAAAGAACAAAAACATCAGAATCTCACAGCGGAACGGAAAAAAATATAATATATCACATATCTATTACATAGATTTCATATATCAGAGTTGTACAATATCAATACACATGACAATCAGGCATACATCTGTCACTATATACATAAGAGATACAGTATACATCAAATAACACAGCGGAACTAGATAGATATCTACAACGCTGAAGCCTCCTGCTCCATTGCTCCTCCAGAATTTGACAAAGCCAATCCTGAATCCCTTGGCTACCCGTAAAAAATTGGGTACCCGAGAGTTTATGAAAAACAAAATATAAACTCCGGGTCAGACATGGGTCTGGTATGAGTAAACGGTTTAAATTGTTTAACTTTGAAAACCTTTTAAAACAAAGGTATCACGTAAGACTTCCCACAAATAAATACGGGTAAGTTTTTACCTTACGCTAACCAAAACATTTTATAGGAAATCCAGTGATATTATAATAGTGTCTAGGGTTTTCAAGTAAAATACAGAAATAGCTGAAATGCTTACATCTCACATTCCAACGTAGTCGGGCACAATCAAAACGTACGGCGCTTAATGGAAATTGGATCCCATACAATGGCAGGGCTACTGGGGTACCGCACGTCACAGTACGTGGTCTAGATCACTGTACCGAGGAGCCACCCTAACCCCCCTGCAACACAAGGTCAGAACCATTCCTTACTGAACAGTCCCGAGCAAGATAACCCCGCAGTTGGTGCGCATATCCAACCGCCCACACAGCCGAAATAAAGGGACATCTAGACAGGGGTATATCTCGTCCTGCTTGGGCATGACCCACCTAACCTTGCTGCACCTCCCCTGTTTTAGCCATTTCTGGTTGATGAGGCTTGAGGCTGCGATTACCTTTACAGGACAAATTTCTTAGAATGCTCATCGTCCGCCTGACGATGTGTTGAAAGCATTCCATCCATACAAGTTCGTTCCGGGTTCGAACGAAGCCGAAGGCATTATCTCGTTACACTCATTTTGGAATCACCCTCAGAGTCAACGAGATAACCCTTGCATTCTGAAACACCATCTCAATCTTCACTTGAGAATTCACGACCTAACGTTTAATTTGGATCGATGTGGTTTTCGGAATATCAATTGGATACCCGATCCCGGTCTCATCGAAATCCAAACGCCATTTTAAAGGCCAAGTTGTCTAATTAACTTAAATAGTTAAATAATTTAAATTCAACAATTGAATTAATATAACATTTATCACAGATGAATTATATCCAAATATTATAGATATATCACAGCATATCACAGAGCATCACAAAATATCACCGAATAACTATCACAACCAGATGTTCTATAAACATAACCATCCAAAGCAATCACCTTGAATTCTTAATTTAATCAAGTCAATTACTTTAATTACTTGAGGATTAACCTCTTAATCCTGTTAGATTAATCATTAGTTAATAATTCATTACTTATTCCATTTCAAATTATTTAATTAATAAATCATTTCTTAATTATTATGTATGCCTTAATTGCTTAATTACTTAATCATTATTTAACTAATTACTTTCTTAATCAAGTTATCTAACTTTAATTACTTAAGTAATTATTTCTTAATCATTAATTAACAATCTAAATGAGACAGATTACCTATTTATTTACTGCTAATTACTTCCTTAATTCTTAATTAAATTACTTGATTAATTAACTATAAATCGTTCATTAATTAATTAAGTGGTTAACTCAATTTCACTTATTACTTATAATACATTACTAATTAAGATCACAAAGTAATTACTCTTAATTACTTCTGAATCCAATCAATCACTATTGATTATTCACTTAATTAACATTCAAGACTTCTTGAAATTTGATATCAACTAGATTACTAACTGAAAACATTATTTGTTAATTTACTTAATTTGTTACTTATTAAAAATATTAACAAGATTTTTAAAACATGGTGAAGCTTAACAAAAGAAATCAGTTACTTTAAAATAATTAATTACGAGTTAACTTGTTAATAGACCTTAACTATGATAATCAAACTTGCATTAAATTTTACTTGAAATCTTGAACAGTATTCACTTACTGTGAAACTTAACTGAAACCTATATTTACTAACGATGTCTATAAAATCCTATACTCAGATATAAAAGACCCGAGGTCTCCCCTGCAAAACTCA
This sequence comes from Allium cepa, assembly GCA_030765085.1. NCBI lineage: Eukaryota > Viridiplantae > Streptophyta > Magnoliopsida > Asparagales > Amaryllidaceae > Allium > Allium cepa. The sequence continues at coordinate 819,057,131 of CM060928.1, forward strand.
AACGCCACTTCGAGTTGTTCGCCCCCTTCACCCGAGTAACCCACCCAGATATGCGACTTTACCTTCGTCTCCTTCTTTTTATTTTTTTATTTTTTTATTTATTTTAAGTTTAAACTTTAAACCATCAGTACGAGTTAAAACTACAGAGGATTCTCGCACTCAAACTCGACAGAAACCCGAAGCATCCAACCAAAATTCTTGAGCATAACTCGAGACAGCGCCCTCCCCTTCAATCACTGATACGCCGCCGTGTCATGCACGTGTACGGCGTGGCACGTGGCTTCGACGATCATCTGAGACTTCGCGCAAATCCAAACTAGCACGAATACGTGAAATCCAAAGTCGCATACCATCAAAAATTCCAATTCAAAATTTTTGCAGTTCGAATGAAAGGGACAGTCGACCTCACTGAAACAAAACGTCACGCCACCCACGCATGGTTCACCAGAGACGATAGAAACTCGACTACACCACGTCAGCGTCATCAGAAATCCTGTAACGACAAAGATTTTCGTTCTTCGAAAATTCGACATCGATACTCACTTTATCGACTGCCGAGAAATCAAAGGCCGAAAACCGAGATGTTATGGGTTTTAAAAAGAAAAGAAAAGAAAGAAGAGAGAAAAAGAAGAAAGAAAAAGAAAAATAGAGGGAAAAGAAGATAGACAATTTTTTTAGAAAAACAGAGAAAGAAAACAGAGAATTTGAAAAATAGAAGATAGAAGAATTTTAAAATAGAAGAAAAAGAGAATAGAGGAAAAAGAAAAAAACAGAAGAAAATAGGACGGGACAGAAAGGAAACAACAGAATAACAACAGAATCTCACAATTCGCAGCGGAACAACATATAATAATAAATGAATAATCTTTAAACAAAAAACTATATCAGTTATTACATTACATCACATCATTACATCATATCATCAGAGTGTACAACATCATACAACAATAAACAGTGCAGCGGAAAAGAAGTACTATATAAACTAGTAATACGCCATGCCATCCAGCTTGCCTCCAGCAACTCCAGAATATCCTGATAAACCTAACTCTTAACTGCCCGTGTGGAAAATTGGTGGGCACCCAGAGTTTAAGAAGGAAAACAATAAACTCCGAGTCAGTCATGTGACTGGTGTGAGAACTCAAAACAGTTTATTTATCTTTAAAATCAAATAGAGGAATATTTTTAAATTAATTCGCAATGCTTTTAAAAATGAGACTACCATAAGGCCTCCCGCACACACACACATGCAAACGCAGAATCGGAGGAGATTTCTCCTTATGATAGTCAAAGATGCTTGATACGCATTTTAAATAACATTTGATATTATTATTAGTGCATAGTGTAGAGAAAAATCATTTCGAAAGTAGAATATAAATCTTAGCCAACATAGACATTTCGAACTATGCCTACTATAGCTACCATCCAAACAGTGGTGACCACCATAAGTGAATGGCAGGTTCTACAACTAATACCGTACAAGTTTCGTATTGGGAATTGGATTTCCAACGAATGATCAGGCCAAGGAACTTCCCATTGCCACATGAGAATGCCTCTGGATGGACATCCCCGAGAACCAAACCGGATCTCTACCAACACAAGGCCGGGTTACTCCTAACTGAGTAACAACTGACCGAATATGCCATCCCCCGGTCCTTTGGGACCTTTATCAACCGAGCGCTCGTAATCAATTCACACAATCATAAAGTGTTTTCAACATGAGTAAGTATCTGGGCTCCATACCATGATACCACCCTTTTCCAGAAGGAAATGGACACATCCTAAAGGGTGCTACCCCTCATAACCTTGCTGCTTCTTTCCTGTTTTGACCATTCACGGGGTGTGAGGCTCGACGAATTCACGTCCACAAAAACATACTTTATACAAAAGCCATGCTTTGGGTCAACAAATGATCAACACAATGATCACAAGGATAGACGATCAAATAAATGATCCTATCACAAATAATCAACACAATGATCATTTCAGCATCACTCAGCATGTCACATTACCAAAATGGGATATATCGCTGATAACTTCAACTATATAACCTTTGAGCTCGTACGTCTCAAAGAAGGGTGTTAAGCAAAGAATAAATTCTCCGCCACCAACAGAAATATATTTGAAAGGAATCGGCTTTATATCTCAAATTGTAATGTCAGGCATACAATCCATACAAGTCTGTTCCGGGCTCGAACAAAACCGAAGGCACTTCTTACGAAGCCCTTGCAATACGGGTATTCACAATCCCGATCGAATTTCCCATCACTTAAGGAAATCTCTATACCAGGAGCTACCCAGTGCAGAGACAATCGATAGGTCATCCTATCGCTTTCACAAATACTCGGTCTTCAACACCGATCTTCAAATGCAATTCATAACGACGTATCACATATTCGGAATGGGTTATACGACCCCATGGTCCTTTCCCGGTTAACCCGAATAGTGAGCGCTTATTCAAAAATAAGTGTGCATTCAAATTCAATCAAATCACATCAAATACCCATTCAAAGGGAAATATTGATAGTCGGCTATCGAACTATCAATGGATATGCACACATCACCAGATTCCAAATAATTTTCCAAATTATTTATTTTCCAAAAATATCTTTACAAGATATATAATTTCAACACTTCAAAAATAAATCAATATTTATTTTCAAACAAATTTCACTTTCACATATAAATTCCATAATGAATTTATATTTCAAAATATTCATGCATATACGATTTCAATTATTCATTTTCAATTTATCTTCAAAAAAGATAAATTCTCTATATTCACTTCATATTGGAAAACATTTCCATACTTATTTATTCATAAGTAATTCACAAATTCCTTTTATTTTCAACACTTAGAAAATATTCAATATACTTAAATCGAATTAAGTATATAATTCATTCTTTAAGGAAATCATTCCCTTAAACATATTTATTTGGGCCAAAACGAATGTTGCGTAAAACATCGTTACGACAACCCAAAATCACTAGTATAGGGATTCGAAATTAAAATAGATATATAAATCCCAATACTATACAAAACATTTCCTTTCGGAAATCATTTACTATAACAACAGCGTTATAGTCCACTATTTCCTTTTATTTCTCGAAATCGTCTATTTCAACAATAAATGTTGAAATCTATGGTTTCGAATCTCAACACCTTTAAAACATCGTTAGATCGTTTTAATTCTGTTTAAAATATCACATTCTAAAACATTTTCTTTAACGTGTTATTCACTATTCAAAAATCGTGAACATACTTCGTTAACAAATTTCATCCTTTTATTCAATTTATTTTAAAGGATTATTCACTATTCAAAAATGTGAATATAACTCCATTAATAGGTTATAACAATTAACTTATCAAAATAAGTCGTTTGCGAATTTATAAAACAACGTTTATAAATTCCTCTTCTATTTATTTATAAAACTTCCTTTAATAAATTCTTTTATTAACCTATTCCAGTTTATAACTAAATTATAAACTAAACGTTCATATTATAAGTTAAATACTTATAAAACGATTATTTTATAAGATCGTTCTTTTAAAGACTTTCCAATTTATAAATCTTATAACTTATAAGATTTAATGATTTATCCAATCTATTCTTCAAATAATTTCACCAAATTTATAAATCTTACTATTTATAAATTTCATTTATAACTTCACGGTTTATAATTCTATAAATTTCATTCTTTAATGAAATTCATTTTCACTTAATTCAAACACTTATAAAAACTCGTTTTATAATGTCTATATTTCAATTTATAAATATCCATTTATAAATCTCTTAATATAAATCAGTTTATATTATTCTTCTGAAACGTCTTTAATTCCCTTTATAATTTCACCATTTTGATTTATAAAATAATTAAATTTTATAAATCCTATATTTAAACTTTTGATAATAAATTCAAAAATCCAGTTTAAACTATTTTATAAGGTTATTAATTAATATTTCTCAAAAATCAGCTTTTAACTATATTTCACAAAAACTAAAATTTTTATAACTTTAAAAATTATAACGTTATTTATTTATAATGGATCAATTCCAAAAATATAGTATATTTTCAAAATCACTTTTAAAATCATTTTATAATCCCAAAATCTGGGTCCAATGATGCTACACACCAAATAGTCAATCACGACTACAACGATCCATCATATATCGTATATGATAATCCATCAAATATCAAAATATCTGAAATAAAATAAATACTGTTGAAGAATCCAGTTGGATCCCTCCAACCTGTTTCCTGCATCCAAAAACATTAGCACAATACCAATTTCGCTCCAGTACGAAATTATCGCGGTATATGTTCTTAATAAATATTATCCGCTTAATAACGGCGTAATAGGGTCTCATCCGCAAAAAATACGGGAAATCAATCAACTGCAATATATACATATGCCAATATATATATATTGATATTACATATAATACCAATTTCACTGTTTATGAAATATTCGCGGTATATGTTTTTATTAAATAACATCCGCTTACTAACGGCGCATAATGTCTATTTTAACAATCAATAATTTACAGTCATCATCCAAACATGCATTCAAATATTTTAAATCTAACTATTTAAAATAAAATCGAAATCTATTCGATTGAGTGAGAAGTTCTCACCTTGGTTTTAATTTCCGTTTCAGCTTTTATTTCGAATAAAATTAAACGCGCGTTTAATTTTACCCGAAATTCTCACTAACTCCAAACGACTCCAAACCAACTCCATCGCGTAGTGCTCGTCCATACGATTCCAACGCAACTGAGTTTGCATTTTTTCGACCTCGTATGAAAAAGTTATGTATTTTACAAATTTACACGATTTTATATTAACTAATTTCAACATAACTTATGAAATTTATAACCTCCATCACACTACAGCCATAGGATCTCCATACCCCCTCATCACAGCCGTTCCCCCTTTCTTCCTCAAATGTGCGTTTCCCCCCTACAGACAACACCACGCACACGCAACCCATAAGCAAAATTAGGGTTACAACTCACACCCTCAAACGACGACTATACACGATCACCTCAACGCCATGTCGAAGCCCATTGCTTGCTCTATGCTCGGCCCCAAGCTAGTGGAGCTCGGCCACCTGTAGAGCACGAAAATACGTGCACAACCTCCAAGAGAACGCGGCCCCTATATCCCAAAATACAGCTCCAAACCACATCTCCACCGTTGAATCTCAAGATCTCGATGTGCTCTATCACTTTGTAGTTGAACATTCTTGCTAATTGTCGACGGATTTCGAGATTTGGAGGGAGGAAGGAGATTGATTTTCAGCCTTTGAATTGTAACTGGCGGCTACATGATATTAGGGTTAGGTTTTTAGTGTTGAAATTTATGAAGGGTGAAGGGTTCTTTTATAGAAAAAGCAAGCGTAAACACTATTCATCCCGGGAATTCCGAACTCCGATTTAGACGCCGTAACCAGCGTACCTAGGGTTTATCCCGCGTTCCGGACACAATGGAACAGGTTTCGGAAGCTAATTCGGAAGTATGTGCGAGTTATGGCTGAAAACGCGCAATTTAAATTAAACCGATTTAAGTCGATTTCTAGGCGTTTTAATTTGTACCGGACAAACGGTAAATCCAATTGACTTGAAATTTGAAACCTTACAATAATATCACATTACGGATCCGATGAAACTGGTTTCGTCGAAATCCGAGACTTTTTGAAAAATGGCTATTTTGACTCGCCAAATTTAAATTAAAAACAATTCGATGCGTTTCGAGCTGCCACGATCAAACGATAGCTCCGATTGACACGAAAATTGAAATCCGGTAATAACTAACTATTACGGATCCAATGGAACTGGTTTCGTTCAATTCTGAGACTGTTCAAAAATTGGCTATTTTACAGTCGATTATTAAATATTAAAATATTCAATTTTCACAAATTAACTTTTAATTCGATTTTAAAAGTTCTAAAATATCATTCTAACTTCAACATGATAAAATAAAATTTTACAAATCATTTTCAATCATATTTAACTCAATTTTTTAATTATTTCCATAATTTAACATATTAAATTATTGTTTTAATTATCTAATTAAATCTAATAAATCAAATAAAAATTTATTTGACTTATAAATTCACTTATAAATATTTAAAATTAATTAAATATTCAAATTTTAATTTATAAAAATTCTGGGTCGTTACAATCTTTCCCCCTTAAAAGAATTTCGTCCTCGAAATTACAAGTAAGAAAAGTTAGAGAATCTATTAAGTTTCCAAAATTTATAATTAAACTTCTTACAATAACTTAATAAGTTTTCAAATCATACTTAGTTATCTTTTCAAAAACAACTATCTATTGTTTAACTTTCAATTCCAAATCAAAGTTAAAGTTTTCAAAATTTTCCAATTTTTCTTAAATTTTTTCTAACGCCTTAAATTTTCGAAAAAATTCGCCATAGTCTCCTTTGCGCGGCTCGATCCGAAAAAAAAATGACAGTATATATATCACAAATATACATCTCATCAAGTAATGAGGCATCCCGAAGGGAAAAAGTGTAAAAGTACGATATTTAATCCGAGATATGTACCTTATATTTTATTAGCAAGCATATACGGCTAATATAGCGCTAAAGCGAACTCCAAATGCGAAGCAAACGCGATCCGCACCTACTAAACACTTAACAAACAATATGAGAACATGCACATATGCAAATAATCTCAATATACAACATATATCTCCATAACAACTATATATGTCAACATAGCAAATGCAACCAAACAACAAATGCAATATATATTCAACCATCATCCAATTATCATTCATAATCAATAATATTCATTCATATTTTCATTAATATACAATGAATTGGTTTTCACTTTCAAATCACATTTGATTTATTTATATTGGATTTACTAACATTCATTCTCAATTTTAATTAGTTTGCATTCACTAATTAAATCCAATTCACATTCAATTTTATTCAAATTTATTTACTTTCAATTTGAATTCAATTACATAGCTTCCAATTTCATTAACACTTAATGAATTACATATAATCAACTACAATCATATAACAACCAACGTATATTAATTTCAACCAAATTTCTTTGCTTATATTCATTCTTGGTTCAACTCCTTAAATAAAATTGATTTCCATTCAATTTATTTAATTAACTTTTTTTTTTCAACTTCCAATAATATTAGATTTAATGAATTTACACTTATATTCATTATTCCATATCAATTCTATTTTCCATTCAATTGATTCACAATTCAATTCATTTATTCAATTCAATTACTAAGTTGAATTTCATTTATATAACTCAAGTTCATATCCATTTAATCCACTTGATTATTTACAACTCATATTCATATAATTTTACTTCTTATATATATAAGTTTATTTCACAATTGTAAATCATATTAATTATAATTCAATTCTTATAATTCTTTTGCTTATACAATTCTTCTTTTATTTAGATTATTCAAACAACCTAACAATCAACTTATATACAATTTAATAATTTTGAAAAATTATTTCTTTATATATAAAATATAATCAAGGCAAAAATTATTTCATTTACCCAATTAAAAAAATACTGTGCCGAATTGTTCTATTCAAGTGTTTAGAAACCCCTTCGGCATAGTTTGACTGACCGTGCTGACGAAGGTTCATATGCCACTCAATAAACCAATCATCACAATATAAAACAATTTCATATTCACTAACAAATACGCTCTCATAGCTATTATTACACTCAAACTCAATCTAGAGCACTACTAACTCTATCTCTAATGAGTAATACCCAACAGAACCATGGTTGTCGCTTAACCATAAGCTCTGATACCAAATGTAACGACAAAGATTTTCGTTCTTCGAAAATTCGACATCGATACTCACTTTATCGACTGCCGAGAAATCAAAGGCCGAAAACCGAGATGTTATGGGTTTTAAAAAGAAAAGAAAAGAAAGAAGAGAGAAAAAGAAGAAAGAAAAAGAAAAATAGAGGGAAAAGAAGATAGACAATTTTTTTAGAAAAACAGAGAAAGAAAACAGAGAATTTGAAAAATAGAAGATAGAAGAATTTTAAAATAGAAGAAAAAGAGAATAGAGGAAAAAGAAAAAAACAGAAGAAAATAGGACGGGACAGAAAGGAAACAACAGAATAACAACAGAATCTCACAATTCGCAGCGGAACAACATATAATAATAAATGAATAATCTTTAAACAAAAAACTATATCAGTTATTACATTACATCACATCATTACATCATATCATCAGAGTGTACAACATCATACAACAATAAACAGTGCAGCGGAAAAGAAATACTATATAAACTAGTAATACGCCATGCCATCCAGCTTGCCTCCAGCAACTCCAGAATATCCAGAATATCCTGATAAACCTAACTCTTAACTGCCCGTGTGGAAAATTGGTGGGCACCCAGAGTTTAGGAAGGAAAACAATAAACTCCGAGTCAGTCATGTGACTGGTGTGAGAACTCAAAACAGTTTATTTATCTTTAAAATCAAATAGAGGAATATTTTTAAATTAATTCGCAATGCTTTTAAAAATGAGACTACCATAAGGCCTCCCGCACACACACACATGCAAACGCAGAATCGGAGGAGATTTCTCCTTATGATAGTCAAAGATGCTTGATACGCATTTTAAATAACATTTGATATTATTATTAGTGCATAGTGTAGAGAAAAATCATTTCGAAAGTAGAATATAAATCTTAGCCAACATAGACATTTCGAACTATGCCTACTATAGCTACCATCCAAACAGTGGTGACCACCATAAGTGAATGGCAGGTTCTACAACTAATACCGTACAAGTTTCGTATTGGGAATTGGATTTCCAACGAATGATCAGGCCAAGGAACTTCCCATTGCCACATGAGAATGCCTCTGGATGGACATCCCCGAGAACCAAACCGGATCTCTACCAACACAAGGCCGGGTTACTCCTAACTGAGTAACAACTGACCGAATATGCCATCCCCCGGTCCTTTGGGACCTTTATCAACCGAGCGCTCGTAATCAATTCACACAATCATAAAGTGTTTTCAACATGAGTAAGTATCTGGGCTCCATACCATGATACCACCCTTTTCCAGAAGGAAATGGACACATCCTAAAGGGTGCTACCCCTCATAACCTTGCTGCTTCTTTCCTGTTTTGACCATTCACGGGGTGTGAGGCTCGACGAATTCACGTCCACAAAAACATACTTTATACAAAAGCCATGCTTTGGGTCAACAAATGATCAACACAATGATCACAAGGATAGACGATCAAATAAATGATCCTATCACAAATAATCAACACAATGATCATTTCAGCATCACTCAGCATGTCACATTACCAAAATGGGATATATCGCTGATAACTTCAACTATATAACCTTTGAGCTCGTACGTCTCAAAGAAGGGTGTTAAGCAAAGAATAAATTCTCCGCCACCAACAGAAATATATTTGAAAGGAATCGGCTTTATATCTCAAATTGTAATGTCAGGCATACAATCCATACAAGTCTGTTCCGGGCTCGAACAAAACCGAAGGCACTTCTTACGAAGCCCTTGCAATACGGGTATTCACAATCCCGATCGAATTTCCCATCACTTAAGGAAATCTCTATACCAGGAGCTACCCAGTGCAGAGACAATCGATAGGTCATCCTATCGCTTTCACAAATACTCGGTCTTCAACACCGATCTTCAAATGCAATTCATAACGACGTATCACATATTCGGAATGGGTTATACGACCCCATGGTCCTTTCCCGGTTAACCCGAATAGTGAGCGCTTATTCAAAAATAAGTGTGCATTCAAATTCAATCAAATCACATCAAATACCCATTCAAAGGGAAATATTGATAGTCGGCTATCGAACTATCAATGGATATGCACACATCACCAGATTCCAAATAATTTTCCAAATTATTTATTTTCCAAAAATATCTTTACAAGATATATAATTTCAACACTTCAAAAATAAATCAATATTTATTTTCAAACAAATTTCACTTTCACATATAAATTCCATAATGAATTTATATTTCAAAATATTCATGCATATACGATTTCAATTATTCATTTTCAATTTATCTTCAAAAAAGATAAATTCTCTATATTCACTTCATATTGGAAAACATTTCCATACTTATTTATTCATAAGTAATTCACAAATTCCTTTTATTTTCAACACTTAGAAAATATTCAATATACTTAAATCGAATTAAGTATATAATTCATTCTTTAAGGAAATCATTCCCTTAAACATATTTATTTGGGCCAAAACGAATGTTGCGTAAAACATCGTTACGACAACCCAAAATCACTAGTATAGGGATTCGAAATTAAAATAGATATATAAATCCCAATACTATACAAAACATTTCCTTTCGGAAATCATTTACTATAACAACAGCGTTATAGTCCACTATTTCCTTTTATTTCTCGAAATCGTCTATTTCAACAATAAATGTTGAAATCTATGGTTTCGAATCTCAACACCTTTAAAACATCGTTAGATCGTTTTAATTCTGTTTAAAATATCACATTCTAAAACATTTTCTTTAACGTGTTATTCACTATTCAAAAATCGTGAACATACTTCGTTAACAAATTTCATCCTTTTATTCAATTTATTTTAAAGGATTATTCACTATTCAAAAATGTGAATATAACTCCATTAATAGGTTATAACAATTAACTTATCAAAATAAGTCGTTTGCGAATTTATAAAACAACGTTTATAAATTCCTCTTCTATTTATTTATAAAACTTCCTTTAATAAATTCTTTTATTAACCTATTCCAGTTTATAACTAAATTATAAACTAAACGTTCATATTATAAGTTAAATACTTATAAAACGATTATTTTATAAGATCGTTCTTTTAAAGACTTTCCAATTTATAAATCTTATAACTTATAAGATTTAATGATTTATCCAATCTATTCTTCAAATAATTTCACCAAATTTATAAATCTTACTATTTATAAATTTCATTTATAACTTCACGGTTTATAATTCTATAAATTTCATTCTTTAATGAAATTCATTTTCACTTAATTCAAACACTTATAAAAACTCGTTTTATAATGTCTATATTTCAATTTATAAATATCCATTTATAAATCTCTTAATATAAATCAGTTTATATTATTCTTCTGAAACGTCTTTAATTCCCTTTATAATTTCACCATTTTGATTTATAAAATAATTAAATTTTATAAATCCTATATTTAAACTTTTGATAATAAATTCAAAAATCCAGTTTAAACTATTTTATAAGGTTATTAATTAATATTTCTCAAAAATCAGCTTTTAACTATATTTCACAAAAACTAAAATTTTTATAACTTTAAAAATTATAACGTTATTTATTTATAATGGATCAATTCCAAAAATATAGTATATTTTCAAAATCACTTTTAAAATCATTTTATAATCCCAAAATCTGGGTCCAATGATGCTACACACCAAATAGTCAATCACGACTACAACGATCCATCATATATCGTATATGATAATCCATCAAATATCAAAATATCTGAAATAAAATAAATACTATTGAAGAATCCAGTTGGATCCCTCCAACCTGTTTCCTGCATCCAAAAACATTAGCACAATACCAATTTCACTCCAGTACGAAATTATCGCGGTATATGTTCTTAATAAATATTATCCGCTTAATAACGGCGTAATAGGGTCTCATCCGCAAAAAATACGGGAAATCAATCAACTGCAATATATACATATGCCAATATATATATATTGATATTACATATAATACCAATTTCACTGTTTATGAAATATTCGCGGTATATGTTTTTATTAAATAACATCCGCTTACTAACGGCGCATAATGTCTATTTTAACAATCAATAATTTACAGTCATCATCCAAACATGCATTCAAATATTTTAAATCTAACTATTTAAAATAAAATCGAAATCTATTCGATTGAGTGAGAAGTTCTCACCTTGGTTTTAATTTCCGTTTCAGCTTTTATTTCGAATAAAATTAAACGCGCGTTTAATTTTACCCGAAATTCTCACTAACTCCAAACGACTCCAAACCAACTCCATCGCGTAGTGCTCGTCCATACGATTCCAACGCAACTGAGTTTGCATTTTTTCGACCTCGTATGAAAAAGTTATGTATTTTACAAATTTACACGATTTTATATTAACTAATTTCAACATAACTTATGAAATTTATAACCTCCATCACACTACAGCCATAGGATCTCCATACCCCCTCATCACAGCCGTTCCCCCTTTCTTCCTCAAATGTGCGTTTCCCCCCTACAGACAACACCACGCACACGCAACCCATAAGCAAAATTAGGGTTACAACTCACACCCTCAAACGACGACTATACACGATCACCTCAACGCCATGTCGAAGCCCATTGCTTGCTCTATGCTCGGCCCCAAGCTAGTGGAGCTCGGCCACCTGTAGAGCACGAAAATACGTGCACAACCTCCAAGAGAACGCGGCCCCTATATCCCAAAATACAGCTCCAAACCACATCTCCACCGTTGAATCTCAAGATCTCGATGTGCTCTATCACTTTGTAGTTGAACATTCTTGCTAATTGTCGACGGATTTCGAGATTTGGAGGGAGGAAGGAGATTGATTTTCAGCCTTTGAATTGTAACTGGCGGCTACATGATATTAGGGTTAGGTTTTTAGTGTTGAAATTTATGAAGGGTGAAAGGTTCTTTTATAGAAAAAGCAAGCGTAAACACTATTCATCCCGGGAATTCCGAACTCCGATTTAGACGCCGTAACCAGCGTACCTAGGGTTTATCCCGCGTTCCGGACACAATGGAACAGGTTTCGGAAGCTAATTCGGAAGTATGTGCGAGTTATGGCTGAAAACGCGCAATTTAAATTAAACCGATTTAAGTCGATTTCTAGGCGTTTTAATTTGTACCGGATAAACGGTAAATCCAATTGACTTGAAATTTGAAACCTTACAATAATATCACATTACGGATCCGATGAAACTGGTTTCGTCGAAATCCGAGACTTTTTGAAAAATGGCTATTTTGACTCGCCAAATTTAAATTAAAAACAATTCGATGCGTTTCGAGCTGCCACGATCAAACGATAGCTCCGATTGACACGAAAATTGAAATCCGGTAATAACTAACTATTACGGATCCAATGGAACTGGTTTCGTTCAATTCTGAGACTGTTCAAAAATTGGCTATTTTACAGTCGATTATTAAATATTAAAATATTCAATTTTCACAAATTAACTTTTAATTCGATTTTAAAAGTTCTAAAATATCATTCTAACTTCAACATGATAAAATAAAATTTTACAAATCATTTTCAATCATATTTAACTCAATTTTTTAATTATTTTCATAATTTAACATATTAAATTATTGTTTTAATTATCTAATTAAATCTAATAAATCAAATAAAAATTTATTTGACTTATAAATTCACTTATAAATATTTAAAATTAATTAAATATTCAAATTTTAATTTATAAAAATTCTGGGTCGTTACAAATCCTCCAACCAAGCCTCGATTCACTCGGTCACTTGTACGAGCCAAATTTCATATTTTACAGGCATGTACATAAACCTGCAGTAAAACCCTATGTCGATCTCGTACCCCAAATCTATGCAATGGAAAAATTAATGAATATTTTTCCTAAAATCACTAACCTTCATACTTGCTTCGATAAGAATTTCAGCATTTTACATTGAGTAATTTTCGAGAATTTGATAAAAGTTCAATTTTTGTTCAACATTGAACTGCTCTTGATATATTGAGCTAAAAATCCCCATTCAACTTTTAAAAATCATATCTTTAATAATAATTCATGATATAAACTTGAATTGGTAATTTATAACATTAAAATTTATCAAAGAACAATTAAAATATCTGTTAAACTAGTTACAGTGGTATATTTATTATACTTAGTTTAATTAACTAGTTAAGAGCCTTTAATCCTATTGTTTAAGTCAAATACTTACAAATTGACACTATTTGATGGGCATAATTTATGTTTAGATCAAAAGCATGTACTGTACCAACAGAGTAACATATAGCAGAGTAGAGATGAAATGAATATTTGCAAACTCAGAATCATATCATCATAAAACACATAATACCTTGTATTCAATGAAATATCATACTGCTTTTAAAAAAAAATTGCAAATTTATATGTTTACTCACTCAAGATTGCAGTTGAACAGAGAGGATGTTTGCTTGATGTAGAAAGAAGACAGTTATTTGAAATTTTGAATGCCTGTAACTCTTCTTGCTTCCTGACCTTTATTTAAGCTTGAAAATATGCAGTTTTGTTTAATTTCTTTGCTTATCTCAGTATTGACTGTTGAAGTTATAAATGATCTCAAAGATAAGAGATGATGAATACACATATATAACTTTGAACATAAAGTCTTCTTGAACAAGCCTTCACTAGATAAAATATCTTGCTTTATTATATTAATGTTTGCTGACACACTTTTAACTTGTACAAAAATCTGAGATGCAACAACAAATTTTGGCTGAAAGGTATATTGTTTCAGATTTAAGGTGGCTAATTAATGTTTACAAAATTATTATGTTTGGCCATATGAAGATATTTTGTATATAATTATTGTACTATGCATGAAGATATTGGTTTGCTCCTCTTCAATTTGCAGGCCAGCATAGCTTGCACAAGAAGCTATTCATTTATACATATTTACTTTATATCTTATTTAGTGTGCATAATTATTCAAATATTTGCTGCTCATAGATATTTATGTAAAAGTATGTACTTGCAGGTTTTGATTTCTTATACATATACAGCTTACACTTATAATGCTTTGCTGACAAGCTTGTTTTGATACTTGCAGATTTTGTGATGCATATTATTAATGTCTACATAATTATCAGGCTTTGCTATGTAAAAGGATTTTGTATGTAAGTATATGCATGCAAGTAGATTATGAGACCTGTGCTTCTCTGTTTCACATTTGTAAAAGTATTTGTTTTTGATAGCTTTGAGTTTTGAATATTTTGCATATATGTGTCATATTTCATTTTACTTTGCTTACTAACTTTTGAGGTTATGTTGTATGCTTGTTTATCTATTTTAATTCTATTTGTGTTATTTTATTTTATATATGTATATTTTTTTATACTCTATACTTTGTTCTTAATTTAGTTATAGTCATGTGTTATGGTTAATATTCTTATATTTATAATTTAACTGTCCATATTTAAATTAGATTCGTAAGTTTACTCATTATTTATATTTATTTTATTTGTATTTAACTATAAATATTTAGATTATGAATAATATGATTTATTTACATTTATACTTATTTATATTTATCTCCATTTGTATTTTATTTAAATTATATGCATAAACTTGACTTATATTTCACATTTATATTTTAATTCTATTTCAAACATTATCATCATATGTATACTCACCAAATATAAACAAAGTAAGATATTTTAATTCAATCATAAAAGACAAATTTTATTATGAATATTATTGAGAAAAATTTATTAAACTTCCAAATCAATTTCCTTTTAAAAATACCATTTATATAAACAATGGCAGTTATTTCAAAATCACATCCGTTTCAAATGATTAAGTATACATTTTATTTATTGATTTGAATATTTATTAAATAAATAGGGCCAAAATCCAGGGTCGTTACATTCCTCCCCTCTTAAAAGAATTTCGTCCCCGAAATTTAAAACAAAGATAATTTAAAAGTTGTCATATCAACCATTCAAACATACATATCATTCATATATTAACAAACAACCAACAATCTATCCCAACAAACATCTCTAGTCATCCGGACACAAATCCAGATAAGCTTTTCTAAAACTATCTAGAGTTTCCTGGGTGAAAACTCCGAAATCCTCATTCCACTATACTCTGACAAGCTACACTACTATACTCCTGAGTTGCCTCTCACCTTAACTAACAATCCGAAATTAATTTCTATCCACAGTCACATTCGGCTCATCTTTCAAGTCTTCCTGTACTATTGATTCTACAACTAATACTGAATCAAGAACAAATTTATTTGATGGGTTACACAGAATACATTACAAATTCCAGACATCTGTTCTGACAATTCGACTCTGCAAGCTACAGTTCCAATCTTTGTCAATATCCGAAATAGTCCAATATATCCTGAGTCAAGTTTTCCCGCCTTCCGAATCTAATAGTTCCTTTTTAATCGGGAAACTTTGGCCAAAAACAAATTATCAATCTCAAATTCCAATTGTCTCCTTCTTATCTGCGTACTTCTTCTGACGGTCCTGAGAAGCTCTTATCTTATCCTTTGATAAGCCTAATCTTATCAGAAACTTCACAAAACAAAACTTTGGTCCAAACACAAGATAGTCTTCCACAATTCACCAAAATCTAAAACTCAAACTTACCGCATATCCTCTAAAATACGGTTCAGTCTCTTTGTTCGTCCATCTGAGGATGATAGGCTATACTAAATTTCAAACTCGTTCCCAAAGGCAATTGTAGAACCTTCAAAGAATTTTGCTGGTGAAAAAAATAGGGTCACGATCACTTATTATGCTAACAGGATCACCAAGCAAATTTACTATTTTCCTCAAGAAATTTTTTGCCTGAAACTGTAGTCCGAGTTACCTTAACTGGTATAATCGATCCACAATGATCCATATTCCATCGCTTCTTCTTGGTTCTTGGCAAACCGTCGATGAAATCCATCGAAATCATCGCCCACTTTCATCTGAGATTTCTAAAGATTGCAATAATCCTGGACAACTCTAATGATCACCTTAACTTGCTGATAAAAAGTACAACTATAAACGAAAGCAACTACGACCCTCTTCATGCTCGGTCTCCAGAAAATTCTTCTCATATCTTTATACATCTTTAAAGATTCCGGGTGAATATTCAGTCTGGAGTGACGTCATTTAGCTAAAACTTATTGCCTCAATTCATTCATATCAAGCACACAAACAACCACTAATCCTTTAAGCACCTTGATCATCTACCTTACAATCTGAACACCTTCCATCCTTAGTTTAAGAATCAATTCCTTAAAAGATCTATCCTCCCTTTGCTTACTTATAATTCTGCCCTGGAGAGAAGAAACAACTTCTAAAAGAACAAAACTGCATTCCTACTAAGAGCATCAACTATCACATTCACTTATCCTGAGTATACAGAATATCCATATCATACGAGGTCAGAAATTCGAATCACCACGGCTGCCTCAGATTAAAATCCCCTTAGAGAAAAGATATTTCAACGGTTTGTGGTTCGTTAATAACCCAACTTTTCTCCCAACAAATAATGCCTCCCAATTTTCAAAACTAACACAATGGCTAACGACTCAAGGTCATGCGTAGCGTAGATCCCTTCATGTTGCTTTAATTGCTGTCACGCATACGCAGTTACTCTCCACTCTTGCATCAACACTGCTTCCCAAACCAATTATACAAGCATCCGTATAAATTCCAAAGCCGCCCTTTCCTTCCGGAATAACAATCACTGGAGCACTGGTTAGCCTCGTCTTCCATTCTTAGTAAGCTTCTTCACATGGAATATCCAACTTAACTCCTTTCCTTGTTAACTTAGTCAGATGTGAAGAAATCTTGGAATAGTTCTTGATAAACTTTCCTGTAGTAGCCAATTAAACCAGAAAATTATGAATTTCCATCGGTTGCTTCGGTTGCTTCCATTCTAGCATAGATTCTCCCTTTGTTTGGTCAACAGAGATATCTTTACCAAAATAATGTGCTCAAAAAATAACTTCCAATTTCCAAAAATGGCACTTATAGGACTCGCCTTCAAAACATGCCTCCTCAGTGGCTCCAACACCATTCTCGAATACAGCTTGAGCTCTTCTTCAAACTTAGAATATATACCAAAACAAGCTTATTCATACTCCTATCGATCCATCCGATTTAGCGACAACACCGTCACAGAACCCTAACAAGAAAAAAAACTAGACTTGATGTGATCAACTCCTTCCCCAAAAGATCCTGAATCTGCTCAACTAACTCTACTTCTTTCTCGGAACCATCCTCCAACTAGGCTGAATCACTAGCACTACCCTGGAATCAAATCAATACGAAACTCTATCTCTCGAAGGGAAGACAAACAATTAACTTCTCGAATACATCAGGAAAAACTTGGTTCTCATCAATAACTTAAAACTTCTCTTGAAAAGTCTCAACTCCAAATAAAAGACTACTCAAATAAATTCCAGAATTGTCGCACTACACTCTGGTAATTCTACCCAAACAAGTTTGTTCTCTCTTCACAGACCAGAACAGTCGTATACTGTTCGGTAATGAATCCACTCTGCTACTTCTGAAATCACCTCAAGAAAACTGCTAACCAACAAACCTTCTCGACAGCACACATAACACTTCCAGCTATAGGGCTAACCTCAATGTCCAAAGACTTCCATTCAAAGCTCTTCGAGAAACTCGGGCCTCAATCAAACAAAAATACCCTACTGAACTTAGCCACAATTCTGAATCGGACATACTTCCTTAACTTGTTCCAAAGAAACATCTTCGGAGACATCCAAACTAACCGTGTCTCATTACGCAGCTACTACACCCTCAGATATCAAGATATCATGATTTGCTCCTGTCCATCCGATAGATCCAAACTCAAGTTCATCCAAAATTACATTCCAACAATGAGATCCTCACATCACCCAAAACTCACTCGAGACGGTAATAGGTCTACAGTCTCAACAGATACACTCCCACTACAAATATTCAAAACTCCAACCATCGGTAGTCGTGTTTCACACGCCATTATCTTATCTATCTTTATAACTTATATTGGAATACCCGAACAGGTAACCCAATAAATAGGTAGAAATAAATAAATATATATATATATATATATATATATATATATATATATATATATATATATCAAAATTACAAATACGCTCTCTCAAGAAAGAAATTACTCAAGAGCCTAGGTATTCACTCAACCTAGCGCTCTGATACCAAGTGTGACGACCCGCCCTTCTCACTACTAGAAAGACGCATCATCATTAAGAAAGAAAGGAATAGAAATAGAAAAGAATAGAAAAGAAAGAACAAAAACATCATAATCTCACAGCGGAACGGAACAAAATATAATATATCACATATCTATTACATAGATTTCATATATCAGAGTTGTACAATATCAATACACATGACAATCAGGCATACATCCGTCACTATATACATAAGAGATACAGTATACATCAAATAACACAGCGGAACTAGATAGATATCTACAACGCTGAAGCCTCCTGCTCCATTGCTCCTCCAGAATTTGACAAAGCCAATCCTGAATCCCTTGGCTACCCGTAAAAAATTGGGTACTCGAGAGTTTTTGAAAAACAAAATATAAACTCCGGGTCAGACATGGGTCTGGTATGAGTAAACGGTTTAAATTGTTTAACTTTGAAAACCTTTGAAAACAAAGGTATCACGTAAGACTTCCCACAAATAAATACGGGTAAGTTTTTACCTTACGCTAACCAAAACATTTTATAGGAAATCCAGTGATATTATAATAGTGTCTAGGGTTTTCAAGTAAAATACAGAAATAGCTGAAATGCTTACATCTCACATTCCAACGTAGTTGGGCACAATCAAAACGTACGGTGCTTATTGAAAATTGGATCCCATACAATGGAAGGGCTACTGGGGTACCGCCCGTCACAATACGTGGTCTAGATCACTGTACCGAGGAGCCACCCTAACTCCCCTGCAACACAAGGTCGGAACCATTCCTTACTGAACAGTCCCGAACAAGATAACCCCGCAGTTGGTGCGCATATCCAACCGCCCACACAGCCGAAATAAAGGGACATCTAGACAGGGGTATATCTCGTCCTGCTTGGGCATGACTCACCTAACCTTGCCGCACCTCCCCTGTTTTAGCCATTTCCGGTTGATGAGGCTTGAGGCTGCGATTACCTTTACAGGACAAATTTCTTAGAATGCTCATCGTCCGCCTGACGATGTGTTGAAAGCATTCCATCCATACAAGTTCGTTCCGGGTTCGAACGAAGCCGAAGGCATTATCTCGTTACACTCATTTTGGAATCACCCTCAGAGTCCACGACGATAACCCTTGCATTCTGAAAACACCATCTCAATCTTCACTTGAGAATTCACGACCTAACGTTTAATTTGGATCGATGTGGTTTTCGGAATATCAATTGGATACCCGATCCCGGTCTCATCGAAATCCAAACGCCATTTTAAAGGCCAAGTTGTCTAATTAACTTAAATAGTTAAATAATTTAAATTCAACAATTGAATTAATATAACATTTATCACAGATGAATCATATCCAAATATTATAGATATATCACAGCATATCACAGAGCATCACAAAATATCACCGAATAACTATCACAACCAGATGTTCTATAAACATAACCATCCAAAGCAATCACCTTGAATTCTTAATTTAATCAAGTCAATTACTTTAATTACTTGAGGATTAACCTCTTAATCCTGTTAGATTAATCATTAGTTAATAATTCATTACTTATTCCATTTCAAATTATTTAATTAATAAATCATTTCTTAATTATTATGTATGCCTTAATTGCTTAATTACTTAATCATTATTTAACTAATTACTTTCTTAATCAAGTTATCTAACTTTAATTACTTAAGTAATTATTTCTTAATCATTAATTAACAATCTAAATGAGACAGATTACCTATTTATTTACTGCTAATTACTTCCTTAATTCTTAATTAAATTACTTGATTAATTAACTATAAATCGTTCATTAATTAATTAAGTGGTTAACTCAATTTCACTTATTACTTATAATACATTACTAATTAAGATCACAAAGTAATTACTCTTAATTACTTCTGAATCTAATCAATCACTATTGATTATTCACGTAATTAACATTCAAGAATTCTTGAAATTTGATATCAACTAGATTAATAACTGAAAACATTATTTGTTAATTTACTTAATTTGTTACTTATTAAAAATAATAACAAGATTTTTAAAACATGGCGAAGCTTAACAAAAGAAATCAGTTACTTTAAATTAATTAATTACGAGTTAACTTGTTAATAGACCTTAACTATGATAATCAAACTTGCATTAAATTTTACTTGAAATCTTGAACAGTATTCACTTACTGTGAAACTTAACTGAAACCTATATTTACTAACGATGTCTATAAAATCCTATACTCAGATATAAAAGACCCGAGGTCTCCCCTGCAAAACTCAAACGCCACTTCGAGTTGTTCGCCCCTTTCACCCGAGTAACCCACCCAGATACGCGACTTTACCTTCTTCTCTTTCTATTTTTTTTATTTTTTTTATTTTAAGTTTAAACTTTAAACCATCAGTATGAGTTAAAACTACAGAGGATTCTCGCACTCAAACTCGACAGAAACCCGAAGCATCCAACCAAAATTCTCGAGCATAACTCGAGACAGCGCCCTCCCCTTCAATCACTGATACGCCGCCGTGTCGTGCACGTGTACGGCGTGGCACGTGGCTTCGGCGATCATCTGAGACTTCGCGCAAATCCAAACTAGCACGAATACGTGAAATCCAAAGTCACATACCACCAAAAATTCCAATTCAAAAATTTTGCAGTTCGAATGAAAGGGACAATCGACCTCACTGAAACAAAACGTCACGCCACCCACGCACGATTCACCAGAGGCGATAGAAACTCGACTACACCACGTCAACGTCATCAGAAATCCACCAACCAAGCCTCGATTCACTCGCTCATGTGTACGAGCCAAATTTCATATTTTACAGGCATGTACATAAACCTGCAGTAAAACCCTATGTCGATCTCGTACCCCAAATCTATGCAATGGAAAAATTAATGAATATTTTTCCTAAAATCACTAACCTTCATGCTTGCTTCGATAAGAATTTCAGCATTTTACATTGAGTAATTTTCGAGAATTTGATAAAAGTTCAATTTTTGTTCAACATTGAACTGCTCTTGATATATTGAGCTAAAAATCCCCATTCAACTTTTAAAAATCATATCTTTTAATAATAATTCACGATACAAACTTGAATTGGTAATTTATGACATTAAAATTTATCAAAGAACAATTAAAATATCTGTTAAACTAGTTACAGTGGTATATTTATTATACTTAGTTTAATTAACTAGTTAAGAGCCTTTAATCCTATTGTTTAAGTCAAATACTTACAAATTGACACTATTTGATGAGCATAATTTATGTTTAGATCAAAAGCACGTACTGTACCAACAGAGTAACATATAGCAGAGCAGAGATGAAATGAATATTTGCAAACTCAGAATCATATCATCATAAAACACGTACTACCCTGTATTCAATGAAATATCATACTGCTTTTAAATTTTTTTTACAAATTTATACGTTTACTCACTCAAGATTGCAGTTGAACAAAGAGGATGTTTGCTTGATGAAGAAAGAAGACAGTTATTTGAAATTTTGAATGCCTGTAACTCTTCTTGCTTCCTGACCTTTATTTAAGCTTGAAAATATGCAGTTTTGTTTAATTTCTTTGCTTATCTCAGTATTGACTGTTGAAGTTATAAATGATCTCAAAGATAAGAGATGGTGAATACACATATATAACTTTGAACATAAAGTCTTCTTGAACAAGCCTTCACTAGATAAAATATCTTGCTTTATTATATTAATGTTTGCTGGCACACTTTTAACTTGTACAAAAATCTGAGATGCAACAACAAATTTCGGCTGGAAGGTATATTGTTTCAGATTTAAGGTGGCTAATTAATGTTTACAAAATTATTATGTTTGGCCGTATGAAGATATTTTGTATATAATTATTGTACTATGCATAAAGATATTAGTTTGCTCCTCTTCAATTTGCAGGCCAGCATAGCTTGCACAAGAAGCTATTCATTTATACATATTTCCTTTATATCTTATTTAGTATGCATAATTATTCAAATATTTGCTGCTCATAGATATTTATGTAAAAGTATGTATTTGCAGGTTTTGAGTTCTTATACATATATAGTTTACACTTATAATGCTTTGCTGACAAGCTTGTTTTGATACTTGCAGATTTTGTGTTGCATATTATTAATGTCTACATAATTATCAGGCTTTGCTATGTAAAAGGATTTTGTATGTAAGTATATGCTTGCAAGTAGATTATGAGACCTGTGCTTCTCTGTTTCGCATTTGTAAAAGTATTTGTTTTTGACAGCTTTGAGTTTTGAATATTTTGCATATATGTGTCATATTTCATTTTACTTTGCTTACTAACTTTTGAGGTTATGTTGTATGCTTGTTTATCTATTTTAATTCTATTTGTGTTATTTTATTTTATATATGTATATTTTTTCTACTCTATACTTTGTTCTTAATTTAGCTATAGTCATGTGTTATAGTTAATATTCTTATATTTATAATTTAACTGTCCATATTTAAATTAGATTCGTGAGTTTACTCATTCTTTATATTTATTTTATTTGTATTTAACTATAAATATTTAGATTATGAATAATATGATTTATTTACATTTATACTTATTTATATTTATCTCCATTTGTATTTTATTTAAATTATATGCATAAACTTGACTTATATTTCACATTTATATTTTAATTCTATTTCAAACATTATCATCATATGTATACTCACCAAATATAAACAAAGTAAGATATTTTAATTCAATCATAAAAGACAAATTTTATTATGAATATTATTGAGAAAAATTTATTAAACTTCCAAATCAATTTCCTTTTAAAAATACCATTTATATAAACAATGGCAGTTATTTCAAAATCACATCCGTTTCAAATGATTAAGTATACATTTTATTTAAATTGATTTGAATATTTATTAAAATAAATAGGGCCAAAATACAGGGTCGTTACATTGCTCTACTACTAGATCTTCCAAACCTGTAGGAGGTATAGTAGCTTTTGGATCATGCACATACTTGCGAAGATGAGACACATGAAATACATTGTGGACACCTGCCATGCTGCCTGACAACTCTACCTGTGTGCGAGCTTTCCAATCCTTTCTATAATTTGGAATGGACCAACATATCTCGGTGCCAGTTTCCTTAACTTTCCAAACCGCATCACGCCCTTTATTGGTGACACCTTAATGAAAAACCCGATTGCTCACTGGGAATTCTATGTCTTTATGCCTCTTATCTGCACAACTTTTCTGTCTGTATTAAGCTTTCTTCATCCGTTCTTGGATCAACTCAATCTTCTCTGATGCCTCCCTAATCAATTCTGGACCTAATACCAATCTGTCTCTAGTCTCCAAACAACATGCAGGGGTTTGCATGGCCGTCCATACAAAGCTTCAAGAGGCACCATTCCTATAATTGTATGATAATTATTATTGTAGAAAAACTCAATCAAATGTAGGTGATCTTTCTAAGATCCACCAAAATCCAACACACAAGCTCTTAAGAAATCCTCGAGTACCTTATTGGCTCTCTCTGTTTGCCCATCCATCTGTAGGTGGTATGCAGTATTCATATTGAGCTTAGTGTCTAACACATCTTATATACTCTTCCGGAATTTGCTAGTGAATAAAGAATCACTATCGCTGACTATGCTACCAGGAACTCCATGAAGTCTAACTATGTTCTTTATGAACAACTTTGCCAAAATAAGTGTCGTCCTAGTCGACTTTACTGGAGTGAAATGGGCACTCCTTGCGAACCTTTCCACAATAACCCATATACTCTCATTTCCTCTCCTTGAACTTGGCAACCCATCAATAAAATCCATGGATATCGAATGACATTTCCAAACTGCAATCTCAAGAGGCTGAAGTAACCCACTCAACTTTTAATGTTCGACCTTCACTTGTTGACAGTTTACACACTACCCAACCCACAAGCCAACATCCCTCTTCACGCCTTCCTAATAGAAACTCCTTTCATATCTTGATATATCTTGGTCCCTTTAGAGTGAATTATAAATTTGGTCCGATGACATTCCTCAAGAACTTCTCTTCTCAAGTTCTCCACATTTGGAACACATAACCGTCCCTTCTTTCTCAACCTTCCTCTCCGTTCAAGACAAAAATCTTTCAAATCATCGGCCTCAGTTCCAACCTCAAGCCTTCTGATCCTCTCGGATAATAATGGAACCTCCTTCTATTTAGAAGCAATTCGCTCAATCAACACCGGTCGAACTTCTAAACAGGACAACATGGCAGTACTCTGATTAGAACTAGCAGTCGATCTTAACTGCACACCGCAACTGGCCAAAGCTTCTAGATCCTTCCATTCTTCCAACATAGCCAACACCACATTCTGATGTCTTCTGCTGAGAGCATCCGCTACCTTATTATGTTTCCCAGGTATATACTCTATACCAAAATCATAAGCAGCCAAAAATTCCAACCATCTCTGCTGTCGCATATTTAACTCCTTCTGAGAGAATAGATATCTTAAAGACTCATGATCGGTATACTACTCAAATCTCTTCCTCAAGAGATAATGCCTCCAAATCTTTAATGCGAAGATCACTGTAGCCAACTCTAAATCATGAGTAGGATACCTAACTTCATGTGGTCCAAGCTGCCTAGATGCATAGACAATGACTTTTCCCCTCTACATCAACACTGCTCCCAATCTAGCCCCACATGCATCAATATATACTACCAACCCTTGGTTTCCATCTGGAACTACTAAC
Organism: Allium cepa; assembly: GCA_030765085.1. NCBI lineage: Eukaryota > Viridiplantae > Streptophyta > Magnoliopsida > Asparagales > Amaryllidaceae > Allium > Allium cepa. The sequence goes on from CM060928.1 coordinate 819,082,828, forward strand.
ACTGGAGCATTGGTCAACAAATGCTTTAACTTAAGGAATGCTTCATCACATTTATCGGGCCAAACAAACTTCACTTCCTTCTTGGTAAGCTTAGTCAAAGGCGCTGCTATCCACGAGAAATCCTTGATGAATCTCTGATAATAGCTAGAAAGTCCAAGAAAACTTCCAATCTTGGTCACCGTCTCTAGTCTCTTCCAATTGTTAGCTTTTGTGATAACCCGGATTTTTGAACATTTGTTAATTGGCAATTAACAGGATTTAATTTATTAAAATACTGATTTGTAAGTTGAATAAGTAAAATTCTGATAAATATCTGGATATATATATGCACACAGAAACTATAATAAATGTTGAATTATAAATATCTGGAAATGATAAATCTTATAGTATATAAATAAATAATATATTTCACTACTTAATTCAAGATAAAATATATATATATATAAATAAATATATACAAGCTTTATAATGTATACGAGTGTATATATGCCTATGGGATAAAATATACGAAAGTTTGTAAAAGAGTGGATACATATATGCTTATACGTACATACATATATATTTATCAAAACATTCTCATAAAATATTTCTAGTCATAATATATATATATATATATATATATATATATATATATTGTGATTTGAAAGCATTGATTTAAATTCTAGTATAATGATTTTCGAAGAATATTTAAAGCTAAATTCTATATTTTAAAATACTAAAGATAAATTTTTATTAATTAAAGTATAATAGTTTAAGTTTTATTTAATAAAGGGTTAATACACTTTCTTTTGAAATTATACATGAATATAGTTTGTAAGTATAAAATACTAGAACACAAAAACAAATTTTATGAAACATAGTTAGTGTGTGTGTGTGTGTGTGTGTGTGTGTATATATAGAACATAAGAGAAAAATAAAATATTGATTTTTGACATTTGTAAGCATATGGTATCATGAAAAATAACAAGTGGCAATATCTCTTTTCTTTTAAACTAAGTTTAAATAAAAAATAAAAAGGGTGAAATAAAAACTATATATAGTTAAAGAAACTTTCATATTTTCATTTCTCAATTTATTTTTCTCTCATCTTCCAAACTAAATCCAAAAGTAAATCAAACTTCTTCAAAATTCAAACCATCGAAGTAAATCAAGTTGAAGAAGGAATCAGATCAAAGTTCAAGCTTGCTGATTCAAGAAATCAAAAGGGCAAAATTCCAGATTTTTCAAAGATCAATAGCATTCACAGCTTCTAGTTTTAAAATCATCCTCTGTTCAAATTTTTGTGAGTAAACTATTATTTTTTAAGCTTAATCATCTTTCTTAACTTATAAATGTGAAGGTTAATGGTAATAGTGAATGAAATATGTCTTGCATGGATGGAAGTATTGTGATTTTCCCGTTATATAAGTGAAATTACCGTGTGAGGATGTATGAATGTCTGTGTGAATAATCCCGGCCTCTGTTCTTGTTCTGACAGACCCTAAAATCACTAAAAAAATTATAGGTTCTCTTCATCAAAGAAATTTTAAACTATGACGTCTGAAAGAAATGTGTTATATTGAAGAAGTTCTATCTTTAAAAATATTTTTACATGAAATTGTTAGGTTGTTATCTGGAAAAAAATGAAATTATAATGGGAATCAAATCAAGTCTGAAATTTAATTGTTTAAATAATGAATTTTGTTCATATCATCATATTCGATTTTATAAATGATAGTTTTTAAAGTAATATCATAATTTTTATGTTATTTTTGGTTGTGATATTTTGAAGTGATCAGGAGTTGGTCTGAGACCGTCTCGGCGACTCGGTCGCAAGTGGGGGATAGGGTCTTAGTCAAAGGGAGGAGAAGGACTAGCAGTCTCGGGGAAACTATAGCGACATTTTTTAGTCGACATTGTGACGAGGAGGAGGTGATGTAGGGTTTGGCTTTGGGTTTAGAAGGGGTCCGGTCTTAGGCTAGCTGTGGCGATGAGGTGTATGGCAATGAGTGCGTGACTGGGGGGAAAGGAAGGGAAGGTGGTGGCGTAGCTCCAGTGAAGTTTTAGGGGCGGATCATGAACGTTGGCGATGGTAATCGACGAGAATAGGTCGGTGCATTTTTCTGGTGAGGGGTCTTTTTTGTTCGATTTTACTTTTTTTTGTTCTTGAGGGGGTACTGGGTGGTCAGGGGGCTTGTAGGGCACGGTGGCGATGAGTAGAGACGGTCGGAGGGGGGCGGCTACGTTTGGTCAACGCATGCACATGCACGGTGTGTTCCGGTGCAAGTCTACAGGGAGGATAGGTGGAACATTGGGAATTTAGGGAAGGAAGAAGAAAGGGTAGGGCCGATGTTTTCTTGAGTGTTTGGGACGTGTTGGGCCAGGAAGGAATCAAAAAAAGTAAAGAGAGGAATAGAAAATTATAGAAAGGATAGAAGTAAAGAAAACAAGAGAAAGAACGGGTTGAAGAAAGTTTAGGCCGGAAATTATAGTAGGTCAAATAAAGGAAGTATAAGTAGAAATTAAAGAATAAAAGCAAGAAAAAGAAAATGAAGAAGGGAAGAATAAAGAAAGAAATGTTAACAAGTTTTTAAAGAAATTATTTCACAAGTTTTCGAAGTAAAGTGTAATCAAGTTTTCAAAAAATAGTTTTAATATAAATTTTAAAGAAAAAAGTTTTGAAATTTAATTTGTTTGATTTGAATGATTATGTATTAGGATAATTAATTACTTAATGTAATTAATTAAATAATGATTACTTAATGTAAATAATTAAGGGTTAATTATTTAATATAAGTAATTAAAGGTTAATTAATTAATATAAATGATTATCGAATAATTAATTTATGTAAGTAATTAAGGGATGATTAATTAATTTCATAAATTAATTAAAGTAATAATAAATGGTTTATAATTGATTGAGTAAGCAGGATTTAAAAGTAATTAATTTAATTTAATTGGATTTTAAATTTAATCAATTAGAAATGGTGATAAATTGATCTTGCTTATGGATGATTGAATTGTATTGTATGATTAGATTAATATCTGGTCTGATAATTATGGTGTGCTGTGGTATGATATGTTTGGGTTGAACTGTGCTAATGTGGGTTATCTATCGATGATGAATTGCTATGTAAATGTGATAACCTGTATTTAAAATTGAATTGTATTCACTTAAACAACTTGGATTAAAGATGACATCTGATTCAAAGAGATCGAGGTTGGATTCAGCAAATACTTGAAACCACTTCGATTAGTAGTCTACAAATTCTTTATAGATTTAACTTCAGAATCTAATAGGCTGGAATGGAATAAATTAAGTGAACATGACCATTTGAACTGAGTAACAGTTCTTAAATATTTTTTTGTAATAAATGATTGACTATAACATGTTAAGAACTCGTAGTGAGGTACGAGTTACCCTGGTATTCAAATATATTTTATAACTTAGCATTTCAAGTATATAGGTTTACTCACGCTAGTTTCCAGCCTGACTTGGGTGCTACTTTAATGTAATGCTCGGGTCAGACCGAGTATTACATATTTTTAGATTAGGATGTTGGGAGCTCAGGTGGCGAGCTGGATAGCAGGAACATATGGAGTATATCCTGCCGTGTATTATTGTTTGTATTCTGGGACAAGTTGTTACAACTGTCAAGTTTATTTGTGAATGATTGTACTCTGATGTATTGAATGTAAATTGACAAATACAGCTTTTCTTCGTGTAAATGCTATTATTTGATATTATAGTTTGATCCGCTGCGAACGCGAGATTTTGAGTTTTGTTTTCTGTTCTTCTTCTACCTCTTTCTTCTTTACCCTAATAATCTGGAATTTTCGGTTTCGATTGCTCGACATTTCCACAGTGTAATGTCGAATTTTTGGAGTCGAAAATTTCGGGTCGTTACAATTAGTATTAGAGCCAGGTTAAGCGAGAACCTTGGCTCTGGTGGGGTACTCATTAAGGATAGGGTCAGTAATACCCTAAAATGAGTTGAATGTATTATATACAAGGGCGTATTGTTATTTTCTTATATAAAAATTTTAAACCTGTTTTGAAAATGATTTTTATATAAGCCTATATTTTGATATATAAAGAAACAATTTTTCTAATTATTATTATATAATATATAAAGATAATTGGTTTAATTATTAAAGTTGGACAAGACCATAAGAATTTAGGTATATATGGTAATATATATATATATATGCATATATATATATATATATATATATATATATATATATATGTATATAAAACACCAAATAGGAATTGGATGATATGAACTATACAATAGGCTAAGCCAGAAATGGATTCAAACTAGAGATTAAAATCCTAAAATTTGTAGAAGTGTTTTCAGAATGCTGAATTAAGTTGCCCCGATTTACTTTCCAATAAATTATGAGACAATATGTAGTGAATTGGTTTTCGGTTATGATAATCTTGGTTATTATCATAAAATGGTTATTGTGTCTAATAATGGGATGTTTGCTTTCTAATAATAACTAAAGATAAAGCAAAATGGGATATTTTAGGGAAGTAGCAATTTACATAAGAATGACTTATAAATTGAAAAGAATTTAAATTGTTTCAAAGTATTAAAATATATAAAAAAATAATATTTCTAAATGTTGGAATCTTATCTTAAGACAAGAATTGTTTTAAATTTTAAAGAAATATATTTTGAACTAAAACTAAGAATGGTTTAAAATTTAAAGTATGACTTGGTGTTCAAATAAAATATATATGTATATACAAATAGATATACATAATATCAAGATGATTTGATATGAACTCTAAGTGTTGAGTTTTGAATTTTTCCTGGAATGTGATGTACCAACCCAAAGTAAAATAAGTTTTTGAACCTATAAGTGGGAAATGATATTGATAAGAAGTTTAAAAATTTGAAATGAAGAATTCAAATTGAGTAGGATTGACTGGATTATATGAATTGAATTTAACTTAGGGAAGTTAAATTTATGGTTTGAAAGAATTTATGTGTGATCTCAAAACATGTTTGAGTTCTGGAAATTGGTAATGGATGCTATTGATGGATTTTTTAAATAATTTGGATGTTTATTTACTTTGACATATCCTGCTACCATCCGGTTGTTACTAATAATCTATAAAAATGTGAATTGGATTATTTTTGAATTAAGAAGTAGATTGAGATAATATATATCCATTACTGAAATTAAATGGAATTAAACTTTAATTTGAAATTTATTGAATGATTTTGATTTTTTTGAAATAAAATTGGAATTATTGGAATGTAATCACTTCGAACTTAAGATTTAAATGTTTAGAAAGGAACTTGTAAACTGAAATTGTTTAAGAATTGGTTTCAAGGTTAGATGTTAAAATTGGGCAATAAATTAAATTTCAAAGATTAAATTATTTATAAAGATTTGAACTCATACTTAAACCTTGAAATAAGTTAAGTAAAGGTTAATTTGATTTAAGGGATTAAATTAACATTTGAGAATTTACTCAAATTGAATTAATTGCGTTGATTTAAAAATTGAAAATAGAATTGGAATTGAAATTAGTTCAAAATTAATTTGATTTGAATTAAATAGGAACTATGATTGAAATTGAATAAGTATGGAAATTGATTTGAATTTGGGAAAGGAATTGAAAATTAATTTAAACTGAATTGCAATTGAATCAATTTAATGGGATGGGAAATTGATTGAAGTGGAGATTGGGAAATTGAACCAGTTTGACTTTGAAACTATTTTCAAATAAATTGTTTTAATATAAACCGTTTTAAATCTATTTTTCCTAGCTATTTTCTATACAACCTTTCTTTTAAAACCCAAATTATCTTACACTTATTTTACTGCTATTTTGAAAACTAATTACTATTTTACAACTACTTCATAACTAGTTACTACTTTACAACTATTTTGCAACTATCTAACTATTTTATAACTATTAACTATTTTACAATTATTTTATAACTACTTAACTGTTCTACAGCTATTTTCTAACTAATTACTATTTTTCAACTACCTAATTGTAACAGCCCGCAAATCCGTACCCCTCGAATCAACACTATTTTACCTCTATTAACCCAAGTGGCACAGAATTACGAACCATTAAGGTTAAAGAAGAAGAGATAGAAGAAAAAGAAACTAAACAATATCAGAATCTCACAGTCGCAGCGGAATAAAATATAATAGTAAATATAGAACTTCACACAAATTGAAATCTATTACTGTTTTACACATCATATCATCTGAGTATCTCATACATCAACAATTACAAATCAGACATACCATACAATCATAGCAGTGGATATATATATAGGTACATATAATACGTCTCGGACTCCAGCTCCTCTCCTGCTCCATAGCATCCTGACTTGAACATATAATACTCGGTCTGACCCGAGCATTATAATGAAATAACACCCAAGTCAGTCTGGAATACCAGCTGATACTAAATATGCATCCAACTTGATTATTAAAGTTTCAAAAATCCTTTGAAAACAAAAGCATCTCGTAAGCCACGCCATAAATAAACATGTCGGGTTTTTACCTTACGATAGCTAAATCACTTCTTATAGAAATCCTCTGATATTATAATAGGGTCTATTTACAAATACTTATAAAATAGCCGAAATTGTTACATTCATTAAATTCCATCTACTAGCCACAAAAGTGGGTAATACAAACAAAACTCGTACAAGGCTCGTAGGGAGAATGGATTTCCAACAATGACTAGGCACTGGGGTACCACCTGTCAGAGTACGGGTCCTAGATCACCGTACCGAGGATTACTCCCTTCATCCCCTGCAACACAAGGCCGGAACCATTCCTTACTGAACAGTCCCGAACAAGATAAACCCTGTGGTTGGCGCGACCAACCACCCACTAAGCTGAAATAAAAAAAGGACATCTAGACAGGGGAAATATCTTGTCCTGCTTGGGCATGACCCACCTAACTTTGCTGCATATCCCCTGATTTTCAGTCATTCCCGGTTGATGAGGCTTGAGGCTAAGCGTTACCTTTAGAATGTTTTCACTTAGAATGCCCATCGTCCACCTGACGATTTTTCGCAAGCATTCGTCCATACAAGTCCGTCCCGGGTTCGAATGAAACCGAAGGCACTACTCCTACTACATCCATTTGGAAATATCCTCAGGATTAGTAGCGACTAGCCCTTGCACTTCACCGCTCCATCTTCGACTCCGAACACGTTTTTCGCACGAAACGTACAAATCAGATCGAAGTGGTTTTCGAGAAATAAATCTCGATCCCGGTCTCTTCGAAACGATCAACGCAGTTGTCCAATATTGATAGTCGGTGATTTAACTATCAATTTATATTCATAAACATCCATAAGCATCCATCACACAATAAATAATTCCCACATTATTTATTTGCCCCAATATCTTTAAAGGATATATTTCAAATTTCCAAAACCCATTTGAAAACATTTCCCAAAATTCTTCCTTTACAAGGTAAATCCTTTACCCTATATCCTCGTAGGAAATAACCAAGTTCAAAACATTTAGATTTAAAAACAATTTAAAATACTTTATTCTGAAATATACTTTAAAATATGTTAATTTACTACTAGTTATTTACTAAAAATATAGTTTCAAAATATTTAAAGTTAAACCATTTGTTAGGATATAAATCTTGATTTTAAACAAGGGTTTTAGTTTAAACTAAACTTATAAGTAGAGTTTTAAAAGGCTAATACTAATTTCAATAACTTAGTTCAAAACTAGTCTTTTGAACAAATCCATTTGTAAAAATAATTATTAAGATATTTATAAAATTTACTATTGCTAATTTATAAATAAGTACTTTTCAAATAATAATTTTCAAACACTCCTTTAAACAAGCTTGAATTTTTAAAGCTTCTTTTTTTTATAAAATAAGTTTAAACTCGAACTTGGTTTTCCTAGGGAACTCATTTCCACTTAGACATCACAGAAATCCTTCTCACATTTTCTGTCAATTTATTTCAATCCAGGTTTATATTTTAATAACATAATCTTATTTTCCCATTTATCAACTAATAACTTTTCTCTTTGTTTATCATTCCAGATTTACCAATTTTCAATTTTCATTTCAAATGGATTTCAAATTTTAATTCTTTTAAATTCATTATTTAACAATATCTTTTATTCCTCTAAAATTCAATTTATCCATTTATAATTAAATTCTGAATTTATAGTTTATCCAACCATATTCTTTATTTCTTAAAACCCAAATTTTATTCCTTTAAATTCTTTATATAACAATTTCTTTTATTTTCTTAAATCCCAATTAATCCCGTTTACAATTAAAATTCAGGATTTATATTTATTTCAACAATATCGCAGTACAATTTAAACTCAGATTTATCAATCACAATATGAAAACAGATCACAACATTTATTATAAAGATAATTATTATAATGTGAGGAATCCAGTTGGATCCCTCTAACCTGTTTTCCCTGCATCCACAAATATTAGCACAACGCATATATATAAATATCAATCCAGACTGATAAGAACAATAATATACAACCAATCATACAAATATTTAAATATTTATTATTTAAATCAGCCAATATCCAGATGTGAGTGAGAATAACTCACCTTGAGTTTCGGCGAGCGTTCGAAATTCAAATTAAACCGAACGACGTTCGATTTAACTAAAATTTTTACTTGCCCGGAATGACTCCAGATCTGCACCATCGCGTAGTGCTCTTTTCTGCGATTCCAATGCCACCAATTTCGTACGAATCTGACTACATATGAACTAGTTAGGATCTTATAAAGTTTTGAATCGAATTTTAAAACAATTTTTTTTTTATATTACCAAAACCGTGGCCGCTCCAGCTCGTACTCCTTCCTCATGCAATCAGGCAACAGCACGACCCAAATAACCCTCGACCATCCCAAAACGCGACCACCCATACACCACACGAGTTCGATCAGAACTCGTCATTCGGTAGCTCGTCACGCCCTCAACCTATGGCCAGAAGCAGGACGAACTCGGTCGCCTCAAACTCCCTGAAATCGAGCACGAGCGAATGAAATTCGCGACCTTCAAAACGCGATTTCCCACAAACCACTCAGCAATAAACGATCATACTCGTTGGTATGGAAGAGCTTCTCGAGAGCTTCAACTTCCATGTTGAAGATTTTCGCAAATAATCGCTGGATTTATCGGAAATGGAGGTGGAGCATTGAGGAACACCGGCCATTGAAATAACATGCGATGGGTCCAAAAGAAAATTAGGGTTTTTGGGTCAAACGTTAATATATATTTATTATTTAATATTATTTAATTAATACAATTTCTCAATTTAACAGTTTACGTAAACGACCTCCAATCTACGCGTTCCGACAGGCGTTTCTAGGGTTTTTCCGCATTCCGGACACAATGGAACAGGTTTCGTAAGCTAATTTGGTCAATGTGCGAGTTACGGAATTAAACGATCAATTTCAAATTAAATCGATTAAAACGATTTCGATGCGTTTCGAGCTACCACGGTCAAACGACAACTCCGATTGCTACGAAAATTGAAATCCGATAATAACTAACTATTACGGATCCAATGAAACTAGTTTCGTCGAATTCCGAGACTGTTCCCCGGAAGGCTATTTTCACTCGTCTATTAAATCAAGCGATTTTCAAAATTGTCGAAAACGCTTAAAATTTCGCTTTTAAAACTTTATTAACTCTATTATAACTCGTATAAAATGTATATTCACATTAAAAATCATTTTGGCTCATTTCGGACTAAATCTGATTAATGGCAATATTTTATTATTAAATTCTATTATTAAATTAATATAAAATTCCAAATATTAATTTATCAACCTTAAAATTCTTTTAAAATTTCCACCACGCTATTTACACTCAAATAACTCAAAATAAATTTTTAAAACCATTTTTATCACTATTTACATCCAGATTTACTTTTATTTAAATTCCGAATATTTAAATTATTATTTTCCCATTATTCAAATTTAACCGGAATTACTATAATTAAAAATTATAGCTTATTTCACTGATTGAACCCGAATCCATTCATTGCAAAATCAATTAAGAATCCACATTAAACATTTAAAACGAACAAAATGTTCAAATTCCATGGTTTAAAAATACGGGATGTTACATTCCTTCCCCCTTATAAAAATTTCGTCCTCGAAATTTGCTAAGGTAGAAAATACTCTCCAACCCATTTACTTACCCAATTAGCTTAGTTAAAAGCTTATATTTACTTTCCCAAAAAGTTTCAACTCCATTTCAAAACCATTTTCTTTATCTACTCAAAAGTTCGTATTTTAACATTTGCTTTCAAAAATAACTTTCCAAGTTAGCAAAATTTTCCCAAAATCCCAAAAATTTCTAACTCCCAAAATTTTCGAATTTTTTTGGCAGAGTCTCCCTTGTAAGGAGGAGCTTTCGCAATATCGCGATACACACAAATATATATACATCGACCCACACGGTCAGAAACCAAAATATATCACAGTATATATATCATTTCCCAATTATATTTGCGTAGGCGTACCTTTTAAGCAAATTTTAAAGCAAGCGGCTAAATTTTTAGCATATACGCGCTCCAACTCTCTCGAACGCCTCCCGCACCTATACTATACTCAACAAACTCATTAGTTTTCAATGATATGAACTTTTAAACAACATTTCCAATATAAATGTAAGCCAAACATAACCATTTCATATTCCAATCAACAATTTGCATGATTCCATAAGTAAACCATATTTTACAACATTTACAAGTTCCTTTTCTAATACCAAATTCTGTTTTATTTCACACAAAAGATTTACAAACAAGTTTTGCCATTCCAATTCATAATTTACCCAATTTTCGAATTGATTCACCAGGCAAATTTTATTTCAATTTGCAACATTTGCATTTCTATTATGATTCACTTATATTTATACTCAAACCCATTTATTAAGATTTTAGCCCATTCTACTTCCATCCAAACTAACTTCATTTTATTTCACTTGAATGATTTACATTCAAGTTTACTATATACCATTCATATTTATTACAATCACTTCATTTCTATTTCAATATGATTAACATATGCCTCACTAACATCAATCTATTTCAATTCAATTCCAAACTGATTTACAAACCAATTTTATTTTCAATTTTGAAGCCTTTTCACTTCTTTTATGATTCATTTTCATTCTTATGCAAACATCACTTATCAAAATGTCAATTCATTCCAATTGATTCAAAATCAATTCCATTAGCTATTTTAAACCAACTCTCTTACATTCATTACAAACTCTTTGAATTGGATTCCAATCCATATCAATTTATTCAAAAATCAATTCAATTGTTGTTTAAACAACTCAATTCTGAATACATTCAAATATTCATGTCATTCAAATCAAAAATAATCACTACTTAAGCTCTTAACCATTACAATTAATTCTAGTTTATAGTTATTTTTTTCTCATTCGGAATTATTCATATTTATTAACCCAAACAAATTCATCATTTCTTCATTCATCTTAAGTTTATTTTTATTATATTATTTTTATTTTTATTTTTATTATATTATTATTTTTAAAACCAAGTCTTGATTTTCATATTTCAAATCCATTATTCAACTTAAGTTTACTTTTATCATTCCATCTTATTTACAACTCATATATTCTTTCTTTCTCACAATTACAATCTTAAAAGTCATTTGCTTACATCCAAATTTTATTTTGCAAACTAATTTCATCTAAAGCTATTTTCATAAGCTTAAAATAACCATCTCATCATTCTCTTAAATGATTACAATTCCATAATATCTCAATTTATTTCCATTTTAATTGATTCTTACCAAATCAAACCATTTACAAATTTTAATCCCACTAGCTTAAACATTCAGCTTAACCACAATTATTTAATTTGCTTAAGCTTTCTTTACAATATCTCCATTATCTTCTTATAAATCAAATTTTTATTTTCATTTGATTCTCATCCAAATCAAATTCCAATCCATTTACAAATTGTAATGCACTTTAAATTGTAATGCTTATTTATTCAATTCATTTAGATTTATTATATTAATAAAGAGATCACTTTAAATTATTTCACCAATTTAAATTTATTTTCAATTTACCTTCACAATTATAATTTCAATTCCATTTCCATTCACACTTTCACTACTTATTTACCAAAATTAAATCCCATACCACAACTGGATTTTTATTAACTTCCCAAATTTTGACCAATTATCAAAATTCTATTCATTACAATGCAAATTCGATTAAATTGTAATTCAATTTAGTCTCTAACCTAATCCATATTAGGTTTTTAATACACTTTCCCAATTTACCCTGAATTCATTTATAATATCTCCATTTTCCAATTATATTTCATTAGCAAATTTAAATTTCTACCTTTCCTTTTCACTCCTTTAAATAGAATCTAAATTTCTTTCAATATTATTTATAACACAACTGAAATTAAATTTCAATTCCGTTATCCAAAACAAATTTCAGTTTTCTCCTTCATAAGTTCAAGACTTATTTGCTAATTTAAGAACATCCACCTTTATATTCTCACTTTACCTTATTTCAACTTACATTTCATTTGAGATTAAGTTTGGACTCACCATACCATTCAATTATTTCCCAATTGTGATTATAATTTCATTCTTATTTATATAAGTTCACCAACTTATTTACTTTAAAGCTCATATTGCTCATTTGAATCCATTTACAACATATAATCACAATTTCAAATTATATATATGTGTATCACCGAATTCTTAAGGATACAAATTTCTTTCATTTACCTTCTTACACAATATTAAATCCTCAATCTCAAATTATAAGTATACAACTTAATATCCTATGGGTACAATCCATTTCACAATGACCCACAATTTCAAAGCCAACTTACATTTTAATTTCATCCAAATCAATTTAATTCTAAGTCCAATTTATTTAACTTATCCAAGTTATATTCAAATTTTCTACTTACTTTAATATATTTTATTCACTTCCAATTACTCAAGTTAAATTTTTAATTCCAAGATTAAAATTTTCATTTCTTCCTTCTTATTAATACCTACTTCACTTAATAAGTTCAATAGTTAATTCATTTCAACTTTATGCATTATTTAATTAGAATTTTCCCAGAATTCATTTTACCCGGTTTTTTATTTCAAAACCATTTTGAAATATATCAATATATACCTATTTGATATATAAATCAAATCTCCAGATTTTTCCAAAATAATTTTTTTATACCAAAAACAAATTTCCCCATTTTTGGAATGCCCAAAACAACTGTTATACCCAACTAGTCCAAACAGTGCCATAACCAAATATTTGGGAAGCAATCCATCACTTAAGAAACTCGAAAATGAATTCTAATGATGTGGCCAGCATCATCAGGATTATTTTCCAACGACTGAACTGAGTTCAATGCTTCTTACTTTCCAAATTTATTTCAAAACAGTTGCCATTCAAAAATATTTCCCAAAACAATATTCCATCATTACCTTCAAACACTTTAGCAAACATTTCAAACCTTTCCAGGAATTTAAATCTCCAAACCTTTATTCCCATTACATTTAAAATTCTTTCCAAGACTTCCGGGATTTAAATTCTGGTTTAATTTAAATTTTAGTTATTCTCTTTTGTATAATTTATACTTACAGAATTTATTTGGTTATAACCATTTCAAATTTAAGATTAACTTTAGATTCTTATTTGATTTTTAATATTAGCAACCAAACATCCAAATATATATATAATGTCAGAAAATTATTCCTTTTATATCAAAATATAATTTTGGATAAAATTATTTCATTTACCCACTTTAAAAACAATACTATGTCAGTTTATCTCGTTCAAGAGTTTAGAAACCCCTATCGATACGGTTGTACTTCCCGTACCGACCAGAATTCATAAACACTCAACCGGTAAGTCAACACAGTATAAAAACAATTTTATATTCACTAACAAGTACGCTCTCATATCTATTAAAACGCTCAACTCATTATAGAGTACTATTGACTCTGTTTAATGAGTAATTTCCCCACCAAAGCCTAGGTTGTCGCCAACCTAAGCTCTGATACCAAGTGTAACAGCCCGCAAATCCGTACCCCTTGAATCAACACTATTTTACCTCTATTAACCCAAGTGGCACAGAATTCCGAACCATTAAGGTTAAAGAAGAAGAGATAGAAGAAGAAGAAACTAAGCAATATCAGAATCTCACAGTCGCAGCGGAATAAAATATAATAGTAAATATAGAACTTTACAGAAATTGAAATCTATTACTGTTTTACACATCATTTCATCAGAGTATCTCATATATCAACAATTACAAATCAGACATACATTACAATCATAGCAGCGGATATATATATATATAGGTACATATAATACGTCTCGGACTTCAGCTCCTCTCCTGCTCCATAGCATCCTGACCTGAACATATAATACTCGGTCTGACCCGAGCATTATAATGAAATAACACCCGAGTCAGTCTAGAATACCAGCTGATACTAAATATGCATCCAACTTCATTATTAAAGTTTCAAAAATCCTTTGAAAACAAAAGCATCTCGTAAGACCACGCCACAAATAAACATGTCGGGTTTTTACCTTACGATAGCTAAATCACTTTTCATAGAAATCCTCTGATATTATAATAGGGTCTGTTTACAAATACTTATAAAATAGCCGAAATTGTTACATTCATTAAATTCCAGCTGCTAGCCACAAAAGTGGGTAATACAAACAAAACTCGTACAAGGCTCGTAGGGAGAATGGATTTCCAACAATGACTAGGCACTGGGGTACCACCTGTCACAGTACGGGGCCTACATCACCGTACCGAGGATTACTCCCTTCATCCCCTGCAACATAAGGCCGGAACCATTCCTTACTGAACAGTCCCGAACAAGATAAACCCCGTGGTTGGCGCGACCAACCACCCACTAAGCCGAAATAAAAAAAGGACATCTAGACAGGGGAAATATCTTGTCCTGCTTGGGCATGACCCACCTAACCTTGCTGCATATCCCATGATTTTCAGTCATTCCCGGTTGATGAGGCTTGAGGCTAAGCGTTACCTTCAGAACGTTTTCACTTAGAATACCCATCGTCCACCTGACGATGTTTCGCAAGCATTCGTCCATACAAGTCCGTACCGGGTTCGAACGGAACCGAAGGCACTACTCCTACTACATCCATTTGGAAATATCCTCAGGATTAGTAGCGACTAGCCCTTGCACTTCACTGCTCCATCTTCGACTCCGAACACGTTTTTCGCACAAAACGTACAAATCGGATCAAAGTGGTTTTCGAGAAATAAATCTCGATCCCGGTCTCTTCGAAACGATCAACGCAGTTGTCCAATATTGATAGTCGGTGATTTAACTATCAATTTATATTCATAAACATCCATAAGCATCCATCACACAATAAATAATTCCCACATTATTTATTTGCCCCAATATCTTTAAAGGATATATTTCAAATTTCCAAAACCCATTTGAAAACATTTCCCAAAATTCTTCCTTTACAAGGTAAATCCTTTACCCTATATCCCCATAGGAAATAACCAAGTTCAAAACATTTAGATTTAAAAACAATTTAAAATACTTTATTCTGAAATATACTTTAAAATATGTTAATTTACTACTAGTTATTTACTAAAAATATAGTTTCAAAATATTTAAAGTTAAACCATTTGTTAGGATATAAATCTTGATTTTAAATAAGGGTTTTAGTTTAAACTAAACTTATAAGTAGAGTTTTAAAAGGCTAATACTAATTTCAATAACTCAGTTCAAAACTAGTCTTTTGAACAAATCCAGTTGTAAAAATAATTATTAAGATATTTATAAAATTTACTATTGCTAATTTATAAATAGTTACTTTTGAAATAATAATTTTCAAACACTCCTTTAAACAAGCTTGAATTTTTAAAGCTTCTTTTTTTTTATAAAATCAGTTTAAACTCGAACTTGGTTTTCCTAGGGAACTCATTTCCACTTAGACATCACAGAAATCCTTCTCACAATTTCTGTCAATTTATTTCAATCCAGGTTTATATTTTAATAACATAATCTTATTTTCCCATTTATCAACTAATAACTTTTCTCTTTGTTTATCATTCCATATTTACCAATTTTCAATTTTCATTTCAAATGGATTTCAAATTTTAATTCTTTTAAATTCATTATTTAACAATATCTTTTATTCCTCTAAAATTCAATTTATCCATTTATAATTAAATTCTGAATTTATAGTTTATCCAACCATATTCTTTATTTCTTAAAACCCAAATTTTATTCCTTTAAATTCTTTATATAACAATTTCTTTTATTTTCTTAAATCCCAATTAATCCCGTTTAAAAATAAAATTCAGGATTTATATTTATTTCAACAATATCGCAGTACAATTTAAACTCAGATTTATCAATCACAATATGAAAACAGATCACAACATCAATTATAAAGATAATTATTATAATGTGAGGAATCCAGTTGGATCCCTCCAACCTGTTTTCCCTGCATCCACAAATATTAGCACAACGCATATATATAAATATCAATCCAGACTGATAAGAACAATAATATACAACCAATCACACAGATATTTAAATATTTATTATTTAAATCAGCCAATATCCAGATGTGAGTGAGAATAACTCACCTTGAGTTTCGGCGAGCGTTCGAAATTCAAATTAAACCGAACGACGTTCGATTTAACTAAAATTTCTACTTGCCCGGAATGACTCCAGATCTGAACCATCGCGTAGTGCCCTTTTCTGTGATTCCAACGCCACTAATTTCGTACGAATCTGACTACATATGAACTAGTTAGGATCTTATAAAGTTTTGAATCGAATTTTAAAACAAATTTCTTTTTTTTATACTACCAAAACCGTGGCCGCTCCAGCTCGTACTCCTTCCTCACGCAATCAGGCAACAACACGACCCAAATAACCCTCGACCATCCCAAAATGCGACCACCCATACACCACACGAGTTCGATCAGAACTCGTCATTCGGTAGCTCGTCGCCCCCTCAACCTATGGCCAGAAGCAGGACGAACTCGGTCGCCTCAAACTCCCTGAAATCGAGCACGAGCGAATGAAAATCGCGACCTTCAAAATGTGATTTCCCACAAACCACTCAGCAATAAACGATCATACCCGTTGGTATGGAAGAGCTTCTCGAGAGCTTCAACTTCCATGTTGAAGATTTTCGCAAATAATCGCTGGATTGATCGGAAATGGAGGTTGAGCATGGAGGAACACCGGCCATTGAAATAACATGCGGCGGCTCCAAAAGAAAATTAGGGTTCTTGGGTCAAACGTTAATATATATTTATTATTTAATATTATTTAATTAATATAATTTCTCAATTTAACAGTTTACGCAAACGACCTCCAATCTACGCGTTCCGATAGGCGTTTCTAGGGTTTTTCCGCGTTCCGAACACAATGGAACAGGTTTTGTAAGCTAATTTGGTCATACGTGCGAGTTACGGAATTAAACGATCAATTTCAAATTAAATCGATTAAAACGGTTTCGATGCGTTTCGAGCTACCACGGTCAAACGACAACTCCGATTGCTACGAAAATTGAAATCCGATAATAACTAACTATTACGGATCCAATGAAACTGGTTTCGTCGAATTCCGAGACTGTGCCCCGGAAGGCTATTTTCACTCGTCTATTAAATCAAGCGATTTTCAAAATTGTCGAAAACGCTTAAAATTTCGCTTTTAAAACTTTATTAACTCTATTATAACTCGTATAAAATTTATATTCACATTAAAAATCATTTTGGCTCATTTCGGACTAAATCTGATTAATGGCAATATTTTATTATTAAATTCTATTATTAAATTAATATAAAATTTCAAATATTAATTTATCAACCTTAAAATTCTTCTAAAATTTCCACCACGCTATTTACACTCAAATAACTCAAAATAAATTTTTAAATTCATTTTTATCACTATTTACATCCATATTTACATCCATATTTACTTTTATTTAAATTTCGAATATTTAAATTATTATTTTCCCATTATTCAAATTTAACCGGAATTACTATAATTAAAAATTATAACTTATTTCACTGATTGAACCCGAATCCATTCATTGCAAAATCAATTAAGAATCCACATTAAACATTTAAAACGAACTAAATGTTCAAATTCCATGGTTTAAAAATACGGGATGTTACACTAACTATTTTAAACTTTTCAAGCTATTTTCTAAATTCAGGTGGGTCAGAGTGCAAACTTTTTATAATTGAAATGATAACCCAAATGCAAATGGAAGCAATTGTGAATAAGTGAATAGAATTCTAAGTGAACGTGTAGTAAAAGAAAATTGATTTAGCTAATAATTAATGAAGACAAATACGTAGGATATACGCATATTATTCTATTTGCATAGTGATTTGATCCAGATTCGAGCATAGAATTTCAGATAGTATATCGGTCAGAGTTGGGATTTTTCACTCGATTTTCGACGGCGAACCCTGGATATGGATTTTTGATTGGTTTTGGAAATTCTCTATCATAGTTATGGCTATGCAAGGGAATGACGGTTTCTGATCAAGAGACCATATTAGAGTGCACACTAAGAAGTCGGGTGGACGATACTAGTTCAGAAGTGAAATTGTGTGATCGAGTGAGCGATCAAATTTGATATTGCATACGGATGATATGTGTACATCGTATGGACTTGAATGAAATAGATATTTTGAAAGGATTGAAAAATGATTTTTGAAAAGAAAAGTATATTTTGAGAAATATATATGAATAAAAGTGGAAGCTGGATATCTTTATAATTGAAATTCACTTTATGAAAACTAAGTGATATGGTAAATAACTTTATAAAGGAAATCAAACTTGAATATTTAATTTGGCATAACTAAAGTTAGATATATATATACTTGTTACATATGATAAACTCCCCCTTGTTAAATCTAAAATCAGAAGAAAAGATTTTTGAAAAGATTTAGAGTATAAAAGGGAATTTATATAAGTATGAAGTGATCCAAGATTTTTCAAGATTGTATATATCTATATATATATATATAAATGATTTTATGAGAATGATTTTTGAAAAAAGGGAGAGAATTTTAAATAAAAAGGGTTTATAGTTAAAAATGTTCAAAGAATAATTTAACTGACAATAAGCTGTTGTAATTTAAATTCTGGCTTCGTTCCTTTTCGAGGACGAAAAGATTCAAAAGGGGGAGGAATGTGATAACTCGGATTTTTGAACATCTGTTCATTGGTAATTAACATGATTTAATTGATTAAAATACTGATTTGTAAGTTGAATAAGTAAAATTCTAATAAATATCTGGATATATATAGATTTGAAACTACAATAAATGTTGAATTATATAACTCTGGAAATGATAAATCTTATAGTATACAAATAAATAATATATTTAACTATTTAATTCAAGATAAAATATATATATATATATATAAGCTTTATAATGTATATGAGTGTATATATATATGCCTATGGGATAAAATATATGGATGTTTGTAAAAGAGTGGATATATATATATATAAACATATATATATATATCAAAACATTCTCATAAATGTTTCTAATCATAATATATATATATGTATGTATGTATGTATGTATGTATGTATGCATGTATGTGTGTGTATATATATTGTGATTTGAAAGCATTGATTTAAATTCCAATATAATAATTTTCAAAGAACATTTAAAGTTAAATTCTATATTTTAAAATACTAAAGATAAATTTTTATTAATTAAAGTATGATAGTTTAAGTTTTATTTAATAAAGGGTTAATACACTTTCTTTTGAAATTATACATGAATACAGTATGTAAGTTTAAATACTAGAACATAATTTTTTTTATGAAACATAGTTAGTATTAAAAATATATATATATATATATATATATATATATATATAAAGTACATAAGAGAAAAATAAAATATTGATTATTGACATTTATAAGCATAGGGTATTATGCAAAATAACAAGTGGCAGTATCTCTTTTCTTTTAAACTAAGTGTAAATAAAAAATAAAAAGGGTGAAACAAAAACTATATACAGTTCAAGAAACTTTCATATTTTCGTTTCCCAATTTCTATTTCTTTCATCTTCCAAACTAAATCCAAAATTAAATCAAACTTCTTCAAAATTCAAACCATCAAAGTAAATCAAGTTGAAGAAGGAATCAGATCAAGGTTCAAGCTTGCTGATTCAAATAATCAAAAGGAATTCTAGATTTTTCAAAGTTCAATAGCACTCCCAGCTTCCAGTTTTAAAATCATCCTCTGTTCAAATTTTTGTGAGTAAACTATTTTTTTAAGCTTAATCATCTTTTTTAACTTATACATATGAAGACTAATGATAATAGTGAATGAAATATGTCTTGCATGGATGGAAATATTGTGATTTGCCTGGTACATAAGTGAAATTACTGTGTGAGGATGTATGAATGTCTGTGTGAATAATCCTGGCCTCTGTTCTTGTCTTAACAAACCCTAAAATCACTAAAAAAATATGGATCCTCTTCATCAACGAAATTTTAAGCTATGGTCTGAAGGAAATGTGTTATATTGAAGAGATTCTATCTTTAAAAATATTTTCAAGTGAAATTGTTAGTTATTATCTGGGAAAAAAATTAAATTACAGTGGGAATCAAATCAAGTCTGAAATTTAATTGTTTAAATCATGAATTTTGTTAAATCATCAGATTCGATTTTAAAAATGATAATTTTTAAAAGTAATATCATAATTTTTATGTTAGTTTTGGTTGTGATATTTTGAGGTGATCAGGAGTTGTCTGAGACTGTTCTCGGCGACTCGGTCATAATTGGGGGACGGGGTCTTGGTCAAAGGGAGGAGGACTAGCGGTCTTGGGGAAATTATGGCAACATTTTTCAGTCGACATTGTGGCGAGGAGGAGGTGATGTAGGGTTTAGCTTTGGGTTTAGGAGGGGTCCGGTCTTAGGCTAATTGTGGCGACGAGGTGTATGGCGATGAATGCCCGACTGGGGGAAAAGGATGGGAAGGTGGTGGCGTAGCTCCGGTGAAGTTTTAGGGGCGGATCATGAACATTGGCTGTGGTAATCGACGAGAAGAGGTCGGTGCATTTTTCTGGTGAGGGGGCTTTTTTGTTCGATTTTAATTTTTTTTGTTCTTGAGGGGCTACTGGGTGGTCAGAGGGCTTGCAGGGCTCGAAGGTGATGAGTAGAGATGGTCGGAGGGGGACGGCTACGTTTGGTTAACGCGTGCACATGCACGGTGTGTTACGCTGCAGGTCTACAGGGAGGATAGATGGAACATTGGGAATTTAGGGAAGGAAGAAGAAAGGGTAGGGCCGATGTTTTCGTGAGTGTTTGGGCCGTGTTGGGCCAGGAAGGAATCAAAAAAAGTAAAGAGAGGAATATAAAATTATAGAAAGGATAGAAGTAAAGAAAACAAAAGAAAGAACGGCCCAAAGAAAGTTTGGCCCGGAATTATATTGGATCAAATAAAGGAAGTATAAATAGAAATTAAAGAATAAAAGTAAGAAAAAGAAAAATGAAGAAGGGAAGAATAAAGAAAGAAATGTTAACAAGTTTTCGAAGTAATTATTTAACAAGTTTTTAAAGTAAAGTGTAATCAAGTTTTCGAAAACTAGTTTCAATATTAATTTTAAAGAAAAATGTTTTGAAATTTAATTTGTTTGATTTGAATGATTATGTATTAGGATAATTAATTACTTAATGTAATTAATTAAAGAATGATTACTTAATGTAAATAATTAAGGGTTAATTAATTAATATAAGTAATTAAAGGTTAATTAATTAATATCAATGATTATAGGATAATTAATTTATGTAAGTAATTAAGGGGTGTTTAATTAATTTCATAAATTAATTAAAGTGATAATAAATGGTTTATAATTGATTGAGTAAGTAGGATTTAAAGGTAATTAATTTAATTTATTTGGAGTTTAAATTAAGTTAATTAGAAATGGTGATAAATTGATCTTGCTTGTGGATGATTGAATTGTATTGTATGATTAATATCTAGTCTGATAATTTGTGGTGTACTGTTGTATGATACGTTTGGTATGAACTGTGCTAATGTGGGTTATCTATCGATGATGAATTGCTGTGTAAAGGTGATAGCCTGTATTTAAAATTGAATTGTATTCACTTAAACCACTTGGATTAAAGATGACATTTGATTTGAAGAGACCGGGATCGGGTATCAGCAAATACCCGAAACCACTTCGATTAGTAGTCTACAAGTTCTGTATAGATTTGACTTCAGAATCTAATAGGCTGGAATGGAATAAATTAAGTGAACACGACCATTTGAATTGAGTAACAGTTCTTAAATATTGTTTTGTAATAAATGATTGACTAAAAAATGTTAAGAACTCGTTGTGAGGTACGAGTTACCCTATTATTCAAATATGTTTTATAACTTAGTATTTCAAGTATATGGGTTTACTCACACTGGTTTCCAGTCTGACTCGGGTGTTACTTTAATGTAATGCTCGGGTCAAACCGAGTATTGTAGATTTTCAGGTTAGGACGTTCTGGAGCTCAGGTGGCGAGCTGGATGACAGGAACGTATGGAGTATATCCCGCTATGTATTACTGTTTATATTCTGGGACAAGTTGTTACAACTGTCCAGTTTATTTGTGAATGATTGTACTATGATGTATGGAATGTAAATTGACAAATACAGCTTTTCTTTGTGCAAATGTTGTTATTTGATATTATATTTTGATCCACTGCGAATGTGAGATTTTGAGTTTTGTTTTCTGTTCTTCTTCTACCACTTTCTTCTTTACCCTAACAATCTGGGATTTTCGGTTTCGATTGCTCGACATTTCTGTAGTGCCGTATTAATGTCGAATTTTCATGGTCGAAAATTTCGGGTCATTACAGCTTCGATCTTATCTGGATCGACTGACAATACTTTCTATGAAACCACATGACGAAGAAACTTAACCTCTTTCTTTCAAAAATGACATTGGAAAAACTTTGCCCTCAGCTGATTCCGCCTCAGCGTCTATAGCACAACTCCAAGATGATCTTCATGCTTTCTCTCATCCTTAGAGTACACCAAAATGTCATCTATAAACACCAACATGAATCTATCCAAATACTCTCGGAAGACTCGATTCATGAAATCCACAAAGAAAGCTATTTCATTAGTCAACCCGAATGGCATTACGAACCATATCTAGTCCAAAATGCAGTCAAAGGAATACTATCCTCCGTCACTCTCAACTGATGGAACTTTGCTATCAAATCCAATTGGGAAAACACCTTGGCTCCACTCAACTGATCAAACAGATCATTAATTCTTGACAAAGGATAATTATTCTTTATCGTCCTTTCGTTTAGCTTATGTTAGTCGATACACATTCTTAACGACCCATCCGGTTTCTTTATGAATACTGCAGCCGCTCCCCAAGGGGAACTGCTTGGTTTAATATAATTCCTTCCTTCTAAATCCACTAGCTACACCTTCAATTCCTTCATCTCAGTCAGTGTCATCCTGCTAGGTGGTCTACTTACAGGTTCACAGCTTGGCACAAGATTTATCCGAAACTCAACAGCTCATTTTAGTAGCGTTCCTGTGACTAGCTCAAAGACATATGCAAACTCTTTTGTTATTCGAACCTATCTTAGCTCTTCTACCACTTCCATTACACTTAACAAAGCACAACTACTCTGGTCAGAATTCTCTATTGAGAATATAATTCAGTTATGACTATTAGGGTGTCTCAAAGATATCTCCCCATCCTGGCAGAATGTCCTGGCCTCATACCTCCTCAACCAATCCATACCCAAATTGATTCCGAAATGTATGAAATCATAAACATACAAACTACATGCAAACTTATGACCTAACAAATCAAGTTCTAACTAGTCACGTCTCATCCCCAAAGTTGCATACCTTCCTATTGGATTCGAAACCCTTAAGGAAGTAACAAGGTATATGGCTACTAAGCATAACCCATCAACCAAATACTAGGATATAAATGAATGTGATGCACCGGTATCAAAAAGTATCCTAAATAGTATACTCTGAACCAAAAACGTACCTTTAATCATAGTCTTTCCTTTATCAGCAGCAACAGGCTTAGTTGATGATTCAACACCAAAGACCTTCCCTTTATCCATCCTAGCTAGCTCTGGAAACTGGTTCTTGTAATACCCAACTTGATCATAGTTAAAGCATTTCACATTCTTCTTGTCTACATCCTTCTTGTCTACATCCTTCTTTCCCTTACCTGACTGGCACTCACTTGCATAATGACCCTTCTTGTCACATTTCTAGCATACCAAATCATCCTTTTCCTTCTTAGCAGCGTCCTCTTTCCAGGCTTCCTTCTTCTTAAAGAATTCCTCTTCTTTCTCTAAGGACCTTGGCATTCAATTGGCTTTTCTCTAGCAGACATAACAAGCATCTCTTCATGACGAATGGCCATCTCCCCTACAACATTACAAGGTTCTCGGATACGGGTCATGGTCATTCTAACAAGCTCAGGTCTGAGTCCTCGAATGAACCGTTCATTCCTTCTGACGTCAGTGTCAACCATAACATATACAAATTGAGATAGTTCATCAAACATGGCAGCGTACTCGACTACTGACATCTCTCCTTGAACTAGATCCATGAACTTCCTCATCAATGCCGACTTAGCAACTTCAGACAGAAATCTCTGGTCAAACCTCCTTTTGAAATCATCCCACGTCAGCTCTTTCTCCAGAACTTCGGCAGTCACACTATTTCACCAGTGAAGTGTCGCCTCTTGCAACTGCCTAGAGGCTAGCCTTCTCTATTTTTCCATCATCTAGGCCTAGCTCAGTACAGATCCTTTCACAGTGCAAAAGCAAATTCTCAACTTCAACATCATCCTCTATTCCTACAAACGATTTTCCACCCAATTGGTATAGTCTCTGCTCAACTTAGCATAGTTATTCCCCACTGGAGCTATGGGATTAGCTCCTCTAACATTACCAGCAACTCTAGCTTGCAAAAGATTGGCTAACAACTGATACACCATCCCCGCATTGTAACAACCCACATATTTAACGATTTTATATTTAAATGATTTATTTAAGTATAGCGTCGTTAGTCGGATTTTGGGTCCGAAATGTTACTTTTTGCAAACGACCGAATTAGGGCTCGAAACCATTTCCATTGGTTCCAAAATGGCATTTGCGATCTTTTTGAGTATAATCTTTGATATGTTTGGAGTAAGTTGAATTTCGCTAGTTTTTCTATTGGGTTTAGGGTTTGGGTTCAGCCCACTAGCTTAAACTAATACCCTAACTCAGCCCTCTCCTCTCCATTCTCTCATTCCACTCTTCTAAACTCAAGCTCCAACTGAAAATGGTGGAAGGGAAAGGGAAATAGAAATTGCAAACCCTAGTTCTTCTTGCTAGCTCATATTCTTGCTCCAAAATCAAAGAGAAGCAATTGGTAAGCCTCTTCTTCATCTTCTTTATCTCTTTCTCTCTTCAATCTCAGAAATTCCTAAACCTAAACTTAGAAAATATTTATTTGATCTTAGATTAAAGCTAGTAGAGTTGAAGTAGAGAGTGGTTGGCCTTGTTCCTTTGCATTTGAGCTTCTTCTTCTTGTTCTTGAGTTAAAAAGGTGAGTTTTGAACTCACATCTACTTCTTTTGATATCATTGATGTTAGGCATGAATTCCTAACAATTGTTCATATGTTCTTTTGCTTTTGATTTGGGTTGATTCGGTGAAATTGCCAAATTATGATTTTTGAAGCCAAATCTTTGAAAATCCTTATATGGATGATGTTTATGTTGTTCGGAGTGTTTGGGTGTGTCGTTAAGGTTGGGTAGTCGTTTGACGTAAGCCCATAATCAACACGCATCTGATTGCTTTCGATTTGTTTGGACATAGTTGGCCTAGGTTCAGGAAATGCCTGAACATTGAGTTTCAGACGTCTGAAACCCTTATTTCAGACGTCTGAATATTGTTCTGGGGAACGTTTTCATCCCCAGATTCAGACGTCTGAAAATTATATTCCAGATGTCTGAATTGGCTAGTTTTCAACCAGAAAGGAAATAGGCCAAAATATGCCTATTTCAGACGTCTAGAAGTATGGATTCAGACGTCTGAATTCTGTTTTGAAAAACAAATTAATTTTCAGATTCAGACATCTGAATCCCTTCTTTCAGACGTATGAATATGCTGTTTTATTTCAAATTGCCTTATTCGTTTAGTTTTCCAAATTTGATCGACGCTTGTTGATTCCGATTAGTTGTTTATGCATATTTGACCTTGATAATTCCTTTTTGACTTCATTCACGGGTTTTATAAATGATTTCTTCAAATCGTATTAAAAGCTCGCTTCTCCAATTTATAAATTCTATTTAAAGCACGCGCAATTTCGCACTTCGAGCGAAGTGGAAGGGTGATTAAATGGTTGGGCAAAACACGGACCATGAATCTGTGCGTTTATCCTTCCGATTAATCCCCGACCTATTCAATTGATCGTTTTGACCTTTGGGTTTGGTTTATCGATGATATGAGGTAAACTTTGTACTGCTTTGAGTGTGAAAGTGACTGACAGATAGTAAACCGTTTAGTGCGAACGAGTGGTTATGGGACATACGTTAACACTTTTTGGATTCCTTTTCGAGAGTTGTGACACATTCCGCCAGTTAGTGGTGTCCAGTACTGGGTCTTCGACCTTCACCACTACGGCTTGTTGCCCTATAGTATCGCTTCCGATGTTGGTCTTTATGAGCCACATGGGTGGTATTGGGTTTGTGCCTTCGGGTTTGTCACCCTATAGTATCGCTTTTTATGTTGGTCGTTATGAGCCGCATGGGTGATATTGGGTATGGAGTCTTCGGGCTCACAGATCCTTGTTTATACAGTACTGAGCTCGAGCAATTTTCTGATGTTTCATTGATATTATATTCCCTTGGTATCGCCCATCGGTGTTGGTCTTTTTGAGCCGCATGATGTATAACGATTACCTTGTGGAACTTGTATACCTTATGGGTATTTGTTATTTGTCTTTTTGGCTTGCTTTGGGATATTTGTATCCTTTGTTTATTTATGTTGCCAATGATATGAGGCTTGCCTTGATATGTTCATCTTTTGTTAGATGATTGTGTTATCTCTTTTAGAGATATTTGTTATACTTTGTAACTTTGCAGGTTTATTGTTGTTCAGTTTATCTAACTGATATGTTTAGCTAGAATGACCCGTGTATTTTATACTTGGGTCAGACCGAGATGTTTCAGGTTAGGTGCCTTTGGACTTAGCCTATTTTGCTTCCGCATGGACTACTCCGCTAGCTTCTTTTTGTCATAGCTTTTTGTGTAGTCCTATTTTGTTGTAACTCTGATATGTATTCTTGTGAACTGGTCTGTATATTGTGGTTTGCTATACCACTTGACATGTATTATTTTGTATACTCTGCTATGTATCAGTATATGTGCATATGATGGTTTACTGTTCTGTGATGTATATTGCATTTGAGTTGTTATATTCTATTCTGATAGATCCTCTAGCCACCTATGGTTTTTTTTTAAGTATTCATTAGATATATCGTTCTGCATGGTAAGGCAACTGTCGATGTATTCAATAGATAATTAAAGCAAGGCTATAGATGGTCGCTCCTAAACAGCCTTATTCTCCGTGTTAGCAGACAGTATTATCTATTAATACTCTTTGCTAGCGTGGGTATAGAGGTGAGGCGTCACACGCATCTACTGGCGGATTTCTAGCATCTATATTGGCTTCTGCATTTGGATTAGCATTAGCCCGTGGACCTTAGTTCCTTATGGTGTTAGGTTGAGAATTTCCGTTGGTTGTGGTGCTTCCTCCACCTGGATGTCCTCTTTCGTTTCCCGCATTCATATCTTCTTTCTCGTACTGCATTCGAGCCTTAGTAAGATACAGAAGAATGGTCTAAGAGAGAGGAGAACACATACTTATGTATAAATATATCTGTATATCAAATACAAGTATATTATTATAGCGTTACTCTAAACGCCGATCATATTTCTGACTTATTGGATTATGTTTCAAAAAAAGCTTTTAGGTTTAACTTTCTTTTAAAGTTACATAAACATATGCTCTAATATAAACTTGTAACATCCCCTTACTTGGAGGCCTAAATCTAACGGCTATGGATGCTGCAGTCATCCACAGTTATTAGTCTTCGACGTCTAATACGACAGTGTTAGATTCATTGATATACAAAAACACATGAATATGAAAAAAAATTAAAATTTCAAACATGATCAAATTTCATTTCAAATCACTTACAATTCATTACATAATCCCATAATTGTAAACCACGTTTAGAAAAATATATTTGTTACAACCTAGGCCAAGAGCAACATATAAAGATGCCCTCTTGGTTGATCAGTGTATATACATGCAATATAAAAACTTTTCCATTACAAATAATACATAAGAACCAAAAGAAAAGAGAACTCTAAATAGCTACCATGCCCCCTGCACGTCTCCGGAAGCTTATTTGTCTTAAGAGGTACATGAAAACCTCAACTCTCAGACAACTCAAATCAATTGGGTGCCCGAGAGTTTAAGGAAAAAATATAAACTTCAAGTCAGACATAAAGTCTAGTATGAAAAGAATATATCATCTCAAATCATGTAGATATCTAGTGAGACTACGCCACTTAACGGAATGCGTATCTTAAAACCTTTATAAAACCATATACTGTGCTCCTGTATCTACAATTGTTAAAGCAATTCAAAATAGTATAATATGATGATATGCAGAACAAATGAATAATTTCAGGATTACCCATCCCCATTAATTTTTGACTGTTGGTCTCAATTGTAGTTTATAGGATTACTATTTACCTATTAGTTTTCATGGGTTGACTAATAACCGGTAAACATTTAAGGAAACCCTGTCTAATTATATAGTTTTCATAGAATCACTATGGACCTATTGGTAACTCCAATATCTTTACTCTTATCCTAGTTTTCATGGGTTTACTAGGAACCTATTGGTGACCCCCAATTTCCTTTCTTCTAACCTTAGTTTTCATGGGCTAACCAAGAAACTATTGATATCTGTCAATATCTTAATCCCAATATAGTTTTTATGGGCTAACTATAAACGTAATGGACCCTGCCAGTATCAAATCATAGTTTTCATGGGCTTACTATGAACCTATCTTTCTGACATCTTCCTTTATACATAGTTTTCATTAGCTAAATATGAACCTATTGTCCCCTACCAATATCTTTTCCTATACATAATTTTCATGGGCTTATTGAGAACCTATTGGCCCCTGTCAACATCTTTCTTTTATATTTTAGCATCCTATATTCTGGTCTTCTCGACCTCCTGGATGCAATTCTACTCATTAAGGTGTTTAATCAATTCATATTCACTACTGGGTTAACCTACCTGGTTCTTCTACCCTTTATCCCAAAAATGCAGTTAAGGGTCTATTATAAAGTGAATATATTTACATTTAAGGAATCAAACATAACAGCATAGTAATACCACTCATGTGAGTTTAATATAAAACTTGGTTAATCTCTTTAACATATTATTTTACCAAATAAAGCTTCTTCTTGAAACCATCATACAAACTCCTTTGATATAGCCATAGGTTTTTCCTTTAAAGTGGATTTTGGGTCACAAAACCTTTCGATACCTTCAAAACCTAGCTTTTGACTTCATTGGATGGCCTCCTTCGAAAGCCTTAATAATCTATCTTTAAAATATTAGGCTCCTGCCTTTTTATATTTTAAAACCATCCTTATGAAACCTTTCGATTATAGTAAAGTATTAATATTTAACCTTTAGAAGTTTAGCTTCAAAACCAGTTGAAAGTACCCTTTCGACACTAATGGAAGTAACCCTTCTGAAATCATTGAAAGTCCCCCTTTCGAAAGTATTGGGTTTATACTTACAACATTATTTGGGTCAAAGTGAATATATGCGAAAATGTGTCTTTCAAAACCATCCTTCATCATACAAAAATATTGGAGAAACCTTGATAGCATCGACACCATCTCTTTCAAAAGCATTAAAATCTGGGTAAAATATTAGAAGGTGTGAGCCGAAACCCTTTCGAAACCATTACCTTCGAAACCCCTAACCCCTTTCAAAAGTTACAGGAAGTGACTTAAACTTATAAAACAAAATAACCTTTCGACAACATTGATATCTTCAACATTATCGAAAGGTTAAATAACGGCAGCAGGGTTTCAACTAGGCCGGAACCCCTTCTTTCAAAACATTCTTTCATAAGTAAGGAACCCAGTCGAAAGCAATCTTAAGTTAATGGCAACCCCTTCGAAACCTTTTAAAACCTCCTTCGAAACCATATGCCTTGACTCCGTTGAAGGCTAAAATAAAACAAAACAAAGACCGACGCTTTTCTTTCGAAAATAAACCAAGGTCTCAATTCCTTTGAAATCTATGCTTTTGACACCTTACCTTCCACCTTCCTCCAATCCACTGCGTACCTTCTTAGTGATACCTGGTGTATTGGTTTCGGCATAGTAGGTTTTGACTAGAATGAAGGAGGAAGCATCTATGTCGAAAGGTTGTTTCTTAGTGGTACATTGTGTATTGGTTTCTAAAGTAGAAACATCGTTTTAGTTCTTCTTAAAGTAAACTTTTCTCTAACTAACCTGCCACGTGTTAACACTAGATTGGTTGCCTTAACCTTTTCAAATTCTTTTCCAAAAATAACTTCCGCTAATCTAGATCTAAACTATGGTTAAGTTAATCATTTAAGCCCTTCCATTAGACAAAACCAATTTTGCAAAGAAGTCCCTCTTATAAAATAATTTGCGTAACAAATCACTTTGGAAAAATCCCGAAAAATTCCAAAAATTCACTTTAATTATGTTACCTAACATATTGAAATTCCAGATCCAAATTCTCTATATATTTTCCAAAATAAATTTATAAACCCAAATACGCATATTTTCCTTTGAAAATTCAAAATAATCTTTCCATAGCTTGGAAAATTATCAAAATTGAAACCCAACTCCAAAATCATATTTCTCATAACATAAAAATTTCCCATGGCATCTAAACATAATTAAATCTCGATTTTACCCTAAAACCATGCATAATCTCTTTTACACAATCTTGTTTAAATCGTATAAATTATAAATCAAGCATATTATAGTCCAATATATCATAAAAACGATTTTACCCTTAAATCCAAAGATATATCATTTAAAACAAAATAGAGATGGAATTATCATCCACCTTGATTTAGATAAGTAGATTGGATTGAGATTGATTTCCCCTAAGCTTGATTCTCCAGCTTTTAATTTGATTTTTTCTTATTAACGACCTCTCTCTCTCTCTTGCATTTAGTTCTCAAAGTGACATGAATGTGAAGAAAAATGGTAGGAGTGAAAATATATAAGGGTTGAGGTTATGGATGAAAATTCCTAACATACCCTTATGAAATTTGATTAATCCCGAAACCATTCTTTAACCCATTAATTATTATATTAGGCTTGGCCCTTAATTAATTAATTAATTCAAGTCTCAATCCCTTTCTCACTTAACATTTAAATTATTCTATTTAATTTATCTAATTAAATCTCTTGAATAATGTTATTGAAAATTAGGGTTGTTACACTAACATCATAGGGAACCTCCCAAAGGGATCAGACCTCATTTGGATCAGAGAAAAATCCTATTGTGGGTCCCAATAGGCATAAAAATTCTTGTGTGGCCTCGTCATGGCTTGGAGGTTCTTCTTTCGAAATTTCAGCCCGATCCATGCACGTCTTTCCCTATAAATATAACAGGCATGCAATCAGAAAAAGTTCTTCTTTCTGCTTCTCTTTATCTTCAACCTAGGCTACACTCTCCCCATTTTATTTTTGTATTTTGGATTGTAATCGTAAAAAAACTATAGTATAATAAAAATGATTATTCTGGAGTGGACGTAGACCGGAGCTAGCCAAACCACTATAAATCTTGTCTCTTTTTACTTGGTTTCATTTTTAATTTGTTTGTTCTTCATATTATATTCTCTACATTAGATACTATTTGAGAAATGTAACTGGATATTGCTGCTTTCATGTAGCTACATGTTAGTGGCCCCTTTTGATGCCAACATTTTGGTGCTTTCATTTAGAGCGCTATCCCCTGCGGATTTGGAGTTTAGATTTGAAATCAATTAAAGAGCATGGATTTGTAGCAATGGCGAGATAATCAACAAGGAGAGTGCTGTCGGAAAGGAGCCATCATAAAGCGAGTCTTGAGGCTTCCTTAAGAGCTGGAGCTAATCAAGCATCTATCTACATCACCAAAGATGAAATGGAAATAATGATGGATTCTATGTAGGAACGGATGTTGAAGAGACAGGAGGAGATGATTCAAAAGCTACTCTGATAAATCAGACACGCTAGAGCCAGAGTTGTTGGATTACAAAACCAAGGGGTTGGAATGATAGGAGCTACAGAGCTATGGATCAAGGAGGTAAGGTGGCAAGAATCGCTGGAAATCAAAACCGGGATCATGCAGATGGAACTATAAGACAAACGAATGGAATAAAGCAGTTGGGGGCAGTCCTCGACCAACAAATAAGGATCGGCCCCGATCCTCAAAGGCTTGGGGACATGCCCTGAGTTCGGGATGGTCGTGATGTTGGAGGAACTGCAGTTGATATTATGCAGTTTGAAGTCAATCAGACATCATGAAGAGTATGTTCAAGAATACCCATGTGGATTCGAGAGGCAGTATGAATACATTGATTGAAACTACCTATGGATCAGAATGAGAGGGTAACTATGCTAATAAGACGGATAGTAAGGGGTAGGTCGCCCAACCAAAGCTTGGAGGATGTCAATCGAAGTCCATTCACTCTATATATCAGGAATGCAAGGAACCAGCCAAAATTCAAACAAGCAACGATGGAGGTGTACGATGGAAAATCAAACCCAAAAATGCACACGATAAGGTGCAAAGTGATGGGGGCATCAGAGGTAGTCATGGATTTCCCACTTTACTTAACAAATTTGGCTGGACTCTGGTTCAGACAGCTTGAAAATGGATCAATCAGGACATGGACCAAGTTAGTATATCGATGCACGAGGAAATTAAAGGCGCACTTCTCATGAGACCTAAGAATCTAACGACACTGGTGGTAATGAAACAGAGGACCGGAGAGTCCTTTAGGAATTTTCTAACTTGATTTAACACGGCTGTGACTTTAGTGGATCACCCAGATCCATCAATGATTTTCATAGCTGCAGCAGCAGGAATCGCTGATAATATAGAGTTTAATGATTCATTGGCATGGGATCCACGAAAGGATCTCAGAGATTTTTCCACGTGGCGGAGAGGTTCCCATGGAAGGAGGTTGCGCGAACCGATAAACAGGAGGTAAACGCCGTGCATGGCGACGGATCATCCGGAGAAGGATTCAGGAAGGAAAAAGGTAGATATGATGGATCAAATAAGCGAAGGAAAGATGGGAACAAAAGTTCACCATGTACAAGGATTTAATGGATAGATTAGAACAGATTTACCTAGATACATTGAGTAACTCTCCTGAAAACCGACAAAGAGGTAAAATCGGAACGTAGGACTGAAAATATTGCCTATTCCATAAATTGGATGTGCACACCATAGATGAATGCTAGCACTTAAAGGATATGGTTGAGGAAAATGCCAGGAATGGCAGGCTGCTATGGTACCTGTGGAATCGAGCAACGACGATGGAACAACAGCGGCTACCATCCACATCAAATAGCACCGACCTTGGATCGGGGTCACGGCTCATCATCAACCGATCATGATGGTAAGGACCGAGTTCAGGACTTGGACTCCGGTCGAAAAAATAGTTTTTCAACTCCATTTTCTAAAATAAAGCGGCTATGCCACTTACACGTGTATGGGAACCAGGGCAATCCCCAGGCATGCTCTAAGATGACAATAAATAGCCCTGCCTAGAGAGGTAGCATCTAATTTTTCTAGTTTTTTTTGGACATTTGCAATTTGAATTTAATAAATGGATTTCGATTTGATGGATTAAGTCCTTGACCAGAGAGTCGGGGCCGAAGAAAAGAAGTTAGTATGGATTTGATCACTTTATGTCCTAGGACATGGGATCGGAGTGCAGGAAGTGAGTGGCTTCGCCGGAGAGCGATAGGATCGACTCACTTATCGCTATTCCCTTTTTTCACTGGAGAGCGATTGGATGGGGTTTGGCAAAAGCCTGGAGAGGCTATGATCGGCTTAGGACTTAGGTCAAGACGTCGCTAATGTTTAGGGACACTGAACCAGAGTGTTGGGAGTAACGCCGCTTCGCCGGAGAGGGATAGGATCGACTTACTCGTTGTTGTTTCCTCTTCACCGGAGAGTGACATGATGGGTTCCAGCAAGAGCCTGGAAAGACTATGATCGGTCCAAGTGGGCCAAGGCATTGCTATATGCCCCTAATGGGGGCGGAGTTCAAGAGATAGGTCGCTTCATCGATGAGCGACATGATCAACCTATTTGATCATTTAGTTTGCATCAATCTTAACAAGGGTCAAGAGTGGCCATCAATGATCCAGAGAGATCATAAGATTGGCACACTGACTTCCAGGATTGCAAACGGCTATGGATTTGGATATTAACCCAGAGCGATCGTGGATTTGGATATGACCCCGAGCGGTCCTGGATTTGGCTAACGACCCAGAGAGGTTATGGATTCAGACATCAGCTTCGAACAATAGTGGAATTGCCTTTGGATGGATGCAGCTTTGGATAAAACAATCCGAAGAGATTGCAAATTTGGATAATGAATTTGGAATGGACACAGAATTGGATATCGACTTGGAATAGTCATGTATTTCTCTAATGATCTAGAGAGTTCAGGGAATTGGATTGGAAACAGATTGGATTATGTATTGGATAATATGGCTATCGATGGGTTATGGACTTTGGATTCTGGATTTATAGCAATTCAAAACATGCCTTCCTATCGCAATACATATTTTGGGAAGAAAATGTTATGCCACCTTTTGGTCAGGTAGTATACCATTAGAGTTGGCGAAATGGACTTCATGATCATCAAGGCCGAAGGCCTGGAGAGATGGTTACCTTGCTTGGAGATCGGCTATAAACAAGACTATGGACGACGGTCAAGTGGATTCAAATCAGATCCCTAATTTTTTCTCGATAAAGGTGCAATCAGTATGAAGTAATAAGGAAGGCCTTATGAGGCTACATTTTAAATTCCAAGTCGACTGAAGTTCGTATGCTCGAATTATGGGCAAAAGAAGAGGAATCAGATCGTATTCAGCTTAATATTATAACTCAACGATGATCGCTC
The DNA here is from genome assembly GCA_030765085.1 of Allium cepa. Classification (NCBI taxonomy): domain Eukaryota; kingdom Viridiplantae; phylum Streptophyta; class Magnoliopsida; order Asparagales; family Amaryllidaceae; genus Allium; species Allium cepa. The sequence continues at coordinate 819,118,146 of CM060928.1, forward strand.
CATAAATCAATAACCACAAGGAGGATTGAAGTGAAATTTTGGAAACAAGAAGAAAGGACCCTAAGGAGTCTTCCCTAGGGATCTCATATCATTTGGAGCAACTTAGAGGGATCGGGCCCTATCCCTCCACAGGGATCGACTATACTTAGCATTCACAACATATTACAGCAAAGGTCGATCCTCAACTCGAGTTCTACTAAACAATTGGCTTAAAACTTGGAGGCAATATATAAAACAACATGGAGAAGCTCCTCTAAGGACCGTGTGTCATTTGGAGAGATATGAAGGGATCGACCCCTATCCCTATTCAATGATTGGTTTAGTTGGATTTGCAGCAATGATTGGTTAATATCTCAACATCTACACATCCAATTGACATGAAACTTGGAGCATAAGCTTATTACAACATGTGGAATACCCCTAGAGATCACACATAAAATGTGGTACTTTGGGAGGGATCGACCCCTATCCCTCCAAAGGGATCGGCTTAAATCAAAATGCATGCAATACCACTTTACGAAAAATGTAATATCTCACAACACGTAAGTAGGAATGGCACGAAATTTTAAGGGCATGTAGCTAACATCATAGGGAACCTTCCAAAGGACCAAAACAGGAATCGGACCTGATCCCTATTGTAAGCCCCAATGGGCCTGAAATTCTTATGTGGCCTTTTCATGGCCCTGAGGTTCTTCTACCGAAATTTCAGCCCGATACATACACGTCTTCCCCTATAAATACAACAGGCATGACCCTATAAAAAGGATCTTCTTTCTACTTCTCTTTATCTTCAACCTAGGCTACACTGTCAATTTTATTCTTGGATTTTGTATTGTAACTGCAAACAAACTACAGTGTAATAAAAAGGATTATTTTAGAGTGGACGTAGGTCGGAGTTAGTTGAACCACTATAAATCTTGTCTATTTTTTGCTTGCTTTCATTTTTAATTTGTTTGTTCTTCATATTATATTTTCTACGTTAGATACTGTCTGAGATCTGTGATGGATATTAGTGCTTTCACATAACTGGGTGTTGGTGGCCAATTTCGACGCCAACACAAGTTAATCAATGTTTTTTTGTTCATTGAGTAAAAGTGAAGCGTATTTAGCATTTAAGGTGTATATAGAAATGCTCTTTTCTATGTAAGTATTTAATGTATACCAAGGCTATATTAATCTAAAAATATCGATGCGAAGAATGTGCTGATCATTTCTAGGAACTAAGGAGGCAAGTATTTAATGTATACCAAGGCGTTCTAAGACAACATGCAATATATAATTTAACTATTGTTTACATATCCATTATTGGTTTTACGTACGTTTTATTTCAATAGTATGTCTAAACTTTCAATAACTTTCCAATGATAAATGGAGAGCTATAATCTATACTCAAATTGTATAAGATTGTCAACCATTGAAGATTTAATTTTTGAGATGTTTAAATTTGAATAATCTTACACATGGCCAATCACATAGTGTATACAAAGTAAAGAAGAATGCCCCCTCCCTACATACAAAGGATTTTTATAAAGACTTGAAAAATTAATGAATTTCTTCCTTTATATGTAATAAAATGATGAATATCTAATTTCGTATATTTCTTAATGTAATAGCAACTTGTAATAAGTAAATATTGTCCTGGACATTGGACAACTATAAGTAATTTTGCTCATTTTGTTTAGGTTCAAAATGGAGTAGATTATGGTAGAAAAGAGATTTTATAGAAGTACGAAAATAGTATTGTGTTTATTTTATGAACTGTAATTACGTTAATTATATAATATGATTTGTAGTATACACTCATATTTCTGTTCTTCATTTTTTTATGTAGTTGGTTTTGATGCTATGTGAATTTTTTGTCTCTGTCATGTTATCATATGCAGTTAATTACATTTTAAGCTGGTTTTTCATTTTGTGCTGTTGTTCTTCCTTCTTATGGTGTTGTTTTTGCATTATCGATGTAGTTTTAGCAATAGTCTATAGTTGATTTTGGTATATGTTCTTATTGGCTAAAATTTGTATTTGTATGATGTACTAATCTCTGTATAAATGGACCTAATGAGTCGGATTAAGTCGACCCATTTAATAGTGCGTTGGGTCAGGTTGATCCATTTACTAAATGAGTTAAATGAGTTGGGTTCATATTTGTTGTATATGGGTTGGGTTAAGTTTTACCCAATCCATTTAGTACTCAACGCAACCCGTTTGAGGGCCTAGTTTTCAGTGTCTAATTAGTGCATCCATCATAAGATTCGTAAAAGTTCAAATTACCTTAGTATTTAAAATCAAGGTTTATGGTTATGAAGATAAAATAAAGATACTGCAGTAGATATTCTAAGTCTTAGTATCTTAAAATCAAGGTTTGGGGTTCATTATAAGTGTTGGTTGTCTCATATCTTGTATTATATATATGAAAGATAGTTGCCTCTTTATCTTCTTCTTTAACATATATTTTCCTATCAAATACTCTTCCTTCATACTTTTTCTCGCTGGACTTTTCTCTAATAATCCTCCTCACTTTATTTTTGTTCTAAATACCACTCACCATTTTCTATAATTTTCTTTATGCTTCTTCTCATAATCTTATAACTATCAATACAAAAAATACTATTTCCTTTCATTGTATTTCTGTTTTGTGTCTATACAGTCTCTCGAACAATCGAAAAGAACATAGTTGGAATAAATTCAAAATCTTCAACACTAGAGTTATGAATATAAAAAAGAGGGTTTTTTATAGTATCTTTGTATTTATTGATGTAATATTCATATTGCATGGTTTTTTACATTATTGAAGGTAGAATTTTTTTCTCAATTATTTATATGATTTCCTCTTTATGAATGTTTTTTAAATTGTTTTTCTTTGATTTGTAGTGTGCTATTTTGAAAGAACAACGATATTTTTCTATTATGTGTAATTTTCAATTTTTATGCTAACTGATATTTTGAACAAGTTGTTAGTAATTTAATTTTTTGAAAATAAAATGTCTCTCGTTTTGTCTCTCCATCAATAATGGATGCATATGATATCTTTACTTAATTTATTTCTTTGTTTTCTCCAATTTTTGTTATGGTGTATAACTTTTATTCAATGAAGTTCTATATGAATGCATCTCCAGAATTTATTTTTGTGTGTAGTTTTTCATTTATCTACAGTGTGCTATTTTAGAAAAATGATGTTATGTTTATCTTATTTTAAAATTTCCAATTTGTATATTAATTGGAATTTAAGAGACTTATTTTATGTATCTCATGTTGTTTTGATTTTTTTGAAAATAAAATATTACATTTAGTTCCTTCTATCATTAAGAATGAATACATATGTTTCTCAAATAGTTTATTCATGTGTTTCCAATTTATGTTATGGTTTACTACTTTTGTTTAATGAAGTTTTATACGAATGTGTGAAGAAGCCAACAAATGTAGAGAAATATATTCATATGCTTTCTAGAAACATTTTAATCTATTGCATAAGTGAAGAACATCATCATTTTAGACACTATAATATAAGGTTTCAAGTAAAATTATAGCTAAATTTTTTCTTCATAGATAAAAAAAATTCTCCAAGCATCCTCAAAACTATATGTAACATCTAATTGATGATATTTTGATATAAGGCTATTTGTACCATATAAAATGATTCAAAATAGTTTGGATCAGTTTCCTATTTGTTTTATTAATTCATTTAGTTAGATTATATTAAATGTTTATTAATTCCTTTAGGTAGATTATATTAAAAACTTTAAATTTCAAAAACAATAATGGTTTCATTTCGTATACGAATGGACAAAAGTCTTTGACGTAACTCCAATTATAGAAAAACTTAATTTGCACTAACTCTACCGGCTTTCTAATGAATTATGCTTAAATCATATTTCTCATAATTGTTAGCATGAAAGGAGAGTTTATAGTCACAATTCATAAAACAGTACAATCCAAGCCCTTCTCCCTGAGCTCTTCCTTCCCATTTTTCATTGAACTCTTTCCTAATAATCTTCCTCGCTGCCTTTTTATTCCAAATACTACTCACTGGTCTTTATAATTTTCTTAATGGTTTTCCACCTAATCGTACAACTACCATATAAAAAATATTATTTCTTTTCAACTATTTTGATTTTTGTTTATTTAATTTCTCAAAGAGTAAAAAAGGACGTAGTTTGAAAAAAAATAACATCTCCAACACATCTGTTATGGATATGAAGAAGTGGTTTTTTTCGTATCACTGTTTTATTATATATCGGTCTATTCTTCATACTGTTAGTTTTTTACACTATTGAAGATAGATAATTTTTTCCAACTACGAATATGCATCTCCCTTTTATGGATGCTTTTTAAATTGCTTTTCCTTTGATTTATAATGTGTTTTTTTGAAAGAACTTCAAAAGATTTTACTTATGTTGTTAATTTCAATTTGCATGCTAATTGATATTTTAAAAAAATTGCTTCATAAATCTAATGTTGAAATTTAATTTTTTGAAAATAAAATATTTGTATTCTTCTTTAGTTTCTTCTTTCAATAATGAATGCATACATTTTCTTTAGTAAATTTATTTATTTGTTTTTTCCATTGTTGTTTACACTTCTATTATTCAATGTATATGACAAATGCAAAATTGGTGGGAGTTCCTGTTATGGTCATCGCCATTGCATGTATTTTTAGTTCAATTATCATTGGTAGAAGACCTTTGAAGGTATAACTCTGAAGAATAATTAGGAAAGAAATGTTAGAAAGATACATATAAGAAGTTGATAGACAAAACAAACTAATGTTCAAAAATTTTAAGGTCTACACCATATTTGGTATTTGGTAGATAGATAAAATATAAAACATACACATAATATAGGAGTTTGCTTACCAAACATCCTTACATGCATCCATCTATAAGTTACTAATTTTTTATGTAATTTCAATTTAGTTTTATTAATTTTTTTCCATACTCACAAATTATAAACATTTTTTAGTCGAAAAATGCATTTGCAATCCAATATGCTTGAATTCTTTGAAGAATCGATTTTACTCAATAAAAAATTTAATTTATCAATAGCATAAATAACTATTGATATTTATCTTCCTATAGTTCCATTTATTTTAGGAAGTAGTATGTAAAAAGAGCTATTTCAAACTAAAAATAGCAATATAGCTAAGATCGAATTAAGAAAATCTTATATAAGGTAACCGAATGCAATTAAAAGATTGAAGTTGTCAGTTGAAAGAGTTTTCTTATAAATATTTATTACAATGATCTAATGATTATTTTTCATTTTAGCAAAGATAATGATTAACAATTATTTTTAATGAGAAAAAAATTAATCATTGTGAAAAGAAAGTTTTCGACCTTGGATATTAATCCGGGTCCAATATATTAATTGAAGGCACTTAGTACTATAAATGATGCATTAATGGTCCTAAATCTAAACCATGCATAAATAATTTTATTATTTTCAAAGTTATTATATATTTTTAAAGTCTTGAGTTGTCTAAAGTTGATGGTTTAAGTTTCTAGCATGACCACATCTATGAGAATTTTATTATTATCATTAATTATAATATTTTTTATTTTCAAAGAAAAATTCAATTTGTAAAATCCTATCTTTTCGATTATTAAGTTTTATAAATCTACAAAATAACTTTATGCACATAAATATTTTAAACAACTATGAGAAAAGCAAATCTATTCACCCTATTAAATAAAGTAAGAATGAACTACTAAGAATATGCATAAAATGTTTATTAATGTTTATAGCTAAGGACTAGGTGGTGAGATCGTGCTGGGACGATTGTGATGTGGCGGGAGACCCGTGGTAATGTCAGGCCAGAGATAGTTCGTGGTTGAGACGGTGTTGACACTCGAATTGGCTGGTGATTAACTCAAAGCCATAGTAAGTATGGGCCGACTTAAGAGAGCGGGTCGTTGGAAAGCAAGGCTAATACGACCAATATTTTACACATTGGCGGATCGTAAAATATTATTTTTAAATTCATATTGGGTCGTATGACACTATAACTTTAGGGGATGTTGAGTAGTGACATTTTTGACCCAAAGAAATTGTATCATACGATTTTATCCTTAAAAACTTGCAATGGCTATAACTTTTTATAATAGCCAAATTAGAACACTAGACCACTTCCATTAGAAAGAAATAATGATTTCTCTTTCCGTAAAGTGGTCATAGTAGTTATTTGGACCTTTTGGGCAATAAATATGGTTGTTCGAAGTTTGTTAATTTATGGAGCAGCTTAATGGATAATTAGCGAGATTGGAAATAGGTGCACAAACCCAATTTGGATTTTACACATTAGAGGCTAAAAGAAACTTCCTTGAACCATTTTTTCCATTTCCCAAATAGATCTAAACCTCCATTAACACTTTCTTTACAAAAACCATCACTTCTCCTCTAAATCAAGTCTGCATCATATATTAAAAGTTGATTAATAAGGGATTAATTACTTCAAATCTACATTTTTTAGGAAGAAAAATTAGGGCATTGTTGTTCATTCTCCTATTTTCCTCGATTTGTATGTAAAACTTGGATTTTAAAGAGTTTGGTGAACGATTTATCATCTCACGCCTTACTACATATGTATCTACAGGTTTTAGCATGTTTTGAATTCATTTTTAAAGTCAAAAATATGTTTTACTATTATTTTAAACAATGGCTAAAGTAAAATCATGAGTGCTTTTTGTTGCCCTAATCATGTTATTTGGATATGTGATTGCCTTGATATATGTTAGGCTATGTGGTAGATACATTGTATAATAACTGCTATGATTTGTTTTGTGATTTGCATTCTTGAATATTGTATGATGTGTGTGATGTTTGCACATTTGCTGGAATGGTTGAAAACGCTCATCAAAGCGAATTAGAGGTAGGAGCATTGAACCAAACTTCAACAAGTAAGCTCGAGGATGTTACGAGTCATATAAGTGCATATGGAATGCACATGGTTGAAGAATGGAGTATAGTGGTGAAACTGATAGTAAATTGGAGTTTGGAGAAATACAACATTTCTGTTCGGGGGTCGTGGTCCGGTGATGGATTTCTTCGAGTGTAACTTTGGTTTGGGGTAAGGTCTGCTCGAAGCTTACTTCATTTCAACAATGGAGAGGACAGGACATTAAATGCTCTCTGGTGATGTCATAGTTTAGTGCTGTGGATGATCGGTCATTAAATGTTGTCCGGTAGTGCTACTCTTCGGGGGTTGAGCAAGTAATCATGTTCGAGGGAGGTAGTTTCTTTGGGTTGGAGCAAGGGAAACTTCAGTTTGGTACCAGGGCAAAAGGAACGGGAAGTGGGGTGTTAGAGTGGCTTCAGGTCAGGGACATGGTTACTCCTGGTGAGAGAGGGGGTGGCTTTGGGTTTTTCCTGGAGTGACCCAAGTAGGAAGGTAGGCTTTACGTGTTTGTTCTTGGAGTAAGGGCTTACGACTCCAGGATGACGCGAGGTGACTTTGAGGTTGGTATGGCCACTAGTGAAGTGATGTTGTGACGCTTTGACATGAAGACGATGACTTCAAAACCTTGGTATGATTATTATATGACCTATGGTAAGGGTCGAAAGGCGTTCTACTGATGACTAATAAATGATATGAGTTGTGTGGATGATCCATAAGGCCGAATTCAACAATGAGGGATTATGAGTAGAATTTACAACTGTGTTCTCTATAGATATAACCGAGACGGAATAATGATCGAGTTACATTATGGAGGCTTGTGCATAGGGATCATTAATAACTCAAAAGTTTTTAATGTGCTCATATAGAGTGGGTACGTGGGAACGCCCAGGCAGATTATGATTGCGTTTGGAACTTACGATTACGAATTACTCTGTACTTCACGATTATAAGTATGTTCCTAGCCTTTCGAAGTGGAATGGATTTGAGCACCAAAGGAATTAGGATTTGATTGAGTCCCTCATTACGATGGTGCTATACAAGTTATCACGTATCCAACACATATGGTGATAATGAGTATTTCTTGATGGATGCTATAATTTCATGGTTGGTTACCACTCTATAGTGTCATACGATGTTTGTATTTTCAACCATATATTTAGATACCAAATATGGTACTTGGACTATAGTACACTCATATGGTGATTATAGTAGATTGGCATATATCGACTGTTATGTGCTAAGTCTTTGGATGCAGGGACATGTTAGATATGATCCTTTATACCCTATGACTTTATACGCTATATAGGATTTTTATAGTATTTTTGAGATGATGTTGTAACAACCCTCATATTTTACGATTGTATATTTAAATATTTTATTTAAATATAGCATCGTTAGTCGGATTATAGTCTCAAATGCTACTTTTTGAAAACAATCAAATTAGGACTCGAGACTACATCCATTGAGTTCAAAATGGCATTTGCAACCTTTTTGAGTATAAACATCGATATGTTTGGAGCTAGCTAAAATTTCGACCTTTTCACTTAGGGCTTTGGGTTTGGGTTTCAGCCCATTAACCTAACATATCAACCCACCTCTACTCCACCCCTCTTCATTCCTTTATAATATTTCCTACAACTCAGGCTTTAGCAAAAATGGCGGAGGCGATTGGAAATTAAAATCCTAAGCCCTAATTTCTTTAGCAAATCCAAGTTTTAGCTCCAAAATCAAAGAGAAGCTTAGATTGGAGCTTGTAGAGTTGAGATTGAAGAGTGGTTGGTCATCCTTTGTTTTCAAGCTTCTTCTTTCTTGTTTTTGGTGTAAAAGGTGAGATTTTTATCTCAATCCATGTTTGCAACTATCATATTGCTAGGTATGAATTCCTAAAATCTATTCATGTTCATTTGCTTTTGATTTGAATTGATTTGGTGAATATTTCAATTTTTGGTGTTTTGAAGTTAAACCTTTAAAAATCCTAGCTTTGACACTTGAACATGTCTTTGGGGTGAGTCGAAGAGCCTATAGGACTGGGTTGTCGTGTGGCATAAATCCCTAGTTGCAATTGCTTGATCGATCGGCTCCATTTGGATTCTTTCCCCTTTGGAGACTAGGCTGGAAATACTGGAAAACAGATTCCAGTCGACTGGCGCTCTGAGTCCAGTCGACTGACTTGGAACCCGAGAGTTTTCCAGGCATTGGGCCAGTCGACTGAACTCAGTGACCAGTCGACTGACCTGCTTGCTTCAGCACAAATTGCCTATTTTTCTTGAGATTCCAACTTTTAATCGATTCTTGTTTCTCCGATTTGTTGTTATATCCTTTGATGGCTTTGATAACTTCTTTTTCGGGATTTTTGAGGTATATCCATCTTGATGGATTCGGTATCGATTTCTTTGGATTTAATTCACGTCTCCGAATGCGAATTTTTGGTGAGTGATTGTTTTACAATCAATTTTGTGATTTGTCACTTTAAAATACAAAGGTTTCTCTACTAGTAGTAAATATTAAACTCCTTTACAAAGATGATTACAACTCTATTTTCAATATAAAACTCATTTATAAAACCTTTTTTCAATCTAGTAGTATATACAAACCTTTACCTCATTTGTTCGAGAAATCCAATTAAGCAAAACAAGTGGAATGAAACACTTGCGTTTATTTTGTCGGTTAATTCTTAGACATGTTCGATTGAAACTCTTGTGACAACTTTCGAGTGGAGATTTACAGTTTGTTCGTAAATATTTAAGTTAAGCCAGTGGTTATGGGACATGAAGCTAAACTCATCTATTTACTAGCTTGGTGTACTTAACACTTCTTGAGGATCGATGATGATCTTTTTGTGATTTAGACTAGCAATGTGCGATGTCTCTTTGTCTGTGAGGGAGACTAAACCCCGTTTCTGTGGAGCTTCGGCTTAATTTTGTGGGGTTAGCGACCCATGGTCTTCGGACCGTTTTATGGAGCTTCGGCTCAAAAATTGATGGTTAGCAACCATGGAATAGTGTTTCGTTTTGTGATACACGGTTGGTGAGTTTTCATGCTCCTGTTTTGTGATAGGCCTCCCCCTCTTGAGATTTTTGGATTTCTATTGATGATTTCTAGAATTTGCGTTTCACCAATTTTCATTGATAAGCTTTATCAACATTTGTGCGTTGGTGAATTCGTGTTTCACTAACTTTTTCGATTGGCATTGATAAATTTGTCAATATTTGTGATTTGGTGTAAGTGCTAAATAATATGACATTCTTTTTGGTGCTTTGAGATTTCTTGAGATATTGTATGATTTTAGTTGTTGTTGAATGTATACTTTTCACAGTATGGCATTATTATTATCGTACGTTTTTGTCATATCTCTTATTCTATCTCATTTTATCTGGTATTTATAGCTGGACTGGTCCGTTTATTATTTTCTTATTAAATAATACTCGGGTCAGACCGAGATGTTACATGTGCTTCTGCTTGACTCCCTATCTGGGAGTATTACCTGACTTTTGGCTAAATACTCTAGTTTAGTAGTTTTTGTTGTTATATATACGAGATAGAGACTCCTTGATGTATACTATTCTTTTGTGTGGCACTTATGTCCCTTCTTTTATGATATTGTGGATCTTGTTTGACCACTACTCTGATATACACTTCTATGTCTTATATTCATATCTATTTCCGCCTTTGTGATATGGATATCTGTGACAGATTTATGTTATGTTTATTTCTATATTTGTTTTCGAAGACCACATAGCCACCGTGTAGTAGCTTTGAGTTTGTATCGGCATGTCAGATTTCCTCTTGTAATGAAATCCATGTTATACTATCTGACATATTGGTGCTCGCCCAAAGCAATTACACGGATGGTCGCTTCTCAACAACCTTATTCTTCATGCTAGTTAACGGCATTACCCCGTAGTGTCCTTGGCTAGTGTGAGTATAGAGGTGGGGCGCCATAGCATGGTATCAAAGCCAAACTTCAGAATAATGTAGAATAACCTAACAAGGATCGTCGTCCTAAGTCCTTCTTAGGAGTCGTGCCTTAGGATTTATTCGAGTCATTGGACCCGTTCTATCCCATTTTCTTTGTGATGCCTTGTTTTATCAATCATTATTGTTTGATATTCATTCTGAGAATGACTTTTTTCTTCTACTTTCTTTCTTTCTTAAAGAAGAAAAATGGTTAGACCTGGCCGTCCTGGTGCCGGACAATCAAGTGCTACTCCTCAGGATGGTGTATTTATGTCAACTCAACAGCATCTTGATCTTGTAAAGAATGCTCAAGCTGTCGGACCTATTCCAGAGCCTACTTACCCGAATTTCGGATTTGCACGCCTGTGCAGTGATTATACAAATTTGGGTGGAAAGCCGTTCAGGGGTTCCGAGGGAGTTATCGAAGTCCAAGCTTGGCTTAGAACATGCGATCACATCTTTTCTTGCTTGAATCTTATTGACCTTCATCGTGTCCAAGTGGCTTCTATCATGCTCCAAGAAAGAGCATTAGATTGGTTTGAGCTTCTTATTTCTGAAATTATTGAAGCGGATCTTACTTGGGAGCATTTCCGGGAAAGATTCGAATCAAAGTTTGTACCGGAAGCTGAGAAGGTGACTTTGGCCCGTCTTGACCTTGTTCAAGGAGAATCTTCTGTGGAAGATTATGTCGCATCTTTTGAATCCCTCTCTAAATATGGGGTCGAGTACATTAATACCCCATTGAAGAAAAATCAGAGATTTGTCAATCGCTTGAATAAGAATCTCAAAAAGCTATTACTTCTTAAATTGGAAGTTGCTTTCGATCAGCTTGTTGATATCGCTCTTCGACTTGAAGTGGCAGATAAAGAGAGTGATGTTGAAGTTGGGAGCGCCAAACCGAACTTCAATAACAACAAGAAGCGGCTTTATAAGTTCAAAGATCCTTATCCCAACATGAAAGGGAAGCAATCAACTCTGGTAGCAAAGACTTCTACCTCTAGTGGTGGGCAATGCTACAATTGTGGTTCTAAGGATCATTATGCAAACAAGTGTTCAAAGCCCCTTCCTTGTCGCTATTGCAAGAGTTTGGGTCATTATATATCTGCATGTCCCAAACTTCAAATCAAGAAGGAGGGAAAGCTAAATGTTGTGCAAGCCCCTAGTAACACTTCTCGTGGTCAAGGTATTTCTCATTCTATCCTTGATGGCATTATTATGTTTCGTGATCGACCTATTCGAGTTCTTTTTGATATGGGTGCATCCCATTCTTTTATATCAAAAGATCTTGTCAATACTTTTTTTAAAGTGTTATGGCATTAATGACTTCTTTGAGAATTGCGAATCCGGTTGGTGGATCCGCAACACTTAGTTTGCTTTGTAAAGATGTCAAGATTATTTTGTGTGATTTTTCTTTCCGAGCCGATTTGCATGTCATGCGTTACTTAGGCTTCGGAATGATTTTGGGAATGGATTGGCTTAACCGTTATGAAGCCCATATCCTATGTCCTGAGCGGACTATTCTTCTTTGACATCCTCAATTTATTAAGCAGATTTCTATTGTTCTTAAAGATACGGATTCCAACTTGGAAGAATCTTTATATTCTTTAAATCCTCGTGCTGACGATAATGATGATGAGGAAGATGTCATTTCTCTCATTCACGTTGTTCGTGAATTTTTCGAAATATTTGAGCCCATTTTAGGATTGCCACCTAAGTGAGCAATTGAGTTCAGGATTAATCTAATTTCTAGAGCTTTGCCTATTACTCATCCTCCTTATCGTATGTCCAATAAAGAAAATAAGGAGATGCGCAAACAATTATCCGAATTGGAAGAGAAGCAATTTATTCAATCAAGTTCCTCTCCTTGGGGAGCTTCTGCTATTTTTCTAAAGAAATCCGATGGTACACTTTGGCTTTGCGTTGACTACCGCAAGCTTAATGATCTTACTATCAAGAATGAATATCCTTTACCTCGGATTGATGATCTATTCGATCAACTTAGTGGTGCTAGGGTCTTTTCACAATTAGACTTAGAAACCGGTCGGATAACATTCCTTTGACGTCGTTCCATACTTGTTATGGATCTTTTGAATGGCTAGTTATGCCATTTTGTTTATCGAATGCTCCAGCTTATTTCGTTGACCTTATGAATCGAGTTTTAAAGACTTCCTCGATCGATTTGTTCTCATCCTTATAGATGATATTCTTGTTTATTCCAAAACCGAGGAAGAGCATGAAAAGCATCTTCGAATTGTGTTGGAAACTCTTAGGAGCAATCAACTGAAAGCAAAATTTTCTAAGTGCCACTTTTGGTAATCTCGTGTGAAATTTCTCGGTCATATTATTTCCGAATCTGGAATTTCCGTTGATCCTTCAAAGATCGAAGCGATTCAAAATTTAAAGAGTCTGGAGAGTGTGACGGAAATTCGTAGTTTTCCTAGATTGGCGGGTTATTACCGTCGGTTCATAAAAGACTTTTCAAAAATTTCCGTGCCTCTTACTAGTTTGACAAAGAAGGGAGTTAAATACATTTGGTCAGACAAATGTGAAGCTTCATTTCAAAGATTAAAAGAACTCCTTTCCGATGCTCCTATTCTTGTGATTCCCAAGGGGAACTAAGATTTTATTGTTTATACCGATGCTAGTCGTGTTGGTTTGGGAGCCGTTCTTATGCAAAGGAATCGTGTTATTGCTTATGCTTCTAGACAATTAAAGCCTATCGAGACTAGTTATGCTACTCATGATTTAGAGCTCACGGCTATTGTTTTCGCCCCTCGAATTTGGCGTCATTATCTTTTGGGAGAAAAATTTGTTTTCTACACCGATCATAAATCTTTGAAGTATTTATTTTCTCAAAAGGAATTTAATTTGCGTCAACAACGTTGGCTCGAGTTCCTTGCAACTTATGATCTTGATATTCTTTATACTCCCGAAAAACGAAATCATGTTGCTGATGCCCTTAGTCGTAAGCAACAAGCGGTTGTTTCCATGATGATATCCGAATGAATGATCTCGAGACTTTATCCACTTGTGAGATTCGAGATCGTGAATCCGATTTATGTTCATCTCTTGTTTTATGTAGCCTTGCGGCTCATCCTTCTCTTTTAGACCGCATTCTTGAAGCTCAAAAGCTAGATCCCGAATTCACTCTTCTTAGCCAAAGTTGTAGGGTTGAAATTAATATTGAAGATTTGAAAGACTTTGATATTGATGCTCGTGGCGGCATTCGAAAATTTGGTAGGCTTATCGTGCCAAATAGTAGTCATCTTCGTAAAGACATTTTAGAAGATTCTCATCGTTCTTAATTTACCATTCATCCCGGTAGTAGTAAAATGTACATGGATATGAAGCGACTTTATTATTGGGATGGAATGAAATCCGATATTGCTAACTTTATTAAGCGTTGCATGACTTGCCAACTTGTTAAGGCCGAGCATCAAAGGCCCGACGGGCTATTGCAACCTTTGGACATTCCAATTTGGAAGTGGGACCAAATTTCCATGAATTTTATTGACGGCCTTCCCCGTTCTCATTAGGGTAATGGTAGCCTATGGGTGATAGTTGATAGACTTGCAAAATCCGCCATTTTATTCCCGTTCGGTCCAATCGGACCGGACCTCTTTTCGCCAAACTCTTTGTTAAAGAAATTGTAAAATTGCACGGAGTCCCTACTTCTATTGTTAGCGATCATGATCCATTGTTTACTAGTGGATTTTGGAAGAGTCTTCAAAAAGCTTTGGGAACGAAGCTTAATTTTAGCACCGCTTATCACCCTCAGTCTGATGGACAAACTGAGCGTGTGAATCAAATTCTTGAAGACCTTCTTCGTGCATATATTCTTGATTTTGGTGGAAGTTGGGAAGGTCACATTTCTCTTGTTGAGTTTTCCTATAATAGTAGCTTCCAATCTAGTATTGGTATGGCACCTTTTGAGGCACTCTATGGAAGGCCATACCAATCTCCTTCTTGTTGGCTTGAGGCCAGTGAGAAGCTTGTTTTAGGTCCAGACTTTGTTCGTAATTCCACAGAAAAGATTGACCTTATTCGTCATAGGATGAAAGAAGCTCAAAGTATACAAAAATCCTATGCTGATAACCTAAGAAGGAAATTAGAATTTTCTGTGGGAAATTTGGTGTTTATTCGTGTTTCACCTATGAAGGGTGTTGTGCGTTTCAGTCGATCGAGAAAATTAGCACCTCGATATATTGGTCCATTTTCCATCATCGAACGTATTGGTTCCATGGCATATTGCCTCTTTTTACCGGCTCAGTTTTCTGCTATTCATGACGTGTTTCACGTTTCTCAACTACGGAAATGCCTTAGGGATTCTGATTCTATTCTTGAGCCCGGTGTTGTGGAAGAAATTGAAGTCTCGCCTAATTTGACATATGAGCAGCATCCTATTCGTATCATTGCATTGGAGGGAAAACGCCTTCGAAATAAAGATGTCCCTCTGGTGAAAGTTCAATGGTCCTCAAATCCTAAGGATTGTTCTTGGGAATCTAGAGAATTCATCGAGCGAACACATCCGGACTTACTCTCTCGTGCTCTCTGAGGTAAACTTCTTATTTCAAATTTCTTTTGTGTTGATATGCTTTTATGGTTGTTACTTTTTATTTTCTTCTTTAATATTGCGAGTACATAATTTCTTTAAGGAAGGGAGTCTGTAACAACCCGCATATTTTACGATTGTATATTTAAATATTTTATTTAAATATGGCATCGTTAGTCGGATTATAGTTCGAAATGCTACTTTTTGCAAATAGTCAAATTAGGACTTGAGGCCACTTCCATTGAGTTCAAAATGGCATCTGCGACCTTTTTTAGTATAAACATCGATATGTTATGAGCTAGCTAAAATTTCGACCTTTTCATTTAGGGCTTTGGGTTTTGGTTTCAGCCCATTAACCTAACATATCAACCCAACTCCACTCCACCCCCTCTTCATTCCTTTATAATATTTCCTACAACTCAAGATTTAGCAAAAATGGCGGAGGAGATTGAAAATTAAAATCCTAAGCCCTAATTTCTTTAGAAAAATCCAAGTTTTAGCTCCAAAATCAAAGAGAAGCTTAGATTGGAGCTTGTAGAGTTGATATTGAAGAGTGGTTGATCATCCTTTGTTTCAAGCTTCTTCTTTCTTGTTTTTGGTGTAAAAGGTGAGATTTTTATCTCACATGCATGTCTATAACTATCATTATTGTTAGGTATGAATTCCTAACATCTATTCATGTTCATTTGCTTTTGATTTGAATTGATTTGGTGAATATTTCAATTTTTGGTGTTTTGAAGTTAAATCTTTAAAAATCCTAGCTTTGATGCTTGAACATGTCTTTGGGGTAAGTCGAAGAGCCTATAGGACTAGGTTGTTGCGTGGCATAAATCCCTAGTTGCAATTGCTCGATTGATCGACTTCGTTTGGATTCTTGCCCCTTTGGGGACTAGGCTGGAAATACTGAAAAACAGGTTCCAGTCGACTGGCGCTCTGAGTCCAGTCGACTGACCTGGAACCCGAGAGTTTTCCAGGCATTGGGCCAGTCGACTGACCTGCTTACTTTAGCACAAATTGTCTATTTTGCTTGAGATTCCAACTTTTAATAGATTCTTGTTTCTCCAATTTGTTGTTATCTCCTTTGATGACTTTGATAAATTCTTTTTTGGGGTTTTTGAGGAATATCCATCTTGATGGATTCGGTATCAATTTCTTTGGATTTAGTTCACGTCTTCGAATGTGAATTTTTGGTGATTGACTGTTTTACAATCAATTTTGTGATTTGTCACTTTAAAATAAAAAGGTTTCTATACTAGTAGTAAATATTCAAACTCCTTTACAAAGATGATTACAACTCTATTTTCAATATCAAACTCATTTATAAAACTGTTTCCATTCTATTAGTATATACAAACCTTTACCTCATTTGTTCAAGAATTCCAATTAAGCAAAACAAGTGGAATGAAACGCTTGCGTTTACTTTGTCGGTTAATTCTTAGACTCGTTGCTCGAAACTCTTGTGACAACTTTCGAGTGGAGATTTACAGTTTGTTCGTAAATATTTAAGTTAAGCCAGTGGTTAAGGGACATGAAGCTAAACTCATCTATTTACTAGCTTAGTGTAATTAACACTTCTTGAGGATCGACGATGATCATTTTGTGATTTAGACTAGCAATGTGCGATGTCTCTTTGTCTGCGAGGGAGACTAAACCCCGTTTCTATGGAGCTTCGGCTCAATTTTGCGGGGTAGCGACCCATGGTCTTCGGACCGTTTTGTGCAGCTTCGGCTCAAAAATTGATGGTTAGAAACCATGGAATAGCGTTTCGTTTTGTGATACACGTGTTGGTGAGTTTTCATGCTCCCGTTTTGTGATAGGCCTCCCCCTTTTGAGATTTTTGGATTTCTATTGATGATTTCTAGAATTTATGTTTCACCAATTGTCGTGATTTTCATTGATAAGCTTTATCAACATTTGTGCGTTGGTGAATTTGTGTTTCACTAACTTTTCCGATTGGCGTTGATAAATTTGTCAATATTTGTGGTTTGGTGAAAGTGTTAAAGAATATGACATTCTTTTTGGTGCTTTGAGATTTCTAGAGATATTGTATGATTTTAGTTGTTGTTGAATGTGTACTTGTCACAATATGGCATTATCGTTATCGTACGTTTTTGTCATATCTCTTATTCTATCTCATTTTATCGAGTATTTATTGCTAGACTGATCCGTTTATTGTTTTCTTATTAAATAATACTCGGGTCAGACCGGGATGTTACAGGTGCTTCTGCTTGACTCCCCATCTGGGAGTATTACCTGACTTTTGGCTAACTACCCTAGTTTAGTAGTTTTTGTTTTTATACATACGAGATAGAGACTCCTTGATGCGTACATATCCTTTTGTGTGGCACTTGTATATATTCTTTTGTGATATTGTGGATCTTGTTTGACCACTACTCTGATATACTTCTATGTGTTATATTCATATCTATTTCCGCCTCCATGATATGGATATCTGTGACTGATTTATGTTATGTTTATTTCTATATTTGTTTCCGAACACCACATAGCCTCGGCATGTCGGATTTCCTCTTGAAATGAAGTGCATGTTATAATATCTGACATATTGGTGCTCGTCTAAAGCAACTGCACGGATGGTCACTCCTCAACAGCCTTATTCTTCATGCTTGTTGACGGCATTACCCCGCAGTGTCATTGGCTAGCGTGAGTATAGAGGTGGGGTGCCACAGATGTATCGCTTATACCAGAATGTTATTTGACCCATGGTTTTATGCTTTGCTTCTTATTGTCTCAGGTACTCTTAAATGAGTATATTAGATATAACAGCTCTAAATAGAGCATGGAACTGTATGAAGTACGAGCATGAAACTACCATTTTATATATCTTTACTTTGGAGCTAACAAACGCTTATTCCATTATGCAGTGTTGTGGAGCTATATCAATATTTATATTACATTAGAGACAGTTAAAGAGTTTATTTTTAGAGATTTTGGGACGTATAAACTCTTATATTTCTATTTTTGTATAATCTACGAACCTGTTCCACAATGATGCTCTTATTTATTATTCATTTGATTATGTTATTTCCCCACCTGTTTTATACCTATGTTATTATATATTTTGTCCGTGCACTATGGGATATTCTAGAGGTGTTATGTTTGGATTTTTATTGCATTACACCCTTGGCTATCACCTTACATTTGGGCGGGTACCTTCAAAGCACATTATACATGTTTATTAGATACCTATAACAGTCAATAATTTTAAGTAATTAAAAAATTAAATTAAAATGGATAATAATTTCACATAAAGGGGAAAATAGTAAATTTCTACCGAATTGGAATTAGGTTTTGGGACATATTCCATTACATACAGAATATTGCTTACAATCACAAACATGTATAACTTGATTAATTTGATTAAACGAGCTAGAAATTAGAAGAAGTTAAACCTAATGGCATTTTCAAAATATATTAATTTCGAAAATCTAGCCTAGTCATCGTTATGTTCAGCCTATAAATAGATTCTTAATCCCATTACTTTTATTTTATGATCATGCCTGCACTTATAAAACCCTAATCATTTAATCAATTCCAAATCCACCAAATCAAATACAAATTAAATGAATTAATATTTGAAAATGATCATCGCAAAGAGAGCTATGCAAATAAATTGAAGCTATCAAGAAATTTGGCATTTACAAGGTGAGGAATTTCTAGACAGTGAAGGAGGAAGATGATTCATCTTGGGTCGGAGAAGATGGACGACTAATCGATAAAGGGAAATTATCATATTTGTGTATATATTGATAAGGTGCAGTAATTTAACCCTTGTGATCTTAAGCCAAGTATAAAATTCGTAATTGGAAATTAAAAAGGCGTTTTTTATATACATACCTGATTAGGACGTGGTATGCTATGGCTAGATAACTAAAAGTTAATTTTTATCGTATGTATTTAGCCAATAGTTAATCACCTCTAATTAAAAAGTGTTCCAAATTAGACATATCACACATCAAAATTGTAGTTCTCGATAACACGAATTCATTGGTGGTGTTCGTTCTTTGCTTAGGTGCATGTTTTGATCAGAAAATACGTTGGAAATTCGATAAATGTGAGCCATCCAATTCGTTCTGACAGTAAAACGGTGATGATATGACGATCAAGGAGTATGGATGTGTAGCAAAGGTCAAATAGAGCTTCATGTTGGTCTTGGATCATAGCGATGGAAGGTGCGACAGCCCAGGTCTAGGCTTAAAAATCCACAACAGGAGAACATGCTGGGATAACCAGAGGCGACATAGTTGCAGCGTTGGGTAGCATGCGAGGTGTGATGGCTATGGACGTTGTCGGTCTCCGATGGTGGCAATAAAAAGGAGAAGCATCACCATTTGGGTTCATCGTGATGATGAAACTGTTGGGGAATATGCATACGGGGGAAGAATATGTGTATATGGAAATTTAAAATAATAATAAAAAGATTGATGATTATGAAATTCCCTTTAAACATTAAGTTTTATAACTCTTGGATATGACCGTCGTTTCACTCACGGTTCATTGCATTAGGATCTTGGTGAGACGAGAAATGTTTTAGTATATTATTTGTCATGGTTTGAGATAGTTTAGAAAATGGTCTTAGTTTGGCAAGTTCGTTGTACACAGTTTGCCTCATTCTTCATATTATCATACGGTAGTAATACTCTTTGGTTGTATTATGTGTATAGCGGTGGGGTGTTACAACTGTCACAAGTTGACGTTATGAAGCTATCGCAAGTTGATGCCATAGAGCAATAGCAAGTTAATGTTAGGGAGCTATTCAAGTCGATGCTATAGAGCTATTGCAAGTTGAAGAGAAGATGCTATCGCATGAGGAGCAGTAAGAAGCTATCGCAAGTTGAGGGGGCTAAGGCCATCGCATGTTTAAGGCATCAAAGCTATTGCAAATTGAATAAATAACAAGCCCTCACTGATTAGTAAAATAAACTATCACAAATTGGAGAAATGAAACTATCGCAAGTTAAATAAATACAAGCTATCACAAATAGGTAAAAATAAGCTATCGTAAGTTAAACAAATACAAGCCATTGCATATTGGTAAAAATAAACTATCACAAGTTGGAGAAATGGAGCCATCGTAGGTTTATGAAGACCGGATATCAAATACTGAGAAAAGTACTATATAGTCAACCATGTGACAAACTCTTATTTGTCCAATTAGGCCATGTCATCACAAAAATATTAGTAAGGAGTTGTGCCATATGTCAAAATTACAAAGTGCCATCATAAAAAATCTAATCCGTTTATTTCTTGTGATGCCACTTGTCAAAGATCCAAGGGCTTGTATCCACTATATATAAGCATGCACCCTTATAAATAGAGGGTGCATTCTGAATTGTACTTTCCCCTTATTTTCATTTTTCTTTGGCATAAGTAAAACCTTGACTTTAAGAGTCTAATGACATATTATGCCAAAATCAAATTGTGACATTATGATGTAACTCTTAGACAATTGCCTATTTGCATACTTGACTATTTTTTAACACGACCGACTAGCATACTTGCTCAGATTTTGAACTCTTGCCCAAGTAACACTAACCTTTCTTGGTTAGGCATACATGTTGGGACCAATTTTAGGCCTAACGTTCATAATAATGCAAATTAAGGAATCTTTAGTAAAACTAGTAAAGGAATTCTAGCCTAACATTCCAAAATAGTATCTCTCACTCGACCTCCCTTAAAGCGGACTTTGATCAGGTTCCTTGATTATAAACTTCCGTTCTCCTTGCATAGCCATAAACCATGATTGGAAAATTTAGTATCATATCAAGAATCCAGGTCAAGTGTTCATCGATGAGAATCAATTGAGAAATCCATTTTTGGACTGGTGTGAATCACCCTGAAGCTATGTATTCGAATCCTAGATCGAGAACCATGCGAATAGAATGATCTACGCGTAACTTACATACTTAATTCCATTGGTTTCTTAATTATACCAATTTTTCTAAATCACTTATATTTTTCATTTAGTATTTTATTCAACACTAACAATATTTATGAATTATTTCACAGATTTTCACATAAGTTATTAACATTTTATAAAATCTCATCTTTATGAAACATTAGATTAAGACTTATTCCATGCTTATTTACTTGTAGAATACTCCTCTACATCCTAAGAGTATATATAAAATATCAATTTTATTTTATTCATTTGTTATTTTATTTTATTTTATTTTCAAATTTTAATATGGAAGTGCGCCCCTTACCTGCTCTTTGATTTTAGTCATTTTCGACAAAGGATAACAAAGCTCATAAAGGGCAACACATCGTCTCAGAGTGATGAAATACAAAGAAGATAGCAGAATCAAAATTGATGATTGATAAATCAACTGTTTGGAATAACAAAGTGGGTTTAGTACGAGAATTAAATCGCATACACTTACCATCAATTAATGAATCAAACTTTTTAAAACATTTGATTCACACTTATGCTTGATTTCCACCTTTTAGATATTTGTAAAATACATTAAAAACACTCTTTGAAATATTCTTTTAATATGGGCAAATTATAATACTAAGTGTATTAAAACAAGGGTTAAAACAAATGTCATTAAATATTGTTTATTGTAAACCCACTTTACACTTAGCTTTATTTTTAAACAATTTCGACTAAAAGATTTTCTCATTTATAAACCGGCATTTACAAATTTAAAATAACATTCACTATCCCAAAGGATAATAAATCGATTTAAATAACTTTATAAATTTGAAAAAATGTTAATTTTTCACAAAGGATAATTTATATACAACTTTATAATATTTCTAATAAATTAATGAATTATCTTTTAAATACTTTTGTCAAATTAATTAATTAATTTTAAAATATTTTTATCAAATCAATTAAGTAACTTTAAAGCACTGTTACTAGTTTAGTTGATTTACTTTAAACTCCTTTTTTAATTAGGTAATCAACATTTAAAAACACCATTAATTAAATCCAAATATCATTAAATAAATCGATTAATTACGTTCAAACATCATTAATTAAAATTAGTAATTAAATCCAAATATGATTAATTAAAATGATAAATTAGATTCAAATCTCATTAATTAAAATGTTTAACTAAATTTAAACATTATTAATTAAAATGATTAATTAAATTCAAATCCATTAATTAGAATGATGAATAAATTTTAAATTTCATTTATTAAAATGATTTACTAATTTCAAACATCATAAATTAAAATGATTGATTAAATTCAAATACAATTAATCAAAATGATTAATGAATTTTAAACATCTATTTTGTGAAAATACATGCTCAAATTCAACACACAAAGGTTTAGGGAGATAATATTCAATCAGTGATGATATTGCGAAAAATTATTATAACGACACTTAAAAAATTCAAACAGACGGTCACAAAATATTTTAACTAAACATAAGTATAATCAATAACAGAATATAAAATGAGATGCAGATAACGATAATTAAATAAATAATGGTGAGAAACCCCTTTGGGTCTCTCTACAATTTTCCTCTGTAAATCACACATATTTATGTGTATTTTCGAAGTGTTCCCAAGCGACCTATTCACTGCCAAAGCAACTCAAGTTCTCCTTTTTTTCCTCTGCAACAAAATAGTTATTTATGTCATCTGGTACTTGGCGGGAATAAAACAATAATATACAATTGTATATATTCCTTGTAAATCAAATAGTATGTCAAACATTTTCTAAAATAGGAATCCAACCAAAAAATCAATCAAACAACAATATCAACTAACCTCCAAGTAGGCAATTAATAGTTTTTATCTACCATATAATGTACTGATTAACCAAAAAGGTGAGTTTAACTCACCGAAATTCTGTTTATCGCTTTTGCATTCTGATCCGTCTAGCTTGAAATTCTATAAATTCCAAACTCTACCAATCCATTTCCGTAATGTAGATCTCATTACTACGAACACAATGAGACAGACCGCATTTGACATGAACCTAGCATGAGAGAGATGTACATGTTAAAAATTATCGAATTAATTTAAATAATTAATTATATAATTAAACACTAATCTCTTAAACTTACAAAATCCTCTCCCTTAATGATCTTATTCTCTCCACCAGGTCGCACATGAAAGATACATGGATGCCCATCGGGCCTTGCATAACTTCCCCGACTCCTTCCTCCACAAGTAATCATTCGACGAACCGATCACACCGACAAACTCCTCTTCAAAATCTCCACCTCCCCGACCCATTCAAATCCCATCCAAACCCCTCCCTTATTAGCAATCTAGAAGGTCCATTACGTCCATATAAAGGTCATAACCCCTTAGTCTCCACTGTGAGCCACTAAACCCTGCCACTGGGTGCCAATTAACATGCTAAAACCAAATACAATCTTCGATTCATCAATCAACGAACGAACTTCCTAAAAATCCAAGGCTTAGTTTAAATAAGGCTCACGACATTACTACCGAACTTCAAAAGGTTCAACCACAACTCTCACAACAAAACATCCTAAAGAACTTTGCTCAAACACTCCAAAACAACAAACTTTTTAATATTTAACTTTATTTTCGAATTGTTTTTTTAAAGACGTGAATATACTTGTTTTCCTTTTAATGTGAATCTTGCTACTGTAAAATGAAGAGAAAGGGTACATGGTAGACAAGAATGAGATGGATCAGAGTAAATGTTGGGTTTGACTTATATTTGTAATAGCATTTTTCCGCATAGTTTTTGTTCATGTATGGGGTACAAACTACAAAACAAAAATACGTTATGCTCAGAATAGTGACGCGACCCTAAAGCAAAAATAATATACATGGGTTATTGGAATCTATAAAGTCACAAAAACACCGTTATTTGCCGATAAATCTTGAAATGAATAATTTCAATATTTTCCAAATTAAAAAATTATGGAAAAATCAAGTAAATTAAATTAAAAGTACGTCAGTAGAAATCGAGTCGTAAAACTAAAATTAAATTTTCTGGTTAATTATTCAAACTATTTATAACTATAAATAAATATGCAAATTGAATTCTCTTTTATTATTTATAAATTTAAAATGAGTTAAATTAGACCCTTAGGCCACTAAATTTTATAGTCAATTCAAAATCCCAATATTTAAGTCACTATTCAAATATTTATTCACAATTCAAAGATTTAAATATCTCTGAAATTTAATTTAAGTTTTAAATTTTAAATCAATAATTCAATAATTAAAATTAATTAATTATTCAAAATCAAATGACCAAAATTCTGAGTTGTTATATTCTCCCTATTAAAAGAATTTCGTCCGCGAAATTCCAAAGGTAGGAAAAATGCCTCCAAACCCTTATACTTTTCAAAATCAATTAGTTGAAACATGTTATCAAATTTTCTAAGTCCTTTAAAATTATGGAAAATTTCGGCAACGTCTCTTCTGTGCGGTTGATCCGTAAAAACTACAACTCGTACAAACCAATCAAAAGAAAACAAAAGCAAAGTGGCTTCCTATATCTGGAGCGTAATATCACCAACCAAACAAAATACCACTTTTAAGTCTACTATATACCTCTTATGCGTTTGATATATATTTTTGCAATCAACTTATTATCTCGATGCAGATGCAGGTGCTAAGAAATCAAATAGCAATACCTTACTTCCCTGTACTTACATAATCCAAAGGGGAATAAGGCTAAACAAAGAGCAGTACACTAGATATTTCTATCATAAGCCCAAGCAACACAAATAATGTACCAATCCTTTGTCGTAAGACAATACGATGCACTACTAATAGTGATGCTACTCTACGTGCAAAAACTTGCCTGATATAATCTACATGCAACTCCAGTGTGATATAAAGCTACATATAACCAAAGGGACATAACAAGCTTATGCAACCAAATTACGGAGGATAATCTGTACTAAAATAATACGCGTCCAATTATTTCAAAAGATGAATTTAGAACATATTGCCTGGAATTTATATTCAAAATATATTTTAAAATTTCTCCAAAGAGAAATAAGTCAAAATCAGAGTTAATTATGACATGGAAAGGCTTCTCCTACTGGCATATGGTATAACTCTAGAATCAAACAACATGGAGCATCCAGTGGTATTTTAGTTCCACCTAAACAACAACTAGAGAAAACAAATAGACCTGATGAGTCTTCCAAATCAGAAAACTCCCTTTTTGCCCAACTTTAGTCATAACTCAAAATATTTGAAAAATCACTTCAACCAATATATTTTTTTCAAATATACTAAAATAATAATACTTACTTAAAGTTTTCAAAATAATAATATCATCATTTATTTCACCAATTCTTTCGAAATCACTTTTTTCCAAAAGCACCAGGATTTAAGTAATAAACAAAAATTTCATAAACCGTAGTCTATAAAATCACATAATCAATCATATCAAATCAAATTCCATAAAAGCATAAACTAACACTTAACATCATTTAAAATGTTAAGTGACTTAACAAATAAGATTTAAAATTTTGCTAGGTTCCAAACTTTCTTAAGTCGCACAACAAGTGTAAAGATGTAAGCCCGTATAATATACACAAATCATTCGTACGCTATGTTTGGTCTAATCACTTGCTCAGATACATAGACTACTACTTCTGAACTATTATCTCTCACTCGACCTCCTTTAGAGTGAACTCTTATCAGGTTCCTCAATTAGAAACTTCCGTTCCCCTTACATAGCCATAAGCCATGGTAGAAAACTTTAGTATCATATCAAAATCTAGGTCAAGTGTTCACCGATGAGAACCAAGTGAGAAATCCTTTTTTGGACTAGTGTGAATCGCCCCAAAGCTATGTATTCAAATCCTAGATCGAGAAGTGCGAATAGAACGATCTAAATATAACTTACGTACTTAATTTGATTGGTTTCTTAAATATACCAATTTTTTTAAATCACTTATATTTTTCATTTAGTATTTTATTCAACACTTACATTATTCATGAATTATTTCGTAAATTTTTATTAAGTTTATTAACATTTTATAAGGTCTCATCCTTATGAAGCATTAGATTAAAACTTATTCCACTCTTATTTACTTGTAGAATACCCCTCTACATCCTAAGTGTATATACAAAATATCAATTTTATTTTGTTCATTTGTTATTTATTTTATTTTATTTTTTTCAAAATTTAATTGGAGGCCCAAACAAGAATGGGTCTTTAAAACCGAGTCTACCCTTTGACCCCTTTTACCTTAGAGTGCCAAGGAAAGATTCTTATGGGTTGGCTCAATATCACCAAATATTTTACACAACATAAATGTTTTAAATAAAACTCACGGTTTTAATAAATCAATGTTTATCAAAACTTCCCTATCTAATTTAACCCATTTAAAATTGTGTTAAATTATTCCCTTTTCTATTCAAAGGTAAAAATTCATTTATCAAATCATCCTCTTGTCATAAATACCTGTTATTTTGAAATCAATTCTCTTTAAGGGAACTTAATAACTAAATACCAGGTCTTAATTTCAAATCTTCTTTTTGAAAACATTCCACCAATGTTTCTATATGAAATAACTTCAAAATTTTATTTATTAAAACTCACTATAGATTCATGAGGATTTGAAATCATTTCGATCACTTAAGGATAAAAAGAATAATTTACTAAGTTCCCTACCACGTTCGCTTAAGCCAACATCCGATCATCACTTAGAAGATTATCCAGGTTGCTACAAAACTAATCGAGATGATTTCCTCCTAATTACCCTAAAGAAAATGCATTCCACTTAAAACTTTCTCTTCCAAAATATTTACATTTAGAAAAATACTTCCACGTAGTACTACTATATATTTTTTATTGAAAATCCTTTTGATATTATTTCAACCACTTTCGAGATTTAAATTCCAAAATCCTTTTTGAACCACATTTTATATATCAAATTTATAAACAATTACCTTTATATAAAATCATTTCATATTATAATAATTCTCCTTTATTATAATAAAATTTTCTCAAATATTTATTTTCTAAATGTCTTATCCTACCATTTATATTATATTAAACCATTTTGTAACAACTCGTACCTCAATTGGGCCTAAATTTTGACAAAAAAAGAAACCCAAATCCATCAAAGCAGAGATATCGGATTTAGTACATGCAAATAAGCATGAGCATTGTTAGAGATTGATAGAAATCTAAAATCACAGTGGAAAAAATAATAGGATAAGAATACTGATTATGACTACTACCTTGGAATAAATAGTATTCCTTAGATAATAAGTTGTCACATTAGCATCATACATGAGAGAAAAGAAGACTTCTCCAACAATAAAGCACATCTAGCTCCAGCGATTGTTACTTTAAATCTATCTTATGGGTTGTAATGAGGAGGGGGTCAGAACAATGTTTTGGTGATTGGAAAATTTATAAACTATCCATAACATAAATTTATACCGATTGGTTTCCGTTTAATTGTTATGTCTATTAAGGTTGGCAACCCTAACCTTGCATGACCACTCGATTACTTACCTACCCCTTGCAAAGGTACAAAATATCATTGAAGCCTTATTAACCACCTAATACTTCTAAACCCATTGGCCACTTAATACTTCGAAATATGAAGCGAGCTTCTATAATCATCAAAAAATAATTTTAAAAGAGAAATATGTAGGCTCTTCCATTTAAGACCTTAATCAAGTTAGACCTCATTATTTAAGACCTATTCCCAAGGTGGTTTTCTAATAATGTTGTCAATGGTCGGTGGGCCCTAGCTACAAAGACCTCTAACCACTATTTAAAGCTTCCGACATTTGATGTCCAACTATTACCGCATCTATCACCAATAAAATCATAGCCATGTAAGAGATAGTACCCAAGCCACTTAATACCCTTAAAAGGACTTGGCGAACTTTTAAAAAATTAATACATATATTCTAGGCAGGTTCTTCATCACTTAATACCATCCCCAGGTGGACTCCTCACTAGTACTATCGTTATTACGGCTTTAGCAATGCGAAAGACTATGCCCAAGCCACTTAATACCTCATTAATAAGAACTAGGTAGACCCCTGACTATTTAACACCTATTTATAGGTAGGCATTTGTTATTTAATACCTAACCCCAAGTTAGACTCCTCACCGGTACTATCTAGCTGACATCGTTTGGAATCTCACTAGGTTACTTTATACTTCTTTTTAAGAGAAAGGCAAACCCTTAGATTAGTCGCTCAATACCTCAAACCCAAAGCAAACTCTTCCCGAGATATCCACTATCACTCTTAATTGTAAATATGAAATTTCATTAGGCTACTTCTTTCTGTAGGGATATAGGCCCTAGAATAGCCACTTAATACCTCAACATTGAAGTAAAACCTTTTGGAGACATCCTTATTTATTTGAAATCTCACTAGGCAACTTAATACTTCCTTTTAGGCGAGAGGCGGGCGCTACAACCACTTAATACCTCAAACCAGAAGTAAACCCTTATGGAGATATCCCTCATCGTTCCTAATTTCAAATTTGGACCATTTAATACTTTTCAATTAAGAAAGCAGGCACAGTCTCTCACGTCATCACGAGTCCCAGGATTAGTGATATCTCACATAAGTAGAAAGTGCACCCGAATGCCGGTAGCTGCAAAGTGAAGGGCGGCCTTCCATAGAGTGACTCTACTGACCTCACATCACTAGCCTACTAAATCCAATTAACCATCCTAAGTCTTTCCTCGTATTATCTTAGGTAGACATCGGACTTAGCTTACTAATTCTCTTTTCATTTACGACAATAAGATTTTCCTAGTGACGGGAAAATCTATAAACTGTCCATAACATAAATTTATACCCATTGTTTTCTGTTTGATTGTTATGTTTATTATGATTAGCAACTCTAACTTTGCATTACATGTACGATTACTTATCTACCTCTTCTTAAGATACAAAATACTGATGAAGCCTTATCAACCACCTATTACTTCCAAATCCATTTTCCACTTAATATTTTGAAATATGAAGCGAGCTTCTCCAATCATCATAAAATACTTTTGAAACAGAAATAGGCAGACTCTGCCATTTAAGGCCTCCATTGAGGTAGACCCCGTCATTTAAGACCTAATACCAATATGGCTTTTTTACAATGTTGTCAATGGTCGGTGGGTCCTAGCAATAAAGTCCTCTAACCACTATTTAAGGCTTCCGACATTTAATGTCCCACTATTACCGCGTCTATCGCTAATAATATTATAGCCATGTAAGAGACGGTACTTAAGCAATTAATACCTTTAAAAGGACTAGGCGGACTTCTAACATTTAATACCTATAATCTAGACATGTCCTACACCACTTAATACCTATCCTCATGTGAACTCCTCGCTGGTACTATCGTTATTACGGTCTTAACAATGTGAGAGTGTGTACTTAAGCTACTTAATACCTCATTAAAAAGGACTAGGCAGACCCTGACCATTTAACACCTAACCCCAAGGCAGACTTCTCACTGGTACTATCTAGTTGAGATTGCTTGGAACCTCATTAGGTTACTTACTACTTTTTAGGAGAGAGGCAAACACTTAAACAATTCATTAATACCTCAAACCCGAAGCGAACCCTTCTCGAGTTATCCACTGTCACTCTTAATTATAAATATAGAATCTCATTAGGTTACTTCTTTCGATAGGGAGGGGCCCCTAAAATAGCCACTTAATACCTCAACACTGAAGTAAACCCTTTTAGTGACATCCTTATTTATTTGGAATCTCACTAGGTTGCTTAATACTTCCTTTAAGTAGAGACGGACCTTATAGCCACTTAATACATCAAACCAGAAGCGAACCCCTATAAAGATATCCTTCACCGCTTCTAATTCCAAATTTGGACTATTTAATACCTTCCAATAAAGAAATGAGACCCAATCTCTCACGTCGTTATGGGTCCTAGGATTAGCGATATCTCACATCAGTAGTAAATGCACCCGATTGCCAATAGCCTCAAAGTGAAGGGCAGTCTTTCGTCGAGTGACTCTATCGACCTCGCATCACTTACCTACTAAATCCAATTAACCATCCTAATTCTTTACTTATATTATCATAGGTAGACATTATAGTTAGCTTACTAATTCCCTTTTTTATTTTAGGCAATAAGATTTATCTTAAATACTTATCTAACCATAAATCCCTTTTTTATGCTCATCATTGTCAATTTGTCCATTATATTCTAACGGACATTTCCTAAGACATTTATGTATGATTACTAATTTTAAATTAGTAACCTTTTTATATATATTATACTTTTATCAGTATCTTTTTATCCATTTGTCCTTATTAATTGTAAATCCTAAATTCATTTCCATTAATTGTCCATTAGTTGGAGCTACAATGCTTTATTTCCAATTAATCATTGGCAATTCCTGATTTATTGCCCATTAATAGAAATTACTACATTTTCAAATTCTACCTATTCGCTTTCCTAAATATAATAATAATTAACGAACGTTACACATAAATAATGCACGAATAGTTGTTGTTCTTCTTTATTAATGCAGTAAATATGTATAAACTACCTATTCTTACCCAAATATATTCTAATCATAAATACATGTAACTAGAATATGTTTTTCATATTTAATTGCTAGAATTAAATTCCGTAGAAAGATTTTCCGCTATGATTTCCATAAATTGGTTTTATGACAAAAGGAAAGATTTACTACGTTTTATTTGGAATAAAAAGTGTAAACCATGACGAATAAATTTGAACTTTATAAATGTCTTCCCATTTTGTTTTATTTCTTGTTAAATCAAGCGTTGCCATTTTGAATCAAAAGTGGAAAACGCAAAAGAAATTATAAAAGCAAATGGACGTTCTTTAAACTTTGGAAAATCTACAACTTAACACAAATTTGTGTAATAATCCCAAAATTCTATTCTAACCAAAGCACGGATCTGGAGTAAAAATAAACAACATTCCAATTCTAAAATCTTTGACTCCAATCGCAAAACTTCAAATATGAAAGTTGCTTAGAATTTTGTAATGAACGCAATGGTGCAAGTTTCATGGACAAATTCCATCATTTGTATGAATTCTATTTTTGGAACCTAATTAACTAACTAACTAAATAACTGATGCCAAATTACGGGATGCTTCGTTCTTCCTAGTTTAAAAAGAATTTCATCTCCGAAATTTCACCAATGACTAAGTCATGGTTTTGGCTCCTAGTTATCCTAAACTACACAACCATTGCATGTACAACCAATTTTGCACCCAAATGAACATAAGTGCATAGTGTATTACTGTATATATACATTGGAAGTATGTATTTAGGCGATTCTAAATTGGAACCTTTTATATAAATTCATTTATTTTGAAAACATTTTTTTAAAATATCATGCAAAAATCTTATATATACTAGCGATTCTATAAGCATGAAGCTTTAGAAAAATCTTTTCAATCAAAGCTCTCATATTCCTACGAATAGAAGTATGAAGCAACCAATTTTTGCATCCACTTTCTACCATCCAATAATCCAACGCATCGAAAAATCAATTTCTAAACTTTACTCCCATGTCGGAAAAAGGAATTTAGGCGGAGAATTTAATATTCTTACCACTTTATAATCTTACCATTTTCGTAGTGCAGTGGAAATTTCCTTACTGCCTTAGATTTACTTCAAATTTATCATGCACAAGAAAGCTTATTTCAAGCTCTAAAACGGTATTAAGTCTAAAAATAAACTCGTGCACGTCGTCGATGTCGTATAGAAATGGAAATTCCAAGGCTAAAACAACTTTTTCCTTGTTAACGCTTACATTTATCGCATCGTCGATCCTAATGCATCTCTTAATTAGAAAATTCTAACTCTATTTTCCTTCCCTACGCCAAACATGTGGCCTTCAAAATCAAATATTTCACTGAAATCTTTCTTACTTTCCAAATTCGTACATCAAAATATGTTTAGACACACATCTTCCCTTGAATTAAATTTTTAAAAAAACTCCAAAAATTATTTAATAGTCAAAAATAACTAAAAAAACAAAACTTATTTTTTCAAAAGAGAACTTTTCAAATCAAGGGAAAACATATCAAAATATTTTCCTTCTTAAATTTTTGATAACCCTATCCCCGTTTTCAGCGTAGTCGGACGTAGGTTATGCGCTAAACGTACAAACCAAATTCTAAAGTCTACAACTAACATTTACCCATAAAACCAAGCATTTTACATAAAGTAAAAGTCAATATATCTATTAATCAAAAAATTTAGCTTTTAAGGAACATGAGCAATAACCCGTGATATCAAAACAACTTTATTATGTTCTTCATTAAAATTTTACAACTATTCTACCTCTTATATTGCATTTACTATTAGTCAAGTGTCTTTATGAGATTCTCATATTTATACTGCTTTTTTACTCTGCATATATAGGACGCATGTCCAGAAATAATAACACGGTAAATGAATAGGAACTCTTAATATCATGCGTACCTTTTGCAAGAGACAACTAACAATTACAACCCAAACAACCTAAAAGAAAAGAACAAATGCTGAAAGAGAAAAGACAACAACACCATAAATCCTAAAATAATGCCTATAGACTACGAGATGCCTTGCTCCATGGCTAGAACTTAATCCATTGCTATAACCCTTGAACAGTTGTAGCATGATGTTTATTTTCCCGATCTCCTACCATTTGCATTGCTGGTGTTATTGAAGACTTTGGAATTGCCATATTTCTAAGGAAGGATCTAATGATGGCAGAAGGAACCTTCTACTAAACTTCCTCTCCAAGGAGGTTCACCCGTATTCCTAAAGATGAGAGTGGATAAATAAAAATATGGAAAGTGACTCTGTTGAGTGCTAATCCTTGATCAACAAATTGAATCAAAATGGTGCAAGCCCGATTAATGGCGATTCCGCAATACTAGCATAGGTGGTCTTTTGCACCAAGGGATAGATCCGGTCATAACTTTCTGTCTTAGGGATGATGTTGTACCAGATGATGCTCATACTCAGATGGGTGGTCGGGCGTAGATTATCCATTTTCTAAACACCGACATCCTGGAAAAAGATTTGCTGTAAAAATCTTTGAGCCAGTCACTTAAAATCATCCAAGTCTGCGTCCTTCGTGAAGGCCTCCAAAATTTCAGTCAGATCATTATTAGTCAGCTCGATCAAGATGCCCTCCACCTTTGAATGGATCAAACTATTGTCTCCATCAAAAAGGTAGATGCGGCATGGGTAAAATTCCCGCTCAAAAGTCTCGAAGCAGAGAATCGATGCAAATCCTATCGTGATGAACAGCTCTTCCGGCCCAAAAGTGATGAAATCTTCTGCTCATTTCGGTCTGGCCAAGTGTTTTCTTAAAGGTTGAGACCATAACGGTACGAGAAAAAATCGACAGTGCGAAAAGGTGTCTTGGGCTAAGAAGTGGTCGGAGGAAGGAAATAGGGTTTAGATCTAGAGTGGTAGTGGGGTGAGATCTAACGTACAAAACCAACACAATGGGGAGGTGAGACTACTGTTCCAAGGGAAAAATGGTGTCACCTAGCAGAGGGACGAGAGAGAGAGGCTGATATTTAGATGAGGAGGAGGATGGAGATTGGGTTTGGCCGATTAAGGAAGGAGGACCGAAAGAATGCAATTGGAAAAATTCAGACGTGACTTTTATAATCCCGTTCCAGATTCAAGTTGTTCCAAAACTCGTTATCTAGTAACCCACTCTAGATTTACTGCTAAGTGGTCAACCGCTAGATGGGCTTTAGGCGTTTATTCAACCTAGACCCAGTTAGGGTGGAATTAAATAATAATAATCATTTCGCGCTATCTCCTTCAATTCGACATGATCCTAAAAATTCATGTCCTCATCGTGGCCGTGTGAAGGCTTACCGCCAAGTCCCGAACCATGATCCAACAACTACAGTAGTCCCAATAAAACTGCTACGACCAAAAACATTTCCAAAAACCCAAAAATACTCTAGCTGCTATTACCTGCCTACTTCGCATAGAAATATTTCTTCCAATAGCTGGTGGTACGACAACACTTCAAACTACATACCCCAACAAAATTGAATATCATCCCTATTTTGTCTGTACCTTAAAGAGAGAAGATTTTAAAACCTTGATTTTGTAAATCAAAAAATCCCCGAGCTAATTATATGCTCCTTTAATTGTTTCTATATAATAGAAACTATTTCACACCAAAATATCCTTTTAAAATCAAACTTATACATATAAATATTTCAGCGTTTCCAATAAACCCTTTTTAAAATACAAATTTTCCAAATTGGAAAGATGTTTCTTTGCCAAAAATCAAAATCAAGCCTTTATTGATATAGGGGCTGGCTATTTGAATACAAAACTAAACACAAAATGGTTACACAAAAGATCCGAACCATTGGATTTTTTTGTCTTTATGGGGAGAGTGGAATTCAAGGGTAATCCAATGGTGGAGATTCTTTGTATCCCCGATTGTGTCTCCATTTTGTGTCTAAATAGACTTTTCCACTGGTGTACATATATATGTTTAAGGATTTCAAAAAGTAATCTTTTATAAACTAAAAGTTTCTTAACATGACCAACCTAGTGCTATACGTATTCATTTGAGAAATAAAATTTCAAAACTTCCCCAAAACAAAAATTCCAAACAAAATCTTTAGGAAAAGAAATCTTTTAAAAAACCTTTTCCCACGTTCTAAGGCATTTACAAAATATACTTATAAAAGTTCTATCATAGATTTTAGACTAAGGAATTGAAATTAATTATTCAAACAAAAATCTGGTTTTCCATCAAAGAGGTGATCAATGAAAGCACCCTCGTAAAAACTTGTTTCTGGACAATTATGACATACGAACTTTAATTTTCCACCCATTTGGAATAAATGTGTGTCTCCGGTGGGAACTCATCCAAAATCATAAGGTTGCTAAAATCTCAACCATCAAGTCGAACACCATCATTCTCTAGGATTCTGCCATATGTCGTACTCATACTCTTTATCAACAATGCTTTATACACCGCTAGCACTATATAGGGTACTTCAAAGTAGACATGAAAATCTTAACTCTAAGATATTTCCAACCCATAGTTGCTTTGTCCATTCCCTCGAAGTGGAACTAAAACTACTTCTATAGTCGGGATTCTTAGAATCTAGCATAAAAATATAATAATACCAGATAGGAAAGTATGAATACGTTCTCTCAAATCCTTATTCCTCTGATGTACTAACGTAGGCTCTGATATGAAATGTAGCAACCCGCACCTTAATAGGCCTAAATTTCAACAAAAATCAAAACTCAAGTCCATTAAGGCACGAATCTTTCGATTTGACACCTACAAATAAGCATGAGCATTATCATAGATAGATAAAAATCTAAATCACAGCGGAAACAATAATAGGATAAATAGTGACTATGGTTACTACATTAAAATCAAGGGAATTCCTTAGATATCGTATTGCCACATCAGCATCGAACATGAGAGAAAAGAAGACTTCTCCAACAACTAAACACATCCAGCTCCAATGACCTATTCGACTAAATCTATCCTATGTGTTGAAACAAGGAGAGGTTAGAACAAAGTTCCAGTGATTGAAAAATCTATAAACCGTCCATAAGATAAGTTTATACCGATTGGTTTCCATTTAGTTGTAGTATACATTAAAGTTAGCAATTCAACCTAACCTTGCATTGCACGCACGATTACTTACCTACCCCTTCCCAAAGTACAAAATATCGACGAAGCCTTATCAACTACCCAATACTTCCAAACCCATTTGCCACTTAATACTTCTAAATATGAAGTGGGATTTTATAATCATGACAAAATACTTTTAAAAGAGAAATAGGCAGACTCAGCAATTTAAAACCGCAGTCAAGGTAGACCATGTTATTTAAGACTTATTCCCAAGATGGTTTTCTAACAAATTTGTCAATAAACGGTGGGTCCTACCAACAAAGACCTCTAACCGCTATCTAAGGCTTCCGACATTTAATGTCCAACTATTACCACGTCTATGACCAATAAAATCGTAGTCATGTAAGCGAGAGTACACAAGCCACTTAATACCTTTAAAAGGACTAAGCGGACTTCTAACCCTTTTGTAGATATATTCTAGGCAGGTCCGACATCACTTAATACCTATTCTCAGGTGGACTGCTCGCCAGTACCATCGTTATTACGGCCTTAGAAATAAGAGAGACTGTACCGAAGTGACTTAACACCTCATTAATAAGGAGAAGGCAGACCCTTAACTATTTAACACCTAATTATAGGTATGGCTTTGTCATTTAATACCTAATCCTAAGATGGACTCCTTATGGTACTATCTAGCTGACATCGCTTGGAATCTCAACAGGTTACTTAATACTTCTTTTTATAAGAGAAGTGAACCCTTAGATAATTCACTTAATACCTTAAACCTAAAGTGAACCATTCCTGAGATATCCACTATCACTCTTAATTATAAATATGGAATCCTATTAGGTTGCTTCTTTCGGTAGGGAGACAGGCCCTATAATAGCCACTTAATACCTTAACGTTGAAGTAAACCCTTTTAGAGACATCCTTATTTATTTGGAATCTCACTAGGTTACTTATTATTTCCTTTTAGGAGAGAGGCGGACCCTACAACCACTTGATATCTAAAACCAGAAGTAAACCTCTATGGAGATATCCCTCACCGCTTCTAATTTCAAATTTGGACCATTTAATACTTTTCAGTTGGGAAAGAGACAGGCCCTCAAACAAATACTTAATACCTCTAACCCTAATGCATGTCCTATCTCTTGCAAAGTCATGGGTCCTAGGATTAGTGATATCTCACACGAGTAGTAAGTGCACACGATTTCTAGTAGCCTCAAAGTGAAGAGTAGTCTTCCATCGAGTGACTTTAATGACTTCGCATCACCAACCTATTAAGTTCAACTAACCATCCTAAGTCTTTACTTATTTTATCTTAGGTAGACATTGGTTAGCTTACTAATTCCTTTTTAATTTAAGGGAATAAGATTTACCTTAAACACTTATCTACCCGTCAATCCCCTTTATATACTCGTAAATGTCCATTTATCCAAAAAAAATCCTAATGGACATTTTCTAAGACATTTATGTATGATTAATAATTTCAAATTAGTAACCTTACATATATATTCCATTTTTATCAGTCCCATTTTGTCCATTTGTCCTTATTAATTGTAACTCGCAAATTCATTTCCATTAATTACCCACTAATTACAGTTACAGTCTTTAATTAACCAATTGTGACCCTTAATCTAATCCTACCATTATTTCCCATTAATTAGGTCTATAATACTTTATTTCCTATCAATTATGGACAAATCCTAATTTACTGCCAATTAATATCAATTACTACATTTTCAAATTCTACCTATTCGGTTTTCTAAATATAATAATAACTACCGAACGTTACACATAAATAACGCACGAATAAACTTGTTCTCCTTTATTAACACAATAAATATGTATAAACTACTCATTCTATCCAAATATATTCTAGTCATAAATATGCAAGTAGAATGTGTTTTCCATATTTAATTTGCTAGAACTAAATTCCTTAGGAAGATTTTTTGCCATGATTTCTGAAATTGTTTTAACACAAAAGGAAAGATTTACTACATTTGAAATTACGAGGAATAGATAATTTCATTCTATTTGGAATAAACAGTGTAAACTATGGAGAATAAATCTGTACTTCATACATCTCTTCTCATTTTGTTTTATTCTTTGTTAAATCAAACATCATCTTTTGAATCAAAATTTGAAAAAGTAAACAATTTATAAAAATCAAACGGATGTTCTTCTGACAAATTAAACTATACAAAATCTGCAACTTAGCACAAATTTATGAAATAGTCCAAAAAATTTATTTTACACCCAAGTACAGATCTGGAATAAAAATATATGATATTACAATCCTAAAATCTTTGGAACTGATTTTCAAATCTAGGTGTAAACATATTTCAAATTAAGTTTAAACCAAGAATATGTAGGCAACAATATTTCTATAGTAATTTAAGCCTGCAATTCACCAATAAAATTGATTTAGGCATAAAAAAATCAAACATATGCCAACGGAATAGACTTAAAATCATAAACAACATATAAAATTTCCCACTCACCTTTTAAAAGCGATTCAAATATCCAGATTTGAAGTAGAACCTTTGATTCATCTTCAAGTCTCTTATAATCCAAGAAATATGTATAAAAATGGTATATGCATACATTTGAATTATAGTTCTGAGAAGAGATTTGGGATTGGGAGAGAAAATAGACACAAATATATAAATTACCTCAAATACAGATATAGTTGAATCTCTTCTCTTCTCCTTTTTATTAGATTTGTATTCCTCTTCAATTTATATGAATATAGGTATAAATGTCTTATTTTTATAATTTAAAAAGAAAGTGGAGAAGTGGAAATGGTAAAACTTTGCCACTACTTCTAGCAAAATATGAGAAGAGATTGTAGGGTTAGGCCTCAATTTATAGGCATAAGAATCAACCTCAACCATCAGATCGAAATACATTAAATCTGGACCGTTCAGCCTAGGTTGGCCCTAGCCACCACATAAGGAACGATCGAGCGTTCCTATATACGGTCAACCTGTGGACCCTATATAATTAATATACAAAAGTTAGCCTTCTTATTCAAATTATTTTCATTCCAAATTCATTTTTCATTCGTAGCTTCTTCGTTTGGACTCCGATCACAAAACTCCAAATATGAAAGTTGCTCAAAATTGTACCATGAACGCAATGGTTTAAGTTTCATGGTTCGATTCCATCGTTTGCACAAATTGTATTTTTGGAGCTTAATTAATTTACTAACTACCAATTAAATAACTAACGCCAAATTACGGGGTGTTACATCTTTCCCCCTAAAAAATGGATGTCGCCCCTGAAATTTCACCAATGGTCGAGTCATGATTTTGACTTCCTATTATCATAAACTACACAACTAATTGGTGTGCAATCAGTTTTGCAATCAAATGTGCACAAGTGCATAGTGTATTACTGTATCAACAAATGAAAAATATGTATGCAAAATTCTTCTAAATTGGATCCTCCTATATGAATGCATTTCTTTTGAAAATATTTTTGGCAACATGATGCAAGCAAATTATTTATATTCTGGAAGTTCTACATATATGCAGCTTTTTGGAAAATCATTTCATCCGAAACCCACATACTCAAATAAAAGTATGAAGTAACTAAGTTTGCATTCACTTTCTATCATCCAATAATCTAACGCATCGAAGATTGCTTTCTAAACTTCACTCATATGCCGAAAAATGAATTTTAGATGGATAATTTAACATTCTAACCACATTATAATCTTCCTGTTTTCATAGTACAGTGGAAATTTCCTCACTACCCCAGATCCACTCTAAATTTTCCACGTAAAATATGTGTATGGAGGCTTATTTCATGCTCTAAAACCGAACTAAGTCTAAAAATAGACTGGCGCGCAACGTCAATAATGTATGGAAATAGAAATTCCAAGGATAAAACAGCTTTTCCCTTGTTAACGCTTCTAATTATCGCATCATCTATCCTAATGCACTGCCAAATTCACAAATTCTAACTCTATTTTCTTCCTTATGCAAAACATGTGGCCTTCGAAATCAAATATTTCACAAAATCCTTTCCCACTTTTCAAATTTGTACGTCAAAATATGATCCTAAAGTATTTGGACGCATATTTTCCCTTGAATTTTTTTTAAACAAAACTCTATAAAAAATTTAAGGGTCAAAAATAAATAAAACCTACAAACTTTTTTTTCAAAAGAGAAACTTTTCAAAGTATCTTCCTTTCAATTTTTTTGATAAATCAAGCCATAATTTAGCGTAGTTGGAAGTCGATTATGCGCTAAATGCGTAAACCAAATTCACCTAACCTTCACTGATGAAACTTAACATTTCATATAAAGAAAGATGTCAACACATCTATTATTTGGAAATTTTGTCTTTCAAGGAACATGAGCAATGACCCGTGATACCAGAACAACCTTATCACGTCCTTCGAATTTTGTAACCATTCTAAACTCTAGTCTTATACTGCATTTGTTAGTCAAGTGTCTTTATGAGATTCCCATATTTATACTGCTTCTTTGCTACGCATATATAGGAGCGGTTCGCATGTCCAGAAACAATAACACAGTAAATAAATATAAACTCAAAATAACGTGCGTGCCTTTTTCGAGATGCCTTGCTCCATGATTGGAGCTCGATCCTTTGATGTGACCCTTGAACGGTCCTAACATGGTAGCTATACATCTAATCTCATGTCGCTGGCGCTGCTGGTGTTGCCGACGGATTTGGAATCTCCAATTCCTAAGGAAGGATCTAATGATGGTAGAAGGAACCTTCTACTTAATTACCTCTCCATGCAGGTTCACCTACATTACCTAAAGATGAGAGCGGATATGTAAAAATATGGAAAGTGACTTTGTGGGGTGCTAATCCTTGATTAAAAAATTGCATCATAAGGATGTGGGTCCAATAAATGGCGATGCCGCCATAGGTGATCTTCTGCACCATGGGTTAAATCTAATCGTGACTTTCTATCTAAAGGATGACGTTATGCTAAATGATGTGCACAACCTAACGGGCAGTTAGACATGGATTATCCATCTTCCAAACACCGACATTCTAGGAAAAGATCTATTATAAAAATCTTTGAGTCCATTACTTCAAAATCATATAAGTCCACATCCTTCGCAGTGGCCTCCAAAATCTCAGCTACATCATCATTAGTCAGCTCAATCAATATACCATTCACCTTCAAACGAATCAAACTGTTGCCTTCATCGAAACTCTATCCCAATAGTACATTGAAAAGGTAGATGCAGCACGGGTAATATTCCCGTTCAAAAGTCTCGAAGCAAAGGATCGGTGTAAATCCTACTGGGATGAATAGCTCTTCTAGCCGAAAAGCAATGAAACTTCTGCTCATTTCGGTCAAACCAAGTGCCCTCTTTAGGGTTGAGACCATAATGTTGTGAGGAAAAACTGGCAGTATGAAAATGTATCTTCGGCTAAGAAGTGGTCAGAGGGAGGAAATATGGTTTAGATCTAGAGTGATGGTGTGCGAGATCTAACGTGCAAAACCAACCCAATGGGGAGGCGTGGCTATTGCACCTAGCGTAAATGGTGTCACCTAGGGGTGGAATGGAAGTGAGACGCTGATACTTGGATGACGAGGAGGATGGAGACTAGGTTTGGCTTGTTGAGGAAAGAGGAATGAAAGAAAGCAACTAGGGAAATTCAAATGCGACTTTTATAGTCCTGTTCCAGGTTCACGCTGTGCCAAAACTCGTTAACTAGTAGACCCCTCTAGGTTTACCGCTAAGTGGTCAACCAGTAGACATGCTTTAGATATTAATTGAACCTAGACCGAATTAGGGTTAGATTAAATAATAATAATTGTTTTGCGCTATCTCCTTCGATTTGACATGATCCAAAAAATTCTTGTCCTCATCATGACAATGTCAAAACCTACCACCTAATCTCGAACCATGCTCCAACAATTCATAGTAGTCCCAAAAAAACTACTGCGATCAACAATAGCTATCAAAAATCCAAAAATAATCCAGCTGCTATAACCTGCCTATTCGTCTAGAAATATTTCTTCCAATAGCTGGTGGTACAACAACACTTCAAACTACATACCCTAATACTCCTCGATTTTATAAACCAAAAAATTACCGAGCTAAATATATGCTCCTTTCTACTTGTTTCTAAACAATAGAAACTATTTCATACCAAAATTTCCCTTAAAATCAAACACACACACATACATACATACATACATAAATACATACATACATAAATACATACATACACAAATATATATATATATATATATATATATATATATATATATATATATATTTTAA
Organism: Allium cepa; assembly: GCA_030765085.1. Lineage (NCBI taxonomy): Eukaryota > Viridiplantae > Streptophyta > Magnoliopsida > Asparagales > Amaryllidaceae > Allium > Allium cepa. Next base: position 819,160,370 of record CM060928.1, read on the forward strand.
GATTTCCAAAACCCCTTTTTAAAATACAAATTTCCCAAATTAGAAAACTATTTCCTTCCCAAAAATCAAATCAAGCCTTTTCTAATATATATAAATATTTAAGGATTTCTTCAAAATCTAAGACATTTCCAAAATATACTCATAGATTTTAGACTAAGGAATTGACATTAATTCTCCAAATGAAAATCTGATTTGTCAGCAAAGAGGCGGACAATGAGTGCACCCTGTCAAAAACTTTTCTTTGGACAATAGTGACATACATACTCTAATTTTCCGCTCATATGGAATAAATGTGTGTCTCAAACTGGAAATCATCATCAAAATCCAAAAGCACAAGATAGCTACAATGACAACCGTCAAATCAAACCCCTCCAGTCTCTAGGATTCTGCCATATGTTGTGCTCATGTTCTTTATCGACAGCACCTTACGCATTGCCAGCACTCCGTGGGGTACTTCAGAGTTGGCATGAAAATTTTAAATCTAAGATATTTCCAACCCATAGTTGATTTTCCGATTCTGTCAGAGTGGAACTACAACTACTTCTATCGTCCGAAATCTTGGAATCTAGCATAAAATAAAATATTACTAAATAGGAAAGCTTGAATATGTTCTCTCACTTTATCCTAATTCCTCTGATCTACTAACCTTTGTTTTGATACCAAATGTAACAACCCATACCTTAATGGGCCAAAATTTCAACAAAAATCAAAACCCAAGTCCATCAAAGCACAGATCGTTGGATTTAGTACCTGCAAATAAGCATGAGCGTTATCAGAGAATGATAGAAATCTAAACTCAGAGCGGAAACTATAATAGGATAAGAATACTAATTATGACAACTACCTTGAAATAAGTGGTATTACTTAGATAACAGATTGTCACATCGGCATCGAGCATGAGAGAAAAGAAGACTTCTCCAACAACAAAGCACATCCAGCTCTAGTGACATGTTTCTCTAAATCTATCTTGTGGGTTGTAATGAGGAGGGAGTCAGAACAATGTTCTGGTAACTGGAACATCTATAAACTGTCCATAATATAAATTTTTACCCATTGGTTTCAATTTAATAGTTGTGTCTATTAAGGTTAGCGATTTTAAGCTAACCTTGCATTGCACACACGATTGCATTGCACACATGTTTCTCTAAATCTATCTTGTGGGTTGTAATGAGGAGGGGGTCAGAACAATGTTCTGGTAACTGGAACATCTATAAACTGTCCATAATATAAATTTTTACCCATTGGTTTCAATTTAATAGTTGTGTCTATTAAGGTTAGCGATTTTAAGCTAACCTTGCATTGCACATACGATTACTTACCTACCCCTTTCCAAGGTACAAAATACCGACGAAGCTTTATTAACCATCCAATACTTCCAAACCCATTTGCCACTTAATACTTCTAAATATGAAGCGGGCTTCTATAATTACTATATAATACTTTAAAAAGATAAATAAACCGACTCTATCATTTAAGACCTCAATCAAGGTAGTCCTCATCATTTAATAACTATTCGCAAGGTAGTTCTTTAACAATGTTGTCAATGGTTGGTGTGTCCTAGCTAAAAAGACTTCTAACCACTATTTAAGGCATCTGACATTTAATGTCCAACTATTACCATGTATATCGCCAATAAAATCGTAGCCATGTAAGAGACGGTACCCAAGCTACTTAATACCTTTAAAAGGACTAAGGGGACTTTTAACCATTTAGTACTTATATTCTAGGCAAGTCCTACGTCACTTAATACCTATCCTCTGGCAGACTCCTCATTAGTTTTATCATTATTACAACCTTTTGCAATGTGAGACTACACCTTAGCCACTTATTGCCTCATTAATAAGGACTAGGCAGACCCCTGATCATTTAACACCTATTTATAGGTGGGCCTTTGTCAATTAATGCCTAACCCTGAGGCAGACCCTTCAATAGTACTATCTAGCAGACATCGCTTGGAATCTCACTAGGTTATTTAATACTTCTTTTTAGGAGAGAGGCAAACCATTAGATCTATCACTTAATACCTCAAACCCGAAGCAAACATTTCCCAAGATATCCACTATCACTATTAATTATAAATATGAAATCCCATTAGGTTACTTCTTTCGGTAGAAAGGCAGGCCCAAAAATAGCCACGTAATACCTTAACACCGAAGTAAACACTTATAGAGACATCCTTGTTTATTCGGAATCTCAATAGGTTACTTAATACTTCCTTTTAGGAGAGAGGCGAACCCTACAACCACTTAATATCTCAAAAAAGAAGCGAACCCTTATGGATATATCCCTCACCGCTCCAAATTCCATATTTAAACCATTTAATACTTTTCAATTAACAATGCAGGCACAATCTCTCATATTTTTATGGGTCCTAGAATTAATGATATCTCACATCGGTATTAAATGCACCTGACTGTTGGTAACATCAAAGTGAAGGGCAGTCTTCCATCGAGTGACTCTACTGACCTCGCATCACTAACATACTAAGTCCAATTAACCAACCAAAGTCTTTACTTATATTATCTTAGGTAGATGTTGGACTTAACTTGCTAATTTCCTTTTTTATTTAAGGCAATAAGATTTACCTTAAATAATTATCTACCCATAAATCCCCTTTTGTGCTTGTAAATGTCAATTTATCCATAAAATCCCAACAGACATTTCCTAAGACATTTATGTATGATTACTAATTTCAAATTAATAATCTTTTTATATTTATTCCACTTTCATCCATTTGTCCTTATTAACTGAAACTCCCAAATTCATTTCCCTTAATTGCCCATTAATTGGAGTTACGGTCCTTTATTTCCGATTAATTATTAGCAATTTCTAATTTATTTCCCGTTAATAGGAACTACTACATTTCCAAATTCTACCTATTCACTTTCCTAAATATAATAATAACTAACGAACCTTACACATAAGTAACATACGAGTAAATGGTGTTCTTCTTTATTAACGTAATAAATAAGTATAAAATTACTATGCTTATCCAAATATAATCTAGTCATAAATATGTAACTGGAATATGTTTTGCATATTTAATTTGCTAGAACTAAATTTATTTGGAAGATTTTCTGCTATGATTTCCATAAATTGGTTTTAACACAAACGAAAAGATTTATTACATTTGAAATTATAAAGAACGGGTAATTTCTTTTTATTTGGAATAAACACTTTAATCTATAAAGAATAAATCTGTACTTTACATATCTTTTCCCTTTTTATTTCATTCCTTGTTAAGTCAAGCATCGACTGTTTGAATCAAAAGTGGAAAAAGCAAATATATTTACAAAAATCAAACGAATGTTCTTCCCATAAATTAAACCATGGAAAACTTACAAGGGCAATAGTCCAAAAATCCTATTTTTCACCTAAGTATAGATTTGGAATAAAAATACACAACATTTCCAATTCTAAAATATTTCGGATTGGTTTTCAGATCTAGATGTAAACATATTTCAAATTAAGTCTAAAACAAGAACATGTGGGCAATAGTTTTCTATACTAATTTAAGACTGTCATTCATAAATAAAGTTGATTTAGGCATAAAGATCAAATGTATGCCAATGGAATTGATTTAAAATCATAAACAATATATAAAATTTCCCATTCGCCTTTTTAAAGCGATCCAAATCACCAGATCCTAAGTAGATCCTTAAATTCATATCTAAATCCTTTTAATTCAAGAAATATGTATAAAAGGGTATATATAAACATTAAAATTATAGTTCTGAGAAGAATTTTTGGATTGGGAGAGAAAATAGATAGAGATGTATAAATATCTGTAAATTACCACAAATACGCTTATAATGATTCTCTTCTCCTTTTTATTAGATTTCTATTCTTCTCCAATCTGTACGAATATAGATATAAATATCTTATTTTTATAATTTAGAAAGATAGTGGAGAATAGGAAATGGCAAAGCTTCACTACTGCCTATAGAAAAATATGAGAAGAAAAGAGGGGGCTAGGCCTGAATTTATATGCGCTAGAATCAAGCAGAACCGTTAGATCAAGATATATTAAATCTGGACCGTTGGGCCTAGGCTCATCCTAGTCGCCATACACGAAGCAGTCAACTGCCCCTGGTCGACCGCATATGATAGAGAGTTGATTTGTGGGATAGGGTTAATTTAGTTAAATTTTCTTGTTTACTTACTTTTGTTCTAAATTCAATTTTTGTCCGTAACTTCTCCATTTGGACTCCGATCGCAAAATTTCAAATATGAAAGTTGCTTAGAATTTTGCCACGAACGTAATAGTGCAAGTTTCATAGTCAGATTCCATCTTTCATATGAATTTTATTTTTGGAGTCTAATTAACTAACTAACTAAATGCAAAATTATGAGATGTTACAAATTTTATGAAAATTTCACTTTTAACCTAACATTATAATCGAACACCTTATAGTCAAATTGTGAAACTTAATTCATAAGGGGTTCGTTTATAATCAAAACAATAGATGATAGAAAATAAGTCGAGCATAAATAATCAGCAATTAATAAATGACAATCAACGCTCCTAACTTAATCGAGCATGACCGTTAAAACAACACCCATAATAAACAAATATTATCACATTCAAACAAACACACTCTATAACTATATAATTTAAAAATATTCCTTTATATATAAATATATAAACCTAGGTAAATATTTCATTTGTCAATCTCCAAAAATCTATATCATGTCCGTTTGCCTTATTCAAGTGTTTAGAAATCCCTATCAACACCGTGGCATCCCACGTCTCAACCAGAATTCATAAAAAACTCAATAGACCAATTAACATAATATGTTTTTATAGCACTACCAAACATGCTTTCGTGTATATAATCCTTTCAAACTCATTCTAGGGTGTCTCTTACCCTATCTCTAGTGAGCCATACTTTACCAAAGCCAAGATTCTCGCTGAACCTTCAGCTCTAATACCAAAGGTAACGACCCGCCTTTCTGACCATCCAAAGTTGACACCAAATACATCCACGGTATTCAAATGCCAAACATCCAATCGTCGAAAAGGTAGATTGTTTGGGAATAATAAAAAGAACAATACAGAAAAAACAGGAGAAACCGAATCTATATAACATAATAAAGAAAGTACAAACTGTCACTCAAACATACATGATACGTCGGAGTTAAAAACAAATCCCATCAATTGGAAAGTTATAAATTTCCGACCTTATAATTCACTGAAAGGAATATATACAGGGAAATAATAAAATATTACGATTGGTGAACATCCAGCTCTATCCATAAGTTCCATGCCCCATCAATGAACAACCTGGAAAAATAATCGGTCTGACTCGAGCATTATAATAAAATAATACCCGAATCAGTCTGAAAAACCGGTGTGAGGAAACTCAAGTAATAAGGATAACATTTAATAATTCTGTGAGATCACGTCACTAAACGCGGAACGGGTTTACACCTCACAAGAACAACATCTGTATTTGAAGAAATGAGAAACAATTAGAATAACAATCCAAACAACAAAGGATGGACATAGATAACAACAAAATCCAAACTTATAGAATGGACAAATATAATTTGACATCGATAAGAGCTTCAGACACTTCTCGATGCAAACTATAAAACACGATTCAAAGATTTGAATTAAATAAGGAAAGGGAAAATTTTCCAAATGACTAGGAGGGTACACCTCCTTACCGAAAGTATACCTCTAAAAATATACTTGAGAACTCCGATGGCTCTCGGAAACCTCCAAGTCGGATCCTGCCAACTGTTACCAAGAATCCAAGTATTTCCCCTCTCTGAAGCATACGACCAAATCCAATCTAGAGTAAATGTAAAGATACCCTAATGGGAATAATCCCACATAACTTAGCCCTCACTCGCTCTTTGGTTTTAGTTATTTTGTGACAAAGGATAGCAATGCTCAAATGAGCAACAAATCATCTTCGATTGACGAAACATAAAAGATGAAAAGATTAAGGTTCGAAATAGGAATAAGGAAAATGAATTTATCCAACATAACTAGGAGGATGATTCCCCTTTCAATGAAAGTATACATTTAGATAAAATATACTTGACATACGTATTGCTCTTGGGAATTTCCAACCGGACACCTGCTACTTTGGGAATACGAATATACTCACATCAACGCATGCATGCTATCAACTCACTAGATAAATGTGAATATACCCTAATAGGTGCGACCCATATGGCTTAGCTCCCACTCACCTTCTGTTTTAGTTTCCATGGTGTTTGGTACCAAAGCTTAAAATGAGCAACAAATCATCTTAGAGTGACGAAGCACAACAATGACTAGGAGGGTGCATCACCCTTACCCGCTCTTTGGTTTTAGTCATTTTTGACATAAGATAACAAAGCCCAAAAAGAGCAATTCAACATCTTAGAGTGATAAAATAAAAAGAAAATAGCAGAATTGAAATCGATAATCAATAGATCAACTGTCGAGAATAATAAAGTGGGTTGAGTATGGGAATTAAATCGCATACACTTACCACCAATAAATGAATCAAACCTTTCAAAATATTAGATTCACACATGTGCTTGATTTTCACTTTTTAGATATTTGTAAAAAAATTAAAAACACTCTTCGAAATATTATTTTAAAAATGGAAAATTATAATATTAAGTTCATTAAACAAGAGTTAAAACGAATATCATTAGAACATTGTTTACTGTAAACCCATGACACTATACACTTGGCTTTATTTTTAAACAATTTATATTAAAAGATTTTCTCATTTATAAACCAGCATTTATAAATGTAAAACAACACTTCTTATCCCAAAAGATAACAAATCAATTTAAATACCTTTATAAATTTGAAACAATTTTAATTTGGCCCAAAGGATAATTTATATACAACTTTATAATCCTTTTAATAAATGAATCAATTATTTTTAAACACTTTTGTCAAATTAATTAATTAACTTTAAAGCTTTTTTCATATCAATTAAGTAACTTTAAAAAACTTTTATTAAATTAGTTGATTTACTTCAAACTATTTAATTAAATTACATAATTAACGTATAAAAACACTATTAATTAAAATCATTAATTAAATCCAAATATCACTACTAAATGGATTAATTACATCCAAACATCATTAACTAAAATTAATAATTATATCCAAATATCATTAATTAAAAATGATTAATTAGATTCAATCATGATTAATGATTAACTAATTTTAAAAAATCACTAATTAAAATGATTAATTATATTCAAATCCCATTAATTGGAATGATGAATTAATTTTAAATTTCATTAATTAAAATGATTTACTAAATTCAAACATCATAACCTAAAATGATTGATTAAATTCAAATATCATTAATCAAAGTGATAAATAAATATTAAACATCTATTTTGTGAAAATACAAGCTCAAGTTCAACACACAAAAATTTAGGGAGATAATATTCAATAAATGACGATATAGGGAAAAATTGCTATAACGACGCTTAAACAATTCAAATAGACGGTAATAAATTATTTTAACTAAACATAGATATAAATAAAATAATATAAATGAGATGTAGATAATAGTAATTAAATAAATAGTGGCGTGAAACCTTTGAATCTCTCTAAAATTGTCCCCAGTAAATCACACATATGTATGTATATTTTTCAAAGTATTCTGTAGCAACCTATTCACTATGAAAGCACTCCGACTTCTCTTTTTTGTCCTCTACAACAAAATGGTCATTTATGCCATTCGCTACTTGGTGGGAACAAGAAAGTAATATGCAATTATATGAATTCCTTATAAATCATATAATATGTCATCCGTTTTTCAAAACAGGAATCCAACCAAACAATCAATTAAACAAGAATATAAACTAACATCCAAGCAGGCAATAAGTAACTTTTATCTACTATATAATATACTGATTAACCAACAAGGCGATTTTAACTCACCAAAATTCAAGTTATTGCTTTCGCGTTTTGATTTTAGCTTCAAATTCTATAAGCTCCAAACTCTACCAATTCAATTCCATAATTTAGATCTCGTTACTATGAATGCAATGCGATTGGCTACGTTTGATCTGGAACTAGTATGAGAGATATATACGTATTACAAGTTATTGAGTTAATTTAAATAATTAATTATATAATTAAACACTAATTCCTTAACTTAACAAAATCCTCTCCCCTCATCATCTTCTTCCCTCCACTAGGTCATGCATGAAAGATACTGGATACCCATCAGGCTATGCACAACTTCCCCGACTCTTCCCTGCACAAGCAATCATTCGACGAACTGATTGCACCGACAAACTCTCTTCAAAATCTCCACCTCCCTGACCCATCCAAATCCTGTCCACACCCCTCTCCTCATTTACAACCTAGAAGGTCCATTGTCATCCATATAGCGGATGCGACTACTTATTCTTCACCGCGAGCCACCGAACCCTACCTCTGGGTGCCAATCTCCACGTTAAGACAAAATACAAGCTTCAATACATCAATCGACGATCAAACTTCCCAAAAACCCAAGCCCTAGTGTAACAAGCGGAGATTTTTCGACTTTCGAAAATTCGACATCGACACTCACTTTATCGACTGCTGAGAAATCGAAGGCCGAAAACCCGAAATGTTATGGGTTTTAGAAAGAAGAAATTTAAGAAAAGAAAATAGAGAGAAAAAAATAGAAGATAGAGGGAAAAGAAAGATAGAAGATAGAACAGAAAGAAAACAGAAAATTTTAAAATAGAAGAAAAAGAGAATAGAGAATGGAAAAAAATAGAAAACAACAACAGAACACCATCAGAATCTCACAATTCGCAGCGGAACAACATATAATAAATAAATGAATAATCTTTAAACAAAGAACTATATCAGTTATTACATCACATTTTATTACATTACATCAAATCATATCATCAGAGTGTACAACAACATACAACAAACAGTGCAGCGGAAAAAGAAATACTATATAAACTAGTAATACGCCATGCCATCCAGCTTGCCTCCAGCAACTCCAGAATATCCAGAATATCCTGATAAACCTAACTCTTAACTGCCCGTGTGAAAATTGGTGGGCACCCAGAGTTTAGAAAGGAAAACAATAAACTCCAAGTCAGTCATGTGACTGGTGTGAGAACTCAAAACAGTTTATTTATCTTTGAAAACAAAATAGAGGAATATTTTTATTTTCAATTCGCAATGCTTTTAAAAATGAGACTGCCATAAGGCTTCCCGCACACACACACATGCAAACGCAGAATCGGAGGAGATTTCTCCTTATGATAGTCAAAGATGCTTGATACGCATTTAAAATAACATTTGATATTATTACTAGTGCATAGTGTAGAAGAAATTCATTTCGAAAGTAGAATATAAATCTTAGCCAACATAGACATTTCGAACTATGCCTACTATAGCTATCATCCAAACAGTGGTGACCACCATAAGTGAATGGCAGGTTCTACAACTAATACCGTACAAGTTTCATATTGGGAATTGGATTTCCAACAAATGGTCAGGCCAAGGAACTTCCCATTGCCACATGAGAATGCCTCTGGAAAGACATCCCCGAGAACCAAACCGGAACTCTGCCAACACAAGGCCGGGTTACCCCTAACTGGATAACTACTGACACGAGCACGCCATTCCCCGATCGTAAACGACCTTTCTCACGGGATCCCGAAAACCAACAACCACAAAGTAATAAATTCGTAGTAACCACATAGGTTAAATATCTGGGCTCCATACCATGATACCACCTCTATCCAGAAGGAAATGTACATACCCTAAAGGGTGCTACCCCTCATAACCTTGCCGCATCTTTCCTGTTTTGACCATTTCCGGGGTGTGAGGTTCGACGAAGTCACGTCCACAAAAACATACTTTATACAAAAGCCATGCTTTGGGTCAACAAATGATCAACACAATGATCACCAAGATAGACGATCAAATAAATGATCCTATCACAATAATCAACACAATGATCATTTCAGCATCACTCAGCATATCACATTACCAAATTGGGAATATATCGCTGATAACTTCAACTATATAACCTCTGAGCTCGTACGTCTCAGAGAAGGGTGTTAAGCTAAAAGAATAAATTCTCCGCCACCAACGGAAATATATTTGAAAGAAATCGGCTTTATATCTCAACTTGTAGTGTCAGACACACAATCCATACAAGTCTGTTACGGGATCGAACAAAACCGAAGGCACTTACAAAGAAGTCCTTGCAATCCGGATATTCACAATCCTGATCGGATTTCCCATCACTTAGGGAGTCTCTATACCGCTGTAACTCAGTGCAGAGACAATCGACAGGTCATCCTATCGCTCTCGCAAATACCGGGTCTTCAACACCGATCTTCAATGCAATCATAACGACGTATCACATATTCGGAATGGGTTATACGACCCCATGGTCCTTTCCCGGTTAACCCGAATAGTGAGCGCTTATTCAAAAATAAGTGTAGCATTCACATTCAAACAAATCATATCAATTACCCATTCAAAGGGAAATATTGATAGTCGGTTATTGAACTATCACTGGACATGCACACATCACCAGTTTCCAAATAATTTTCCAAATTATTTATTTCACAAAATATCTTTACAAGATATATAATTTCAATACTTCAAAAATAAATCAATATTTATTTTTAGACAAAATCCCCTTTCCTTTATAAATTCCTTAGTGAATTTATAATCCAAAATATCTATGAATATTCGATTCCCATTATTCATTTCAATTTATCTTTAAAAAGATAAATTCTCTAATATTCACTTTATATTGGAAAATGTTTCCATACTTATTTATTCATAAGTAATTCACAAATTTTATTTATTTTCAACACTTGGAAAATATTCAATATACTTAAATCGAGATTAAGTATATATTTCATTCTTTAAGGAAATCATTCTCATAAACATATTTATTTGGGCCCAAAACGAATGTTGCGTAAAACATCGTTACGACAACCCAAAACCACTAGTATAGGGATTCGAAATTAAAATAGATATATAAATCCCAATACTATACAAAACATTTCCTTTCGGAAACCATTTACTATAACAACAGTGTTATAGTCCACTATTTCCTTCTATTTCTCGAAAACGTTTATTTCAACAATAAATGTTGAAATCTATGGTTTCGAATCTCAACACAATTAAAACTTCGTTAGATCGTTTTAATTCAATTTAAACATCTCATTCAAAACATTTCCTTTAACATATTATTCACAGTTCAAAAACGTGAATATACTACGTTAACACATTTCATCCTTTTATACATTTTAATTCAAAGGGTTATTCACTATTCAAAAACGTGAATATAACTCCATTAATAGGTTTCAACAATTTACTTATCAAAATAAGTCATTTGCGGATTTATAAAACAACGTTTATAAATTCCATTTCTATTTATTTATAAAAGCTTCCTTTTTATAAATTCTTTTATTAACCTATTTGATTTATAACTCAATTATAAACCAAAAGTTCACCTCATCAGTTAAATGCTTATAAAACGATTATTTTACAAAATCGTTCTTTTAAACTTCATAGTTATAAATCTTATAACTTTTAAGATTCAATTATTCATCCAAATACATTCTTTAATAACTTCACAAAATTTATAAATCTTACTATTTATAAATTTCATTTATAACTTCACCATTTATAATTTTATAAATTCCATTCATTTACAAAATTTATTTTCACTTCATTCAAACACTTATAAAAACTCGTTTTAAAAATGTCCATATTTCAATTTATAAATATCCATTTATAAATCTCTAAATATAATTCAATTTATATTATTCTTTTAAAACGTCTTAAATCTCCTTTATTATTTCACCATTTTGATTCATAAAATAATTAAATTTCATAAATCCTATATTTAAACTTTTCACAATAATTCTAAAATATCTCGATTTAACTATTTTATAAACTCAATAGCATCATATTCTCAAAAATCAGTTTTTAACTATATTTCTCAAAAATCATAATTTTTTATAACTTTAAAAATTATAATGTTTATTTATTTAAAATGGATCAATTCCAAAATTATTTTATATTCTCAAAAATCACTTTAAAAATCATTTTAAAATCCCAAAATTTGGTCCAATGATGTTACACACCAAATAGTCAATCACGACAACAACGATATCATATATCGATATGAAAATCCATCAAATATCAAAATATCTGAAATCAAATAAAAACTGTTGAGGAATCCAGTTGGATCCCTCCAACCTGTTTTCCTGCATCCACAAACATTAGCACAATACCAATTTCGCTCCAGTACGAAATTATCGCGGTATATGTTCTTATTAAATATTATCTGCTTAATAATGGCGTAATAGGGTCTCATCCGCTAAAAAATGCGGGGAATCAATAACTCCAATATATACATATGCCAATATATATATATTGCTACTATATATAATACCAATTTCACTGTTTATGAAATATTCGCGGTATATATTTTTAATAAATAACATCCGCTTACTAACGGCGTATAATGTCTATTTTAACAATCAATAGATATCAATCATCATTCAAACATGCATTCAAATATTTTAAATCTAACTATTTAAAATAAAATCGAAACTGATTCGATTGAGTGAGAAGTTCTCACCTTGATTTTATTTCTGTTTTAGCGATTTATTTCGAATAAAATTAAACGGACGTTTAATTTTACCCAAAATTCTCACTAACTCCAAACGACTCCAAACCAACTCCATCGCGTAGTGCTCGTCCATACGATTCCAACGCAACTGGTTTTGCATTTTTTCGACCTCGTATGAAAAAGTTACAAATATTTGAAGTTACACGAATTTGTTTAATATAATTTACAACATAAATTATAAAATTTTAAACCTAACTAATTATTGGCCGCATGATCTATGACCCACCCTCATCTGGACCGCATGCTCTTCATCTTCCCTCTTCACCTTCACGCAATTCTACAGATAACCAAACCCATCGGCCGCTCCCCCCCATCCAATTAACGCGACCACCACGAGCATTTTTAAGACGATCCACAACCACCATTTCGAAGCCCCCATCCTCGCGCACCACCATCCCTGAGCACGGCGAGCTCGGTCACGAACTAGGCATAGAAAGTCGTGCGCAATGAAGGAAGAACGCGAGCCATTATCTCACGATCCACTCGCCCATATTCAATCACAGCCGTTCAACTTGAAGCTCTCATCGAGCTCTATAACTTCGTAGTTGATACTTTCACGAATCGATTTGTGGATTGGATGAAAAAGGAGGGAGAAGATAGGTGTATATCGGCCATTCACTGCTTGCTGGCGGCCGTGCTTTGTAAAATAGGGTTTTAGAATTTCTTTATTTTATTTTGTGATTTTTGGGGGTATTTATAGGAAATTTTCAATCACTATTCATCTGGAATTCCCAAACTCCGATTTACGCGCCGAAACTAACGTTCCTAAGGTTTACCCCACGTTCCGGACACAATGGAATAGGTTTCGGAAGCTAATTCGGAAGTATGTGCGAGTTATGGCAATAAACGTTCAATTTAAATTAAACCGATTTAAATCGATTTCTAGGCGTTTTAATTTGTACAGGACAAACGGTAAATCCAATTGACACGAAATTTGAAACCTTACAATAATATCACATTATGGATCCGATGAAACTGGTTTCGTCGAAATCCGAGACTTTTTGAAAAATGGCTATTTTAACTTGCCAAATTAAAATTAAAAATAAATCGATGCGTTTCGAGCTGCCACGATCAAACGATAACTCCGATTGACACGAAATTTGAAATCCGGAAATAACTAACTATTACGGATCCAATGGAACTGGTTTCGTTCAATTCTGAGACTGTTCAAAAATTGACTATTTTCACTAGTCGATTTAAATATTAAAATATTCAATTTTCACAATTTAACTCTTAATTCGATTTTAAAAGTTCTAAAATATCGTTCTAACTTCCATATGATATAATAAAATTTTACAAATCATTTTCAATCATATTTAACTCAATTTTCAATTATTTCCATAATTTAACATATTAAATTATCGATTTAATTACTCAATTAAATCCAATAATTCAAACAAAAATTTATTTGACTTATAAATTCACTTATTAATATTTAAAATTAATTAAATATTCAAATTTAAATTAATTAAAATTCTGGGTCGTTACAATCTTCCCCACTTAAAAGAATTTCGTCCTCGAAATTAACAAGTAAGAAAGGTTATAGAATTTATTAATTTTCCCAAAATTCATAGTTAAACTTCTTACAATAACTTTACTAAGTTTCAAATCATACTTAGTTATCTTTTCAAAAACAACTACTATTGTTTAACTTTTAACTCCAAAATCAAAGTTTAAGTTTTCAAAATTTTTCTAAATTTCTCAAATTTTTTCTAACGCCTTAAATTTCCGGAAAAATTTGCCATAGTCTCCTTTGCGCGGCTCGATCCGAAAAAAAAATGACAGTATATATATATCACAAATATACATCTCATCAAGTAATGAGGCATCCCGAAGGGAAAAAAGTGTAAAAGTACGGTATGTAATCCGAGATATGTACCTTATATTTTATTAGCTAGCATATACGGCTAATATAGCGCAAAAGCGAGCTCCAAATGCGAAGCAAACGCGATCCGCACCTACTAATCACTCAACAAACAACATGAGAATCATGCATATAGATAATAGTATCGATATACAACATATAGCAACATAATAACTATATATGTCAACATAGCAAATGATACAAAAGCAACAAATGCAATATATATTCAACCATCAACCAACTATAATCCATAACCAATGTATATTCATTCATATTCTCATTTATATACAATGAAATGGTTTTCAATATCAAATCACATTTGATTCATTAATAGTGGATGTTTTTACTAACATTCATTTTCAATTAGTTCATATTTATTACTTAACTTAATTAATTTAGTTTGATACCAATATCAACTTCATTCAACAACACTTAAGTTATATTCCATTTACAAACATCACTTGTTTTCACATAACTTAAATTCATTTTTATATTTACAACTCATATTCATAAATATATTCATTAGTTTCACTTCTTATATATATAAGTTTATTTCACAATTGTAAATCACTCTAATTATAATTCAATTCTTATAATTCTTTTATTTATACAATTATCCTTTTATTTAGATTATTCAAACAACTAAACAATCAACTTATATACAATTTAATAATTCTGAAAAATTATTCCTTTATATATAAAATATAATCAAGGTAAAATTATTTCATTTACTCAATTTAAAACAATATTGTGTCGAATTGTTCTATTTAAGTGTTTAGAAACCCCTTCGGCATAGTTGTACATACTGTGCTGACGAAGGTTCATATGCCACTCAATAAACCAATCATCACAATATAAAACAATTTTATATTCACTAACAAATACGCTCTGATAGCTATTATTACACTCAAATTCATTCTAGAGTACTGCTGACTCTATCTCTAATGAGTAATACCCAACAGAACCATGGTTGTCGCTTAACCATAAGCTCTGATACCAAATGTAACAAACGGAGATTTTTCGACTTTCGAAAATTCGACATCGACACTCACTTTATCGACTGCCGAGAAATCGAAGGCCGAAAACCCGAAATGTTATGGGTTTTAGAAAGAAGAAATTTAAGAAAAGAAAATAGAGAGAAAAAAATAGAAGATAGAGGGAAAAGAAAGATAGAAGATAGAACAGAAAGAAAACAGAAAATTTTAAAATAGAAGAAAAAGAGAATAGAGATGGAAAAAAATAGAAAACAACAACAGAACACCATCAGAATCTCACAATTCGCAGCGGAACAACATATAATAAATAAATGAATAATCTTTAAACAAAGAACTATATCAGTTATTACATCACATTTTATTACATTACATCAAATCATATCATCAGAGTGTACAACAACATACAACAAACAGTGCAGCGGAAAAAGAAATACTATATAAACTAGTAATACGCCATGTCATCCAGCTTGCCTCCAGCAACTCCAGAATATCCAGAATATCCTGATAAACCTAACTCTTAACTGCCCGTGTGAAAATTGGTGGGCACCCAGAGTTTAGGAAGGAAAACAATAAACTCCAAGTCAGTCATGTGACTGGTGTGAGAACTCAAAACAGTTTATTTATCTTTGAAAACAAAATAGAGGAATATTTTTATTTTCAATCCGCAATGCTTTTAAAAATGAGACTACCATAAGGCCTCCCGCACACACACACATGCAAACGCAGAATCGGAGGAGATTTCTCCTTATGATAGTCAAAGATGCTTGATACGCATTTAAAATAACATTTGATATTATTACTAGTGCATAGTGTAGAAGAAATTCATTTCGAAAGTAGAATATAAATCTTAGCCAACATAGACATTTCGAACTATGCCTACTATAGCTATCATCCAAACAGTGGTGACCACCATAAGTGAATGGCAGGTTCTACAACTAATACCGTACAAGTTTCGTATTGGGAATTGGATTTCCAACAAATGGTCAGGCCAAGGAACTTCCCATTGCCACATGAGAATGCCTCTGGAAAGACATCCCCGAGAACCAAACCGGAACTCTGCCAACACAAGGCCAGGTTACCCCTAACTGGGTAACTACTGACACGAGCACGCCATTCCCCGATCGTAAACGACCTTTCTCACGGGATCCCGAAAACCAACAACCACAAAGTAATAAATTCGTAGTAACCACATAGGTTAAATATCTGGGCTCCATACCATGATACCACCTCTATCCAGAAGGAAATATACATACCCTAAAGGGTGCTACCCCTCATAACCTTGCCGCATCTTTCCTGTTTTGACCATTTCCGGGGTGTGAGGTTCGACGAAGTCACGTCCACAAAAACATACTTTATACAAAAGCCATGCTTTGGGTCAACAAATGATCAACACAATGATCACCAAGATAGACGATCAAATAAATGATCCTATCACAATAATCAACACAATGATCATTTCAGCATCACTCAGCATATCACATTACCAAATTGGGAATATATCGCTGATAACTTCAACTATATAACCTCTGAGCTCGTACGTCTCAGAGAAGGGTGTTAAGCTAAAAGAATAAATTCTCCGCCACCAACAGAAATATATTTGAAAGAAATCGGCTTTATATCTCAACTTGTAATGTCAGACACACAATCCATACAAGTCTGTTCCGGGATCGAACAAAACCGAAGGCACTTACAAAGAAGTCCTTGCAATCCGGATATTCACAATCCTGATCGGATTTCCCATCACTTAGGGAGTCTCTATACCGCTGCAACTCAGTGCAGAGACAATCGACAGGTCATCCTATCGCTCTCGCAAATACCGGGTCTTCAACACCGATCTTCAATGCAATCATAACTACGTATCACATATTCGGAATGGGTTATACGACCCCATGGTCCTTTCCCGGTTAACCCGAATAGTGAGCGCTTATTCAAAAATAAGTGTAGCATTCACATTCAAACAAATCACATCAATTACCCATTCAAAGGGAAATATTGATAGTCGGTTATTGAACTATCACTGGACATGCACACATCACCAGTTTCCAAATAATTTTCCAAATTATTTATTTCACAAAATATCTTTACAAGATATATAATTTCAATACTTCAAAAATAAATCAATATTTATTTTTAGACAAAATCCCCTTTCCTTTATAAATTCCTTAGTGAATTTATAATCCAAAATATCTATGAATATTCGATTCCCATTATTCATTTCAATTTATCTTTAAAAAGATAAATTCTCTAATATTCACTTTATATTGGAAAATGTTTCCATACTTATTTATTCATAAGTAATTCACAAATTTTATTTATTTTCAACACTTGGAAAATATTCAATATACTTAAATCGAGATTAAGTATATATTTCATTCTTTAAGGAAATCATTCTCATAAACATATTTATTTGGGCCCAAAACGAATGTTGCGTAAAACATCGTTACGACAACCCAAAACCACTAGTATAGGTATTCGAAATTAAAATAGATATATAAATCCCAATACTATACAAAACATTTCCTTTCGGAAACCATTTACTATAACAACAGTGTTATAGTCCACTATTTCCTTCTATTTCTCGAAAACGTTTATTTCAACAATAAATGTTGAAATCTATGGTTTCGAATCTCAACACAATTAAAACTTCGTTAGATCGTTTTAATTCAATTTAAACATCTCATTCAAAACATTTCCTTTAACATGTTATTCACAGTTCAAAAACGTGAATATACTACGTTAACACATTTCATCCTTTTATACATTTTAATTCAAAGGGTTATTCACTATTCAAAAACGTGAATATAACTCCATTAATAGGTTTCAACAATTTACTTATCAAAATAAGTCATTTGCGGATTTATAAAACAACGTTTATAAATTCCATTTCTATTTATTTATAAAAGCTTCCTTTTTATAAATTCTTTTATTAACCTATTTGATTTATAACTCAATTATAAACCAAAAGTTCACCTCATCAGTTAAATGCTTATAAAACGATTATTTTACAAAATCGTTCTTTTAAACTTCATAGTTATAAATCTTATAACTTTTAAGATTCAATTATTCATCCAAATACATTCTTTAATAACTTCACAAAATTTATAAATCTCACTATTTATAAATTTCATTTATAACTTCACCATTTATAATTTTATAAATTCCATTCATTTACAAAATTTATTTTCACTTCATTCAAACACTTATAAAAACTCGTTTTAAAAATGTCCATATTTCAATTTATAAATATCCATTTATAAATCTCTAAATATAATTCAATTTATATTATTCTTTTAAAACGTCTTAAATCTCCTTTATTATTTCACCATTTTGATTCATAAAATAATTAAATTTCATAAATCCTATATTTAAACTTTTCACAATAATTCTAAAATATCTCGATTTAACTATTTTATAAACTCAATAGCATCATATTCTCAAAAATCAGTTTTTAACTATATTTCTCAAAAATCATAATTTTTTATAACTTTAAAAATTATAACGTTTATTTATTTAAAATGGATCAATTCCAAAATTATTTTATATTCTCAAAAATCACTTTAAAATCCCAAAATTTGGTCCAATGATGTTATACACCAAATAGTCAATCACGACAACAACGATATCATATATCGATATGAAAATCCATCAAATATCAAAATATCTGAAATCAAATAAAAACTGTTGAGGAATCCAGTTGGATCTCTCCAACCTGTTTTCCTGCATCCACAAACATTAGCACAATACCAATTTCGCTCCAGTACGAAATTATCGCGGTATATGTTCTTATTAAATATTATCCGCTTAATAACGGCGTAATAGGGTCTCATCCGCTAAAAAATGCGGGGAATCAATAACTCCAATATATACATATGCCAATATATATATATTGCTACTATATATAATACCAATTTCACTGTTTATGAAATATTCGCGGTATATGTTTTTAATAAATAACATCCGCTTACTAACGGCGTATAATGTCTATTTTAACAATCAATAGATATCAATCATCATTCAAACATGCATTCAAATATTTTAAATCTAACTATTTAAAATAAAATCGAAACTGATTCGATTGAGTGAGAAGTTCTCACCTTGATTTTATTTCCGTTTTAGCGATTTATTTTGAATAAAATTAAACGGACGTTTAATTTTACCCAAAATTCTCACTAACTCCAAATGACTCCAAACCAACTCCATCGCGTAGTGCTCGTCCATACGATTCCAACGCAACTGATTTTGCCTTTTTTCGACCTCGTATGAAAAAGTTACAAATATTTGAAGTTACACGAATTTGTTTAATATAATTTACAACATAAATTATAAAATTTTAAACCTAACTAATTATTGGCCGCATGATCTATGACCCACCCTCATCTGGACCGCATGCTCTTCATCTTCCCTCTTCACCTTCACGCAATTCTACAGATAACCAAACCCATCGGCCGCTCCCCCCCATCCAATTAACGCGACCACCACGAGCATTTTTAAGACGATCCACAACCACCATTTCGAAGCCCCCATCCTCGCGCACCACCACCCCTGAGCACGGCGAGCTCGGTCACGAACTGGGCATAGAAAGTCGTGCGCAATGAAGGAAGAACGCGAGCCATTATCTCACGATCCACTCGCCCATATTCAATCACAGCCGTTCAACTTGAAGCTCTCATCGAGCTCTATAACTTCGTAGTTGATACTTTCACGAATCGATTTGTGGATTGGATGAAAAAGGAGGGAGAAGATAGGTGTATATCGGCCATTCACTGCTTGCTGGCGGCCGTGCTTTGTAAACTAGGGTTTTAGAATTTCTTTATTTTATTTTGTGATTTTTGGGGGTATTTATAGGAAATTTTCAATCACTATTCATCCGGAATTCCCAAACTCCGATTTACGCGCCGAAACTGACGTTCCTAAGGTTTACCCCGCGTTCCGGACACAATGGAATAGGTTTCGGAAGCTAATTCGGAAGTATGTGCGAGTTATGGCAATAAACGTTCAATTTAAATTAAACCGATTTAAATCGATTTCTAGGCGTTTTAATTTGTACAGGACAAACGGTAAATCCAATTGACACGAAATTTGAAACCTTACAATAATATCACATTACGGATCCGATGAAACTGGTTTCGTCGAAATCCGAGACTTTTTGAAAAATGGCTATTTTAACTCGCCAAATTAAAATTAAAAATAAATCGATGCGTTTCGAGCTGCCACGATCAAACGATAACTCCGATTGACACGAAATTTGAAATCCGGTAATAACTAACTATTACGGATCCAATGGAACTGGTTTCGTTCAATTCTGAGACTGTTCAAAAATTGACTATTTTCACTAGTCGATTTAAATATTAAAATATTCAATTTTCACAATTTAACTCTTAATTCGATTTTAAAAGTTCTAAAATATCGTTCTAACTTCCATATGATATAATAAAATTTTACAAATCATTTTCAATCATATTTAACTCAATTTTCAATTATTTCCATAATTTAACATATTAAATTATCGATTTAATTACTCAATTAAATCCAATAATTCAAATAAAAATTTATTTGACTTATAAATTCACTTATTAATATTTAAAATTAATTAAATATTCAAATTTAAATTAATTAAAATTCTGTGTCGTTACACCTAGTTTAAATAGTGCTCACAACATTACTATTGAACTTCAAAAGCTACAACCACCACTCTCACAACACAACAGCCTAAAGATTTATGCTAAAAAACTCCAAAGCAACAAACTTTTTAATTTTTAAGTTTATTTTTAAATTGTTTGAATTTTTTTTAAAGATGCGGATGTATTTGTTTTCTTTTTTTTGAGTGTTAAGCTTGCTTCTATAAAATGAAGAGAATGGGGTTGATAAGAATGAGGTGCATTAGAGAAAATGTTGGGTTTGACTTATATTTATTTAAATTTTTTGGCATTTTGCTGCACAGTTTTTGTTCACGTATGGGCTGCAAACAAAATAACATAAATATAGTCATGCTTAGAAAGACAACGCGACCCTAAAAAAATATACACCGGTTATTGGATTTTGAAAAATCACAAAAACACCGTTGTTTGCCGATAAACTGTCAAACGAATAATTTCAATATTTTCCAAATTAAAAAATTGTGGGAAAATCAAGTAAATTAAATTAAAAATATGTCAATAGAAATCGAGCTGTAAAAGTAAAAATAAAAATTCCAATTAATTATTTGAACTATTTATTGTCGTAAATAAATATACAAATTGAATTCTCTGCTATTATTTATAAATTTAAAATGAGTTAAATAAGACCCTTAACCCATTAAATTTATATTCAATTCAAAATCCCATTATTTAAGTAGCTATTCAAATATTTATTCACAATTCAAAGATTTAAATATATCTCAAATATAATTCAAGTTTTATAGCTTTTTAACCAATATTTCAATAATTAAAATTAACTAATTATTCAAATCAAATGACCAAAATTCTAGGTCGTTACGTTCTCCTCCCTTAAAACAATTTTGTCCTATGAAATTCGAAATGTAGGGAAAATGCCTCCAAACCCTTAAACTTTTCAAAATCAATTAGTTTAAACATGTTATCAAAATTTTTAAGTCCTTTAAAATTATAAAAAATTTCGGCAGCATATCCTTTGCGCGGTTAATCTAGAAAAACTATAACTCGTCCAAATCAATCAAAAGAAAACAAAAGCCAAGTGATTTTCCATATCTAGGATATAAAATAATCACCAACTAAACAAAATTCCATTTCTTACTACTATGTACCTATTATGCGTTTGATTTATATTTTTGCAAGCAACTTATTGTCTCGATGTAAATGCATGTGCATAATAAATCAAATAGCAATCCTTTGCTTCACTGTACTTACATAATCCAAAAAGGAATCAGGCTAAACAAAGAGCATTGCACTATCTATTTCTATCGTAAGCCCAAACATAAATAACAATGTAACAATTCTATGCAATAAGACAATACGAATGTAACTTTCCTTTCTTATTATTGAATTTTTATTTTTATTTCTCTTTAACTTTTACCACCCTCCCTTGTTTAGTAGTCTTTCCATACCCATATATTATATATACTTCTTGCCTTTATTCATTTGATCACTTGCATATCTTGTTATTATTTACTAATTAGTTCCCATTTTATTTATATTGCACACACACACACACACACACACACACACACACATATATATATATATGGTTGTGTATGTGCATTAATTTTATAATTTAAACCTTATTATTGTCATAACTTTAGTTCTTAATTCGTATTTACAGATTTCTGCATTTTAATGCATTGGAATTACGTCCTCCCTCAAGTGGAAATGTTAACACTGTAAATATCTATATCTTATCCAAAAGAGAATTTGTGTCATGTTTGGAATTAAAAGGAACTATATTTCATAGCTATTGAAATAGACAGTACAAAATATGGTGAAATATCCATATTTAATATATCTCTTTCTTTTAGGCATATTCCTTATTATTTCAAATGATACACTATTATTTATGAATCTGAACTTGACAATCAATGGAAATTTACATTGCAACACCTTACATTCCATTGAATTAAAATACTACCTAAGTCTCTATAATTTATTGCGATAAATCTAATTTACATTTTACATGCATATGGCATTTAAATCTACAAATTTGGAACTACTACAAAATATGTAAATTTGAGGGACTACTACTACACAATACGATCCAGATTCTCATATATGCAATATTAAAATTATGTTATCAATCATAGATTATGTAGGCATGATTTATAAATTCATTACACGTATACAATTTTAGCCTACAACTCCAAGTTTACATTTAGATATTCAGGAATAGATTTACAATGATATAAATCCAATATTATATAATAAATAATTTCTCATCCACCATTTTAGCTTTTCAAATCTCCAGATCTAATCTCTTCTATTCTAGGTTGACTCCACTTATTCTCTCTATTTGGATATTTATAAAGCAAGCGCGCACGCATGCGCACACACACAGGTGTGTGTGTGTGTGTGTGTGTATAAAAGAAATCTAGATCAGAGAAGAGATTTGGATTTAATTTAGATTTAGATCCGGATTTATAATTTAACTTAGTTTTGATGATTTGATTCGACCTTACTCTTCTTCTCAATTATCCTTTGCTATTCTCTACTTCTATATACGTATATAACTATAACTACTTTTAGAATTAATAATTCTAGTGGAGAAGAGAAAATGGGAGAGCTCCATTGTTGCTCCAAAAAATATGAGAAGAAAGAAATGTGTTAGGTCCATATTTATAGGGGTTTGAATCAATGCCAAATGTTAGATTTTTTACTTTAAATCTGGACCATTCGACCACGTCAAAATCTCAAATTTAACAACCTAACCAGTCGAACGCCACCACTACTACTCGAATGTTAATGGTCGATCAATCGATATTAGGGGTCGACCAGTTTCTTTTCACTTGGTTAATTAATTATGCCGTTTAATTTGGTTGATCGTTTCCTTTCGCACTCGACCGAGATAACTTATTTCTACATTAACTTTTCATAAACACTAAGGAATGTTTAATGTTAATTTATTTTCATTCATTACATTTTATTTCCTTATTACAAATTAATTATTTCCGATTCAGAAACTTCAAATGTTAATAACTTTTCCATTTTAACCCCATCGGAAAATTATTTATATAAAAATTGATTAGAAAATCGCCAAGAATCCAATGATGCAAGTTTCATAGCCAAATTATAACATTTGTGAAAGATTCTCTTGTCGGTATTTTTACTTATTAATTGGTTTCATTTTCAAATCATTTTTTGTAAAAATTATGGGATATTGCATTCCCCCCTTTAAAGAATTACTTCACGGAAATACCTCAAGGGTTGAATCATGTAACATAATGCATAACCATTCTAAACTAACCAACCAATTTATAAGCAACTATTTTACAACTAGTAGTGTACATGTGCATGGTGTATCACAATACATATTATATGTTTGTAGAATAATTCTTACCTACGTCTCCTATATAAATGCATTCTTTTAAAAATATTTTGAAAATATGGTGCAAACAGCCTATATATACTTATAGTTCTATATGTATGCAAATTTAGAAAGATCAAAAACTTTGTCTTGCATCTAATTTCCCACACATCTATGGCTAGAAATATAGTTCAACCAATTTTTAATCCAATCCCTACCATTTAAAATCTTAGCACACCATTGCTAGCATCCAATTTTAGAAAAATCCAGTTTTCTAAATCTATTTTCTCTATGTGAGAAAAGGGTTTAGAAGGAGAATTCCGTATTTCCATCCTTTTCATGTATACCTAACTTCCCATATATCTTGAAACCTTTTCTTATACCCAGATCTCTCCTTCCAACTTTTTCAAGCATAGTCCGCATATATAAATTTTATTTACTTTAAAACTTTAAAAAAGAATTATTTTAAAACCATTTTTTGTTCGTCTGCCGATAAGGTATGGAGAAACAGACTCCATATATGAGGAAGCTTTTTTAGTATTCACTAGCTATATCTTATTTTACTGTCAGTGCCGGCCGTATCATATCTGTTGCCATAGACAAAATTTTAGAAAAAAGGAAACAAAAAAATAATGGAAAAAATAGTTGATGTTATGAATTGAACCAAGATTGTTAAAGGCACAAGCAAGAACTTAAACCACTGCACTCCATGTTCCTTTTATGATGCCATGCTAAACAACTTACTCAACATTTTTAAAAGAATATGGGACATTTTGTTGCTCCTTTCGTCATCCCCAGCAGTGTTTCCCTAGCTGAAGGTCTCACTTGCCTTGCCTCTGGACCAGGCCTATTTACTATCACTTTTGTTGCATATTAAAATTTCTATTTACTAACCTGCCAATATTTTCCTACATTAAGCATGCGACATTTCAAAAAAAATCAAACATTTTCCACATTTTCGCTCAAAAATATTTTTATGTAAAACTTATAAAATATTTTATTTTTCAAAACCAAGAATTTTGAAAAAAAAAATTTAGAAGTATATTTTTCAAAACAGATTATGCCCCATCCCACATAGTTGGAATTTAGTCAATTGTTTAACGTCCATAGTGGACTTTACCCTACTACACAATAAATATTCAATTTTCCAAAGACCTATTCTTTTATTTTATAATAATAACAGCCATCCCCCAAGTTCACTTATAAATTTTTCCTTTCTTTAGGCATAGGGATAGTGACTAGTGGTTTCACGACAACCTTTTCCTACCCCTCAAGCATAAAAAATGATCTCCCCAAATTTTAGTAATTTTTGGAACTTATCTCTACTTTTCTTTTAGTAGATAATTTAATAAATTTCCTAATTTAATTTACAAACTTCCAGTATTTTATTTATTTATTTTGCATTATTTAAGCGTCAGTATGAGATTTTCTTTCTTACATAGTTTTCCAATTAATACAGTGGTCAATCCAAAAAAAAAATCCTTTTTTTCAAAAGGAACTCTTCTCATAATATTATACAATAAAAAACAACTGATGCTTACAACCAACTAACATACAAGAAACAATTAATGGAAGCAGCCCTCCAACATCAACTGACATTAATGATGTTATAGCCTCTCCGCTCCTTATTTAAATAAAAGTCAACATTTTTACTAAACCATCTTATCGTAACCCACACATCTTAACTTACCCTTTTTGGCTTCCAATAAATATGGTCCATCCTTTAGTCCAATCATCTCAACCAATTATATTACTATCTTCTTCTAATCCGAATCTCTTGATAGTATTTTTAAATCTTGGTATAAGCTTTCCATATTTTTAATCTTTCATGTGGGTAAAATCTAGAACACGCGGAAATATACTTTGTTACCATTTACCATTTCCTTATGGGTTCTTATTTATGGTAATCACGCATCTATACTGTATTATTATTATTATCGCCGAGTTAGATTTCAAGAGCGTACTAGCCTCCTAAGTATTTTGTGAAATGAATAGTCACGACTCCCTTCTTTTTCTTTCATAACATCTCCTCTGAAATCCTTTCAATTCATCTTCCTTTCTATAATCAACCATTTTCTAAATAAAAATACATAAGATCTTTTTTCATGGTGAAGAAAATATTCCAAGATCAAAAAAAATTCTACCATTTTTGAGGGCATCCTCAAAGTCTTCTAAATCCTCATTTGCATCGCCTTGCTAGGATTTCCCTTACAGGAAAATCTACACCATCACGATCAATTTTTTTCCCATAATTTATTGCATCCACTCTTTCCACTAAATACTCATCAAAATAGATGAAAATGGTGATAACGTAGTCGGATCGAAAGAGGTAATCGACACGAAGAACTCTGCATAGAGGTTAGTCTAATTCTTCTTCTACACTTCGTAATCGTAATTCTATTTACCCATGACTAATCAATTTTTATGTATCTTCTAACTTTCAGATTGAAATTTTAAATTTTGTTTATGATTTGAGAGGAAAAGTCATCGATTTACTCATCGAAATAGATGAAAATGGTGACAACACAATCATATCGGAAGTAGTAATCAACAGAAGAACTTTGCACAGAGGTTAGTCTAATTCTTCTTCTATACTTCGAAACCCTAATTCATTTTATCCTTGATCAATCAATTTCTATGTTTCTTCTAACTTTTGGATTGAAATTTTAAATTTTGTTTGTGGTTTAAGGCTTTAAAGACAAGTCGCTGATTTTTTCATAGATATCTTTAACAACCATTGGTTAGATGGGTACAACTTAATTATTTTTATATTTTACATGTTTACTCCTAGGTAAGAAAAATATCAGAATGAATTAACAGGGAAAATAAAACCAAAGCCGACAGTAAGTGAGCAAGGCTAATATACAAGAATTTGAGTGCAGATTCTTTACAAGTTAAGAAAATTGGTGTAAAGAAACAAATATTTAGAAATAATAAAAGAAACTGCAATTATTCAAAAAATTTAAAATCTTATTATTTATATATCTTATTGTGAGCCAAGGTAGTCTACATAGTGAATTTTTGCCTAGTTTAACTTTGTTATGTTATGTTCTCATATCATCTATGTATCTTATAGGTTATCTTAGTTATGATTTTGAGCTAATTTGTATTCATGTCTAAATGGGCAATTCATGTCATATCACTATATTATGTCTGAATAGATTTATTTAACAATATTTCTCCTATTAGTATATTAGAACAAATTGATCTAAGCATTTGACAGTTAATTTCACTATATTTTTTAATTACGGTACTTATATGCAGTGTACATTTTTTGATCAGGAGTACTAAGTGGAGGACCACAACTCTACATGCCATCTTTTTTGGTAGCTACAAAATTATTTTTTCTAGACTATAATTTTAGTTCCTCATATAACTTGATCTATACCAAAATATATAACCGCGTTGTACAAAAATTCTACAATTGCAAGGTATCTGCAGTGTTGGATGTGTTTGAGCATACATTCTTTGCAATATTGCTTATGTGGGGATACTATAAATGTACATTATTATCAATACGATGATTTTGAAATAGATAATTAGATGTTGTAAAAATAAACCATATAACTTTGATCTAATTATATAATAAAAATATTGTAACTTTTCTCTTAAATATAGTGATTAGTATCTTGGTCACCAAAAGCATCTAATATCTTAATGCTAATTCATTAAAAAAGTTATCATTGATGCTCTATTTTCTTTACATATATTCACGATTTAAAGTAATTTTGTTTATAGTGTAGTTAATATTGTGGTTGAAGGAGAAATTGATAATCTAAAGGTTCAAAAATTAATATAAAGATTTATTTGTTTTAAATGACAACAAATTCCCTTGCCACTTCCAAACATCACATGAAAATAAAGGTATAAATCTTCAATTTTACATTGTGATTTTATTGCTTCCTTATTTACCTTTAATTATATATATGAGATACAAAATGTGAGTTTGCATATATACCTATTTTAAGAAGATTTATTTGGATCTACAATGGTTTATTGGATGTTTTGAATGGCCTTGATTGCCTTATGCAAAAGGTTTAATATCGTATTTAACAATCGTTGCTTACCTTCAACGAAGCTGTTCGTAAAGAGTTTAATTTTGTAATTTTGTATTTCTATTCAAGCATTTTTTTTGAAATGCCTTACCATTAAATATATACAATATTGGGACGATTTAACTTTTTTATTAACAGTTTAACATAGAAATGCTATTAGATATTCTTAGAAACACAAATATGTCACATAGCATGTGAACACATTAAACTAATATAATTCTCAATGAATCTACTGTAATACGGGTTCAAAATCATTAATTATTTTTTTACAACGTTAACTCTTTATAAGTGTATTTGACATAATTTTTGGTAAATTTATTAATTACGTTGCCAATTTATTTGTACATCAATATTAACCTTAGTTATACTTCTACCATCAAATAAAAACAGTAAAACTTAGCAATATTTTTCATCAGCATCCAATAATGGTATCATAAATTTTTTATTTTCTGAGATATAATTTCCATTCAATGAGTAGATTACTTACCATAAGTTTGGTTGTATTTATTCTCTACGTATTTGTATTTGTATTATTACAGGCATTCATCATAAATTTGTACACTTCATATTTGTGTAATTAATTTGAAAAAATACATGTTGCATATGTGACACATAAGTATTCACAAGGAGAATGATACAATGGTGCTGCGTACAGGCAAATATTATGTTAACTATTAACTTAATTTTCGAACCCATAGTGTTATAAATGAACAATATTATTTTCAATCCTTGATAATCATTTATTTGTTTAGTTTAGAGTACCATACTATTAGTTACACACGAAACAACTTTCATCTGGGTTAAAGGCTATACGATCAAATAATAAACACAAAAGTAAAAAAATGATGTTGAAAGTTTGGGAAATTATAACCCATTTTAATCAATATCTACATGATGTAACCCATAGGCGTAGAAAATTTCACTTTCAAAGCAGCATATCCACAACACAAAAACATGCTATTAATTAACTTTTACCGATCCTTCATCGATTTCCAGCAAGAAATACTACTTTAGAATTGAAAAATAAATAGTTATAGGTGCATGAATGAAATCAACTATGTTGCTTCAGGTAAATTAGTACAAAATTGTGTTGGCCTTACTTCATACATTATATCTTCTAGTTACAAACATGAATTTGTGCTAAGTAATATGTGCTTGGTTTTTGTTTTTTTGACTTCTCTTCTTTTAATAAGAAAGACAAAAAATACCAGTTAGTGTTTCTATTGATACCGAATTATTGAAAAGAGCAACAAAATTTTAGTGGTTGAAATAGCCATGGCGTAGAGTCATCGGTTTGGTTAAATTTCCAAAGTGTAACAAAATAAATCTTTCATATTAACTTTTCTTCATTTTTAACAGCCATCTTCAATTTATTTTGTTTATTTTTCTAAATATTTTATTTGAATTCTTCAAATAATATTGTGCACTGCCTATGATCTTGCTATAAGTCCAAAAGTAATCTCTTTTGTAGTCAATTAGTTTTATATGTGATAGTTAAGCAGTAGTAACATCATAAGTCATTTTTAACAAGAAGTGTAGTGCACTCATTTATTAGTTATGAGAATGTTTTAATATTACTAAAAAAGATACCAAATAAAAGCATACATTCTCTTTATAAAATATTATTAATGCTTAAGGGAAATTTTGTTTTATGAAGCCTTTTTAATGTGGCAATCCAATGATGAATGCAATCAAATCTTTAGAGCTGATGCTTAAGGTTAAGAAAAATTGAATCTTAGGAGAATTTCAAGTGGATTTTTACTGCAAAATTGTGTTCAAGTAGCTCATCATTGGTTCCTACATTTTTTAGATAAAGAAAGATATGGAAACTAAATCACAAATAAAGTTTGACAATGCAGTATTTTTATTGAGGGACAAGCAGATGCTAACATGGAATGGGAAGTTGAGGAGCAAGAAGAAGAAGAAGAAATGAGAAGTGAAAGAGAAGAAGAAGATCAAGGACATATGGAGCTTGATGCTAAGTGACTTCACAATTCAATGGGAAAAGAAGCTAATAATAACCTATGGAGAGTGGAAATAAAAATAAGGATAGTAAAGATAAGTTAAAGTCGACAAGTGGAGTATAGTTTATTTTATGTTTAACGTGTAGCCCTTTTAGCTTAACAGCCTTAACTGCCATTGTCATCGAGAAGTACATATAATATTTCCATGATTAGCTAATATTTGCATTCTTGAAAACCAAATAATGCTATTATAAGTTGGATGTTATTTTAAAGAATGAACCTTTAATTTCTATTATTTACTGCTCTCCATTTTCTTTCGACATTTCATTATGTTTTTCATATTTATTGGTATGGGTGAGTGATTATTGTTCTATGTGAGGTTATCTTATACTATATATATATACACACATCATGAAAGTTTAAAAACTACATTATAATGAACAACATGTGTGAATAATTATCTAGATGCGGTTTAGCAAATACATCTTCATAATATGAGGATATATTGAAATTATCATATATATATAAACTAGATATACAGAGAGCTATTAATATACAGACTAAATCCCCGGTCTATACACTAAATATATTTGAGTGCTTCATCTATAAACTTGAAAGAATAATTATGCAGATATATATTTATATCTTTATTCCTTTTTTTATCATGCTACTGTAATATAGGCAGACATCTGTGGATTCAAACTATATATTTGTTATAACATCTATGATTGGTATATTTGTTAATATTTTAATTCAGTAAACCCAATTCTTCATCAATAGTTACCATGTATATTGACGGTATCATATACTGATTGTTTTGTCTATGTTATAAAAGCTATTAAAAAACATAGTTAACACAACCAAATATATATCATGTTTTCTATATTGCATTAAAACAGGTTTCAATTTAATGAAAGATATACTGTATAGTGGAAACATTATTTTATGATATGTCTTTAGTCCTACTTTACAGGAGCCATGCATTTTACTACTTTCGTATTTCAGCATAGTGCATATGCTGCTTTTTTACTTACTACTAACGACTCCACTTTGTCCTTTTAACTCTTTCGTCTACATATAAATTTGAGAGCATTCAATTCTATTACTTGATTGATTCAATAAGGATTGTATACTAATTTTAATACTTATATTTGATATTGTAATAATGTTTCTAATTCCTTCCTGCAAATAGTATATTTTGATTATTTTCAAAATAATATAATTTTCTAACTGCAACAATTATATATTTGCCATACCATGTGCGAAGCATGGGTTCGCACTAGTGTTTAATGAAACATTCCTACGTTCATGCCAATATTCCTTAAATCCAACAAGGACTTTTATTGCTATCCTATGTGCAGTCATCGCTATTTTCTTCATAGCATTATCTTTTACCCCATCTTACCAAGGCAGTCATCCCTAACTACTCCATATTAAAAATTCAATTTGGTTTTTACCTCTCTTTCAAACTGTAAAACTTCAAAGTCATGAAGTATTTAATTCCAAATTTTTTTCCATTAAAAATATAAACTTTGAAACCTTTTTATTAAATCCTTCAATAACTTGGTATCAAAAAGAACCATGCAAATATCCTTATCTTTACTAATGTTAATCATAGTTATCTTAACTTTTAAAACTATAGTTTATGATTTATGAATTAAATTTATTTATTAAGTCTAAAAGAAAATGTTAGAAATTTAACCTTTTAAAGGATCCTTTCCTTTAAAAACTTTTCACAACAAAGAATTTTCTCCTTAAAAAGCGGAATTTTTAAATTAAACCATTTATTAAGTTTTTCCTCTTAAAAACTAAATTGTTATACCAAACTTTTTTTTCTTTTCATAAATGTAATTTATTGTGTTTTTAAAACATCTTTTATAACTTTTAGTAAAAATTGAAGTAAACAAGGATAACTTCCATCCTTTTATTTTCCTATAACTCATGCCACTTATAATTCAACTTTAGCGGAGATTCTAATAGCATACAATGAGGACTTTTTAAAAGATATGTGTAATTAATGAGCATTATTATGGAAATTATTCATTTTCCTCTGTTTTGCCTTTAATTTCCTATGTTGCTTCTAATTAAATTACTAACTTTTTTGTGAAAACTCCTAAAATTGTTTATATTTCCTAATATTGCTACTATTTAAATTTCTACTTGAATTGCTCTTTGTGTGAGTCAGCGGAATAAAAATCTTAAGGCTAAACTAACACCAGAGCGGGGTGAATAGTGTTTAATGGATTATATGAATATTACTCAAATTCTTTAAGATTTAACTTGGAATGATGGAAGAACATAGAAACAATCACAGAAGCAAAGTATAGATAAAAGTAAACATAGTAAAAGTAGAAAAGGAAAGAACACACCAGGATGTTATACTGGTTTGGAGTTACCCTACAACCAATCCGCACAATTCCTTGTATGGATTTCTTTTCAACTAGTAAATGCAAATATAATCTTGATTTCAAAGCAACGAGACACACTCTCCCGAATCCCAGCCTTTAGGTAGAGCCGCTTGATTTCCGAGCCACAAGTACACCAACTAGATTTACGGTGTACTAAACATGTCCAATTGAATTAATCTGGCTACAATCATACTTACTAGGATTTCAGGGATAACAAGCACATCATAGAATATAAGAGTATGATTTGATAAGGTTTACAGACTCAGATCTTTGATCTTGATTACAATCGATCCTATAACTCTTGAACAACACTTGATCTTCAGTGAAATAAGTGAAATTAGTGAGTATATGAAAGAGAATCAAACTAGTAATGATTGAATTTGATTCCAGTTGAATTTCGGCAGATCTTTAATAGAAATTGCTTTAGAAATCAAGGGAGTGAGAAGAGGAAAGAAAAATAAGAAAATAGTTATTGAAATTTCGTTTAGAAGACTAGTATATATAGTGAAACAACGGTCATGTCCATTCACGAAGTGGTACAACGAAAAGTCACACCCACTCAAATTTGAATTTTGAAAAATACGGCTAGTATGTCGATAAACTTGCAAAGGATATGTCGACATATCCCTTTGTGTTTGAAAAAATTACCTAATATTTTTTTTGAAAATATCAAGTTTTGTAAAATATTTTAAAACTTTGTACAAACATTTAAACATAGTTTATACATATTTTAGTCATATTAAAACTTAATAAAACTTTATAAAATAATTTTGAAAGATTTAATAAGAATATTTAATATAATGTAAATTATATATCAAAAATCAATATAGTAATAAATTATTAAAGTATAAGTAATAATTCAATATTTATAAACTTAAAAACACTAAAATAATATCTTTATAAGTATAAGAGGTTTGAAACCATTTTGCAAATATTTTAAAAGCATTATTTTAAAAATTGAATATTTGAAAAACAATTTAAAATAAAATTAGAGAAGGTATGAGAGATTAAGAAAGTGCTGTTAAGGTTTTATCGTCAATTCTATGACTCTATAACTTATCTAGAATATCTCAAAATCTTGAACTGTTCAATACTCATGAGTATTCATTTTGGAACTCTTGAAAATTTATAGCAGCATCTTAAATCTACTCTGGATATCAGCATCTTGATACTGTACAACTTTCTAAATTAATACCTGTCTAATACCCTGCACTATATACTATAAATATCTTGATAAAACATTAGTATCTATATTTTTTACAATGTCCTATAGTTGTTGTAACGTCCCGCCTTTTCGCACGCTTTAAATCGACACACGTGCCAATTCAAACCATACAAAAGGGCCGATTGTTATGCGGTAAATAAGAAAAATGAGAAGAAATAAAAGAAAACAGAATCTCACGGCGGAAGGATAAAATATAATAATCAAATATACAGTTCATGAAGCTGTTTTACAAAATATTCGATTATACTTACAACATTTATCAAAGTTACACATACCAATAAAAATGCAGCGGAACAGTATGAGTATAGTAGACTAATAATAATAATAATCAAAAAAAAAAATCTCCGTCTTCGTCCTCCAGAGCTAAGGTCTTCGAAATCCTGAAACGCTCGGACTGACCCGAGCGAATTGAAAAGATAAAACACTCGAGTCAGAACTAAAATATCTTATGTAAGTTAAATCAACAGGAATAAATATGAGTGCAGTAACTCAAGAGATGCTCGGGATTTACATCTCCTAAGGATCCGTTAAACTATTTACTATGTAGTATATTTCGCTATTATAATAGTGTCTAATTGTAAAATAAACTTACTTTTAAATAGCGTTAAGGGGTTACCTATATAGCCCTTAACACAGAATATATTCCCATAGTCTATACAGTACCGTAATCTCCCCCGTAATGGGCGTCGTCAGAGGGCACTCCATAGGTATGGTACAAAGCCAAAATCGTATAAGGCGTGCTAGGGTAGGTGACACAGCACACCTAGGCAATGCCAGGGTAGATATACCAATTGCTATCCGGGCTGGTGGTAACGCGTAGCCGCAGCTACCGCCCACCTCGAACAAACTCCCCCATAAAATCAAAAATCAAAAGTGGCCACCGAATCAAATCCAAAAGTCAGAGTATAATATCGAAGAGGAGTATCCGATAAAGGGCGCTAACCCCCTTGGCTCGAGAATCGCTCCTGTTTTAGCCACCTTATGCCAACTCACGGGAGTCGGGTCCACGTATTTACCTCAGAGGAAACGTCGCCACCATCCTACTTCATTCTGTAATCTCCACCGCATACACGGTTGTTAAAGTGGTTTTCATAGTTGGCAGAGAGTATGACAACTTCCGATCCCGGTCTCTTCAATAACCAAACGTTATTATAACACCGCGGTCTTTAAAAATAGTTTATACTTTAAAACCAGAATATAATTATCCATTTTAAACCCATAAATACGATATCATTTCCATTTCCAAAACAACTCATTTTGATATTATTTTATAAAACCCAAATCAATAATATCATTTTAATTTCAAATATATTTCTTTTCTAAAATCATACTGCTCTAAAAATTTATAATATCTGAAGACCAAACATTTGAATTATAACTTTCAAAACATAATACTTCGAAATTCATAGTTTTAAAACCATAACCTCTAAAACTTGAATGGTTTGGATATTCAACAGCATGTAAAATAGTTTATTTTAAATTACTTTATAAAGTAAATAATTTCCACGCCTTTCCCATTTATTCACTTTAAATTAAGTCTAAACCCATAAATCTAGATTCTCTTTTAGTTTCAATAAAACACTTCGATTCCAATATATTTCAAACTTTGAGTATTTAAAAATTTCAAACTAGGGTTGGAAATTTTCTATTCAGCCATTCATTATTCTATATTTTAGTCTAAAATATTTACATAATAAATCCATAATCATTTTAAATAAAACTCAAATTACTAAACACTAAATATTTCCTTCAATTTATTTACACTAGAAATATTCATTTGATTTATCTTGAAAAAAAATCCAGCTATAAATATCATACCTTTAAATTTCCAATCTTAATAAGTTTACATCAACTTATGGAGTTAAATTTTAAAATAAGCTCAATTCCGAATAAATTTTCGATTTATCTTCCAATCTTAATTGATTTGAATCCTTTAAAACTCTATATATATACAATATCTTAAACCTGTACTAAATCATATAATATAAATTATCAAACTCCATTATTCAAGTTATTCATTTTATTTAACAGATTTATACATAGCTTAAATTCAACAATTCAACTATATATGTATATATAAAATAATATTTATAAAATATCAAAATTTAATATTTATTAAACCATATCCTATCCAAACCATAGAAGTCATTTTCAAAATAATTAAATATATAGACCGACGGTGTCTGTATAAAATTTTCTATCCTATTGTCAAGTGATACGGATATTAATCATTTCAATTCGTAATTTAAAAAAAAATTACGGTCATATATCATTTCAAACCGTAATCCCGAATGAAATGAAATGCATAACAACTGTAGTTAATATAAATAAACATCCATTCATCCATCAAAATCATTCATCCATTTATCACAATCATCATCCAAATTCAAACAATATATCAATATATAACAGGTGATAAATAACTGGTATCAACTATTAGTTTATATTCAAAAACAAATTATAACTGTTTAACTGGTAGTTTATATGCAATAAAAAAATATAAATTTAACTGGCAGTTAATATGCAATAAACAATAAATAACAATTTAATTAAATAAATGCAATTACCTGAGATGATGATTAAAAATTGGCCAAACAAACATAAATAAATTTTCAAATCACATCATATATCAATTTAACAAACATAAGAAATTTTAGAAGTTGTGAGTGGGTTAAAACATTCACCTTTTGAATTTAAATTGAATCCAAATCCAAATCCAATTTAAACCCAAAAATTTGACAGTCTCCGAATCCGTCCAAACCAGTGCCAAAATGTCTGGAATTCAAATACAATCCTAGCAAAATAAACCACGCATGAATCCGAGCTCGTACGCAAAAGTTATGAAAATTTGAAAATTGAAAAATTCTGGTCCTGTGTCGACTTCGGGTTCGACTTCGGTGCGTCGCCTCAAATCCCCGGTGCTTGCTTGGAGTTTCTGCCAAAACGACCCGGAGCGACCCGAGTCATTTTCTTCCTGACCCGAGGCAGATACAGCGTTTTTGCCTCCGAAACTCGAAGCGTGACTCGAAGTGGCTGCTGATCCCTTTTTTTCTGAAATTGAAATTAATTTTGGAATTAGGTTTTTTTCTGCCATTGGAATGAGGAGTTGAGAAGGAGATGTACATATAGAAAAATGAAAATAAGGAGTGGCTAGGGTTTATAACGGGTTATATATAGACAAGGCTGAAAAATAATAGATGGATCAGATTGGTATACGCGGTGAACGCTAAATGACCCGAAAAGCCCGTTTCTACTCCGAAATGAAATTGGGTCAACCCATATTTCAAAATAGATGTTTTAAAATATTTTAAACGCAATGGAAAAGGTTTCAAGTCCAAATTCCATCGTATGAAAAAGTTATTCTAAAAATAATATTTTTCAAATTGATTTCAATTGATTTCAATTGCGTTTATTTCTAGGCGTTTCGAGTCCATACGATCAAACGACAAGCCCGATCGCTACAAAACTTAAATCTTACAATAATTTACCGTTACGGATCCGATGAAATTGGTTTCGTCAAAATCCGAGTAAGTGACCAAAATGGCTATTTTTATATTAATTAAATAAATTTACAATAAATTGATTAAATCAAATTTCCTATTTAAATTCTGAAATTGACAAATCTTATCACTTTTATTTTCTTAATCCCTCGTATTAATTAAACCAAATCTCGATGTAAATTTAGAGTTAACAAATTTATTCATTCCAGCGTTAAATTTCAATTTCATTATATTTGCAAATTATAAATTAAATTTGCAAAAATTCCTTTTAATCGACTTTCATTTAATTATTCAATCTATTAGTATCCAATAGATGAGACTACCATTGGATTCATATCTATTACGTAAATAACTCCAAATTTCATCTAAATACATATTTACGAAATTTTTAAATATTAAATCCATTTAATTGCAATAAATCATATTATCGTAATTTAAATTCAAATAAATAATTAAATGTTGATTCCCATTCATTTTATTCAAACAATCTTTAACCTATAAGCATACTTAACATTTGTTTACATTTCATTACACTGATACTTCTATATACATCTTAGATTTGTATCAACGGTTATATAAAAATGTGGATCTTGTCAATTACGCGTATTAATTTAGGTTTTAAACTTAATTAACAAAATTTCCTAAGTCCAATCCTTTTTTACCAAATTTGACAATCCCCAACCATTTGTACTACATTCCATATTAATGTAATATTTATTAGATTTTATTTCAAATTTACATACCTCTTAACTTCCCTTAATTGAGATTTGATTCCCAAATTATAACTTAACATACTAAATGAAATAAACAACATATAGATTGTTACCTATTTCCTTTACATGCCTTTATAGGTTTATTACTTAACAATCACTGTTAAAAATCCCGTGTATACACAAATTTTATATTTCGTAATCAAATTCAATCAATTACATATTACTTACCGGCAAGTAATATGATTACTTAGAGAACGTTGACGTTTATTCAGTTACCATTTATCGAAATCCACATTAACTAATTTATTAAATGCTTACATTTATTTCTCTATATCAAATTTGTTTCAACTTTATTTACATTATACTATTCCCTTATTTTGGTTACTACTTATCAATTTGTTCTAACCTTATTACCTAAATTTCCGTTATTGTAAACCTTTATATTTTTTTCATTTAAATTAAATTTTAAATTCCAATTCAATCAACCATTTCAACATGCAACTTATAATAACTGCTTACAAGTATGAATGGAATATCATTTATTCCAATACTTTCTTAATTTACATTAACATATTAGTTAATTCCCTTTATATGAAATTTATATCCAGGTATAATACTTACCCCATCTCATTTACTGAAATTTGTCGAAATTGCTAGTAGATAGGTTTTAAGTCACCATTTATATATTTTATTTTAGCGTTCATTTCAATATTAGTTTCTAAAGTTTTTTCTTTAACTAAAATTTAATTACAAGAACTCATTAATTCAACCAAATTAAATCCACGAAATTTATGGGTCGTTACACTCTCCCCCACTCAAAACTTTTCGTGCCCGAAAAGGAAAAAGAAGGGAGAAGGAATAATTAAATAAACAATACATCTTATTCAAAATATTAACTTATAAACAATAATTTACAAATTTTGTTACTTTAAATAAAATATACCCACTTTATAATCATTATATCCTCCTTTTTTTTATTTAAGTGAATAAAGTTTGGAAGAACATTTTCAAAATAATTTCTAAGCCCAAAAATTTACAGAAAATTTCGGTAGAGTCTCCTTTGTACGGAGAGGCTCGGAAGAACATATAATATCAATATAACAATATATAACATATAATTTCCAAAATAATATATATATATATATATATCCCACCACGGGAAAACAATATAATAACGCCATAACCCGTAATCCAAAAACGCACCTATTTGTCGGGCAATTAACGCATATTTTATGGAACCAAAAGCAGTAGCATTTGCTTCCAAAACTTGCATTTCACTTATATAATCTAAAAGGGTTAACAATTATATAAAATGAAATATTTATATTGTTTCAATCACTAACAACAAATCAATACAACAACCATCAATTTCAACAAACAGCATACACAAATACAAAACAACCATTCAATCAAACAAACAAATAGTTGTTCGGGTTCAAAACTTTTATATTGCATGGAATGAAGCATAAACTACTAGCGCATCATTTACTCAACAGCCTTAGATAAAACTAAATAGATTATTCATTCATCCAATCCAAATTTAAAGTATCTTACCCCAAACAACCATAAACCAAACAAGCAACAATTCCAAATAATAAATCAAGCTCATTCTTATAAATTTCATTTATTACTTACAACTTTTATCTCCATTCATTAATTTAGTGTTTATTACACTTTTTTACACTTATACTTATATATATAATTTATTTTTCTCTTTTCATTTCATATTGCATAACTTCATTTTTTTATAGTATTCATGTGCAAATCAATTTCATAGCACATTAATACATTAATTTAAGTCTACACTTATATATTTACTACATTCATCTTTGCTTCTTATTTTATTAATAAATAGCTTCAATCCTTTACTTAAATTTATTATCTTCCATACATACTACTTAATTTTATTTATTTTCTTCCATTTCATTCTTATTAATTTTGTTTCATACATTTACTGTTTGATTTCCTTTAATTTATACAATGATTTATCTTTTTAATTTACATTTATTTCTACCAAGCTTTTAATTTCATTTACTCGTTCAATGTTTGTTTCATTTATTTCACTTACTACTTACAATTCTTCATTTTCATTAACTCAGGTCATGCTAGTTCCTTTTATTTCATTATAATTATTCATCCATTTATTATAGCATGACCTCTTTTATTTACATTCATTTATCAATAGTATTCATGTCCCATTCAATTTCTTAGCATTTTCATTTTGTTTACTTAAGTTTATAATCATCTATTTGTAATACTTACCTTTTATTATATTTACTAATAGTAAAATTTCAATTATAACTTAACTTATCCCGATGTCATCACTTCTTATGAATAAAAGCGATTTATTGAGCACCTTCATTACATACTTTTACTTGTATAATTTCCATTACATTTTCTTATTAAACATTTCAACTTTTAAATATTTGGTAAGTTATATATATGTTTTTAAGAATGTAACTAAAATCATACAAGTTTCTCTTATTTCTTCAAAAAAATTACTGTTCATAATAATCCTTTATTTCATAGGTAATTGTAAATTTCATTTAATACCATTAATAACCTAGCATTAAACCACTTATTTCATTTAGGGTTTCAATTATTAATTACTTAGATTCCATTTCACTAGAATAATTGAAACTATTTATTTATGGAAACTTAAAAACTAAATACCGGGTTAAATTTCAAATTATTTTAAAAATAATAGGTAAATATATATACCTACAACTTATAAACCCAATTATATTTAAAACAAATTCAAAATTCACTTTTGTTTATCAAAATAAATCTGTAGTAAAACTACCACAGTGGCCTTCCCACTCCGAAACTCGAAAATGAAAGTCGATGATGCGTGCACTCATCACCGAAATTATATTCCAACGACAGAAAGGGGAGTACATAACTTATTTCTTTTCAAAATTTCTTTTTAAACAATTCTTTCAAATTATATTGAAATATTTATATCAAAAAATAGTTATAATAGTATTATTATTATATTCCAAAATCAATTGAAAGAATTTCCAAAAACCTGAAACTTAAGTTCTAAATTTCAAATTTTATTTTCCATCTAATTTCACCTATTATTTATAAATTTTATTACCTAACAACCAATATATTGCAAGCAAATATATATCTTATTTATAAAAAAAACTTTATTTTATATATAGAAAATATAATAGGCAAAATTATTTCATTCACCTATATTAAAACAAATATTATGTCGGTCTGTCCTATTAAGTGTTTAGAAATCCCTATTAAGGTCACAGCGTGCCATGCATCAACCAGAAGTTATAAATACAAAGCAGAACAGATTAACACAATCTTAAAACCTTTTATAACACAAACAAATACGCTCTCTCATATATATACGCTCAACGACTCCCATAGGGTATTATTACCCTATTAATAAAGAGTCAGACCCCACAAAGCTAAGGTTTATCGCTAAACCAAAGCTCTGATACCACGTTGTTACGTCCCGCCTTTTCACGCGCTTTAAATCGACACACGTGCCAATTCAAACCATACAAAAGGGGGGATTGTTATGGGGTAAATAAGAAAAACGAGAATAAATAAAAGAAAACAGAATCTCACAACGGAAGGATAAAATATAATAATCAAATATACAGTTCATGAAGCTGTTTTACAAAATATTCGATTATACTTACAACATTTATCAGAGTTACACATACCAATAAAAATGAAGCGGAACAGTATGAGTATAGTGGACTAATAATAATAATAATAATAATAAAATCTCCGTCTTCGTCCTTCAGAGCTAAGGTCTTCGAAATCCTGAAACGCTCGGACTGACCCGAGCGAATTGAAAAGACAAAACACTCGAGTCAGAACTAAAATATCTTATGTAAGTTAAATCAACAGGAATAAATATGAGTGCAGTAACCCAAGAGATGCTCGGGATTTACATCTCCTAAGGATCCGTTAAACTATTTACTATGTAGTATATTTCTCTATTATAATAGTGTCTAATTGTAAAATAAACTTACTTTTAAATAGCGTTAAGGGGTTACCCATATAGCCCTTAACACAGAATATATTCCCATAGTCTATACAGTATCGTAATCTCCCCCGTAATGGGCGTCGTCAGAGGGCACTCCATAGGTATGGTACAAAGCCAAAATCGTATAAGCCAAAATCATACCTTTAAATTTCCAATCTTAATAACTTTACATCAACTTACGGAGTTAAATTTTAAAATAAGCTCAATTCCGAATAAATTTTCGATTTATCTTCCAAT
This sequence comes from Allium cepa, assembly GCA_030765085.1. Taxonomy (NCBI): domain Eukaryota; kingdom Viridiplantae; phylum Streptophyta; class Magnoliopsida; order Asparagales; family Amaryllidaceae; genus Allium; species Allium cepa. The sequence goes on from CM060928.1 coordinate 819,202,966, forward strand.
ATTAATTGATTTGAATCCTTTAAAACTTTATATATATACAATATCTTAAACCTGTACTAAATCATATAATATAAATTATCAAACTCTATAATTCAAGTTATTCATTTTTATTTAACAGATTTATACATAGCTTAAATTCAACAATTCAACTATATATGTATATATAAAATAATATTTATAAAATATCAAAATTTAATATTTATTAAACCATATCCTATCCAAAACATAGAAGTCATTTTCAAAATAATTATATATATAGACCGACGATGTCTGTATAAAATTTTCTATCCTATGGTCAAGTGATACAGATATTTATCATTTCAATCCGTAGTTTAAAATAAAAATTACGGTCATATATCATTTCAAACCGTAATCCCGAATGAAATGAAATGCGTAACAACTTGTAGTTAATATAAATAAACATCCATTCATCCATCAAAATCATACATCCATTTATCACAATCATCATCCAAATTCAAACAATATATCAATATATAACAGGTGATAAATAACTGGTATCAACTATCAGTTTATATTCAAAAACAAATTATAACTGTTTAACTGGTAGTTTATATGCAATAAAAAAATATAAATTTAACTGGCAGTTAATATGCAATAAATAATAAATAACAATTTAATTAAATAAATGCAATTAACAGAGATGATGATTAAAAATTGGCCAAACAAACATAAATAAAATTTCAAATCAGATCATATATCAATTTAACAAACATAAGAAATTTTAGAAGTTGTGAGTGGGTTAAAACATTCACCTTTTGAATTTAAATTGAATCCAAATCCAAATCCAATTTAAACCCAAAAATTTGACAGTCTCCAAATCCGTCCAAACCAGCGCCAAAATTTTTGGAATTCTAATACAATCCCAGCAAAATAAACCATGCGTGAATCCGAGCTCGTACGCAAAAGTTATGAAAATTTGAAAATTGGAAAATTCTGGTCCTTTGTCGCCTTCGGTGCGCCGCCTCAAATCCCTGGTGCTTGCTTGGAGTTTTTGCCAAAACGACCGGGAGCGACCTGAGTCATTTTCTTCCTGACCCGAAGCAGATACAGCGTTTTTGCCTCTGAAACTCGAAGTGTGACTCGAAGTGGCTGCAGATCCGATTTTTTTTTTTTGAAATTGAAATTAATTTTGGAATTTGGGAATTAGGTTTTTTTCTGCCATTGGAATGAGGAGTTAAGAAAGAGATGTACATATAGACAAATGAAAATAAGGAGTGGATTGGGTTTATAACAGGTTATATATAGATAAGGCTGAAGAATAATAGATGGATCAGATTGGTATACGCACTGAACACTAAATGACCCAAAAAGTCCGTTTCTACTCCGAAACGAAATTGGGTCAACCCATATATCAAAATAGATGTTTTAAAATATTTTAAACGCAATGGAAAAGGTTTCAAGTCCAAATTCCATCGTATGAAGAAGTTAATCTAAAAACAATATTTTCCAAATTGATTTCAATTGATTTCAATTGCGTTTATTTCAAAGCGTTTCGAGTCCGTACGATCGAACGACAAGCTCGATCGCTACAAAACTTAAAATCTTACAATAATTCATTGTTACGGATTCGATGAAATTGGTTTCGTCAAAATCCGAGTCAATGGCCAAAATGGCTATTTTTATATTAATTAAATAAATTTACAATAGATTGATTAAATCAAATTTCCTATTTAAATTCTAAAATTGACAAATCTTATCACTTTTATTTTCTTAATCCCTCATATTAATTAAACCAAATCTAGATGTAAATTTAGAGTTAACAAATTTATTCATTCCAACGTTAAATTTCAATTTCATTATATTCGCAAATTATAAATTAAATTTGCAAAAATTCCTTTTAATTGACTTTCATTTAATTATTCAATCTATTAGTATCCAAAAGATGAGACTACCATTGGATTCGTATCTATTACGTAAATATCTCCAAATTTCATCTAAATTTATATTTACGAATTTTTTTAAATATTAAATCCATTTAATTGCAATAAATCATATTATCGTAATTTAAATTCAAATGAATAATTAAATGTTGATTCCCATTCATTTTATTCAAACAATCTTTAGCCTATAAGCATACTTAACATTGTTTACATTTCATTACACTGATACTTCTATATACATCTTAGATTTGTATCAACGGTTATATAAAAATGTGAATCTTGTCAATTACGCGTATTAATTTAGATTTTAAACTCAATTAACAAAATTTCCTAAGTCCAATCCCTTTTTACCAAATTTGACAATCTCCAACCATTTGTACTACATTCCATATTAATGTAATATTTATTAGATTTTATTTCAAATTAAAGTACCTCTTAACTTCCCTTAATTGAGATTTAATTCCCAAATTTTAATTTAACATACAAAAGGAAATAAACAACATATAGATTGTTACCTATTTCCTTTACATGCCTTTATAGGTTTATTACTTAACAATCACCGTTAAAAATACCGTGTGTACACAAATTTTATATTTCGTAATCACATTCAATCAATTACGTATTACTTTCCAGCAAGTAATATGATTACTTAGAGAACGTTGATGTTTACTCAATTACCATTTATTGAAATCCACATTAATTAATTTATTAAATGCTTACATTTATTTCTCTATATCCAATTTGTTTCAACTTTATTTACATTATACTATTCCCTTATTTTGGTTACTACTTATCAATTTGTTCTAACCTTATCACCTAAATTTCCGTTATTGTAAACCTTTATATTTTTTTCATTTAAATTAAATTTTAAATTCCAATTCAATCAACCATTTCAACATGCAACTTATAATAACCGCTTACAAGCATGAATGGAATATCATTTATTCCAATACTTTCTTAATTTACATTAACATATTAGTTAATTCCCTTTATATGAAATTTATATCCAGGTATAATACTTACCCCATCTCATTTATTGAAATTTATCGAAATTGCTAGTAGATAGGTTTTAAGTCACCACTTACATATTTTATTTTAGCGTTCATTTCAATATTAGTTTAAATATTTTCTTTAACTAAAATTTAATTACAAGAACTCATTAATTCAACCAAATTAAATCCACGAAATTTACGGGTCGTTACGGTTGTTATCATCGAAAACAATACCCACCTTTTTAACGATGACAACTCTGTATATAAAATATATTATAACCCCCCCTTAATGTATTCCTAGATTTTATATATTTTTCCATATTAGATATATTACAACTCCCCATGAGTTACAAAATTCTCCCTTAACCTATGCCTAGATGTTATATATTCCTTCCTTTTTGTCATCAACAAAAATAACTAACTAAAACTATAACTACGTAAATTTTGTATATTTCTCTCCCTTTGTCATTAACAAAAATAACTAACTAAAACCCCCCTAACTAAGATACTATAGCAATAATGATAAGTACGATATATAAGAAATGATTAGTGATAACATAAATCATTAATAGTAACCATATCAAACTATATAGTCATTCAATATCACATTACAAAGCAATCACAATCCAATCAAACCATAAACTATACATATATGTACAAAGTAAAACTGTTAAATCAAATCAATTATACAAACCACACATTAAAACAAACAAAGCAAATTAATTAGCATCCGTACGTGATTTCCTAATGATCGGGGATTTGTGAATTGGGTAGTGAGGATAATGAAGACAGAAGTTCCTTTTTGTTTGAAGAGATTACCATCTCGATCGAAACATGCTTCTCCAATGCATTGAACATTGTCATCTTCATCCATGTGTTTTTCCTCTTCTTCTTCTTCTTCCTCTTCTTCTTCATCATTGCTGCCTTGAATGGGGTTATGGATAGCCAAATTTGCAGACTCATCGTCAACAACTATTGGATTTATAGGATTATCCAATAGATATTTTTTAAATTGCGAAGAATTCTACTTTGCCTCTCTTATTCCTTGGTCATATGAAGTTGCGCACTTGAATTTCAATGAGAGTTTGCAAAATATTCTTTATTTCACTCTCCATTTTAGTGGTCTTGGCCATAATAGTGCTTTAGAAGGGGCCTTGGGTAGGAAAAAGGGAAGGAAAACGATGGGTTTTCTTCTCTAGAACATTTTGGGATTAGAGGATGCCATAAAAAAATTTTCCAGAAGTTTAGAACATGGAGAATAAAGAAAAATGAAGAAAAAAGTCGAAATTCAGTCATTATATAACCAACGGTCTAAATTTGGGAGAGAAAATAAAAAACATATTTAACCATTATATCCCGACATATGAGGGTAGGATATGTAGATATACATAGTATTATTTTGATTATTTTGTTTTTCTTTATATTTTGAAATTATTATTTCATTATTTTTATATTTCTGATCGAGAACAAATCCAAACTCTCTTTTTAATTTAGAAAAGGATGTTTGATTCAATGGTTTTGTTAATATATTAGCTATTTGATTTTTAGTGTTTATAAATTCAAGTGAAATTATTTCTTTGATTACATCATCTCTTAGAGAATGATGTCTTATATCAATATGTTTATTTCTAGCATACTAAGTTGGATTTTTAGATAGATTGATTGCACTGGTATTATCACGATATGTTGGTGATTTAACAAAATTTAAACCAAAATCTTTTAATATTTGTTACATATAGATAACCTAAACAAGCTAATGCTGCTGAAATGTATTCTACCTCTATCGTAGATAGAGTTAGAGTTTTTCTTCTTACTAAATTAGGAAATTAGAGGGTGTCCCAAATAGTGACAAGTTCCGCTTGTACTTTTTTGGTCTGATTTGCAGCCAGCATAGTCAGACTCAATATATGAAATTGATTCAAGGGAGTCTTCATTTGGGTAAAAGAGTCCATAGTCTAATATGTTATTTACATATCTCAAAATTCATTTTACAGATTTTAAATGAGTTTCTTTAGGTTGAGATTGATTTCTTGCATAGAGACAAACACTGTGTATTATATTAGGTCTACTAACAATTATATAGAGTAGTGATCTAATCATTCCTCTATACAATTTTTGATCCACATCTTTTGAATTTTCTTCTTTATTGAATTTTTCATTAGTCTCCATGGAAGTTGTTTTCTAATCGGTATTTGGCATACCAATTTTTTTTACTAAATCTTTAGCATATTTTTCTTGACAAATAAAAATGCCATTACTAAGTTGTTTTATTTGTAATTTTAGGAAATAATTTCGTTCACCTATGTGACTCATTTTAAATTCCTTAGTCATTATTTCTGAAAAATCTTTATTTTTTTTGTTGTTGGTAGATCCAAAAATGATATCATCTATATATATTTGTATTATCTGAATATCATTTTTATCTCTTTTAATAAAAAGTGTATCTACTTTGCCTATTTCAAAATTTAATTGTAATAGACAGGATTTGAGTCAATCATATCAAGCTTTTGGAGCTTACTTCAAACTAGACAAAGCCTTCTTTAATTCGTAAATATGATTAGGTAGTTTTTCATCTTCAAAAAGTGGGGGTTGTCCTACATATAAATCTTCTTTAATAAAACCGTTTAAATATACACTTTTAACGTCTATTTTATATTACTTAAAATTATTATGATTATTAAAAGCAAGTAAAATTCGTATAGCTTCTAATCTTGCAACGGTGTGCAAAGGTTTCATCAAAATCTATTCCTTCTTCTTGATAATAACCTTGTGCAACTAATCGAGCTTTATTTCTCGCAACTTCTGTTTGTTCATTCAATTTGTTTATATATACCATTTAGTTCCTATTATGGATTTATTCTCAAGTCTTGGGACTAATTCCCATACATCATTTCTTGTAAATTGGTTCAATTCCTCTTACAAAGAAAGAGTCCATGAATCATCAGTTGATGCTTCTTTTGGATTTTTAGGTTCAATAGTTGAAATAAAAGCAACAGTAGTCATTTTATTTAGTTGATTTCTAGCTTTAAGTACATATTCAATATTTTCGAGTATATTTTATATAAGAAGATCTTTCAAGTATTTTGTTCTTTTATTTGGACGTGAATTTTATGAGTTATTGTTAGTTTCATTTTTGGTAATCTAATTATTACTAATTTCGTTTGGGTTATCAATGTTTTCTTCTTCAGCAATATCTGGATTATAAACTTTAAAATTTTCATCAAATGAGGCATTTAATGCCTCTTCAATAATATTACTTCTAGTATTAAAAACTCCATAAGCTTTACTTCAATGTGAATATCCAATAAAGACTCCTTTTTCTGATTTAGCATCAAATTTATCCAAATTATCTTTAGTACTTAAAATAAAATATTTACTACCAAAAACTCTAAAATATGATACTCTAGGCCTTTTATTATAGAATAATTCATATGGCATTTCCTTAGCTAATGATCTTATTAAAATTCTATTTAATATATAACATGCAGTACCTACTACTTTGTCCCCTATTTTTTTAAGTAAATTATATCATTTAGCATAGTTCTAGCACATTTTTGAATTGTTCTGTTTTTACGTTCTTCTACTTCATTTTATTATGGTGTTCTTGGAAATAAAAAATTAAGAGTTATACCTTTCTTATTATAGAAATTCACAAAAATTTTATTTTCGAATTCTCCACCATGATCACTTCGAACAGTTTTAATTTTACTAGTCATTTGATTTTGAATTCGTTTAACAAAGATTTTGAACATTTCAAAAGCATCAATTTTAAGTCCTAAGAAAATCGTCGTGGTAAACCTAAAGTAATCATCTACAATTACAAATACACATCTATTGTGATTTATATATTGTATCTGTAAGGGACTAAAAAGATCTAGGTGAAGAAGTTCAAGGGGTTGAGAGGTAGAAATCATATCTTTTGATTTAAAACAATTTTTTTCTAATTTTCCTAATTGACATGCATCGCATAAATTATTAACTTTAAAATGTATTTTGGGAAGACCTCTAACTAGATCATTTTAGCAGTTTTAGATATAAGTACGAAATTCAAATGACCAAATTTTTATGCCAAACCCAAGGATCACTTGATTCAGCCACAAATTATCATTTGAGATTTTCATACTTAATATATAGATGTTTCATTACCTGATACTTTCAAAGAAAATGTTTGACTCATTATCTTCAATGCGACATTTATCTTTTACGAATTTAATTTTGAAACCTTTATCGTACAATTGACTAATACTCAATAGATTATGTTTAAATTCCTAACTAACAAAACATTAGGAATAGTAGGACTTTTAGAATTATCGACATTACCAATGCCAATCACATATCCTTTAGAGTTGTCTCCAAAATTTATTGATCCACCATCTTTGTAAACTATATCTTTCAAAATATCCTGATTTCTAGTCATGTGTTCAAGCGTCCAATATCATGTATCCATTTGTCCTTTTTGATCTGTAGAGTTTAATCACCAGGTATCTGTTCATTAAAAGCCATGTAACACATCCGTTCTTGCAATTCATACCCTTTTAAAAGATTATATGATTTTTTATAATGGAGAGATGCAAATAACGAAACAACATTACGATGATTTTGCAAATTATCTTCTCGAAAATGGTGTTAAAAATATTACCAAAAATTTCCATTGAAACCTTTTCAAAAATCAATTTATGAATATTTTGAAAACCAATGCTTTGATACCAAATGTGAGTCGGTAGAATAGGGATCTTAAGACTAAATTAACACTATAAATAGGTGGACAGTGTTTAATGGATTATATGAATATTATTCAAATTCTTTAAAATTTTACTTTGAATAGTTGTATTAACAATCGCAGAAACAATCACAGAGAGTACAGATAAAAATAAATGCAATAAAAATAAAAAAAGGAAAGAATACACCAGGATTTTATACTGGTTCGGAGCTAGTCCGACGCAATTCCATGTACAAATTTCTTTTCAACTAGTAAATGCGAATACAATCTCGAATTTAAGGCTATGAGACACACCCTCCAGAATCTCGGCCTCCAGGTAAAGCTGCTTGATTTTCGGACCACAAGAACACCCACTAGATACATAAGCTACTAAGCATACCCAATTGATTTAATCAGGCTACAATCATACTACATGGATTTCAGGGATACCAAGCACTCCATAAAGTATAAGAGTATGATTCGATAGAGTTTACAGACTCAGATCTTCGATCTTGATTACAATTGATACTATAACTCGTGAATAACACTTGACATTGAGAGAGGTGAGAGAAAACAGAGAGTATATGAAAGAGAATCAAACAAGTAATGATTAAATTTGATTATGGTTGAATTTTTCTAGAGTTTCGATAAAAATTACTTTAGAAATCGAGTGAGTGAAAAGGGGAGAGAAAAATAAGAAAGTAGTTATTAAAAATTCATTTGGAAGACTGATATATATAGAGAAACAACGGTCATGTCCATTTGCGGAGAGATACGATGAAAAGACACTTCCATTCAAATTTGAATTTTGAAAAGTACGGCTAGGATGTCGACATACTTGCAGAGGATATATCGACGTATTCCATTGTATTTTGAAATTTTACTTAATAAAAATTATTTTGAAAATATTAAGTTTTGTAAAATATTTTAAAATATTGTACAAACATTTAAACATAGTTTATACATATTTTAATCATATTAAAACGTAATAAAACTTTATATAATAATTTTGAAAGATTTAATAGGAATATTTAATGTACAGTTATAAATTATTAAAGTATAAACAATAATTTTATATATATATATATAAACTCAAAAAACACTAAAATAATATCTTTATAACTATAAAAGATTTGAAAATCATTTCAAAATATTTTGAAAGAATTATTTTAAAAATTGAATATTTGAAAAATAATTTAAAACAAAATTACAGAAGGTACGAGGGATTAGGAAAGTGCTATCAAAGTGTTACATAAATTCTATGACTATGTAACTTATCTGAAATATCTTAAAATCGTAAACTCTTTAATACTCATGAGTCTTCATTCTTGAACTCTTGAAAATTTATATCAATATCTTGAATCTACTCTTGATATCAGTATCATGATACTGTACGGTCCTCTTATTCAATACCCGCCTAATATCGTACACTATATATATCTTGATAAAAAATTAGTATCTATAGTTTTATAATGTCCTATAGTTGTTATCATCAAAACCAATACCTAAGGTACTAACACTTTGCTCAAAACACTACTCCTTATTAACTCTCTTCATGCATAAATCCGTTTTAGATGTTTTTCTCTATATTTCCTTATATGCAAATATTCTTCTTATCTTCACTCTTGGGTGTTCTTACCCTTCCACTTTCTTTACCTCATTCAAAAATCAAAACACTCAATGTTGCCCACCCCTTTAAAAGAATTCTAAAACTTTGAATTTACAAAATCATAAAAGTCACCGAGCAACACATATTCTTTCTATTTCAAAAGAAACACCTCTTTATTAAAACTCATTTTAACTGAAAATTCTCGATCTAAACAAAATTTAACTCCTATAAAAAAAATTGTTATAAAAGAGGAAAATTTGTTTTATAAAAATTTAATATTTATTTACTTTTCAAAAATAGGGTTTTTCTACATTTAAATAAATCTTTGAATATCATTTCAAATATATCTTTCGAACCTTTTATTAAATTCTTTCACATGGGGTCAGACTCAGAGCTAGTTTATTTGTCCTTTCCTTTAGACTTTTCTTCATTTCCACTTACTTTCTGACTTATCTTAATTTAATAATATATTAAAAATCCGTTTATCATCTTGGAGTGATTAATACACACCTTCCTTTTGGAACTTGCACAATTCTTACTTCCAGATATCTACAACATATAGAATCTTGCTTTCCTCTTATCTGGACCTAATGTACTTCGACAATCAATAGTCCTATAGGGATCTACAACCATTGAGCTATCCAGGCCCAACTAGGGACTCATGTACCATCCAGCTTCAAGGATCTTCCATATGATGCACTCATGCTCTTCTTAAGCTAACGCCTTTCCATTCGACCTATTTCATGCGGGGTAATAGTGGTAGTGTTTTTCTTCAACTTCACTCATTGTTCCAACTCGTAGTCGACTTATTCATCTTTTGAAAGTATGGTTGCAATTGCTCTATAGACAGAATTTATAGGATGTGGCGTATGATATATTTTCAATTATAGGAAAAATAAAAATATGCTTTCTCAATGCTTCTTAATTCTTAAGATCGACTTATCTAAGCTCTGATACCAAATAGGATATCTCGCTCCTCAGTGGGCTTGAATTTTCACTAAACTAAAGATCCAAGTTGACCAAAGCATGGATCGTTGGTTTGGTATCCAGGAAATAAATATATGCATAACTGATCACTATCGATATAACTCACAATAGAAAAGTATAATAAATCATATAGCATCGACCAAGATTGACACTTCCAATAACTAGTGTCGTTGTCAATGCCAAGCATGAATTAGGAAACCTACTGCAACGATCCGCCTTTCTTACGCCTAAAGTTGATGCTTAATAAATTCACAGTATTTATGTGTCAATTATATAGGTAAACAAAAGACAAGATGTTAGGTTTAAAAGAAAAGAAAAGACAAGAAGAAAGAAACACAAAATCTCACAGCACAAGGCGATCACATATAATAGAATATAAGATAGTACATATAGTCACTTTCAAAATGATACATCAGAGTCACAACAGGAACTAATTTTATTCAATGAAAGTTATAACTGTCTACCCTAGAATGATGATACAAAATATACATACACAGTAGAAATAAAATAGATAACTAGCTAACGTCGAAGTTAGCTCTATGCTCCTCCAAAATGCATCTGTCAAAATCTGGACTACCTGGCTTCTCATACAAATTTTCCTACCTAAGAGTTTTAAAGAAAGAAAAACTCCGGGTCAAACATAGGTTTGGTGTGAGTAAATTCCAAATAACTAAATTGTTATACTTGTAAAAATCTTTCAAAATAAAGGTATCTCGTAAAACCATGCTATACATAAATAGGATGGGTTTTTACCTTACAATAGCCAAAACTTTTCTATAAGAAAATCTAGTAATATTGTAATAATGTCTAGGGTTTTAATGTAAATAACGAATCATAGCCGAAATGGTTATATTAATTACATTCCAACATATTAGTTACTTTAATATCATTGGATTTTCTTTCTATAATGAATAATACCCGAAACCGAGGCACTGTCTGCCATAGTACACCTCTAGAAAAATGTACCGATGGCCTCAGAAGGACCCCTTGCAAATCACGACCGGCTTACCCTTTATTGGATAGCACCAAATATGCCATTATGTTGGTTGTGATAAACAATCGAACTGGGCCGCGAAGCATACATAGATTTATAAATATCAATCTAGATCGGGTGATGATAGATACCCTAATGAGTGTGACCCACATAGCCCCAAAGCATGTCCCATGTTCAAGTCATTCCCTGTTGTGAGTTTTGGGGCTAGGTTTACCTTTATATAGCAATCCTATATGGAATGCTAACACTTGCCTTCAGACGATAATCCAATGCTATCATTCGTCCACACAAGTTGTTAAGAATATGAACAAATCGAGGCACTACTTCACCTTCATTTTGGAATCACCCTTAGGATTAGTAGCAAGTAGTCCTTGCACTTCAAAGAACACCATCTTCGATCCCATAATCTTCAAGATGTTTTCAAATTGAATGCCTGTTCGAAGTGGTTCTCGAATAATTCATGCTATCCAATTGAGGTCTCTTCAAGCCAACATTCGATAATTTTAAAACAAGTTAAGTTATCATAGCATAAAAATCCACTATCTGGGTGTATGAATGGATTTGCATATGGAATTTAAGACATCCTATATTTATCCCCACTTTCTGATTTCAAATAGTACTATCTCTTGATTAATAATGAAGTCGAACAAGTAAGAAACTAACCTTGACTCGACGTACATTCTTACTTCTCGAGATAGATACGAGTTTCCATACCTTGGAATTTACTGTTAAGTGCACAATGAATTGTCTTCCATATACTTTTAATCATGACCCATTTATCGAAACTAATTCTCTTATACCTATCACGTTTCTGACATTTTGACTTCTTTATCCCTCGCTTAGAGACTATGGTTCTTGATCTCATGGATGGAGGAAAGTTTACTCATTGGCTTTTAACGCTGAATACAAGTTGACTTACTTTCAAAGAAGAAATGCCTTAGATTCAACATAACTTATCATATTTGTTTGGCTACTTAATGGCACAGACAAAAAAAATCCCTTGTATTTAAAACTATTCTTTGTAAAAGAAAGTTGCTTGTAAACAATCGGACCTTTGGAAATAAAGTAATTTAAAATTAAGAACTTATTTAATTAATTAATAATAATTAAAACAAATTAAATAATAATTAAAACTTTAATTAATTGATTAATTTAAATACTAATTACCTTTACCTAATTAGTAATTTAAAAATAATTAACTTTACGTAACTAATTAAATTAAATGATCATTATCTTCACCTAACTAATTATTAAACAATACTTAACTTTACTTGATTAATTAAATACAAGTTAGACCCATTTAATACTTATAATATATTTTAAAAGACTCTTCAAAAATATCTAAAGTGAAAACCCGTTTTGGTTTGCAAAAAAAGTTGCCGATTTACGAACACATCCGTAACGACCATCGCTACATCAACCATAACTTTTAAAACATGTTTGATATATTAAAAGCCTTTAAATAATTTTCTTTCATATTTAAATTACTTAAATACCTTTGTATAAAGGTTTTGAAACTTTAAAGTAAAGTTCAGAATAGACAAAATTTTATAAAGACAAGTAAATAAACAAATTTAAACTATAGGATCTCGATGTCGACAATAAACTAATTCAAATGTTAACTTTCCATTTAACATCCAACATCTATATATACAAGCACATACATATATACTAGGGTAAATAACACCTCTAAAGCAAAGAAAGGTTATTGCTTATATACTATCACTATAAGTACATTGACTACATTTTCCATTCATCACAAAACATCACATATAAATACATATATGTATAAACAAAACCAATATTACTTTCTAAACCAAACATCCAACAACTATTATTATCATAATATAAGGTTTAAAATTTTTGTTTTCAAAGGTGAGATTTACTTACCAAAGATCAGCCAAATCAAATCAAACTACCACCACACTTTGCACCGACACTCGAACATGGTTTTATTTTGTAAAAATTTGATTTTTAAAACCGAGGAAGGCTAGAGGTGTTGGCCTAGGCATACATGGGTCCGGCCATGCTTTGAAAAGGTTTTTGGGCTTGTATTTGGAAGTTAAGGTAGAGAGTAAAAGGAAGGTTTTTAAATAGGTTTTAAAGGATTTAAAAGGAAAGGGAAGATTTTTAATTTGAATTTTTTTAAGAAGTCGTGGAAGGCATGGTGGAAGCTTGAAAAAGAAAGAGAAGAATTTGAAAATAGAAAAATGAAATGAAATAAGAAACGGGAAAATATGAAGTTGTGTTTATATAAATTGAAATAAAGGAAATCACTATTTTACCCCTTAACCATTACCCACCATATCTTAATGCCACATTACCACCCTCATTCCTCCTTGCACACACAACTTCCACCCCTCCTCTTGTCCATTGCTTCATCTCTTCTGTGATGTGATAATACCTTTTACACATTTTTTATATATAAAAGAAAAGAATATTAAACTTTACCTTTTTACTTAAGTAAATAAATTTAAACCTATTTTATTCTAATCATTTCTATGTTATTTATGTAAGTATGTCTATATATGTTCTTTAGCGTACAAAACGTGTCCGACTACTTTTAGATGATGAAAAGTCGAAAATTCAAAAAACGATTTTCGGTCATCGATTTTTCTCCGAATTAATTATTTCTGTAAACCAAATTTGGAAACAACTTCACCATCATTAGTTATTATTTAAAATAAATTTATTTGAGTTACAAAATCCATTAATTAACTATTTAAAAATGTATCAAATATTCCTATTTAAAGTGATTAAACTATGGGTTATTACATTCTCCCATCTTAAAAGAATTTTGCCCCAAAATTAACACAAAAAAGATAACTCAGAGTAACTCAAAACGGAATAAATTGTATATGATGAAATGCGAACAAAAGATATATACTAAGAAACTACATCATAAATAGCGAGTACACAATCCACATAACAAGCAAACAACTATTCTATCCTCATCTTGGGATTAGCTTCCTTCATGCTATCTTTCGTCTCGCAATGCAGTCTTTGGGGTCTTCACTGTAGCGACCCTGACTCGGCCTTCGAAAATCGGCACCGAATACAACACTCGTATTCAAATGCCGTAGATCCAAAGGTCGAATCTGGTTCGCCGGAGCTTATAACACATTAAGTACAACACAGCGGAAGAAAAAGAATAATACATATGATATATAACATTTGATACAATATGATACAATAGAATGATACAATGAATACCAATATACATCAGAGATACGATACAAGATAATAGCAGCGAAAAGGAAAAAAGGATAACACCAGCAGCGGAACAATAACCCAAATATGATCTTCAAGAGAGGACTCCAGTACTGTAACTCCATTTCCAAGGCACCAATTCATAAATAGCTCGAACTCCCAATAACGATGCACAAAGATAAGCAAGTACGGTCGTGATCCAAAGACTGAACTAGCTCTAGATAATCTACTAAACCTGACTATCTGAAAAACCTAACTCTAGACTGCCCATGTGGGAAAATAATGGGCACCCAGAGTTTATGAATCACATAGTAATAGATCTGCAGTATCCACATGAGTAAGTATCTGGGCTCCATACCATGATACCACCCTTTTGCAGAAGGGAATGACACTCCCTAAAGGGCGTGACTCTCATAACCTTGCCGCATCTTTCCTGTTTCGACCATTTTCGGGGTGTGAGGTCCTGATGCAGTCTCGTCTGCAAAGCTACGCTTTATACAAAAGCCATGCTTTGATCACAAATGATGAAAAAACGATCATCAACACACAACAGCACTTAGCATGCCACACTACCAAATTGGGAATATATCACTAAATATCAACTACATAACCTCTGAGCTCGTACGTCTCAGAGAAGGGTGTTAAGCTAAGAGAATAAATTCTCCGCTACCAAGCAGAAATGTATTTGATAGAGATCAGTTAAATATCTCAAAGTGAAGTGTCAGACATACAGCCATACAAGTCTGTTCTGGGTTCGAAAATGCAGTCTTTGGGGTCTTCACTGTAGCGACCCTGACTCGGCCTTCGAAAATCGGCACCGAATACGACACCCGTATTCAAATGCCGCGGATCCAAACGTCGAATCTGGTTCGCCGGAGCTTATAACACATTAAGTACAACACAGCGGAAGAAAAAGAATAATATATATGCTATATAACATTTGATACAATATGATACAACAGAATGATACAATGAATACCAATATACATCAGAGATACGATACAAGATAATAGCAGCGGAAAAGAAAAAAGGATAACACCAGCAACGGAACAATAACCCAAATATGGTCTTCAAGAGAGGACTCCAGAACTGTAACTCCATCTCCAAGGCACCAATCCAGAAATAGCTCGAACTCCCAATAACGATGCACAAAGATAAGCAAGTACAGTCGTGATCCAAAGACTATACTAGCTCCAGATAATCTACTAAACCTGACTATCTGAAAAACCAACTCTAGACTGCCCGTGTGGGAAAATAGTGGGCATCTAGAGTTTAGGAAAGGAACAATAAACTCCAGGTCAGCCGTGGGACTAGTATGAGCAAACAAAAACATTTGGTCTCTAAAACAAACAAAGGAATTTAAATTTGAAATCTGCAATGCTTTTTGGAAAATGAAACTACCATAAGGCCTCCCGCCACACACACAATGCAAACGCAGAATTGGAGGAGATTTCTCCTTATGATAGTCAAAAATGCTTGATACGAGATTTTTTTTTGATATTATCACTAGTGCATGGTGTAGAAAACTATTTCGAAAGTATAATATAAATCCAAGCCAGCATAGGCATTTCGCACTTATGCCTACTATAGCTACCATGTTCAATAGCAGGTTACCACCACATTACATGGCAGGTTATACAACTAAAATCGTATAAGGCGCGTATTGTTTTGATTGGATTTCCGACAAATGGTCAGGCTAAGGAACTTCCTACTGTACATGGGTACGCCTCTGGCGGGACGTCCCGAGAACCTAACCGGATCTCTACCAACACAAGGTCGGGTTACCTCTGTAACTAGGTAACTACTACTCGAGCAGGCCATCCCCCGGTACTTTGGTTCCTTTTTTTGAGGCGCCTCTAAACGACAAAGCAATCACATAGTAATAGATCTGCAGTATCCACATGAGTAAGTATCAGGACTCCATACCATGATACCACCCTTTTCCAGAAGGGAATGACACTCCCTAAAGGGCGCGAACCTCATAACCTTGCCGCATCTTTCCTGTTTCGACCATTTCCGGGGTGTGAGGTCCTGATGAAGTCTCGTCTGCAAAGCTACGCTTTATACAAAAGCCATGCTTTGATCACAAATGATGAAAAAATGATCATCAACACACAACAGCACTTATCATGCCACACTACCAAATTGGGAATATATCACTGATAAATATTAACTACATAACCTATGAGCTCGTACGTCTCAGAGAAGGGTGTTAAGCTAAGAGAATTAATTCTCCGCCACCAAGCAGAAATGTATTTGATAGAGATCAGTTAAATATCTCAAAGTGTAGTGTCAGACATGCAACCATACAAGTCTGTTCCGGGTTCGAAAAATACCGAAGGCACTTTCGAAGAAGCCCTTGCAAATCTGGGTATCCATAATCCTGATTGGACTTCCCGTCACTTAGGGAGAACTCTATACCGGAGCAACTCAGTGCAGAGTCAATCGACAGGTTATCCTATCGTTTCTTGAAGACACTTGGTCTTCAACACCGGTCTTCAAATGCAATCTATAACGTCGTATCACTATTCGAAATGGGTTATATGACACAAGGTCCTCTCCCGGTTAAATCGAATAGTGAGCTCCTCTAAACCACAAAGCAATCACATAGTAATAGATCTGCAGTATCCACATGAGTAAGTATCTGGACTCCATACCATGACACCACCCTTTTCCAGAAGGGAATGACACTCCCTAAAGGGCACGACCCTCATAACCTTGCCGCATCTTTCCTGTTTCGACCATTTTCGGGGTGTGTGGTCCGGATGCAGTCTCGTCCGCAAAGCTACGCTTTGTAAAAAAGCCATGCTTTGATCACAAATGATCATCAATGCACAACAGCACTTAGCATGTCATACTACCAAATTGGGAATATATCACTGATAAATATCAACTACATAACCTCTGAGCTCGTACGTCTCAGAGAAGGGTGTTAAGCTAAGAGAATAAATTCTCTGCCACCAAGAAGAAATGTATTTGATAGAGATCAGTAAAATATCTCAAAGTGTTGTGTCGGACATACAACCATACAAGTCCGTTCCGGGTTCGAACAGAATCGAAGGCACTTCCGAAGAAGCCCTTGCAAATCCGGGTATCCACAATCCCGATCAGACTTCCCGTCACTTAGGGAGAACTCTATACCGGAGAAACTCAGTGCAGAGTCAATCGACATGTTATCCTATCGTTCTTGAAGACACCCGGTCTTCAAATGCAATCCATAATGTCGTATCACTATTCGGAATGGGTTATATGACACAAGGTCCTCTCCCGACTAAACCAAATAGTGAGCGCAATATTTAAAAACATATGGATATAGGATTTCAGTTAACTCACAACTTTAAACCAGAACATTTCTTCAAATGGTTAAACAAATTACCACTTAAATCTTTAGCAAAAAGATTCGTTTCCCAAAGTTCACCTAATTTCACCAAGATCCATTCATAGATTTTCAAAAACAATTTCCATTTCAATTTGGATTAACTCAAATAAATCTTTAAATTAAAGATTTGACTTATAGCTTTCAAAACACATTCCCAAAGATTTATTTGTATCTTGGAAAACCATCATTTTAGACTTGCAATCCTTTTAACACGAATTGGAAGTTCATTTCTTATGTGAAAGCTTTTATTTTCGGAAAAAAATAGTTTTCTTTTTAGAGAAATCCGATTTCATTTATACAAGTTAAATCTTTGGATTAAATTTAAATTCCAAAAACAACACTTTTAAAATGGTTTAAAACCCATATAAACCCATTTGTAAGTTGAATAACCTTTTTAAACCTTAGTTTCCAAATCATAGAATTCAATTTCAAATATTGAATTCAAATTTAAATCAAATTATTTAAATTTCAAAACTAAATCAATTTATTCAAATAACTTTTATTTTTGAGATGCATGTTCAAAAGCTTTCAATTCTAATTCCAAAACTATTTTGGATTCAAAAATTCAATCTTAAAACAATTTCAAAATCTGTGACTTAACTCATTTCCGCGTGCAATCCATATTTGTGTGTGTATAAGTGTAGTCTAGGGGTTCAACACAATAGTGCACAACATCATCATCACAGATTCAATCATATCGATAAGCGGTATAACCCATAATGCTTATCTTTACTCACAGATTCGTAGATAAAGTAAATTTATCAATCACAAAGATTCATCATTATGATTCAATGTGGGTTTCGGATAACCAACTGAAATCCGACTCCATGTCGCGTCAAAATTCGAATGTCATTCTACGGGTCAAGGGGTTTTCATATTCATACAACAGTATATTCATCACAAATATAGCAGCTTAGCACAAAGCATCACATGACATCACATCACATATCAAATATATCAATCCATCACACAACATCAATAACAATCAAACATCTTTCGATTTAGGTGAATAAATCGTGTGGTTTTAAATTTATTACTCACATAATTACTTTCATTAGTAATCTTTAATCAATGAATAATTATCATTAACTACAATTGATTAAGTCTAAACCACCTTCATTAATTAATCATTTCTTTAGTTAATTATCTTAATTAATTAGCCCTTAATTATAATCAATTAAATCTTAATTACTTATTCCTTAATTAATTACTTTGATTAATAAATCTTTAATTATTGATTAATTAAATCTTAATTATATTTAATTATCCTTACTTGATTAGTTAATAGATTTATTATTCCTTAATTAATTACAATAATTAATTACTCCTTAATTAATAATGATTTCTTAATCACTTTAAGTTAATTAACCTTAATTAATTATTCTTGATTTAATTACCTTAATTAATTAACCACATTAATTAATTATTCTTTGAAGTAATTAACCCTTAATATTTGACTATCAAATCTTAAATCTTTAATTATCTACTCTTAATTACTTTCACTAAGTAATTATTATTATTATTTAATCGTTCGTTAATTACTTGATTAATTAGCTCGAATTATTAATTAATTTACTTTAATTACTTACATTAAGTAATTCACTTCAAATAATAATTATTTCCCCCTTAACAAATATGTTAACTTAAACTTTGAAAATTAATTAACCATTTTAAAGCATCCTTTATAATTATTATTTCTTTATACATTATTAAAAAGATATCCTTCAAATTAAAATCAATTTATTTTAAACCATTTAGATTTAGGTTAATTAAAACAATTATTTAAAACCCTCCTTGACTATTTTAAAAACTTAGGAAACGTTTGAATATTGAAAAGAAATTTAATTTAACGAATTTTATCTTCAAAAACTTGAAATTCTTTAAACTTCAAAACTGTTTACCTGTTGACCCGAGACTTGCTTCGAGTCGAACCCGAGCCAAATGCTCTATTTCTTCGGGTTTTCTTAAGAATTGACCCGTGAGAACGTCATTTTTTAACTTAAAGTTTTCTAAGTATTTTCCCTACGTAACCAACAAACTGACCCGAGCCTTACTTCGAGTCGAACACAAATCAGCACGAACGAACTCCCGAGCTACCCACATCTCCTTCTTCCTTCCCAATTTTCCAGAAACGACGTGCACGGTGAAGAACGTGCACATGCACCGGGGCTTTGGTGATCTCCAGTCACCCTCGCCGTCACTGCCAAGTCCCTGACCATCCCCACTCTCGATCTCAACCACCCAAAACCAAAACAAGATCGAAAATAAAATCGAGCACCAGCGTTGAATCTGGAAACCAGCCTTGACTCAAGATCCACCTTGCACCGACGAACTTTGTCCACTGGGACCCACGCCGACCATCCAACAGCCGCCTCACATCTCCACCCTTCGATCCCCCCATGCAATGAAATCTGATGCGTCACTGATGACACAGCAACCAATTTCCTAACGCCAGCTAAAACCCAGCTTAAAACCCTAGTTTGATTTAAATCTCAAACTATAATGAATTAAAAAATCTTCTTGTATTTTTCCAACAATCTATGATCACCCTAGTATCTCCATGCCAAAATTCGACTTTTGAAATTTAGCCGATCATCAGAAAATCGAGAGAACCCATTATCTGTTCACCTCGCAAATGCCACCTTAATATGCAACTAAAAATTCTAATCTTTATTTTAAAAATCATCATTTTTGAAATAGTTTTAGGTGATGCAATCCAATCTAGAATTCATGCAATTCGAAATATGGGTAAACCTTGAATTTTCACTGTATATTCTATTCCCAAACAAAACATTCCATATTCCATCAAAATTTTATTTTAAAAATTAAATCCTAATGTTTTTGAACATGTATTGTTTTGCATTACTGATTAAAAAGGATCCAAGCATTTAGAATTTGGATTTGAACTATTTAAGCCTGTAAAAAAAAATTCTTTTTTTTTCAACAAAGACCATGTCTGTTTTTTTCCAAATTTATGCATCCTGTACCTTAATCATATGCTTCAATTTACCAACAGAAATACCACTTAAATATCCACAAACAAACATCAAATCATCTCAGGAGACTTTCACAAGCAACAAACTAGAATTACTTATGTTTTATGGAGATGTTTACTCACATTGTTCAAAAAGAAAGAACATGGAGGCATACTTAATCAAACATGCACAAGGATATGTATACCTGTTTGCATATATGCAAACATATCCACAGACATCCATTATTCTACTTCACAAACATTCAAGTAATTCACAAATCCAATTTAAATAGGTAAGATTTTGCTCACCTTGGAGTTGCAGCAGAGACAAAGAGCAGAGGGGTGTTTTGACAGTTTCAAAGAATGAAAGCCTGAATCTTTATTTTCTTTAGATCTGTAAATTATAAATACATATTTTTATTTACTCTTTGTTGTAATTAATTTATTAAATACAAACAATTTTAATTACTTACAGTATGAATCTCTGCTATACACAAAGAAGCTTTTATTTATTTATTTCTACAGTTGAAACCAGAGCTTGATTTCTTTTTCTTTGAACTGGATTTTTGTTTCCCTGCAACTGATTAATCTTATTCATTAATTCCTTATTTTACTATTGATTTACAACTCAAATTCAATTTTTTTTAAAGAAGTTTACTTGCCTTCATTTATTTCCAGAGAGCTTTGCATTTGATTTCCAGTAACTTTAATCTTGCATTTGCTTCCAGATTGAAGTTTGATTGCTTTCTTCAATTTTCCAGATTTGATTTTAATCCATACTTGGTTTGTATTGCAACTTAATTTGTTGAAGCTTTGAACTTGTATACCTTCGTGATTGTTTTTTAAGGTTTTCCATTTCTTTCTTGATCTGGTTTCTTTCTATTTTCTTTGGTGTTGTAGTTTGTGATATTCAAATCTTTGTTTACTGTTTTTTTTCTTTTCAGAGATTTGGCTGAGATATCATATGATTGCATATGGGGAAGCTAAGAGTTTCTTTGTAATTTTAAATTTCATTATTTTATTTAATTAAATATACTTGATGCCATTTGTAAAAAAGAGGATTATGTGACCTAAACACTTGTACAAATTCATACTTACATATGCATATGTTTAACATTTGATGTTTTTCAAAGACAAAAGAATGTTTATGATTTTTTTTATATCATATTCATTTTACAATTAATTATACTCCCTTATTCATTTGTGTTTATGTATATACATATACAATGTTAAAAGAATAATTTTTTTGACCAATCTTTATACTATATAAATTTTCACTTTAATGATTTTCAAGAGCCAAATATTTTTTTTCTCTAAAACATTTATTTTAAATTAAATTTCAAATCCCAATTCACTTGAATAAAAATTCATTTATGTCTAATGTTTCAAAATTTATAACTCAACTGAAATTGGAATTTATTTATGTATAGTTTATTACTTATTTTATTTGTTTGAGATTTTTTTCCAATTATATTCTCAAATTAAATTTCAAAAGTTTAAAATATATTACTAATTTATATTGACAAATTTTAGGATATTACTTTTTTTATTTATAAGATTTTAAATATCTAATTTCAAATCCACAGTTACATTTTAAAATCAATGCCCAAATAAACAAATATTCTATTTAAAAATTAAAAATACAAATTAAATTACAATTTTATTCAAAAATTTATTTTAATTATCAATTTAAATTTAATTACAAATCGGGATCCTTACAGATTCCCCCTTTAAAAAAAATTCGTCCTCGAAATTTGCAAGGGAGACAAGAAAGAATAGATGATAGATAAAGAAATGATTGATCGAATTAGATCGAAATATTTATTATGTATTTGGTTTACCGAATCAGAATATCAACAATATGAGAACAAACTCATACAATTATTTCACAAGATATTTGGGTCCACTGGTCTATGAATATGCGAGTGAAATGATTAGTTCGAAGGAATAACTAATCGTTCGTAGAATATATCAGATCCCAGAGAATAGATAGATGGATTTAATCTTCCATAATTCTCAAATACTAGGTATGGATTCCCAATTCAAGTCGAAATATCCTAAAGTATATACCAATTTGTCCCTCTTCGGACTTTGATATTCACAAGAAATTACGATAGAGTTCAAATTTGGTTTTAAACGATATCGTTTTATTGATACAATTCAAATTTAGCTTTATATTCTATTAACCAATTTAACTCAATTTAAATTTCCAATTTATTTAAAATTTCAATTTCAAATTTCAAATTCATTAAAGTTTAGATCGAAAATCTGATAAGAAACCGATGAAGGCGCGAAGTAAGAATTTTATACAATGATTCGTAGGGCCACCATCGCACCGAAACTTCTTTCTGGACCTGCCACGAAGAAATCAAAAGAATTTGGAATCGAATCAAAGGAGATTGATAGAGAAAGTTGTTTCCACTGTTGCAGGGTATTGACCATTAATACTGGTACCTCCCTGTCCCCCATCTCATCCTCTTCTTGCACTCATACTTACTATCAGTGGATAGTAAGATAATTTACTGAGGCTTTCGAATGGATATCTTAGGGATATACTCATTCTAGGGTATACTTCAACCTATCTCTACTGAGTTACTTAATGTGTTATACCCCTGAGCTAAAGTTTTAACCTTCAGCTCTGATACCAAATGTAGCGACCCTGACCCGGCCTTCGAAAATCAGCAACGAATACGACACTCGTATTCAATTGCCGCAGATCCAAACGTCGAATCTGGTTCGCCGGAGCGTATAATACATAAAGTACAACACAGCGGAAGAAAAAGAATAATATATATGCTATATAACATTTGATACAATATGATACAACAGAATGATACAATGAATACCAATATACATCAGAGATACGATACAAGATAATAGCAGGGGAAAGGAAAAAAGGATAACACCAGCAGCGGAACAATAACCCAAATATGGTCTTCAAGAGAGGACTCCAGAACTGTAACTCCACCTCCAAGGCACCAATCCAGAAATAGCTCGAACTCCAGATAACGATGCACAAAGATAAGCAAGTACAGTCGTGATCCAAAGACTGTACTAGCTCCAGATAATCTACTAAACCTGACTATCTGAAAAACCAACTCTAGACTGCCCGTGTGGGAAAATAGTGGGCATCCAGAGTTTAGGAAAGGAACAATAAACTCCAGGTCAGCCGTGCGACTAGTATGAGCAAACAAAAACATTTGGTCTCTAAAACAAACAAAGGAATTTAAATTTGAAATCCGCAATGCTTTTTGGAAAATGAAACTACCATAAGGCCTCCCGCCACACACACAATGCAAACGCAGAATTGGAGGAGATTTCTCCTTATGATAGTCAAAAATGCTTGATACGAGATTTTTTTTTGATATTATCACTAGTGCATGGTGCAGAAAACTATTTCGAAAGTATAATATAAATCCTAGCCAGCATAGGCATTTCGCACTTATGCCTACTATAGCTACCATGTTCAATAGCAGGTTACCACCACATTCCATGGCAGGTTATACAACTAAAACCGCACAAGGCGCATATTGTTTTGATTGGATTTCCAACAAATGGTCAGGCTATGGAACTTCCAACTGTCCATGGGTACGCCTCTGGCGGGACGTCCCGAGAACCAAACTGGATCTCTACCAACACAAGGCCGGGTTACCTCTGTAACTAGGTAACTACTACTCGAGCATGCCATCCCCCGGTCCTTTGTGACCTTTTTTCGAGGCGCCTCTAAACCACAAAGCAATCACATAGTAATAGATCTGCAGTATCCACATGAGTAAGTATCTGGACTCCATAACATGATACCACCCTTTTCCAGAAGGGAATGACACTCCTAAAGGGCGTGACCCTCATAACCTTGCCGCATCTTTCCTGTTTCGACCATTTCCGGGGTGTGAGGTCCTGATGCAGTCTCGTCTGCAAAGCTACGCTTTATACAAAAGCCATGCTTTGATCACAAATAATGAAAAAACGATCATCAACACACAGCAGCACTTAGCATGCCACACTACCAAATTGGGAATATATCACTGATAAATATTAACTACATAACCTATGAGCTCGTACGTCTTAGAGAAGAGTGTTAAGCTAAGAGAATTAATTCTCCGCCACCAAGCAGAAATGTATTTGATAGAGATCAGTTAAATATCTTAAAGTGTAGTGTCAGACATACAACCATACAAGTCTGTTCCGGGTTCGAAAAGTACCGAAGGCACTTTCGAACAAGCCCTTGCAAATCTGGGTATCCACAATCCTGATTGGGCTTCCCGTCACTTAGGGAGAACTCTATACCGGAGCAACTCAGTGCAGAGTCAATCGACAGGTTATCCTATCGTTCTTGAAGACACTTGGTCTTCAACACCAGTCTTCAAATGCAATCTATAACGTCGTATCACTATTCGAAATGGGTTATATGACACAAGGTCCTCTCCCGGCTAAATCGAATAGTGAGCGCCTCTAAACCACAAAGCAATCACATAGTAATAGATCTGCAGTATCCACATGAGTAAGTTTCTGGACTCCATACCATGACAACACCCTTTTCCAGAAGGGAATGACACTCCCTAAAGGGCGCGACCCTCATAACCTTGCCGCATCTTTCCTGTTTCGACCATTTCCGGGGTGTGAGGTCCTGATGTAGTCTCGTCCGCAAAGCTACGCTTTGTACAAAAGCCATGCTTTGATCACAAATGATCATCAACGCACTGCAGCACTTAGCATGCCACACTACCAAATTGGGAATATATCACTGATAAATATAAACTACATAACTTCTGAGCTCGTACGTCTCAGAGAAGGGTGTTAAGCTAAGAGAATAAATTCTCTGCCACCAAGCAGAAATGTATTTGATAGAGATCAGTAAAATGTCTCAAAGTGTAGTGTCGGACATACAACCATACAAGTCTGTTCCGGGTTCGAACAGAATCGAAGGCACTTCCGAAGAAGCCCTTGCAAATCCGGGTATCCACAATCTCGATCGGACTTCCTGTCACTTAGGGAGAACTCTATACCGGAGCAACTCAGTGCAGAGTCAATCGGCATGTTATCCTATCGTTCTTGAAGACACCCGGTCTTCAAATGCAATCCATAATGTCGTATCACTATTCGGAATGGGTTATATGACACAAGGTCCTCTCCCGACTAAAACAAATAGTGAGCGCAATATTTAAAAACATATGGATATAGGATTTCAGTTAACTCACAACTTTAAACCAGAAATCTTTCTTCAAATGGTTAAACAAATTACCACTTAAATCTTTAGCAAAAAGATTCGTTTCCCAAAGTTCACCTAATTTCACAAAGATCCATTCATAGATTTTCAAAAACAATTTCCATTTCAATTTTGATTAACTCAAATAAATCTTTAAATTAAAGATTTGACTTATAGCTTTCAAATAAATCTTTAAATCTTTCAGCACGAACGAACTCCCAAGCTACCCGCATCTCCTTCTTCCTTCCCAATTTTCCAGAAAACGACGTGCACGGTGAAGATCATGCACATGCACCGGGGTTCTGGTGATCTCCAGTCACCCTCGTCGTCACTGCCAAGTCCCTAATAATCCCCACTCTCGATCTCAACCGCCCAAAACCCAAAACAAGATCGAAAATAAAATCGAGCATCAGCGTGGAATCTGGAAACCAACCTTGACCTAAGATCCACCACGCACCGACGAACTTCGTCCATTGGGACCCACGCCGACCATCCTCCACCCTCCTCACATCTCCACCCTTCGATCCCCCCATGCGATGAAATCCAATGCATCACTGATGACGCAGCAACCAATTTCCTAACGCCAACTAAAACCCGGCTTAAAACCCTAGTTTGATTTAAACCTCAAACTATAATGAATTAAAAAAATCTTCTTGTATTTTTCCAACAATCTATGATCACCCTAGCATCTCCATGCTAAAATTCGACTTTTGAAATTTGGCCAATCATCAGAAAATCGAGAGAACCCATTATCTGTTCACCTCGCAAATGCCACCTTAATACGCAACTAAAAATTCTAATTTTTGTTTTAAAAATCATCATTTTTGAAACAGTTTTAGGTGGTGCAATCCAATCTAGAATTCATGCAATTCGAAATTTGGGTAAACCTTGAATTTTCACTGTATATTCTATTCCCAAACAAACCATTCCATATTCCATCAAAATTTTATTTTAAAAATTAAATCCTGATGTTTTTGAACATGTATTGTTTTGCATTACTGATTAAAAAGGATCTAAGAAATTTGAATTTGGATTTGAAATTTTCAAGCCTGTAAAAAAAATTCTTTTTTTTTCAACAGAGACCATGTCTGTTTTTTTTCTCCAGATTTATGCATCCTGTACCTTAATCATATACTTCAGTTTACCAACAGAAATACCACTTAAATATCCACAAACAAACATCAAATCATCTTAGGAGACTTTCGCAAGCAACAAACCAGAATTACTTAAGTTTTAGGGAGATGTTTACTCACATTGTTCAAAAAGAAAGAACATGGAGGCATACTTAATCAAACATGCACAAGGATATGTATACCTATTTGCATATTTGCAAACATATCCACAAACATCCATTATTTTACTTCACAAACATTTAGGTAATTCAGAAATCCAATTTAAATAGGTCAGATTTTACTTAACTTGGAGTTGCAGCAGAGACAAAGAGCAGAGAGGTGTTTTGACAGTTTAAAAGAATGAAAGCCTGAATCTTTTTTTTTCTTTAGATCTTGAAGTTTAGATCTGTAAATTGTAAATTCAGATTATTATTTACTCTTTGTTGTACTTAATTTATTAAATACAAACAATTTTAATTACTTACAGTATGAATCTCTGCTATACACAGAGAAGCTTTTTTTATTTATTTCTGCAGTTGAAACCAGAGCTTGATTTCTTTTTCTTTGAACTGGATTTTTGTTTCCCTGCAACTGATTAATCTTATTCATTAATTCCTTATTTTACTACTGATTTACAACTCAATTTCAGATTTTTTTTGAAAGAAGTTTACTTGCCTTCATTTATTTCCAGAGAGCTTTGCATTTGATTTCCACTAACTTTAATCTTGCATTTGCTTCCAGATTGAAGTTTGATTGCTTTCTTCAATTTTCCAAATTTGGTTTTAATCCATACTTGGTTTGTATTTCCATTGAATTTGTTGAAGCTTTGAACTTGCATACCTTCAGGTTTGTTTTTTTCAATTTTTTCCATTTCTTTGATCTAGTTTCTTTCTATTTTCTTTGGTGTTGTAGTTTGTGATATTCAAATCTTTGTTTACTGTTTTTTTTTCTTTTCAGAGATTTGGCTGAGATATCATATGATTGCATATGGGGAAGCTAAAAAGGTTTCTTTGTAATTTTAAATTTCATTATTTTATTTAATTAAATATACTTGATGCCATTTGTAAAAAAGAGGATTATGAGGCCTAAACACTTGTACAAATTCATACTTACATATGTATATGTTTAACATTTGAAGTTTTTCAAAGACAAAAGAATGTTTATGATTTTTTTATATCATATTCATTTTACAATTAATTATACTCCTTATTCATTTGTGTGTATGTATATACATATACAATGTTAAAGGAATAATTATTTTTGTCCAATCTTTATACTACATAAATTTTCACTTTAATGATTTTCAAGAGCCAAATATTTTTTTCTCTAAATCATTTATTTTAGATTAAATTTCAAATCCCAATTCACTTGAATAAAAATTCATTTATGTCTATTGTTTCAAAATTTTAAACTCAAATGAAATTAGAATTTATTTATGTATAGTTTATTACTTATTTTATTTGTTTGAGATTTTTTTCCAATTATATTCTCAAATTAAATTTCAAAAGTTTAAAATATATTATTAATTTATATTGAATTTTTTTAGGATATTACTTTTTTTATTTATAAGATTTTAAATATCCAATTTCAAATCCATGGTGACATTTTAGAATCAATGTCTAAATAAACAAATATTCTATTTAAAAATGAAAAACACAAATTAAATTACAATTTTATTCAAAAATTTATTTTAATTATCAATTTAAATTTAATTACAAATCATGATCATTACATTCACTCCATCAAACCTTAATCAATCTCACAACTTTATTACACAATTGTTTCACATCCTGATCCATAATGCGAACTAGGTGTCTTATCACAGTCAAGTTTGGGTCTACATTTAAATCTTCCCAAACATATGGCTCCACATTCAGTAATGGATCATGCACATACTTCCTCAAATATGACATATGGAAAACATTATGAACTCCCGACAACCTCTTTAGCAACTCAACTCTATAGGCAAGCGGCCTAATCCTTTCAAGAATTCGAAAAGGTCGAACATACCTTAGTGCCAAATTCCCTGCTCTTCCAAATTGAACAACTCTTCCAATCGAGAAAATCTTCACAAACATAAAATCTCCAACTAAAAATTCCAAATCTCTCTGCCTTTGATCGACATACCTTTTATGTCAATCTTGAGCTTTCTTCATCCTGCTCTTGATCATCGCTACTTTCTACATAGCTTCCTAAATCGTATTGGACCCAAGCACTATTCAATTCTCGGTTTCTACTCAACACTTGGTGACTTGCTGGTGTCCATACAGAGCTTCATAAAATGTCATGTCAATGTTTTCTTGATAGCTGTTGTTGTAGGAGAACTCCACTAAGTGCAAATGATCCTCCAAAGTCTAAGATCCATGCACTCGACATATCTTTCAAGATTCGGTTAATTCTTTCTATTTGACTTTTCGTTTGAGGATGGTAGGCTATGCTCAAACTTAGCTTTGTTCTCAAAGCTACTTATAACACTTCCTAAATTGGCTGGTAAAGATTGGATCATGATCACTTATAATACCAACCGATGATCTATTTTCAAAGCTACTTATAACACTTCCCATGATCTGTTGCCTGAAAGCCATTGATCGACGGACTGCCGGAGGGCAACTTGGAGCTGAAATAGCTCCATGTTTCCCCACCACCTTTGGGTGGGTGGGGCGCCACCGTTGGGCCGATGATGCATGCACCTGGAGCTATTTCAGTTCCAGCAAAAGCCCGATTCATTTGTTTGTTTTCCAATTTGTAGCCTTGTTTATTTTTCATCATTTCCTATTCTATTGCTGCATTTCTAGAACTCATTGCAACTCATTTTCTAAACTATGGAATATGTTTAGAAGATGATCTAGAGCTTGAAATCTATGGATTGATTTATTGTTATATTCTTATGATTACCTAGGATTTAGTTGCGGTGAATTCTCTTATGTTCTATGGACTTTAAATCACTTTGATTCAGTGGTTTGGAATATAATAAACTTATACACACACACGCAAATGATTTTATAACAGATATTGGTTTTGGTTTGAGTAAAATCCAAGCCACTAAATTGTTATACTTTTAAAACTCTTTAAAGATAAAGGTATCTTGCAAGACAACTAATTTTTAACTCATAATAACCAAAACCTTTCTATAAGAAAATCCATGATATAACAACAATGTCTAGGGTTTTAAAGTAAATAATGAATCGTAGCCGAAATGGTTACATTAATTACATTCCAACATATTGGTTACTTTAATATCACTGGATTTTCTTTCTATAATGAATAATAGCCGAAACCTAGGTACTGTCTGCCATAGTACACTTCTAGAAAAATGTACCGATGGTCGCACATAGACCCCTTGCAAATCAGGACCGGCTCTACCCTTTATTGGATAGTACCAAATATGTCATTATCCTAGTTGTGATCAACAACCGAACTGGGCCCCAAAACATACACTAATTTATAAATATCGATCTAGATTGGGTGATGACTGATACCTTAATGAGTGTGATCCACATAGCGCCGAAGCATATCCCATGTTTTAGTCATTTTCGGTTGTGAGGTTTGAGGCTATGTTTACCTTTATATAGCAATCCTACTTGGAATGCTAACACCCTCCAAGCGATAATCCAATGCTAGCATTCATCCATACAAGTTGCTAAATATATGAACAAACCAAAGGCACCACTTCACCTTCATTTTGGAATCACTCTCATGATTAGTAGCAAGTAGTCCTTGGCCTTCAATGAACTCTATCTTCAATTCCATTATCTTCAAGATGTTTTCCAATTCGAACGCTTACGTTGGTTTGAACTGGTTTCGAATAACTCATGCTATCCAATTCCGGTCTCTTCAAGCCAATGTTCGATAATTTTAAAACCGATCGAGTTATCGATAGTGGACAAATCCACTATCTGGGTGTAAGCATAGATTTTCGTATAAAATTTAAGGCATCCTATATTTATCCCCACTTTCTGATTTCAAATAGTACTATCTCTTGATTAACAATAAAGCCGGATAAGTTAGAAACTAACCTTGACTCAACGTACATTTTTACTTCTCGGGATAGATACGAGTTTTCATACCGTGGAATTTAGTGTAAGTACACAGTGAAGTGTCTTCCATATACTTAATAAATCATGACCCATTTATTAAAACTAATTCTCTTATGCTTATCACGTTTCTGACATTTTGACTTCTCTATCCCTCACTTAGAAACTATGGTTCTAGATCTCATAGATAGAGGAAAGTTTACTCATTGGCTTTAAGTGCTGAATACAAGTTGACTTACTTTCAAAGAAGAAATCCCTTGGATTTAACATAACATATTATATTTGTTTGGCTACTTAATGGCACAGACAAAGAAATCCCCTCTATTTAAAACTATTCTTTGTAAAAGAAAGTTGCTTGTAAATAATCCGACCTTTGGAAATAAAGTAATTTAAAATTAAGAAATTATTTAATTAATTAATAATTTGAACTAATTAAATAATAATTAAACCTTTAATTAATTGATTAATTTAAATACTAATTACCTTTACCTAGTTAATAATTGAAAAATAATTAACTTTACTTAACTATTAAACTAATTACTAATTATCCTTAGCTAATTAATAATTAAATAATAACTAACTTTACTTGATCAATTAATTAAATACTTATTAAACCCTTTTAATACTTGTAATATATTTTAAAAGACTCTTCAAAATGACTAAAGTGAAAACCCTTTTTAGTTTGCGCAAAAGTTGCTGATTTACGGACTACATCCTCAACGACCATCGCTACATAGAACATAAATTTTAAACTTGTTTGATATATTAAAATAGCGTTTAAATTTTTTTCTTTTATATTTAAGTTACTTAAATAACTTTGTATAATTGTTTTGAAACCCAAAAGTAAAGTTAAGCATATAAATTTTTTTAAAAAGACAAGTAAATAAACAAATTTAAACTACACGGGATCTCGATCTCGACAATAAACTAATTCAAATGTTAACTTTCCATTCAACATCCAAACTTCCATATACACAAGCACATGCATATATACTAGGGTAAATAACATCTGTAAAGCAATGAAAGGTCATTGCTTGTATATTATCACTTCAAATACATCGACTATATTTTCCATTCATCACAATTCATCACATATAAATACATAAATATATAAACAAAACCAATATTACTTTCTAAACCAAACATCCAACAACTATTATTATCACCAAATATAAGGTTCAAAAAATTTGTTTTCAAAGGTGGGATTTACTCACCAAAAATCAGCCGAATCAAATCAAACTACCACCACACTTTGCACCGACACTCGTACTTGGTTTTATTTTGTAAAAATTTGATTTTTAAACTAGGGAAAGCTAGAGGGACTCGGCCTAGGCATACATGGGTTCGCTCATGCTTTGAAAAGGGATTTTTGGGCTTGTTTTTGGAAGCTAGGAGAAATATACAGTAAAAGGAAGGTTTTAAAATAGGTTTGGTTCCACCTTTAAATCTTCCCGAACATATTGCTCCACATTTAACAATGGGTCATGCACATACTTCCTCAAATGTGACACATAGAAAACATTATGAACTCCCAACAACCTCTCTGGCAACAAAACTCTATAGGCAAGTGGCTCAATCCTATCAAGAATTCAAAAAGGTCCAACATATCTTAGCGCCACTGCTCTTCCAAATCGAACACCCCTCTAATCGAGGAAATCTTCATGAACACAAAATCACCAACTGAAAATTCCAAATCCCCCACCTTCGATCAACATACCTTTTCTATCAATCTTAAGCTTCCTTCATCCTTCTCTTTATCATCGCTACTTTCTACATAGCTTCATGAATTATATTAGACCCAAGCACTACCCTATTCTCGATTTCTAGCCAACACCTGGAGACTTGCATGGCCGTCAATACAGAGCTTCATAGGGTGTCATGCCAATGTTTTCTTGATACCTACAGTTGTAGGAGAATTCCACCAAGTGTAGATAATCCTCCCGTAATCCTCCGATGTCTAAGACACATGCTCTCAATAGATCTTCCAAGATTCGGTTAACTCTTTCTGTTTGACCTTTTATTTGAGGATGGTAGATTGTGCTAAAACTTAACTTTGTTCCTAAAGCTATTTATAACTCTTCCTAACATTAGCTGGTAAAGATGTAAATGGTTATGGATTTTGGAATATGGTTTTGTAAATACTAAACTAATTTATTTCTAAATAAAATGGTTATATATATCAAAATGGGTCTGGAAGAGTAATAAATATAGTTTTATAAAATAAATAACTACTTAAATAATACATACACATACATACATACATACATACATACATACATACATACATACATACATACATACATACATACATACATACATACATACATACATATACATGGACTTGGGAACATGGTTTGTGAACAATGTAACTTAACGGAATTTTTGAGATAACCACACACACACACACATACATATATATATATATATATATATATATATATATATATATATATTAAGATCAAATAAAATATATCGTTTATTTTATTTAACGATACGTAAAGTATTCAGAAATCATTTCATACATGAAAAATTATATTGTCGAATTTCTAAACTGTGAACTCTTATAAGATAAATGTTTGAGTGCCTTAGTTCTATAATGTGGCCAAAGCCAATAATTGACTCAATGTTACCAATTGGTTTAAATGCTCTCGAGTAATGATTCATCGAATATTGTACAACTCATTGAATGGAATGTTTGAGTGGTACTTACTAGCTCATTAGTGAATACTAAAATTTCATGCGTAGTATGGGATGCCTTGATTAAATTCTTGTGATCGCTATTAGGAAATATTTAATACTCTTGGGTTGTATTTACTTTTAATGTTCGGTAGGACTAATAGATCCTTAAGAGAATATTGTTCAAGTTTTCCGGTGGTGTTCGTAATGAGTGAGATTTACTAGCTTCTAGTAAATACTTGAATTTCACCAGACAGTATGGGACTGTAACACCCCATATCTGGAGGCCAAAAGCTAAGCACTAGAGATGTTGTAGACATTTATAATATTAACTTCTGGTGACCAAACACAGTAATGCGAATGGTATTTGTAATATCTGAGCCACATGAACATGAAATAAAATCATTATAGATTAAACCAGAATTTATGATTACATTTCAAAACAATATTTCATATTCAAATCCCATAATCATTATCCAAGTTCAAATCAAATATAATTATTACATAAATACGCCAAGAGTGGCATATGAAGATGCACCCTTAGTTAATCAGAGTACTTATAGTCATAACCGACTTAATACAACACAGTGGAATAAAACAAAAACAACTCTAAATAGCTATCCGTCAGCCACCTGCTAGTCTTCGGAAGCTTTATTCGCCAACCTACTAAAATTTGTAAACTTCAATCCTCAGCCTACTCAAATCAATTTTGAGCACCCGAGAGTTTAGGGGAAAAAAAATAAACTTCAAGTCAAACATAAAGCCTAGTGTGAATAATACTATACATCTCGGTTATTTGACATTAAGTGAGACCATGCCGCTTAGCAGAATGTGTTTCCCTTCATTAATATCCTTTTAAAACATATCCTTTTTAAATCTTAATCCTACAACCAAACTGGTTAATCAAACTGTTAATATCAAAACAGAAAATTTCATATATGCTCAAAACAGGCAATAAATGGACCATCTGTCTGAAAAATGGTAGTTTTGTTTGGCTAACTTACTAACCTTTGGTTGACTCAGGCATACCAGACAAAAAGATAAATATGATCTAACATCTGTTAGATAAGTCTTCTGGATGGTTTGTCCCTAACTTACATCTTTAAGGGTCTTCTGATCCTAATGGTTTTGCGGGCTCACCAATAACCTTTCTCTGTACATATATATTCCCTTTTGTGTGTAACCATCATTTACGTCTTACCTATGACTAAGCTCTATACAATGGAAATTTGGACTAAATTAGCTAGGGGCTAATAGCTAACGAGTAGGACGCGATCGTACACCAGTCCCATCGGGTCTTCTAATTTGAGTCATTTTCTTAAGGTTAACTACCCTAAATTTTCCTTGAAAAGATTTTCAAAATGATATAATCCCTTTAAATCGTACCTAAACAAGGATATACTCTTTACTTTACTTAAAGCTTTTTTCCATGTTATATATACTTCACTCAAAATAATGTTGATGATATATTTTAAGGATTACCTATCTCTCCAAAATAAGTTAAAACCCTTTTTAACTTGAAAATACTTAGGCTATATTGCCAAGGTAAATCATTCAAAACCTTTGTTTAAAACCTTTAAACAACCCTTTTGAAACCATTGAAAGTACCCATTTCATAACCATTGAAAGTACCTCTTTCAAAATCATTGTAAGTCCCCCTTTCAATATAAGTAAACTACATTACTTTATAACCATAGGCCGAAAGGCCAAAACATACCTTTCGAAACCATTCTTAATAACCCTTTCAAAAACATGGAAAAACCTTCCTTTCGAAAGCTTTAAAACCTTAGATATCCTTCTTTTAAAACTCTTTAAGCTTGCCTTTTGTGAAACCTTCCTTTAAACCTTTCAAAACATTAGGGAATCACCCCTTCGAAACCTTATATACACATCTTTCGAAAATAATGGGAACCTTCCCTTCGAAAGCTTCACTTATTACCTTTCAAAAGCACTAAAGCATACTGGTTAAAACAATCCTTTCGAAAGCATTTGGGTTCAAGTAAAACATGTGGATCGTAGTTTCGAAACCATTAAAACCATTTAAGTCGAAACCCATGGGTTTATCTCTCAATGGAACTAAGGGTCTTCAAACAACCAAATCGAAAGTACTCTTTCAAAAGCATTTTCCCCTAAGTACAGAAAGCAGATGGTTTCAACACCATCCCTTCCGTAAGCATTAAAGAGTGGCTTCCATAATAAAATCCAAAGCATCCCTTCGAAACCATGTTTAAAGGTAACAGCCTCAAAGGGGACAAAAGGTAGAATTGCGGCAACAAAAGTTTTGACATTGTCGAAAGCCATTTTAAAAACCAAAAGGCAGCAATCCTATGTCAAACGCTATCTTTAAACCAAAGTCGAAAGCCTTCTCATTCAAAAACAAGCAAAAGCATTTTCTTTTAAAAGCCAAAACATAGTTTCGACCCCTTTGGAACTCCCTGTTTCGACCATATACTTCCGCCTATTTCCAATCCACTACATACCAAGTCTTTGATACCTTGTATTGGTTTCGAATTAGAGGGAGGCGGAGAAATGTGGTCGCAAGGCAGCCGTCGAAGAAGGCAAAACAGACTATACGTACAAAAACTGTTTTCTTGCTTAATAAAGTAATTTCTTTCCAACTAACTTTCTTATTTGTCATAATATAATTGGTTGCCAATTTTTTTCCAAAATCTTTTCTAAAAGTGCCACCAAATACAGAGTTTGTTTATTTAAAACATTTACAAAATGCCCCTTCTCCTATTTTAAACATATAAAACATTTAAGTCCCATAGATTAAATAATTTTATATACTTAACAAAAAACTTAGTAAATTTCTCCAAAAATTCTAATAATTCACTTTTAATATATTTTCTAACATATTTAAATTTCAGGCCCAAAGCCATTATAATTTGGCCGCAGATAATTTTAAACACAAAATAGCATTTTCTTCACTAGAAAATTCATAATAAATCCACAATAATTCAAAAAATTATAAAACTTGAAACCCATCTTCAATAATATTCTTGACCTCAAAATAAAATCGTAGATCTTTTAGATGTCGTCTAAAAGGTTTTCTAAATCAATAATTACCATAAAATTCATATAAATAGCCTAAATCATCAACAAGTGTGTGTGTGTGTGTATATATATATATATATCCATTAGTCATTCAAAACATGGCAAAACATCTGCAAATAAATTTCAGATCTCATTCTAGTAATCGAAAAATAAAAACATGATGTAACCTATTATCCACCTTTACCTTGGTGTTAAGGAGTTGAGATTTGATCTTGGATTTAAGTTGATTAGCATCTTCCTCTTGATTTAGCTTAGCTTCCCTTTTTATCTTCTTTAATGGTGGTCGTCCTCTTAGTCTTCATTTGTGAGAATGAACGTATGAAATGAATGTATGTGAGGGTTTAGGGTATAAGGATTTGCTTATTCCTATATGGCCCTTTTTTACTTACCTTAATTTACTTCATTTTAATTTTCTTCTTTCATTAGTTCAAATAGGCACGACTACCCTTATTATCACAAATATCACCCCCATAACTAATCACATTATTTTACTTAATTTAACCAAATAAATATCCTAAATAATGTTAACCAAAATCAGGATCGTTACAGGGACGTTTTTGTTAACTTCTAGTAATTACTGAAAGTGATAGAATTTAGCGCTTTAGAGTATATTTCCGTTTGGTATTCAGTGGGACTGATAGATCCTAAAGAGATATACTCATGGATTTATTTATGAATACAAATTTATAAAGATGAATAATCTAGAGTCTTCGACTCATGGTTGCTATGATCTTCTTGATTGGTATGGACTATCCTTGAGATCTGTTGTGATTCTGTGTTCCTGGTATGAGTACGATATTTAGTATCTGATTAGTATGAGTGATATCTTTGTTTGTTTGCTACAGTCCGAGTACAATCATTGCAATTGGTGTAGACAATCATTACGATTGGTACGGATTAAGATCTCTTAGATTTTTGAAAGTTGGATTCTATGACTATTCTGTGTTTATGAAATAAATATATGTTCTTGTGTCTTCAATGGGTTCTCAGTAAAATTAGTTCCATAACTTGTTATATCTTGGACTTCTAGATTTACTAATGCCGTATATTTTTGTGTTCTATCCTATTCTCACCCTTTTGTATATTTAGAGATAGTCTGACCCGTTTATTTTATAAAAATCGGGCCAGGCCAAAACTTTTCAGATTACAGGACGGGTAGACCTTTGGACGATTGGGCTACCAAGGAGAGATAAACTATTTTGACCTTTAGTTTATCTCATATAGGATTTTGTGTCTGCATTTCAGATGTATATTTGAGTTAGTGAATTGTAACACATGTATATTATGTGGGTCTACTATTTATATTTTTAGACTCACAGTTTGTATATGTATATGAGATTTATTATTCCGCTGTGATCTATGCCTACTATTTTATGTGATATACTGTTCTGATTCTAAGAAACCAATATGGTTATTACTTTGAACTAAGACCTTTCAGAGATTTAATAAAATGGTAAGTATGACGTGTTAGTGTTAAAGTTATATTTACATTTGGTCGCCCTTAACAAGCCGTATTTTCTGTATTATTAGATGACATTATTTATAATTTTCTTTATTAATATAGGTATCACGGTAGGGTCATTAAAGTTGGGATCAGAGCTGAGTCAGAACATTATAGTGACCTAGTGAGACTTAAAGTTTTGTCCCTTGGGTATATGGTAGGTAGCTATATTAAGTACCTATATAGGGATAGGAATATAAATTGATTATCGGGATAATCAATTGGGACATATTTTGATTTAAAATTATAATTAGATAAGTTGGAATTTGTGATATTAAACTTTTGGAAAGTAATGTGTCAAAATCTTTTAGAATTTGGAAAATTACTTTTGGATTATTAAGAAAATTAATTTTAAAAGATATAAATTGGTTTAAGCGAACAATTTTCTTTTAATAGAGGATTTAGGAAATTTGAGTAAATAAGTTTAAGATTTAAATAATCTAGGAATAATTAAATTTGTGCAACAAAATTTTAGGAATATAATTATTTCACTGAATGTGAAAATTTAGTTTTGGTTGTAAGGTGTGGTAACCCGGATTTTTGGGATTAGATAGTTGGATAATTATCTGATTTAACTATTGAGAAACACTGATTTATAAGTGTAACAACCTGATACTTTCAGCCATTCGCATCCACAATGCCAGACTTGAATTGCTCAAAATACCACATTGTAAATAAATTTGTAGCAAATGAAATACAATCACAAAATCACAGACACAGAAATATCAGAATAATCGCAGTGGAAATTAAAATACCATAGTAGTTCATAAAGCTACTATAACAAAATCTTAAAACAAAATACATAATATCAGTCTAAAAAACATATACAATAGAAATCCCAAATACATAGAAGTTTATAAATACCAGAGTTGAAATAGAACAATTGAAACTGAAAGGGAATATATAACTAGACAAACAGAATCGCCAGCGATTCCTAGCTCCAGAAAAGAAATCCAAAACTAAGCTGTAAATACTCAGGTTGACCCGAGCATAAAGTAAAACACATAACACTCGAGTTAGGACATACATACTTATATAATGTAAACCAACTCAAGTGAACTGTAGTAGTAATGCACAATAACTTAAAGAATGCTTGGGATCGTCCATCCACTAAGGATCATTTAAACCATAAATTAAATACATCCCGTGGTTAATATTCCAAAATGGTATTTTATACTTCAAAATCAAATACCATTTAAAATTCAATATCATTTCAAATTCATTTCAAAATATCAAAATATCATATCATTCCAAAACGACATTCACTTTTATTTAATTTAAATACCATTTCAAATCACATTTCAAATGGTTTATATTTCAAATCAAAATATTCCATTTAAATCATTTAAAAATAAAGTTATTATATTTAAAAATCAAATATTCAATACTCAAAATTTTACCATTTTCAGAATCCATTTATTAAAACAGTGAAATTTCAGTTTTCCCAGCATTTAGAAACTTCTACGGTAAATTCACAGTTGAAAACAATTCATTTTAACAAAAATAGCATTTATAGAAATGTTGCAATAGGTTTTAGTTTAGTTTTCTACAACTATAGCACTTACAAAGTGCTGTAATAGCCCTTAGTTCAACAGTCTTTTAGTTCATTTATATC
Organism: Allium cepa; assembly: GCA_030765085.1. Taxonomy (NCBI): domain Eukaryota; kingdom Viridiplantae; phylum Streptophyta; class Magnoliopsida; order Asparagales; family Amaryllidaceae; genus Allium; species Allium cepa. Next base: position 819,242,912 of record CM060928.1, read on the forward strand.
AATTACAGCATTTATAAAATGCTATAACATCTTTAACTTTAAAAATGATAGCATTTTAGGAATGCTGTCAATTTAAATTCCAAACGTTCACTACAATTTCATAAACACTTAAAATTTAATTTAAATCCATTTCAACTTATAAAAATCATATTTTCTCACTTTAAAACAATCATTTAAATACCCCTTAATTTATGATTTTATAAAGTGAAATTTTCATACAAAAAAATTCAGATTTCTTTAATAATTCACTTATAAAATAATTGTACAATTTTATAACATTTCATTTACTTTACATTTAAATTTAATTTACCATTACATAAATTAAATTATAAATTCCATTTTATTTAAATAACTTAACTTTTATTTTTAAAATACATTTCACATTTTCCAAGTTAAGTTATATTTCAAATTTCAATTTTAAACATTTATTTATTTAACTATTTTTAATCTATAGAAAAAAATGAATAACACTTCATAAAAATCATTTTTAAATTTAAATTTAAATCAAATTATCATATTTTTTTACTTAACTTAAACTTCATTTATAAACAAAATCATAAATTCCAAAATTAACTTATATTTCAAATTCTACTCTACCATTTATTTATTTCACTTATTTAACTTGTAAAAAATCACTAATATTTTATAAAAATCATTTTTAAATTAAATTTAAATCAAAATTTCATAATATTTACATTTTTGTAATATTTTAAAATTTTAGAAAAATATATATTAACCACGGGTGTGTATATAAAATTTTCTAACCTATGTCAAAGATACGGATAATATATCATTTCAATCCGTAATTTACAAAGGAAAAATCTGGGTTCTATCATTTTAAACCCGCAATCCCAAGTTAAATGAAATAAATAAAAAAAATTGTTCAGGCCTATCATTTCAGCCCATAATGATTTTCCCTATTCTAAAATCCGTTCGGGTATGTATCATTTCAACCCATAGTGATTCTGATCTATAGGGAACTTGCAGTGTAATAAACTGATATAAATAAACAGAATAGCATTATACAACAGTAACAGATGATATGATAGGTGTATAAACAGGGCAACATCATATGATCATAGCATAGGCAGTTATAACATGATAATAATATCTACAGATTCACAGGGTGTCAATTTACTAATTATATAAGTACAAAATGTCTGGTGAGAAATACTCACCTCTACAAGCTGGAGATAACCAATTCAGACACATAACAGAGATCCAAAAGGCACGAAAGCATAACTATGATTCAAGTGAGGGAAGTGCCAAAGTAGTTGTCTTGTGCATATGAAACAAAACAAGATACGCACATGAATATACAACACAAATATAGCATTGAACAACAGAGAAATGATGCACAACAAAGAACCAAACCACTTGCACTTGCTTTCACCTATCCCATGCTCGGCCTAGGTATAAAAATACACGGCCTAAGCTATGAATTTGGGTCAGGTATGGTTCAACATGGTCGGCCTAGCTAGGGCATGAGGTGCTTATTTGATTAATTGCGTGAACAGCAAAAGTCAAGGCAACCAAAGCAATTTTGGTGCAACATAAGTCACGGCCATGGCTCATATGTGGCTTTGCCAGGCCTGATGAAGATCATGGAATGGTGTGGTAGTGGGTTAGGGTCAGGTAGAGGCTGGTGGTGGTGATGCAAGAGGTGGCCAAGGGGTGGTGAAGTGATGAAGGCAATAGGCGGGCTCGGTTATGCGTATATAGGAAGTGTTTGCTAATTTTTGTATGGATCTTGCATCATAGAGGCCACGACCAGGTAGGTCAGTGGAGATGGAGGTGTTTTGTAGCTGAAAAAAGTGGTGATGAAGGTGGTGGTGAAGGTGGAGGCTATGGCCGAACCATATAGTTGAAAGCAAGGCAAAGAAAGTGCACAAAACAAAGAAGAAAATGTAAGAAAAAGGAGAAGAATCATTACCAAATTTTTTTTCAGAGACGATAGCCGAAAATTTTAGGATGAGAAACTTATTTTTTTTCATGAAAAATGAAGGGTGATGGCTGAAGAAAGGATATGATCAGCCAAATTGAATTCAAGTGTTGTTTGATATGGAAAGACAAAAGCATACCAAAGGTCATGGGTAAGTGAAAGGTTTCAAAACTCTTCATATATCTTTATTTCTTTTTGCATTTTTAAACACATGAAAAATGAATATAAATAAAATTAAAACGCAATAAAATAATGTATAAATAAGAATAAATAAATAAATTTTAGATAAATATAAATAAATTAAGAAAATAGCTTAAAAATAGAAACTAGGTTTTAAAAATTGAAAAATAAAATACAATAAGTTTTTTGGAAAATTATAACATCACTTTTAAAAATGTTTTAAAATAAAATATATACCTAACATGTCATATAACACATATTAGAACATGATTTAACAAATAAAAATATTATTTATATAAATTAAAATAGACAATTTTATTAAGTAAATCAATTTACATACAATATTATAAAATGCATAACTTTCACAATATAAATCGGATTTCAACGAAACGAAAAGTGGTATTCTTGAAATTAAATTTATTTTCATAATAAAAGATAAATTTAAGAATTTAAATATTTAAATTTTAAATTAAAAGTCAAAGTTTGACCAGATTGACCAAAAATCCACTTTTTCTGGAAATATTCTATTTATTCAGGTTTGAAGTTATAATTCACACAAAAATCAAAATTTATATTTAAAATAGTAAAATTTATCCATTTTAATAAATATAATAATGTTTTTGTTTGCACCAAAATTGGTCACAAACCCCAAGTATCGTGAAAGCACCAGTGTATGAATACAAATCAACGATATTCAAACACAAATCACAGATCTAAGCAAGCAACAAGTAGCAATTCAGAAGTAATAAATAAGAACACACGATTTATAGTGGTTCGGATATCTCCGACCTATGTCCACTTCAATAGTTTTCCTTTTTATTGATTATCCTTGCTAATTACAATCGATTACAGCGATTATAGTGAAGTAAATCGTTTACAACAGTGATGGTTGCGAGTAGAATTGAATCCGGCAGAGTTTGGACGTTGAATGGCCAAGATCCCCTTTCTGTTGGTTCTAGGGTTCTATTTATAGGCGTATGAGGCTCAGATCTCGCTCAAATCTCGGGAGACTTTTTCTGGCACGTGAGTGGGCCCACGCGACCGACCCCACCAGGTTTCGACTCGATCTGTGATCGATACGAAGTCATTTCGCATCGATCAAGGTGATGTCCAATTGGGCTGAAACTTGGTGGAGACGTTCTTCATCATGCTTGCAAGCTCCTATGAAAATTTCATGGCATTTGGATCAGTAGATCTCGAGTTATCGTGGATTTGAAATGTTGTTCTTCGTGTGGCTGTCGGCTTCGAACCCATGGCTTCGAATCGATGCCTTCGACTCCATGAACTCATGTGATTCTGTGATGAGTTGGCGCGCTTCCTTTGAGTCGATCCGGTCTTTTCTCCTATTTGAACGCATCAACTCCCTAGATCTCGCCTACTTCGTATCGTGGAATGACACGTCATCCATGCTTGTTGACTTGGTGGGTACGAACATGTAATCGTTCGTGGATTCGAAATGGTCAGCACCTGATGGATACGAAGGACTTCCGATGGATTCGAATAGGTTATGGGCCATGGATTCGAACGGCAGTTATATCGATGGATACGAATAAGGCTTTATCTATGGATTCGAACAATCTTCTTTATAATGGATACGAGGCATACTATATGTTGATGGATGCGAAGTGAGATCATCTGACGGATGCGAACTAGATGGAGTTGAACTGAGGCGTGAGGATGGGTACGAACTTGATCGATACGAACGGGATTGGTTCGAAGTGCCTAACTCCTGACCCGATGGATTCGAATGGAGCGAGATGATGTTTAATTGATGGATTCGAACCTGATGGGTTCGAATGGACCATCACCTTGCCCTCTCCATGGATACGAACAACATGCTCTTTCCTTAGATTGAATCTATCATAACTTGCACATGCAAGCTCGGATTGACTTGAGATTCGAAACACTGGCTTCTACAGCTTTTCTCATTGTGTCATGTCAATTGTGGTCCGATCCGGACTCGGACAAAATTTATCGATATCCATGGTGACCCTATAGCGTACAATCGATATTTGTGACTAGTAATCATTGATTTTCTGTTGAATTTTGGGTATCTCGACTTTGCCAAAAGGCGGGATAACACTTTGCCCCCCAAAACATGCCTTTTTGTAAAAGGTATGTTTTGAATTGTCTAAATCGAGTGTATTAAATTCACGTTTTATTCATAGTTGCAGTGTTATCAATCAAGTTTACAGCTGTTCGAAGCTAAATCGTTATCAATTTCTTTCAGTGGAAATCAAGTATGAAGTTTTTTAATCTCCGCGGGCTATCATTAGTCACTCTGGACCCTTGACATGCCCATTCCAGACTTGGCGATTAAGTAGAAAGATCTCATTGCACTCCGGCCCCGGCTAGGGCATATAGTGATGTCTTGGTTGTTCTAAACCGATCATAGCCTGTCCAGGCTCTTGCTGAATCCCATCCTGTCACTCTCCGGTTAAGGGGAAACAACGTTAAGTGGGTCGATCCTGTCGCTCTCCGGCGAGCAACTCACTTCCTGCACTCCGGTTCAGTGTATTTGAACATTAAGCGATGCCATGGTCGCTCTAGACCGATCATAGACTCTCCGGGCTCTTGCTGGATCCCATCCTGTCACTTTCCGGTGAAGGGGAAACAACGCTTAAGTGAGTTGGTCTTGTCGCTCTCCGGCGAAGCAACTCTCTTCTTGCACTCCGGTCCCCGTTTTTCCGGGTAGGGTCATAAAGCGATCAATTTTATATTGGTATTTAATGCTCATCCTTTAACTCTCCGGTCAAAGGTTTATTTCAAGAGATTCAAATTTATTTATTCAAATTAAGGTCCTAAATGTTCAATCTCAAACATCAGGATAAAGCTAAACATCGCCTCTCTGGGCATATCGGTCTATCTCCATCTCAGAGCATGCCTAGGGATCTCTCCGGTTCCATACATCAGTAAGTGGAGTAGCCATTTATTCCAAAACACAAATCTAAACAAAATTATTCGACCGAAATTCAAATCCTGGACTTGGCCCCTGCCATCTTTAATCAGTGGATGACGAGTCGTGATCCCGATCCAGGATCCTTCCTGTTAGATGGAGGCGGTAGTTGTTCAGGCCTTGCCGCCGCTGTCCGTTCTCTGACATATTGTGGCAATCTACCACTCCTGGCATGTTCTTCCACCTCATCTTTCAAATGGCGGCATTCATCTGCAGTATGCCCATCCAGCTCATGGAATAGGCAGTATTTACCAGTTCTGCGCTCCCGCTCAGTAGGATCTCTCCTGGGTGGCTTTCGATAAGGGAGTTGCCCCCGAGTATCAGTGTAAATTCGTTCCAGGCCTGCAGTCAGATCTGTGTACTGCCTGAATCTAGGTTCCCGGAATTTCTTCTGTTTATCAGGACCATCGTATCTGCCATCCTGTTTCCTCTTTCCTTTATCTACTCTGGACTGTTCCCTGGAGGTTCCTTCGCTTTGCGCGGTGTTTGTTTCCTGCCTCTCGGCCCGTGATTCTTCTAATCGGATGAACTTTCAGCTTTGTGATAGAACTCTCCAAGATCTTGCGGTGGATCTTTAGTCGGAGAATCTTTAAATTTGGTGCCTTCGCCAACCCCTGCCACCGCCGCCATCAAAATTATCGATGGATCCGGGTGATTTACAGAAGCCACCATTGCATTGAATCGCAATAAGAAATATTTTATGGACTCTCCGGTCCTTTGGTTCATCGAGGCTAAAGTCATCACACTCTTGGGTCGCGTCACATGGACCCTAAACTGCCTCATGAAGCAGTCTACAAGCTCGCCCCATGTTCTGATTGATCCAGTTTCTAGTTGCCTGAACCAAAGCGCAGCCAAATCCGACAAGTATGAAGGGAAGCATCGAGCCATCACTTCCTCAGATGCTCCTAGCACTTCCATGTGCCTAATATATCTGGTGATGTGCATGGTCAGGTCTGACCTCCCGTCATAAGGATCTAGCATTGGTAGTTTGAATTTTGGGGGGTTCCTTGCATTTCTGATGTTTGGAGTGAACGGACTCCGACCGACTTCTTCCAACCCTCCGCCAGACAATCCTCCTCTCATGATTCGTCGCATTAGACCAATCATTCTCTCATCTCCATCCAGGGGTTGACCCCTGGCCGCATTCCTGTCCTTCCCCCCGAGCCTTGAAGGGAATTCTGGTACATACTCTTCGGGTGGCTCGTTAGTGTAAGCATCGGCTCCAGCTTATTGAGCTCCGTCTATTGGTCTTCCAGTATCGGACCCTGAGGGTCTGCCCCCAAGCCCTTGTTGATCACCTTCAGCTCCTGCATTCTGGTCTTGAACCCGACCTTCATTAGCTTCTGTAATCCTGATTCCTTGTCCTGCACTTGCAGTCGTTGTAGTTGGTCCAAGGTTTTGCACATTCGCCGCCCTCATTTGTTCGAGGAAATTCTGCAGCATCTCTTGTTGAGTCTTCACTATGCTTTCGCATAATGAACTAGCCATAGCTTCCATCTCATCTCTAGTGATATACATCAAAGCCTGTCCCTGTCCGGCTCCAGAGGATGCTTCTTGGCTCCCTCCATGTTGGCTCCGATCAGCTCTTTGTCTTGTTTGTTGAGTCATTGTCTCTGAATCGGGATTCTTCAAACTCTTAAATATGAATTCCGAATCTGGTGTAGCGGGTGCTGAGTTCAACTCTCAGTGAAAGTACCAAAGTGTTTGCACCAAAATTGGTCACAAACCCCAAGAATCGTGAAAGCACCAGTGTATGAATACAAGTCAGCGATATTCAAACACAAATCACAGATCTAAGCAAGCAACAAGTAGCAATTCAGAAGTAATAAATAAGAACACACGATTTATAGTGGTTCGGCTATCTCCGGCCTACTTCCACTTCAATAGTTTTCCTTTTTATTGACTATCCTTGTTAATTACAATCGATTACAATGATTAAAGTGAAGTAAATTGTTTACAACAGTGATGGTTGCGAGTAGAATTGAATCCGGCAGAGTTTGGACATTGAATGACCAAGATCCCCTTTCTGTTGGTTCCGGGGCTCTATTTATAGGCGTAGGAGGCTCAGATCTCGCTCAAATCTCGGGAGACTTTTTCTGGCACATGAGTGGGCCCACGTGACCGACCCCACCAGGTTTCGACTTGATCTGTGATCGATACGAAGTCATTTCGCATCGATTAAGATAATGTCCAATTGGGCCGAAACTTGGTGGAGACGTTCTTCATCATGCATGCAAGCTCCTGTGAAAATTTCATGGCATTTGGATCAGTAGATCTCGAGTTATCGTGGATTCAAAATGTTGTTCTTCGTGTGGCTGTCGGCTTCGAACCCATGGCTTCGAATCGATGCCTTCGACTCCATGAACTCACGTGATTCTGTGATGAGTTGGCGCTCTTCCTTTTAGTCGATCCGGTCTTTTCTTCTATTTGAACGCATCAACTCCCTAGATCTCGCCTACTTCGTATCGTGGAATGACACGTCATCCATGCTTGTTGACTTGGTGGGTACAAAACATGTAATCATTCGTGGATTCGAAATGGTCAGCACCTGATGGATACGAAGGACTTCCGATGGATTCGTATAGGTTATGGGCCATGGATTCGAACGGCGGTTATATCGATGGATACGAATAAGGCTTTATCTATGGATTCGAAAAATCTTCTTTATAATGGATACGAGGCATACTATCTGTTGATGGATGTAAAGTGAGATCGTCTGACGGATGCGAACTAGATGGAGTCGAACTGAGGCGTGAGGATGGGTACGAACTTGATCGATACGAACGAGATCGGTTCGAAGTGCCTAACTCCTAATGGATTCGAACCTGATGGATTCGAATGAGCGAGACGATGTTAAATTGATGGATTCGAACCTGATGGGTTCGAATGGACCATCACCTTGCCCTCTTTATGGATACGAACAGCATGCTCTTTCCTTAGATTGAATCGATCATAAATTGCACATACAAGCTCGGATTGACTTGAGATTTGAAACACTGGCTTCTACAGCTTTGCTCATCATGTCCTGTCAATTGTGGCCCGATCCGGACTCGGACAAAATTCATCAATATCCATGGTGACCTTATAGCGTACAATCGATAATTGTGACTAGTAATCATTGATTTTCTGTTAACTTTTGGGTATCTCGACTTTACCAAAAGGCGGGATAACAGTTTTTAAATCAAGAATTTCAAATATAATAATCAAAATAGGCATTTAAAATAAATCACAAAATTCAGGGTTGTTACACTCTCCCGCACTCAAATCTTTTCGTCCTCGAAAAGAACGAACAAGGAAAATAAGAAAAAGAAAAATAGAAAAAACAAAAAGTACCTGCAAAAAAAAAATTCGAATTCGAAGAACAAATTCTCTCCTCCGTCTCCCAGGTACAATCTTGATCATCAGTACTTACACAATACTTTGACCAGACTAACTGATTTCCTTCTTAGCTGCTTCGTACCTCTGTCGACAATATGAAGTGGCTTCCTCTCGACAGTCAGATTAGGCTCAATATCCAAACTATCAAGAACAGAAGATTGAACAAAAGAAATGGGCCATGATGATACCAGTGAAGATGTGAGGCATGGAATACATCATGCACTCAAGAAAGCTTCTTGGGCAAATCCAAACGATAAGCCAAAGAACCAACTCTTTCCACAGTGCAGAAAGGACCCTCAAAGAGGAAGAAGGTAGAAATAGCTAGAAGGAAAAGCAGGTTGAAAGACAAGGATGAACCATTATTTTAAAACCATATAAATTTAAATTTAAATTTTTTATTTATAACATTTTAAACATTTTATAATATGATGAATAATCATTTGATTCAAATTTGTTAGTTCGAAGTAAACACTATTTAAAACATTTTAAATTATTTGGATAAGTAAAATAAATGATCAAAATATCCTTTATATAATACTTTATCAAAATACTTTTATAACTCGATGTCTTAACAAGTTTACTTTCATTCCTACTGACTCTGGCCATGCGTTGATCAGGCGCAAAACTAGAATTCTCCAGGTGCTTAGTAGACTTGTTTCGACATACTTGAAAACCTTTAAAAACAGATATGGAAAGTACAATCCAAACAAAACAACCAAACTAAAACATGTCGAACGTGGATCGCGGATACACAATGGTTACGCCTGAATTCCCCAGGAAACATCTGTACCCGTAGGCTGACTACCACAACCCTGCGATTAATCCATGAAGACGGTAGTACCGTAGATACACAATGGTTACGCCTGGATCCCCCAGGAAACATCCGTACCCGTAGGCTCTCGCAGCCCCTGTGAATTACGCTATGTAGTCGCGCTCAAAAGAAAACCATGGAGATCGCCATGAAAGTCGATGGACACTCGAGTATCATATCCGAAAAACCCAAATCAAAGAGAATGATATCTATAGAATGAATCCACAATGTGGCCACAAAGCGGATATCAAGAAGAAGGCACTTTCCATATCTTTACTTCGAAAATATGTATCATATAGTACCTTTCAAATCACTTTCAAATATCATACTTATATAAAGTCCATTATATATAAGATTTCATTTCAAATCGAATACTTTCCAAAATCAATAGTATATCAAATCACACTTAATAGACTTCGATTATATAAGATGTCTCTTTCCAAATTTAGTATGAGTAACTTTTTGAATCAACAGTTTTCAAATCAATTTCATACTTATACAAATCCATTTGTATAAGTTCGATAACTCCAAAATTAAGTATTTGGTAAAACAAGGTTCTCAATTTCAATTCCTTTTCAATATCAATTTAGTTTCAAAATATATATTATTTCGCCAAATCATTTCTTCCAAATTATATATATTCAGTTTCAAAGTTTCTCAAAACAATAGATTTAGAAAATAATCCTGGTTTCCAAATCAACAAAATTTAAGTCGAAAAAATTCAATTCCAAAACCATCATATAAATATTATGTTTTACTATCCAAATTAATTTTCAAAACCAAATATCTTTCTCAAATCAATTATACCCAAAGTGATTTCCAAGTTATAACTATCCTTTTAAAACCATTAAACTATTTACTTCTATTCGAAAGATCAATTTACCTTTTTTTCAAACCATTTAAAACTAAATTTTATTCAAAACATTCCAAAACTAAATTCCATATCAGTATAATTCAAAATAGTCTTATTCATTTACTTAACAAAACCATTCAACTCATTTACCTAATCAAATGATTTATATTTTCCAAGGATTACTTAGCTTTGAAAATTAAACCTTGATGTGGAAGTGCTCGAACTTTTAAAAACAGTCGAAGAAACCAAGTTTTCCAAATCCAAGAGTTGGAAAGAAGCAACAAATCAGTAAATCAATTCCAATAGATAAGGTTATACCAAAATAATTTGAAACTCGAGGACTGAACACTGGCTTACTTTAAATCATTTCAAACACACACACACACACACAAACACACACACACACACACAACATATATCTTTCGAAAACAAAATCATCCTTTAAAATATGAAATCAAAATTGGTTTCACAAAATCACTTGTATAGCAAAGCTACTAGAATGGCCACTCCCCACTCAGAAACTCGAAAATCAATGTCGATGATCCATGCATTCTTCACCGAAATTATTTTCCAACGAAATAAGTGGGTTCTGGACTTTGATTTTCTTGAAACTTCTATGAAATCTCTTTTGAAATCATTGAAATTCATTCGAATACATTTGAAAGATTTCTTATTCAGAAAATATCTTTACATCATATTATTGTTATTTTCCGAAATCTTAAAACCAATTTCAAAACACCGGAGTTCAAGTCCTCGAAATTCAAATTCAAAATCCTTCAATTATAAATCATTTTTCTTTAAATCAAATTTCTTATAAATTTTCAAAATTTCAAATCCTCTCGAAACTTCAAGTTCTCATTTTAAAAGGTATATAATCCTTATCGAAAACATTTTACTTTTATATAAAAAAGTGGTCGTCCTTATCATTCGATGTATGCACAATTTCAAAATACAACCGAACACAATTTTTTTAAGGGATGATTCAAGGATGGATTTCAAAACAAACAGAAATTCGAATTTAGAGGAACTCTCATCGAATAGAATCCTGATTCGAAGATAAGCTCGAACAAAGATGAGATAACTTAATTACCAAATAGGAGATGATAAGCCTATATAAATCGCTGGCGATCTTAACCGGTCAACCGAGACTTCAAGAATATAACCAATGCGGAAATCTAAGGCAAATCGACATTCGATTGCCAAAGATAGAATCCGGATAGAGCAGGAGATAGATAGCATCATAAACCGAGGATATACAAATCTCTAGTGAATCAATGCCAATTGTAAAGGAGTTTCATCCATTTACAAATCATTCAAAGATTGGCGGAATCACCAATCTTTAGAGAGGTCATTCCAAAGTGGAATTATGGAATGCTCCAAAAATCAAAATAATACAAAGAGGAAAGACAAGACTGGATTTCAGAACAAGTGGGAGCATTCCAGAATTCTGGGAATCCTGATCGATAAGAATCCTAACCAAAGAGATTACTAACAAGGTGGATAAAGAAGGAATGAAGTTTAGAAAATCTTGATTTCAAAATAAGGAAAATTTTATACCAATATAATCTTAGAAAATCCTTTATAAATCATTTGGAAATCATTTTATACTTCGAAAATACGTTCTCTCACAAAGAATTGATTACGAGATTGACTTTACTCATTCTAGGGTATTTCTGCCCTATCTCTAATGAGTTTTTGCTCCGCAGGCTAAGCTTTGCCTAAAACCAATGCTCTGATACCAACTGTAACAGACCGCGTCAGTGGGGAAACGCCCACTGTTGCATATAGCTGTACCTGTGTTCTGTCTTTACGGCCAGCCTCTTGGTTGGACCAACCCCCGCAGGGACATGTAGGTGTAAGAGTCATCCGCTTGCTACCAAACCAAACACGCGAACCGCCTATCATGCTGCACCCTCCAAGTGCATAGGCAGACACACATGTCGGACTTGAATTGCTCAAAATACCGCATTGTAAATAAATTTGAAGCAAATGAAATACAATCACAGAATCACAAACACAGAAATATCATAATAACTCGCAACGGAAATTAAAATACTACAGTAGTTCATGAAGCTACTATAATGAAATCTTAAAACAAAATACATAATATCAGTCTGAAAAAATATACAATAGAAATCCCAAATACATAGAAGTTTATAAATACCAAAGCTGAAATAGAACAATTGAAACTGAAAGGGAATAGATAACTAGACAAGTAGAATCTCCAGCGATTCCTAGCTCCAGAAAAGAAATCCAAAGCTAAGCGGCAAATACCCAGGCTGACCCGAGCGTAAAGTAAAATACAAAACACTCGAGTCAGGATATACACACTTATATAATTTAAACCAACTCAAGTGAACTGTACTAGTAATGCACAATAGCTTAAAGAATGCTTAGGATCACACATCCTCTAAGGATCAGTTAAACTATAGATTAAATACATCCCGTGTTTAATCATCCAAAATGGAATTTTATACTTCAAAATCAAATACCATTTAAAACTCAATATCATTTCAAATTTATTTCAAAATATCAAAAATCATATCATTCCAAAACCATATTCAATTTTATTTAATTTAAATACCATTTCAAATCACATTTCAAACTGGTTTATATTTCAAATCAAAATATTCCATTTAAATCATTTAAAAATAAAGTTATTACATTTAAAAATCAAATATTCAATACTCAAAATTTTACCATTTTCAGAATTCATTTATTCACTTTAATTTATTAAAACAGTGAAATTTCATTTTTTGCAGCATTTAGAAAATGTTACGGTAAATTTACATTTGAAAACAATTCATTTTAACAAAAGTAGCATTTACAGAAATGCTGTAATAGGTTTTAGTTTAGTTTTCTACAACTACAGCACTTACAAAGTGCTGTAATAGCCCTTATTTCAATTTAGTCTTTTAGTTCATTTATATCAGTTACAGCATTTACAAAATGCTGTAATATCTTTAACCTTAAAAATGACAGCTTTTCAGGAATGCTGTCAATTTAAATTCCAAACATTCACAACAATTTCATAAAGTTAAAATTTAATCTAAATCCATTTTAACTTATAAAAATCATATTTTTCTCACTTTAAAACAATCATTTAAATACCCCTTAATTTATGATTTTATAAAGTGAAATTTTCATACAAAAAAAATCAAATTTCTTTAATAATTCACTTATAAAATAATTGTACAATTTTATACATTTAATTTAATTTACATTTAAATTTAATTTACCATTTTCATAAATTAAATTATGAATTCCATTTTATTTATGTAACTTAACTTTTATTTTTAAAACACATTTCATATTTTCCAAGTTAAGTTATATTTCAAATTTCAATTTTAAACATTTATTTATTTAACTATTTTTAATTTATCTAAAGAAATGAATAACACTTTATAAAAATCATTTTTAAATTTAAATTTAAATCAAATTATCATATTTTCTTACTTAACTTAAACTTCATTTATAAACAAAATCATAAATTCCAAAATTAACGTATATTTCAAATTCTACTCTACTATTTATTTATTTCACTTATTTAACTTGTAGAAAATCACTAATATTTTATAAAAATCATTTTAAAATTAACTTTAAATCAAAATTTCGTAATATTTACATTTTTGTAATATTTTAAAATTTTAGAAAAATATATATTAACCACGGGTCTGTGTATAAAATTTTCTAACCTAAGTCAAAGATACAGATAATATATCATTTCAATCCGTAATTTACGAAGGAAAAATCGAGGTTCTATCATTTTAAACTCATAATCCCAAGTTAAACGAAATAAATAAAAAAAATCGTTTAGGCCTATCATTTCAGCCCATAACGATTTTTCCCTATTCTAAAGTCCATTCGGGTATGTTTCATTTCAACCCACAGTGATTCTAATCTACAGGGAACTTGTAGTGTGATAAACTTATATAAATAAATAGAATAGCATTATATAACAGTAACAGATGATATGATAGGTGTATAAACAGGGTGAACATCATATGATCATAGCATAGGCAGTTATAACATGATAATAATATATACAGATTCACAGGGTGTCAATTTACTAATTATATAGGTACAAAATGTCTGGTGAGAAATACTCACCTCTACAAGCTGGAGATAACCAATTCAGACACACAAAAAATATCCAAAAGGCACGAAAGCACAACTTTCAAGTGAGGGAAGTGCCAAAGTAGTTGTCTTGTGCATATGAAACAAAACAAGATATGCACATGAATATACAACACAAATATATCATTGAACAACAAAGAAATGATGCACAACAAAGAATCAAACCACTTGCACTTGCTTTCACCTATCCCATGCTCGGCCTAGGTACAAAAATGCACGGCCTAAGCTATGAATTTGGGTCAGGTATGGTCCAACATGGTCGGCCTAGCTAGGGTATGAAGGTGCTTATTTGATTAATGGCATGAACAACACAAGTCAAGGCAACTTTGGTGCAGCATAAGTCACGGCCATGGCTCATATGTGGCATGGCCACGCCTGATGGAGGTCAGGGAATGGTGTGTTAGTTAGTTAGGGTCAGTTACAGGCTGGTGGTAGTGATGCAAGAGGTGTCCAAGGGGTGGTGAAGTGACGAAAGCAATAGGTGGGCTCGACTATGCGTATATAGGAAGTGTTTGCTAATGTTTTTGTGGACCTTGCATCATAGAGGCCACGGCCAGATAGGTCATTGAAGATGGAGGTGTTTTGCAGCTGAACAAAGTGGTGATGAAGGTGGAGGCTATGGCCGAACCATATAGGCGAAAGCAAGGCAAAGAAAGTGCATAAAACAAAAAAGAAAATGTAAGAAAAAGGAGAAGAATCATTACCAAAATTTGTTTCAGAGATGATAGCCGAAAATTTTAGGATTAGAAACTTATTTTTTTTGTGGAAAATGAAGGGTGATGGATGAAGAAAGGATATGGTCAACCAAATTGAATGCAAGTGTTGTTTGATGTGGAAGACAAAAGCATACCAAAGGTCATGGGTAAGTGAAAGGTTTCAAAACTCTTCATATTTCTTTATTTCTTTTTGCATTTTTAAACACATGAAAAATGAATATAAATAAAATAAAAACACAAAAAAATAATGTATAAAAATAAATAAATAAATAAATTTTAGATAAATATAAATAAATTAGGAAAATAGCTTAAAAATAGAAACTAGGTTTTAAAAATCGAAAAATAAAATACAATAATTTTTTTAGAAAATTATAACATCACTTTTAAAAATGTTTAAAAATAAAATATATACCTAACATGTAATATAACACATATTAGAACATGATTTAACAAATAAAAATATTATTTGTATAAATTAAAATAGAAAATTTTATTAAATAAATCAATTTACATACAATATTGTAAAATGCATAACTTTCACAATATAAATTGGATTTCAACGAAATGAAAAGCAGTATTCTTGAAATTAAATTTATTTTCATAATAAAAGATAAAATTCAAGAATTAAAATATTTAAATTTTAAATTTAAAAGTGAAAGTTTCACCACCAAAAATCCACTTTTCTAGAAATATTCTATTAATTCAGGTTTGAAACTATAATTCACCAAAAATCAAAATTTATATTAAAATAATAAATTTTATCCATTTTAATAAATATAATAAAGTTTTGAAATCAATAATTTCAAATAAAATAATCAAAATAAGCAATTAAAATAAATCACAAAATTCAGGGTTATTACAATAAGTTGAACAAATAAATCTGATAATAAAATGTGATATCTTGGATTTTTAGGCAGATAAATATATAATAATCTTCTTTTACAAATCATTTATAATATCTAAATATTTATTCTTTTCCTAAGTAAATAAAATAAGTATTAGTTTGAATATGTATAGGTAGATAAAGAGAATTTGGATTTGAAATTTAAATGTAAATAATCTTAAAAATAAATTGGATTTAAAAATAATGTGTATATATGATTTTTATTATTATAAGAGTAGTTTTATATCATTGTCTTTAAAGGGTTATATAAAGGATATATTAAACTTGTATAATTATTTTTAAGTGTATAATTAGGATATCATATCATTTTCTTTTAAAATTTAACGAGGAGAAGTTTAAATATTAATACACTTAAGACATTAATAAATATAAAACTAAATTTAAAATAATATATATATATATATATATATATATATATATTACATATTTATACAACATAAATGACAAATGTAAGCTAAATATGATATGTAATTACAAGTGTAGGATAAAATGTATCATGCAAATGACAAATGTGAGATAATTATAGCAAGTGTCAATATTTTTGATTTTTCTTTCTTTTATAAAAACAAAAGAAACCAGCCAGAAAAAAAATCAAGGAGAAATTCAAATCAACAATCAAACTCTTTTAAGTTTTCCAAACTGAAACCAAGAAATTCAAACTCAAAATCCAATAATCAAATCAAGTTTCTAGATAAAAATCAAGCTTGGTGTTCCAGTTATCAAACCATTTCCTGCTCTGTTCAAACAAAAAAATGTGAGTAAACTAATCTTGTTTCCTCTATTTTACAAAATGCCTGTAAGTAAACCATCTATTTTAATCTGATATCTTCTGATGCATGTGAAATAATATTATGAATAATGCTTGTATGGATGTGATTTGTTGAAGTATAGATGAAATCTCTGTGAATATACATATGTGCATGTCAGTGTATGGATAAAACCGGCCTCTGCTTAATTTCAATCAAAAAAATTCGTATCTCATTATATAAATATTTTCAAGTTATGACCTTTAAATGAAATGTGTTAGTTTTTATCTAATTCGACTTTTAAAAACATTATTAAAGTATATATAGCATGAAAACTCGTTGAAAAATGGAAAGATCAGAGAAATCAATTCATGTCCGGAAAAATAATTGTTTTAAATCCATGTTTTGATTATATAGCAGGATTTGTTTTTAAAAGGGATGATTTTTGGTGAAAGATATATGATTTTTATGTTTGTATTTATGGAGGAGTTACGAGATGAACGAAAAGAGGGTTTTCTTTGATTTCTGACGAACGGTGGGGAAATCGTCGATCGGGTCTTTCCTGAAGCTAGCTGGTTGGTCATAGACCATGAGAAAAAAGGAATTTGATTTTTCTAATTTGTGGATTATCGGGACAAGATGATTTTATGGTTTGGTCACATGTTTTGTTTGGGTTCAATTCGTGGGTAAGGCCGGAGGATGGAAGGTGATAGAGTTATGCGCACTAGAGGAAATGACAGAGTAGGTTGCGGCGGTGCTCCCAGCGAAGTTTGGTGAAGGTCGGCGGCGCGTGGTGGCGTAGAGAGGCAGGGATAGTGGTTCGGCTCTGATCATTTTTTGGGTCTCAATTTGAAATTTTGATCTGGGTTCGAGCGAGGAATTTTTAGTGTGCGATGGAACATGGAGGTGCTAGGCGATGGTTGTGGATTCTCAAGGGTAGGGCGACAATCGTCGGTCATCGGGACACGTGCACAGAAATGTGTGTGTGCACGGATGTATAGTTAAGAAGAGGTTAAAGTAATGGAATAAGGGGAAGAAGGAGGGCTTCAAGAAAGTTGGTATTTTACTTGGGGTTGATCTCGAATCTGATCGTGTATAAATTGGGATTGTTTGGCTCGAGTAAAAGATAGCGTGAGCTCGGTTCTGTACCAAAGTATTTTGCATGGTTGAGGGTAAATAAATAAATCATGTTTATAACCGAAAGTAAATTTTTCAAGTTTTCAAATATAAAGTATAGGTCTAAATGTTTTATCTTGTATTATATCACATAAAAAGTTAACAGCAAAAATGGTGTCCTCTGCAACTGCCTATCTAACCAGATCTCCGTAGCTTCCTATTATCGCGTCCTTCCTCTCCATCCCTCGTTACAACCATGCCCACTTCTCCCCTTCTTCCATCCCTCCCCGTTGCTCTCTCTTCTGCGCCTTGTTCTACTAGATCTGGTAGGTCCTTCAAGAAACCTCTTGCAACGTCTCCGTGTTCACCGCCTTTGCACTCTGTCTCGGAGTTCCCTCCGTTGCCATCTAACGTGAATGCAGTTCAAGCTTCTGACGTTAGTAACTGTGAGTGCCCTGAGTTGTTACCTGTTTCGATACGTACAGTTAATATTTCTGATAGTTGACCTGCATCCTTGCTTGACAATGAGGTTGTTATCCCTGGTGATATTGGAGTGGTTATTGATGTGTGTGGAAGTGAGGAACGATCAGCTGTTATTAGTCTCTCGAGTTTTGTTGGATGTACACCAGGTGTATGTCTAAATGCTTGTAAGAAATTAGGTTCCAATGTGTTGGGTTCTGGTGACATATTGCATGTGACCTCCCCTGCTAGTACTCATCCCTTGTGTGCCGCCTTTGTTGGTGTTCCCGCTGTCGAGCAGTTTCCACTTGCCCCTTCCCCGACATGTCCCAAACCTTGGTCGTCGCTATTTTCAACTCTACCCCGAAATGCAGGTGTCTATGAACCAGTAGATTTTGATATCGTTGAGGTTGATTGTGTGATGATTCCTCCTCCTAATGTTATGCAAGCTGGTTTTGGTTGGTTTCTTTTTGGACCCTCTTCAACGCATCCATGATGTGGCTTCTGTATTGCGTAGGGCTTGGCGGCTGCGCGGTGATCTTAATGTTAAACTTATTGACTCCATGTATTTCCTGTTGTTTTCCTCCTCTATGGATCGCAGTCGTGTGCTTGAGGCTGAGCCTACTTTTTTGCATGGGAAACCATTTATTATTACTCCTTGGTCTCCAACGGTAGCCAATGCACGTGAACAAGTCCTTTCTATACCAGTTTGGGTTTATTTTTCTCAGATTCCTTCTGCTCTTCAGCCGCTGCTTGGATTGAATTAGCTTGCTTGCAACGTTGGTAATTTGAGATGTTTTGATGCTAATACGGTAGCGCGTGAAAAACTGGTGTACGCTAAAGCCCTGATTGAGATTACCCCCTCTAAGCCTCTGCCTTCCTCTATCCCTGTACAGCTAGCTGTTGGCCATGTAGTCGATGTCCGTGTACGTTATGGGTGGGTCCCGTACATTTGTTCCTCCTGTAACTCCTTTGGCCACTTAGTATCTACCTGCACGCATTCTGTTGTATCTGTTGTTGCGCCTAAGATCCCTCTGCCTCGGCCTCCGCTCAGGAAGTGGGTTCCCAAAGTCTCTCTGGTTGCTCCTCCTCCTGAAGCTCCAATCTCTGTCCCTGGTCCGCTTTCTGCTACTGCTCTACCGGCTTCCCCTTCTGCTTCCATTTCCCTAGTGTTGTTTCTGTTGACTCCATTGCTGTTCAGGATCTTGCTTCGCCACAGCCGCCCGTTTTTTGGGTTGAGTCTGAGAGATGTTGGGTTGATCGACGTTCTGATTTGCGATTCAACCCCGTGGACGAATCCTATTTTAGATACGTTTCTGCTGATCTCATGGATCTACGACGCCTTTATTATAGACCTAATGGAGATTCCTTGATTCTTGACTTGGATGGATCGTATGCCGAATTGAATTCTGTCATGCTTGCTGACACTACCTGGGATCGATCCTTTATTTACTCCTCTGACATTGAGATTTATGATCCTTGTATTGCCATCCTATTTCACCCCTATATTGGTCTTCTTGGGGACGGCACCTTGGTCTCTTCCCTGGTGGAAGATGTCGTTGGTGGTTCTACCTCCTCGGAGGAGACTTAGTCTTCGTAAGTTATTTTTGTAGCTGTGACATTCTGTCACACTCCTGTGCTGTATTTTTTTTTCTTCTACCATAGTAGTTAAGGTGCCTCTACCTTACTCCTGTACTTTATGTTGTTATTACGTTCGTAATAAAAAGTTGACGGTCCACTATAAAACCGGCTGGCCTTGCCAGAAAAAAAAGATCATTGGGTAATTAGAGGCTAATTAAACTAATGAAGTAATTAAAGAATTTTTTTTAACTAATTAACGATCAAGGATTAATTAGTTATAATTGAGGGTTATAAATTAATTAATTAGGGATTATTAATTATAGATTAATTAATTGTTACTTAGAGATTAATTAATTAGATATTAATTAATTTTTAATTAGAGATTAATTAATTATTAATTAGAGATTAATTAATTATTAATTAGAGACTAATTAATTGTTAATTAGACATTAATTAATTTTTAATTAAAGACTAATTAACTGTTAATTAGAGATTAATTAATTGTTAATTAGGGATTAATTAATTGGTAATTAGAAATTGATTAATATAAGTAATTACTTGAAAAATAATTACTTAATGTAAAGGATTAATTTGTTAAGGGTAAGTAATTTAATTAGTAATTAAAGGTTAATTAATTATTAGAGGGTAATTACTTATTAATTGAAGGTTAATTAATTGAGGATAATTAACCAATGAAATAATTACTTGATGAAAGTAATTATGGATAATTAATCCACATGGATAATTAAAGGATGATTAATTAATGGTTTGTAATTAATTAATGTTAAGTAACAAAGATTTAAAAGTGGATGAAGTAATTAATTTGATTAATTTAAATTAATTAGAAATGGTGTGACTAATTAATCTTGGTTATGAATGGTTGGATTATATTAAATGCTTTGAATTGGTTGGTATCTCTGATATGAGATGTTTTGTGACATGATATGTTTGGGTTGAACAAAGATAATGTGGTTATCTATCGATGATGAATTGATGTGTAAAAGTGACATCCTGTATTTAAAAATTGAATTGTATTCACTTGAACAACTTACGTTAAGATGACATTGGATTCAAAGAGACGGGGTCGAGTATCAGTAAATACCCGAAACCACTTCGATTTGTAATCTACAATAATTCTTTATAGTTTTGGTATGTGAAATCAATAAGATGGAATGGAATAATTTAAGTAAACCGGACATTGAAACTATATAGTGGTACTTGGGATTGATTTATGAAATAAATATGGATATAACAAGTTAAGATCTCGTAGTGAAGCACGAGTTACCTCGGGATTTCAACAAAGTATTATGTATTAATATTTCATGTTAGATGGGTTTACTCATGTTGGTTTCTAGCCTGGCCCGGGTGTTACTTTGATGTAATGCTCGGGTCAGACTGAGTATTACAGATTTTCAGGTTAGGACATTCTGGAGCTCTGGTGGCGAGCTGGATGGTAGGAACGTATGGAGTTTACCGCTGTGTATAGAGTTGTATTGATAGTAGTCTAGGACAGGTTGATATAACTATCTAGTCTATTTGTAAACGGTTGTAACTCTAATGAATTGTATGTAAATGATAATTACAGCTTTTCTTGTAAATGCTATTATTTGATATTATATTTTGATCCGCTGCAAAAATGTGAGATTCTGTGTTTTGTTTACTGTTCTTCTTTTACCTTCTTCTTTTCTTTAATAATCTGAAATTTTCGACCTTCGATTGCCCGGTACTTCTATAGTGAATGTATGAATGTCGAATCTTCGAGGTCGAAAATTTTAGGTTGTTACATTTTGGTATCAGAGCAGAAGGTTAAACGAGAACCTTGGCTCTGGTGGGTTTACTCATTAAGGATAGGGTCAATAGGTACCTTAGAATGAGTTGAGTGTAGTATATATGAGGGCGTATTTGTTATTTTCTTATATAATGATTTTAAAATGGTTTTAAAAATGATTTTATATAAGTTTATATTTTGATATATAAAGCAATAGTTTTTTCTAGTATATTAAGGCAATTGGTTGTTGTATTATTTGAATTAAAATAATAATCAGAATTAAGTGGTAATAGAAATACAGCCAAATAGGAATTGGATAATATAAACTATGTAGATAAGTTTGAAATGGATCCGAACTGAAATTAAAATCCTGAATTTGTAGAAGTATTTTGAGAATAAGATAATAATGAATTGGTATCCAGATAAGATAATCTTGGTTATTATCATAAATGGTTATTGTGTTTAATAATGAAATGTTTGTTAATGATTAAGCAAAAAAAATGAAATGTTTTAAGGAAGTAAACATTTAAGTGAGTATGACTATAAATTGGAAGTGAAGATGATCTAAATTATGATGTTTTAAAATCTAAGTCCGGAATTTGGAACTTGTTTCAAAGGTATTAAAAGAAATAATGAAAGTATTATTTACAATGTAAATTGAATGAAAAGGGCCTGTTTCAAACAAGAGTTGTTGAAAATTTTAAAGAAAAATTGTTTTGAATTAAAACCAAAGGTGGTTTAAAATTTAAGGTATAACTTGGTATGCAAAGGAAATATGTATATATGAGGGATATACATAATATCAAAGATAATTTGAAACAAACTCTAAATGTTGAGTTTTAAATTTTTTCTTGGAATGACATGTGAAAACCCAAAGTGATAAGTTTTTAAACTTATAAGTGGGAAGATTATTAATATGAAGTTTAAAATTTGAAGTGGGAATTCAAATTGGGTAAAGTTGACTGGATTAAATTGAAGTGAATTTAGCTTAGGAAAGTTAAATAAGTTTAGAACAAACACCCTGAATTGGAAATTTCAAGATGAAATTAAGATTTAACTTAGGAGGTTAAATGGTTGATTTGAATTGGGAGTTATGTGTGATCTCAAAATGGGTCTGAGTTCTGGAAATTAGTAACGAATGCTATTGACGGTTGTTTTAAATAATCTGGATATTTATTTATTTTGACTTATCTTAATATCATCCTATTGTTATTAATAATCTATGAAAATGAGAGTTGGATTATTTTAAATAAGAAATGGATTGAATTAATATACATCCATTACTGAGATAAAATAGAAATAACATTTGAACTTATGAAAGGGAGATTGCATTGAACTTAAAGATTTAAATGATAAAAATAAGCTTGCTGAGAATTTGTTATGGATTGGTTTCGAAGTTAAAATTGGGTAATAAGTTGGATTCTGAAGATTAAGACATTTAAAAAGTTTTGAACTCTAATTTGAACTATGAAATAAGCTAAGTAAAGATAATTTAAAATGGAATTTTGAAATTTGGACTCAGGATCAAATGGTTTAAAGATCTAAGTGTTAATTTAAAAGTAAAGGTTGATTTGATTTAAAGGATTGATTAAAAAATTTAACTCGAATTTATGAAATTCGAGATGGTTTTAAGTTGAGATTTGAATAGAATTAGTTTAAATTGAATTTGATTTGAATTAATTGAAATTGTGATTGAAGACGGATATGCATAAAATTCAAATGGAAAATTTGAATTGAATTAATTTAAAGTATAATTGAAGTTTGAATTTCAAATGGGAATTGATTTGAATTTGGGATAGGGAATTGAAGTTGATTCAAATTGAATTGGAATTGAATCAATTTAAATGGAAGTGCAAACTGAAAATTGATTGAAAATAGAGATTGGGAATTGAACAGTTTTGCACTGAACCATTTTTTTCAAATAAATTGTTTTAATACAAACTGTTTTAAATCTATTTTCCTAGCAATTTATACGACTTTCCTTTTT
Source organism: Allium cepa (assembly GCA_030765085.1). Lineage (NCBI taxonomy): Eukaryota > Viridiplantae > Streptophyta > Magnoliopsida > Asparagales > Amaryllidaceae > Allium > Allium cepa. Next base: position 819,266,446 of record CM060928.1, read on the forward strand.
AAAAAAAAACCCAAAACTATCTTATACTTATTTTATAACTACTTTTGGAACTATTTAACTATTTTACAACAATTTTACAACTGTTGTATAAAATAATTACTATTTTATAACTATTTTGTAATTATCTAACTACTTTACAACTACTTTAAAATTACTTAACTATTTTACTACTATTCACACTAATAACTATTTTACAACAACTTATCTATTTTTAAAACTTTTCAAGCTATTTTCTTAATACAAGTTGGTCAGAGTGTAAATGATTATAATTGAATACCAATTGAGATAAGAATTGAAGTGTTAACCCAAATGGAAATTGGGAGCAAATTGTGGATGAGTGAATAGAATCAAAATGAAGGTGAATAGAAAAGAGAATTGATTTAGCTAATGATCAATGAAGATAAATATATAGGATGTACGTATATAATTCTATTCGCATAGTGTTTGATTCAAACCCGAGCATAAAATTACGAGATAGTATATCGATCCGAGTTAGGATTTTTCACTATATTTTCGACGTCGAACCCCGGATATGAATTTTTGATTGGTTCTGGAAATTCTCTATCATATTTATGACTATGCAAGGAGAATGACGGTTTCTGATCAAGAAACCAGATCTGCGTCTGCACTAGGAAGTCGGGTGGACGATACTAGTTCGGAAGTGAAATTGTGTGATCGAATGAGCGATCAAATTTGATATTGCGTACGGATGGTATATGTACTTCGTATGTGCTTAATGAAATAGATATTGAAATTTTGAAAGAATGAGAAATAGTTTTGAAAAGAAAGGTATATTTTTTTGATGATTAAAGTGGAAGTTGAATATCTCTATTATTGAAATTTACTTTTTGGAAAGTAAGTATTATAGTGAATAAATTTATAAGGGAAATCAAATTTGAATATTTGATTTGGTATAAATAAAATTATACAAATTTGATAAACTCCCCTTGTTAAATCTGTAGCCAGAAGAAGGGTATTTTTTGAAAATAATTGAAGTATAAAAGGGGAATCCATATAAGTGATCCAAAGATTATTTTTAAGTTGGAAAGGATTAAGTTGTATGTGTGTGTGTATATATATGTATATATTAATATATAAAGGATTTTATGAAATGATTTTGGGAAAGGGTTTGGAACCTATGGATTTGGAAAAGGTTTTTGATTTTTGGGAAAATCAAATTTTGGGAGTTTGGAATTATCGATTTGAGGTATCGATTTTGTGTAAAGGAGATTTGATGTATATCATAAAGGGTATAATTTGAAAGATATTGTAAGTGTATAGTATAAAGAGTTTTGAGATTGGCTCTGAGGAAAAAGTGCTCCCATTGGAATGAACTTCATTAGGGGATCCACGGGATGGGTCTGCCTTGAGCCATAAGGGGGAGGCTTTAAATTTAATCCTGGGAGGAAGTCCAAACAAACTGAAGTTCCTGAGGATTTTATGTTATGGGTGTTGAAAGTCGAGGCCCTGATGCCTACAAAGACATTTGAGTTATGCTGTGACGACAGTGTAACTCGATGTCACTGCGATCTACTGTGGACCATAGCGGAAGCCGTGTATGCCGTGAGAGCCAACAGTCTACGTTTGATTTTGCCATGATGGCAACGTAACATCGGTAGACTGCGACCTATGGAGACATAGCGAAAGTCGAGAGGCCGTGAGAGCCTAAGGCTACATTGGGACCTGACTGATGTAGTCTGCGACCTATGTGGGAGTGGTGAAGTTTCATGTGGCAGCGAAAATCGAGGGCGCTGATGCCTACAGTTACATGGACTTTTTCCATGATGGAAACGTAACCCGGGATGTAACTGTGATCTGTAGCGGGTTCCATGGCGTAATCGAGGGGGTTGCGACCATAGAGGGGTTGATGATTTCCAACGCATTCTCACCAAAGATGTTTCCTCTTTTTTCAAAAACGTTTTCTATATTTTCACTAAAATGTTTTCCTAAGTATTTTCACTAAAGTGTTTTCCCAAGTATTTTCACTGGGTATTGAAAACAAGTCTGCTAAGTACTTATAGATTTTCAGTCCTGCGCCTGATTAACATATGACCGAATTTCTATGAGAAGAAGGATGGACTGGGTGAGACATCGAGTTATAAAAAGTATTTTTATAAAGCTATTTTGATAATATTATGTAAATTTTAAATATTTCTAAATTTTTGAATAAAAAGATTTTATAGTTAAAATGTTCAAAGAGTAATTTATTTGATAATAAGTATTGAATAAATTCTAGTTTCGTTCCTTTTCGAGGACGAAAAGATTTAAAGGGGGAGGAATGTGATAACCCGGAATTTTGGGCATCAGGTATTAGGATAATTATCTGATTTAACTATTGAAAAACACTGATTTATAAGTTGAACAAATAAATCTGATAATAAAATGTGATATCCTGGAATTTTAGGCAAATAAATATGTAATAATCTTCTTTCATAAATCATTTATAATAGTCTAAAGATTTATTCTTTTCCTAAGTAAATAAAATAAGTATTAGTTTGATTACATATAGGTAGATTTTAAAGAGAATTTGGATTTGAAATTCAAATTTAAATAATCTTAAAAATAAATTGGATTTAAAAATAATATGTATATATTTTTATTAGTATAAGTGTGATGACCTGGAATTTTGGGCAATATCAATTTAATAATCTATGTTAATAATAAAATTGATTTGATAATCTTTGTTAACAAATTTGAATTAATTTAATTATCTTCTTTAATAAATATTTAATTGGTGAATTTTATCTTTTAAAAGCTAATAAAATGTTTTCTATTTATAATGTATATATATTTGTATATATTGTAAATAGATAAGCTTTGGTTTGAAATTTAATAAATAAATAGAATCTTGCTTTTAAATTCTAATATACATTTTGATAATTTGGAAATTATGATTTAATCTAATATAAAACTTTTCAAAGCTATTTAATAAATAACTATATAGTTTTAAAATACATAAGATAAATGTTTAATTGTTTAAAAATAGATTTTTAGCTTAAGTTCAAATTTAAATAAGATTAACGAAAAGATTTGTATTATCTTCTTTTAAATATTGCTTAATAAATGTGAGATTTTGATTCATTTAAGTAAGATAAGTAATTTATAAATAATAAGACAATCTCTTTTATAAATTATTTAAAATTGATAAATTTGTTATTTTCAAATAATAATTATAATGTATAGATATATATAGATTTTAAAGTAAATAGAAGTGTTTAAATTAAATATGTTGTTATATATATATATAACTTGATTTTAAAATTTGATTTTAGAATTTAATTTCAATTTGAATTTAAAGTTTTGAAATTCAGAAGATATATATTTAAAATATTTGGGATTTTAAAGATATTTGTATAAGCTTTTATTTATAAATACAATTGATTTTATTTCTTTAAAGTTATTTATATATATAATAAGTATTTGTAAATTAATAAATTAAGTAAAAGCATTTTTATTAACATTTAAATAAATTAAAATTATATTATAACAAGTGTTAAGTAATTGATAATACTAATGATAAGTGTTAAGAGTTTTGACAAGTGCCAACTTCAATTTTTATTTTCCTCTTATTTTTATTAAATCACAAAATAAACTTATATAAACATATTCTTCCTTCTCTTCATCCTTTTTCTATCTTTCTCTTTTCAAACTAAGAAGATCAAACTTCAGCCTATACAAAACTCAAATCTGCAACTCAAACAAATCTGAACATGTTCAAATCAAAATCAGTAATCATCCTCCACAAACCAAAATCAAAAGCTAGCATTTCTTCAATTTTGTTTTGAAAGCAACAACAAATGCTTGCATCTTTTTCAAAACTAAAGCAAGTTTATAAATCAATGCCTAGGCATTCTTCTTCAATTTGAAATCTTTCAAAAGCAAGATCAATTCAGCTAGCATGTTAAAACATCACAGCAACAAAGAATTTTCCAGTTTCAGTAGCATGCAACTGCAGTTTTAAAATCAAAGACATTTTCCAGCAACTCAAGTTCTAAAAGCTTTTTCAAATCAAAGAAGTGCTCTGTTCATTTTAACAGGTGAGTAACGCTTTTTTAAAAAAAATCATAAGTATAATTATGGTTGCATGTTAATTCCTGTGATAAATATGTATTGTGTGTATATATATAAGTGAATCTTCTATGTATATATGAATGTATATATGTGTGCATACTGTTGTTTTTATGCTACACTGTTTTTAGATTCCCAGGTTTAAAAATTATTCAAAAAAATCCATATCCTCTTGATCTAATTGTTGTTAGGACTTAAGTTTCAAATAAGATTTGTTTGTTTGATTTTAGACTAAGTTTTAAAATTTTATTTAAGCTAAAATGAATTGGAATTCTCAATGGAAACTAAAAATAACAGAGCTAGCTTAACATAGGTGAAAATTTAATCATCCTAATTCATTGCTTTAGACATATGATCTAAAAACTTAAATTATGATTTTTAGAAGTGATATCATAATTTTTAGTAATGGAAAATTGGTGCAGTTCTGGTTTAACCAGAAATTGGTATATGAGGGGTTTCTGATGTTCTCGATGATCTGGGAGGACGAGGTTCCTTATGGTGGTAGTAGGATGATCGGAGATGGTGAGGAAAATGGCAGAAGTGATGGCAGTTCACTGTGGTGGCAGCGGTGGATGATTTGAGGCAGTAAACCTAGTTTTGGTGATGGTCAGGAAATGATCCACCCTGGTGCCTCAGGATGATCGAGTTCAACAGAACTGAGGGAGATGGAAGAAGGGATGTTGATGAGGTCATGGTCGGAGGTGCAGACACTCCGCTGGTCGGAGAGACGAGGTTGAGGGGTTTTTCCAGGTTGGTCTGTTTTTTTCCGGGTTTGAGCAGTAATGCTCGATTTTGATTTCGAGTTGATAGTGAAGTTCTAATGGTCGTATTCTGATCTGGGGATGCTCGTCGACATGTGGGGATCGTCGTGGATGGTCGGAGGTGGTGGAACCTCCGGTGCATATGCACGGTGCATTTTTGTAAAGTAAGCTTAGAATGGTTGAGGACGGTGCACTCGAGTTTTCTCGAGTCGTTTGAGTGTTTTACTCGAAGATTTTTGAATTGGACTCGAAGTTCTTGAAGGGTGGGCTCGGGTCAATGTTTGTGTTACAAGTTTTTTTAAAAACCTGTCTGTTTCAAATTTTAAAATGACTTTAAAATTTGAAAGAAAGATTTAAAAAGTTTTAAATCCAGTTTAAAATATGGATTCAAATTTAACTTTATATCCTAGTTTTGAAATGAATAAGTTTTTAAAATTTAAGTTGTTTTGACAACTTTAAAATGTTTAAAGTATATTTTAAAATGATTTGAATTTAAAACGATATTGGTTTAAAACTCTTATTAATTTAATTTATAAATGATAAGTGATTCTTTAACATTTGGATTTAAAAAGGGTTTTTAAATTGTTTTTAAATTTTGTAAAGTTAAATTTGTATTCATTTTAAATCTTAAATTTGAAATGAAATTTAAATGAAATTTAAAAGTAAAATGTTTTCAAATGCTTTTGTTAATGACAATTTAATCATTAATAAGAGTAACGTTTTATCTTAAAGTTAATTAAGATTTAATGATTTGTGATTCATTAAATTATTAAGGCAATTTAAGGGTAATTAATTACTTAAATTAATTAATGATTTGGATTAATTAATTAAGTAATTTAGGATTGTAAGTTAATTAATTAAGGATTAATTAATTAAGTAATCAAAGGTTAAGTTAATTAATTAAATATTGATTAATTTGAAATTAAGAATCATTAATTAGATAAGTATAAAATATTAATTAATGATTAGGACTTAATTAATCAAGTAATTAAGGATTAATTAAGTTACAGTTAAGCACTTAATTAATTAAATAATTAGAGATTAATTAATTAATTGGTTATTAAAGATTAATTCACTTGTAATTAATAATGATTAATCTAAGTTTAATTACTTAAGAGAATTAACTAAAGAATTGTTAATAGTTAAAGAAGATCATTAACTTGAGAATATTAAATGATTAATTAATGTAATTAATTAAGATAATTAATTAGATTAATTAATTTAATATAATCATTTATGGAATTGATTAAGTATAATAACTTAATGAAAATAATTAAAGGAACTAATTACTCAATGTAATTAATTAAATTAATGTGATAAGTTTAAGTTAATTAATTAAGTTTAATTAATTTAAGATAATCACTGGATGATTTGATAAGTAGTTACTTAATGTAATTAATGAAGTGAAATTACTTAGTGAAGTAATTAATGGATAATTATTGGATGTAATTAATTAAAGAATGAAAGTAATTTGGATTTAATTACTTTGTATAATTTATCAAGGGATTAATTAAGGATAATTAATTAAGGAGTAATTAATTTATTTAATAAAGTAATTAAGGGTAGTTAATTACTGAATGTGATTAATCAAGAGTGATTAATAAATGTGGTTTAATTAAAGATTAATAACTAAATGTAATTAATTTAAATAGAGTAATTAATTAAAGAATAATTAGAGATCATTAATTAATATAATTAATGATGTTAATTAAGGGTTGATTAATTATGATTAATTAATCTATAATAAGTGATTATAGAGTAATTAATTAATGTAATTAATTAAGGATTAATGTAATTAATTATAATTAATTAATAAATGAAGTAATTAAAGGTTAATTACTGGAATTGGTTAAGGATAATTAATTAGTATAATTAATTAAGGATAATTACTTAATGTAATTAGAAAATGATTAATCAAGGGTGATTAATCAAGATAAATACTTAGAGGATGATTAATTAATTAATTTGTAATTAGTTAATGATTAAGTAAGCAAGATTTTTAGTAATGAAAGTTATTAATTTAATTATTTTAAATTAATTAGAGATGAAGTAATTAATTGACGGTGATTAATAAATCATTGCTTATGAATGCTGAATGATATTGAATGCTTTGCATTATTTGATATCTCTGATATGAGATATGTGCTGATCTGCGATATTGATGCTTTAGATGAATTGTGATGATAATGTGAATTATCTATTTGTGATGATAATGTGAATTATCTATTGTGGTATTTTGAATTATCTATTTGTATGAATATAGAAAATGAATTGAATTGTTTTAACTTTAAAACAACTTGGACTTAAAAGACGGCGTTTTGGATTTCGATGAGACCGGGATCGGGTTTCCAGATTTGGATATCCGAAAACCGCATCGATCCAAATTAAAGATAGGTCGTGAATATCAAGTGAAGATGAAGATTCAGAGTGCAAGGGTTATCGTCGTTAACTCTGAGGGTAATTCCAAAATGAGTGTGACGAGATAATGCCTTCGATTTCTTTCGAACCCAGAATGAACTCGTATGTATTGAATGCTTTCAGAACATCGTCAAATGGACAGTGAGCATTCTAAGATAGATGTGTTCTATAAAGGTAACCGTAGCCTCAAGCCTCATCAACTAGGAATGGCTAAAATAGGGGAGGTGCAGCAAGGCTAAGTGGGTCGCGCTCAAGTAGGAAAAGATTTTCCCCCGTCTAGAGGTTCCTTTTATTCGGCTTAGTGGGCAATTGGTTTGCGGCCAACTGCGGGGTTGCCTTGTTCGGGACTATCCTGTAAGGGTTGGTTTCGACCTTGTGTTGCAAGAGATTGGGAGTAATCCTCGGTACGGTGATCTAGGCCCCGTACTATGACGGACGGTACCCCTGTAGCCCTGCCATTATATGGAATCCAATCTCCAATAAGTGTCGTACATTTAAGTTGTGCCCAACTATGTTGGAATGTAAGATGTAAGCATTCCATTTATTTATGTATTTTACTTGAAAACCTAGACCCTATAATAATATCACTGGATTTCCTATCAAATGTTTTGGTTAGCGTAAGGTAAAAACTTACCCATGTTTATATGTAGGGAGTCTTACGTGATACCTTTTGTTTTCAAAGGTTTTCAAAGTTAAGCAACTTTAACCTATTGCTCACACCATACCCATGTCTGACCCGGATTTTATTTCTGTTTTATTAAACTCTTGGGTACTCAAATTTTTATGAGTAGCCAAGGTATTCGTGTTAGCTTTGACGAACTCTGGAGGAGCAATGGAGAAGGAGGCTTCAGCGTTGTAGATATCTAGGTGGTTTCGCTGTGTTGATATCTGTGTTGTTATTTGAGTTGTATCTTGTGTTGTAATAACTAGACATGTGTTTATAACTTTCTAGTATGTGTTGTATATGCTGTGTAACTCTGATAGATGTTGTATGCTATGTACTATTTCATGTGATTAACATAAATTATTCGTTCTGCTGTTAAGATTCTATTGTTGTTTCTTTCTTTCTTCTTTATCTTTTCTCTTTTCTATCCCTTTCTTTCTTATTAATGATGCATCATTCCGTGGATTGAAGGGAGGGTCATTACAATAAGATTAGTTTTATATCATTGTCTTTATAGGGTTTTATAAAGGATATATTAAACTTTATAATTATTTTTAAGTGTATAATTGGGATATTATATCATTTTCTTTTAAAATTTAATAAGGAGAAGTTTAAATATTAATACACTTAAGACATTAATAAATATAAAACTAAATTTAAAATATAATATAAATATATATATATATATATTACATATTTATACAACATAAATGACAAATGTAAGCTAAAGATGATATGTAATTACAAGTGTAGGCTAAAATGTATCATGAAAATGACAAATGTGAGATAATTATAACAAGTGTCAATATTTTTTATCTCTTTCTTTTAGAAAAACAAAATAAACTAGCATGAAAATAAATCAAAGAAAAATTCAAAACAAAAACCAAACTCTTTCAAGTTTTCCAAACTGAAACTAAGCAATTCAAACTCAAAATCCAACAAGCAAATCAAGTTTCTAGATCAAACTCAAGCTTACTGTTCCAGTTATCAAACCATTTCCAGATTTTCAAAAGCCTACTCTGTTTAAACAAAAAATATGAGTAAACTAATCTTGTTTCCATAATTTTCCAAAATGCCTGTGAGTAAGACATCTATACTAATCTTATGACGACCTGGAATTTTTGAGCATTTGAAAATGGAATATTTAATTGATTTGAAATATTTAAAAGTTAATTTTTAACTTGAATTCAAATATCACTATTTTTTTGATAATTAAATTATTGAATTAAATAATTTGAAGTTGGGTAAAATATTGAATTTAGAGTTTCAAGCGTGTTAAAAATAATTTGAAGGCTTGTAAAATTTATATTGATAGTGTTGAAGATAATAAAAGTTTTGAAATTGAATTTTACACTGATTTGTTCAGTTTTGGAATTTTATCATTTTAAATTGAATTTAAAAATAGCCTTCCGAGGCATAGCCATGAAATTTGATGAAACAAGTTCCATTGGATCTGTATTATTGTATTATTATCGGATTTCAAATTTCGTATTGATCGGAGTTGTTGTGTGAGCGTGTATATATATAAACGCGTTGAAATTTATATCGAATTCAATATAATAACTGGTTCCAAAAACTATCTTCGCCAAACGATCGAATTAAGACTCGAAAGCTTTTCCATTGCGTTCCAAATAAGGGTATAACATTATAAACGCCTAGCGGCATGCCTTGTTAGGAGGCCAAGATTTTAATTGCATTTATCGAAACAATTTAAATTTAAATTTAAATTTGGTCAACATCAGCTGAAATTTATATCTATATCAATCCTTTTCTTCACTTCAACTTTTCTTTATTTCAAGGCACTGTAGCCTGATAATGTTGGCACGCTGTCTCCCTTTTTCAAAACATCGCAGTCTTCCTCGAAAAGATTTATGGCGATCTCTTTAAAATTCACAGAAATTATTTCTTTCCCAATTAAAAAGCAGGCAATCTCGTTCCCTTCCTCCATTTTGTTTTCAAAATCTTCATATGGTCGAGCAGTGAAATTAAATCCCAAATCGAATGGCCGTGCTCACTCATTTCTCTGAATCTACACGACGTCGTTGCAATGTGGGCAAGTACGGTTTAAGGGCTCGGCTGTTTCATTGATTTGATGCTGCTAGTGTTCTGTGTTCGTGGATTTTGGGCGGCGGTAGGTGAAGTGGACGGCGGAGTTTGGATCGGGAGATGTAGTCGTATTCATGGTCGAGGGGTTAGGGGGATGTCGACTTTGACTTGACAAGGAGGGAGCATAGCAGTTCGCATTGGTAGACGCGACCAAGCGATTGACGAAGGGAGCCGTTGTTTAGGGGTGCGGGGTTGAGCTAAGGCAGGGGGTTGCAAGGTGCGACTGCGTTCGACGGTGAGGTTAGGTTGGGTTCGGAGTCGCGATAGGGTGGCTCGAACACGCGTGGTAGGGCGAGCGACGAGGTGGTCTTCGTCTTCGACGAGGGAGGAGGTAGAGTCGCCATCGTTGACCGGCCCCTTGTTGGTAACCTCTGTTCCTTTTTCTTTCTCTTATGAGCACTTAAATTTGTGTGGAAAAGAATAAGTTGCTAACTCGTTAATATTTTAATTTGTTCAAAAAAAATAAAAAAATAATATAATTACTACAAGGTGAAATACGATTTTGTTTTAAATTGAATATGTATGTATGTATATATATAGGAAACAGTAAATATATGTATAGTAAGATTTTGAGAAAATATAGGAATCGTAAATTTTGTAGGGTTTATATAAAGATAAGATTTTTATTAAAAACCCATATAGCTTATTTTTATATGTAGTTTGAAAAAAAGGGAAAATAAATACGAAATACAATTTACTAATTTATTATAGTGGTTAAATTATTTGGTTAACTTATTTAATTAGTTTTAGTTACTAAAAGATTTTTTTTAAAAAAAATAAATAAATTTATTTAACCTAAATTTTTGTTGGTTAATTTATTTAAGAGGAAATTTAGTTTAAATTTATTTTTTGTTAAATAAATTTATTAAAAGAAATCGGTTTAAAATAAAATCATTGATAATTAAATTACCAAATGAAACATTGGTTATTCGATTATTTCGAATATTAATGAATTGTATAATTGGTTATACAAGGCCTGAAATCGGGAAGGAAACAAGCCCTTTGGATTGGATTGCAAATAAAATCAAAGGTGAGTTAATCTCACTCATCTGGTTTGATTTAAATTTAAATGCTTAAATTTAAATAATTAATTGATTGATTTGCTTTGGTGTGTTATATTATATATAGTAGTATAAAATATATCTTGGAATGATTGATTTTCCCGCAATATATAGCGGATGAGACCCTATGCGCCGCATAATAGCGGATGATATTATATTAATCCCATATACCACGATATTCCACCTCGAAGTGGAATTGGTATTTTATATTGTGCTAACATCTGTGGATGTAGGGAAACAGGTTGGAGGGATCCAACTGGATCCCTCAACATTTATTTAAATTATTTAATATTCTCTCTTGTGATTATTTGATATTCTATGATGAATTATATTGGAATATTGGATGCTATGTTTTGCTTGAATGCATTTCGGTACACTGAGTTATCAAGATATATAAATTGTACTTTTGGAAAGACAATAAAAGAGTGGAGTTTTAAGTAAAATAATTATAGCGAATTTAAATAAATTAAGAATGAATTGAAAAGAAATGGAAGTGATATTAAAATACTAATAAATAATTTCGAATATGAAAAAAAGGATTTTGATTAAACAGAAATTAATGAACTGTAAATTTAAGTGATATCATTAAAAGGAATAAAGAATTATTTTAAAATTCAAGGTTTAAATTTATTTAAAAGGAAAAAGAAGTAAATTGGGAAATCTAAAATTGGTATTTTCAGTTAAAAGTATTTTAAATCATAATTAAGGAATAAAATCTGAAGTTAATAGATTTTGGAATAAATGGAGTAAATTGGAAATTAATTTGGGAATTGATTTTAGTGTGTAAAATAGAGATTTTTAAAGGAAAATGTGGCCATGAAATTTATAAATTGGGTTTATAAAAGCAAAGTAATATATCAGTGGATATTTGAAGAAGAAAAAAATTCATGATGGGAAGTTATTAAAGGAATGGGAAAATTGTTTAAAAATAAATAGTGATTTATTTTTAAAGAATGTAAAGAGAAGTATATTTCCCTGGATAGCCAAGTGCGTTTTCAAAGTAAAATTTTAAATATAAGATAAAAGATGTTGTTTTAAAAAGCATGTTTTAGAAAATTTATTATCGCTAAATGTTTAAATTCTAAAGTAAGTATTTTTCATATCTATTATCGTAGTAATTATTTAAAGGTGACTTAGTATTTTGTTTTAAAGGAGAAAATCTAGTTTTATATTTTATAATGTGACCTTATTTTAAATATTTCTAAAGTATTATTTTTAATAAATTATTAAAGTAGGTTTTTCTAAATTTAAATGTTAAAGCATATTTTACAATAAAGTGTTTTTAAGTTATTTTAAAAATCTAAAGTTTTGTGCTTGGTGATTTCAGTGGAAATAGAAAATATTTGGGAAATTTATTCCGTAAAAGGAAGATAGTTTAAAACTGTTTTCAAAATGGTTCGAAAAGTGGAAATATATCTGGCGAAGATAGTTTGAGATAAATAAATAATTTGGGAAATTATTTATTTTCTGATGGATGTTTGTGAATGTTAATTTATAGTTAAATCACCGACTATCAATATTGGACAATGCGCTGATCGTTTCGAAGAGACCGGGACCGGATTAATTTCTCGAAAACCACTTCGATCCGGTTCGTACGTTTTCGTGGAAAAACGAGTTTGGATTCGAAGATGGAGCAATGAAGTGCAAGGGCAAGTCGCTACTAATCCTGAGGATTATTCCAAAATGGATGTAGTAGGAATAGTGCATTCGGTTCCGTTCGAACCCGGGACGGACTTGTATGGATGAATGCTTTCAGAACATCGTCAGGTGGATGATGAGCATTCTAAGTGAAACATTCTAAAAGGTAACGCTTAGCCTCAAGCCTCATCAACCGAGAATGACTGAAAATCAGGGGTTATGCAGCAAGGCTAGGTGGGTAGCACCCACTTCAGGGTGAGGTCATCCATGTCTAGATGTCCCTTTTTATTTCGGCTTAGTGGTATGGTTGCTGATCACAACCGTAGGGTGACCTTACTCGGGATTATCCAGCAAGGAATAGTCCTGGTCTTGTGTTGCAGGGGGTTGGGAGTGATCCTCGGTACAGTGATCTAGGCCACGTACCGTGACAGGTGGTACCCCGGTGCCTAATCATTAGTTGGAAATCCATTTTCCCTACGTGCCTTTTACTAGTTTTGTTTGTATTACCCACTTTGTGGCTAGTAGCTGGAATTTAATAATGTAAAAATTTCGGCTATTTTAATAAGTATTTGTATACAGACCATATTATACTATCAGAGGATTTTAGTAAAAAATGTTTTAGCTATCGTCAGGTAAAAACCCGACATGTTTATTTGTGACATGGTCTTACGAGATGCTTTTGTTTTCAAAAGAATTTTGAAACTTTAATAATCAATTTGAGTGTGGTTTTCTCACGCTGGTATTCCAGACTGACTCGCGTGTTATTTAACTATAATGCTCGGGTCAGACCGAGTATTATAGGATACAGGATATGATGCTGTGGAGCTCAGGAGACGAACTGGATGACGATACGTATTTCCGTACTTGATTATTGTTACGTCGTGTATCCAGTTGTATGTAATAAATGTGGAACTCTGATGATGCACTCTGATGATGTATGTATAAATATATATAGTATTTGCTTTTGGTGTAAAGATCTGTGATTATCTATTATATTTTATTCTGCTGCGATGGTTAGATTCTGATGTTGTTTTCTATCTTCTTCTTCTACATCTTCTTCTTAACCCCAAATGGTTCGCATTTCCGTTCATCTTGAGTTGATTGATGGAGGATAGTGTTGACTCAAGGGGTACAGATTTGCGGGTCGTTACAAATCTGATATGTTTTGATGCATATGAAATAATATTGTGAATAATGCTTATATGGATTTGATTTGTTGAAGTATAGATGAAATCTCTGCAAATATACATATATGCATGTCAGTGTATGGATAAAATTGGCCTCTGTTTAATTTCAATCAAAAAAATTCATATCTCACTACATAAATAGTTTCAGGTTATGATCTTTAAATGAAATGTGTTAGTTTTTACCTAATCCGACTTTTACAAATATTATTAAAGTATATATAGCATGAAATCTCACTGAAAAATGGAAAGATCAGAGAAATCAGTTCATGTCCGGAAAATCAATTGTTTAAAATCCATGTTTTGATTATATAGCTGGATTTTTTTTAAAAGGGATGATTTTTGGTGAAAGATATATGATTTTTAAGTTTGTATTTATGGAGGAGTTGCAAGATGAACGGAAAGGGGGTTTTCTTCGATTTCTGACGAACGGTGGGGAAATCGTGGGTCGGGTCTTTCCTCAAGCTAGCTAGTTAGTCGTAGACCATGAGAAAAATGGTGTTTGATTTTTCTAATTTGTGGATCGTCGGGACGAGTTAGGGTTTGGTCGCATGTTTCGTTTGGGTTCAATTCGTGGGTAAGGCCGGAGGATGAAAGGTGATAGAGCTATGCGCACCGAGGGAAATGATGAGGTAGGTTGCTGCGGCGCTCTAGGGGAAGTTTGTGAAGGCCGGCGGCGCGTGGTGGCGCAGAGAGGCAGGGATAGTGGTTCAACTTTGCTCATTGTTTGGGTCTTAGTTTGAAATTTCGATCTAGGTTCGAGCGAGGTGTTTTTAGTGTACTGATGGAACATAAAGGTGATAGGCATTTGGTTATGGATGCTCTGGGGTAAGGCGGCGTTCATCGGGACACGTGCACAGATACATGTGTGTGCATGGATGTATAGTTAAGAAGAGGTTAAAGTAACAGAAGAAGAGGAAGAAGGAGGGCTCAGGAATGATGGTGTTTTACTTGGGTTCGATCTTGAATCCGATCGGGTATAGGATTGTCTGGCTTCGGCAAAAGATAGTGTGGGCTCGGGTCTGTACCGAAGTATTTTGCATATTTGAGGGTAGATAAATAAATCAGGTTTATAAGCAAAAGTTACTTTGTCATTTTCAAATATAAAATATAGGTCTAAATGTTTTATCTTGTATTAAATTAAGATCTTTGGGTAATTATAGACTAATTAAACTAATGAAGTAATTAGAGAAAAAAATTAACTAATTAATGATTAAGGATTAATTAGTTATAATTGAGGTTTATAAATTAATTAATTAGAGATTAATTAATTGTTTGTTAGAGATTAATTAATGAATTAGAGATTAATTAATTGTTAATTGGAGATTAATTAATTGTTAATTAGAGACTAATTAATTGTGAATTAGAGATTAACTAATTGTTAATTAGAGACTAATTCATTTTAATTAGAGATTGATTAATTATTAATTAGGGATTAATTAATTGGTAATTAGAGATTGATTAATATAAGTAATTACTTGAAAAATAATTACTTAATGTAAAGGATTAATTTGTTAAGGGTAAGTAATTTAATCAGTAATTAAAGGCTAATTAATTATTAGAGGGCAATTACTTATTAATTGAAGGTTAGTTAATTAAGGATAATTAACCAATGAAATAATTACTTGATGAAAGTAATTATGGATAATTAATCCAAATGGATAATTAAAGAATGAGTAATTAATGGTTTGTAATTAATTAATGTTAAGTAAGCAAGATTTAAAAGTGGTTGAAGTAATCAATTTATTTAAATTAATTAGAAATGGTGTGATTAATCTTGCTTATGAATGATTAGATTATATTAAATGCCTTGAATTGGTTGATATCTTTGATATGAGATGTTTTGTGATATGATATGTTTTGGTTGAACAGAGATAATGCGGTTATCCATCGATGATGAATTGCTGTGTAAAAGTGACATTCTGTATCTAAAAATTGAATTGTATTCACCTGAATAACTTGGGTTAAGATGACATTCGATTCAAAGAGACGGGGTCGGGCATCAGTAAATACCTGAAACCATTTCAATTTGTAATACAATAATTCTTTATAGTTTTGATATGTGAAATCAACAGGCTAGAGTGGAATAATTTAAGTAAACTGGACATTGAAACTATATAGTGGTACTTGGGATTGATTTGTGAAATAAGTATGGATATAACAAATTAAGATCTCGTAGTGAAGCACGAGTTGCCCCAGGTTATCAAGTAAGTTTTATGTATTAGTATTTCATGTTAGATGGGTTTAGTGACGCTAGTTGCCAGCCTGACCCGGGTATTACTTTGATGTAATGCTCGAGTCAGACCGAGTATTACAGATTTTCAGGTTAGGATGTTCTAGAGCTCAAGTGGCGAGCTGGATGGCAGGAACGTATGGAGTTTACCACTGTGTGTAGAATTGTATTGATAGTTGTCTGGGACAAGTTGATATAACTGTCTAGTCCATTTGTAAATGGTTGTAACTTTGATGAATTGTATGTAACTGACAATTACAGCTTTTCTTGTAAATGCTATTATTTGATATTATATTTTGATCTGCTGTAAAAATGTGAGATTCTGTGTTTTGTTTTCTGTTCTTCTTCTACCTTCTTCTTCTTTTATTTAACAATCTTAAATTTCCGACGTTCGATTGCTCGGCACTTCTACAGTGAATCTATGAATGTCGAATCTTCGAGCTCGAAAATTTTGGGCCGTTACATTAGGCATTAATTGCTTTACTGTATTTATTTAAATTGGATGTATGGATGCTATATCTAAAGAAAACTTGTGATTATTTATTGTGTTGACTTGTCCAGAAAATGTTTAACGATTTTGATCGATATGTAGGACGTCATGTTATCGATAGGAGTTCCTAGACATCAAATGAGACATTATGAGAAATAAATAATTTGAAAATTTGTAAAATATTTGAGTTAAAATAATTTAAAATGATATTTTAGCCATTGAATAAATTATGAGAAGTGGAGTGCATGGCAAGATATTGTTGATATTCTATGTAATCAACCTTGCGGCCAAGTAACAAAATGAATCACCAAAATTCATGGCTAAATATTATTTTATACAATAAGATAAGTTAAAGAAAACGTTTTGAAATTTAGAATTGGTTTATATTAAAATTAAATGGAAGTTAGATGGAATTTTTTTATACATACAGAGAGAATAATTTGAAACCCGCTTTCATTTATGAATTTAATATTCAAATTCTTTGATTTGAATAAGTAGATTATTATATATAAGTCTTAATTTATAAGAAGTTAAAGTAAATTGGTTAAATTATTATGTAAATAATATTGGAATTCCAAAATAAGAAATTAAAAAAAATCTAATATTTTGATGAGTTGAAATCTAAGAGATGGATTATATAAATAGGATTTGGTACAAATAATTACCGTAAGAAGCTATTTATTCTTTTGGTAAATGTAAATTTTAAGAAGAATCATCGGAAGTAATAATAGAAATTTTGAGATTAAAGTCAAATTTTTTGTATTAAAGGCTTAATCAAATAGATGTCTTTTGTTGACAAGTGAAGATCTTGCCTTAGTAGACTTACGAAGAGCAGTCATTTATGTAGATAAGTGAAGCGCTTATCTTTATTATGTCACATGCGAAGCGCAACCCATAAACCTTTTGTATGTTTGATGGTTGTTATGATTTGAGTTGATTTTCATTTTGGTTGTGATAATTATTGAATTTGGCATAACAAACTAATGAAGATGTCCCAAATTTAAACAGCTTTTCCAAAATAATAGTGAGATTATAAAAGTTCTTTTGCAAAGCAAGAGAAGAGATTTTATAAACGAGTTTGAATTTTTGTATGAGGAAATGATTTATACCAAATGAAATATTCTTTTTAATCATAGGAAGTCTGTGAAGATTGTTGAATTAAATATTTATTGAAGAAAAGAAAATTTTATTGGTTTGGACATATATGTAACTTGTTTGATGACGAGTTTTCTATCGATTTCGAAAATCGCCCAAAAATATTATAATAAAATAATTGCAAACGCACGACGTACAATTCTAGTACATGGCGAGTACGGGTCTTTCAACAAGGAATTGAAATGATTTAAAAATCCTACTCAATCAAATTAAACAAAGCTTAAGATTGTTTTAAGCTAAGAAATAGCTAGAACAAAAGCGATTGAAAATACGAGATTAGAAAATAATTTAAGGGCAAATCCACACTTTTTCTCTTACATAAATCAACACAGAACCAATCCATCATCTCTCATTTTAATCTAAGTAGAACTAGTGATGTATTTATCATAAGCATGGTCTATTTATGTTATTAATTAACATAACTTAAACCATCAAACTTTAATACAGCGACTAAAACTACTTGTTAATTGTCATGAAAATGAATATGAAACTAAAATAAAATCTATTTTAAGCATGATCTATTTACTATTTTTTAATAGTAACATAGATCATCAAATTTCGATTCTATAAATTCCATGATTGAAACTAATTAGTAAGATAGTGACGCAAATTGTTTTTATGTTGGATTGAGCATAGCCCATTTATGATTAGAAACACAACATAGGCTGTCAAATTCCCTAATAAGCTTACGTCAAAATAAACTTTTCATGAAGCATAAAAGAGATCATAAATCATAAAAACGTTGAATTTACATGAATTAGAGAGCTTCATTACCCCTAAATTGATGGGGTTAAGCTACTCATTTTTGTTATCATTTCAACGCATATAGATTGCAACATTAATATGCAAAGAAAGTAAGAGCTAATGAAAATAGAAAAGTGAACTAAACTACTTGCATAAAAATAAAATTAAGCTAAGTGCATAAAAAAGAAAACTAATCTACTAAGATGAAAATGAAGAAAGCATGTAAAAAAAAAGAACACAAAATGAAAGAGCATGTTGAAAAAGAAAGAAGCTTAGAAAGTCATTTTATTTCTCATTTGATTTGAGGCCACAACTTGCAAAATATGATAAGTTAATATAAAAATTAAAAACTCCACTACAAGAACATAAGAGGGGTATTTATATATATCTAAAACGCTAATCCTTATTTTAGGGGACTACCCAAAACACTCCTTAGGAAATGTGGCTACCAAGTTATCGTTAGCATGAATTTATCCTCCATTAAGTGTGCATGTGCTTTAATCTTCGCTAACATATGCATTAGCTCTTAATAGTGGATCATGGTAAGTGGGTAGGTGGGGTCCTTCATGATTACATGAATTCATTTATTTCCATCTTCATTTGCCTTCTTCTCTTGTGTATGCATATCTTCATGAATGCTTCTTCATATTTCCATCCAAAATTCCTAGAATTCAAACTAAAGTGTGCAAAAAATATTCTCCAAAATGAATATATGCACAAAATTATGATTTTCCCTCTGAATGAAGAAGAATGAACGATGATTTGATGAAAATTTGGATTTTTGGTACGAACATGTAAAAATATCCAATTACGACATTTATTTAAATAAAAGTAGATTAAATATCGAAGTAAAAATATGCATATTTACGTGCATATCAAATACCCCCACACTTATCTTTTTATTCGTCCTCGAATAAAATAAAACTAAGACAAATCCGTTTTCATAGGAAACACCATTGCATTGAGCATATGCAACTAGCCGTTAAACCTCTAGGTATCTCTAGTAGGACGAGTGTTGTCTCGTGAAGGTTTTCAGCGTATACTACCCACAAAATCCAAATGCAACGTGAAAATTTTCCTAAATGCAAGATTTATTTACAAAAAGATGAATGCATGTTTTTGAAAATATTTACAAATGAATAATTTACTTTTAAATTAACACGAATAAGTTAAATATATATTCTGGTCATTATTAAGAAATTTAAGTCCTTTTACTCATCAAAACTTCCAATAAAAAATAAGTTATCATCACAATTGGACTTGAGCATAGCTAGTTATTTCGGTTGATAACATAGTGCAACAATGAAATGGATCCTTAGTTGATTATCAAAGTTTTTCAAAGTGGTATTTTCATTTCTTTTGAATAACAAGTCAAATCAAATAAGTGAAAATTGTGCTTGGATTTCAATTGCTTACTCTCTCTTTATTTGAAAATTTTATTAATATTAACAATATTTACATATGCCTAACTCAGAAAACTAAGGCCAGATATACCACCCATACACTACTTGTGGGCTTACATAAGGGGAATACAGAGCATGGCGCGTGAACACGCAAGTGTGTACACCTATCGACTGTAGGCGTTGTTAATGAATTTTTTTATATAAATACACCTAACTCAAATAAACTAAGGCCAAATATACCGATCATGCACTGCCTTCCGGGCTTACGTGAGAAGAGTACAGAGCATGGAGAGTGTACACACATGCATGTGAACACATGACTCTAGTTGTTTCTTATTTTCATAGAAACCATTTTTTTTAATGTTTTTATATATATTTTCTCTTTTTTTTGTTGTTTTTTAAGAGAGAGTCATGCAAAATCATCTTAGCATCATTTAACTTAGAAGATCAAAAATATTATATCCTTTACTTTAAATCAACCATTCTTTTAAACAAAGATTTACAATTAGGATATACTTCAGAATTAACACCCATGAACCTTCCTATATACTAGTTAAATCATAGTTACTTGTAATCAAACTTTATATTTATTTTTGTTGAGACAAATAAATTTTCAGAAATTTCAACTTAATAAACAAAAACACATGTTTATCCTATAGCGTTTCTTCAAAAGTAAATCAATATGCTAAAAAGGAAATTTTTTGGCCTTTTTTTTAGTTTTTTTAGTTTTGAGTTCTGGAAAGAAAATGCAAAAAATAAACCATGAAAATCAAAAATGAAGATAAGAACCCTCCCCACACTTAATTTTGACTATGTCCCCACAGTCAACCCAAGTGAAAGGAGAAAAATAAAATAAAAGTACGACATATGTAACGACCCGCCGCTCTGACCGCCTCTAGTCGGTAATTAAACCAACTAGAAACGTTCAAAATGACGAATTGTTAGTCAGTTTATAAAGTTTAAACAGAATCAGCCACAGAATCACAGAATAATCATAATATTATTCATAATTGAACTTTTCTTACATACATATATCAGAGTTTGCACAATGCATTAAATTTTTATACAGCGGAATATATCTTTTTAGAGTACAAAGAAAAATTTTACTGAAAACTTTAGTAGAGTGCTTTAATCCCCCTCTCTCTAACTTCGCGGCCTGAAAATCTTCAAGCTGTAAAAATACTCGGTCTGACCCGAGCGTTAATTGCAAAACACAAAAACACTCGAGTCAGGATTAATCTTAACTCAAGTAAATAAATTTGCAATGAACTGAATAAAATGGATCACATGAATCAATTCAAAATCTATTATGGATTTTCATATTAACAACTTTAATTTTTTTTTTTAAATCTGTCTATCACGTGTGGCTGCAGTACACACGTGTACTTTGCACACATGTGCACTGCCTCGCCAACACGCGTGCGTGGCCAGCAAGAGTAAGTGTGCAAGCACGACTTCAACAAACTAGACAATGCACTACGCAATGTACCACAAGTCCAAACCAGATGCACAATGCACTAAGCATTGAATTAGTGCACAAATGAAACACATCAGAGACGACACAGTAGCAAACAAACATGCAGCAGCAACATTAAATGAGACAGTGTCATGGAGCATCAAATATTAGCAGATGGAATGTGCCACTTAAATTCCAAAATGAAATCATTGGAGATGAACATATAAAAATTAATATGGCAAGGCAGCAGCACTTCTGCAACTGTTGGTTCTGACTAAAATTGTGTGACATCTTTCAGTTATTTGTTAAGTCTATAAAAGGAGGCAATAATGATTTGCCTGTAGAAACATAAAATTACTTCGTGCATGCTAGCACAGACCTTTTGGTTTGGACTTCAAGTTTTGTATTTTTGCATTTTCAGTATGTATTTTAAAAAAACATGGAAGAGAAGCAGAAAGTGGAAAAATCATAGCCATTACAACAAAAGGGAAAATAGTAAAAGGGGAGAGATCTTTATGTTTTCCAAAATGCAGAAATAAGAATAAGTGATATTCAATTTTTAAATGACAGCACTGTAACTAAAAAAAAACTCAAATGCATGGAGCATGGCAGCAAGTACAAGGTACAGGCCGCAGTTTTTTTTTTTTTTTTATAACATAGTGCAAACAGCACTGTCGAAGACTATCAAAGGAAGTGGCTCAGAAATGCCAAAGCCATGAAAACATAAACAACAACAAGTGCAAGACCCACTGCACAAATGACACAACAGAAGTAATCAAGGATATCTGCAAAATTTGATACAACAAATCAAACTGCAGTCATCATAAAGGCACAAAGGCACAAAGGTCATACTCAAACCAAAAGAAAACTCAGTGACAATCAAATGCAATGTAACAATGTCTTGCATACATATGAATCAATTTCATATGTACAACAACATCTAAACAATGCAACCTGAACCCGCAACTCAAAAATGCAAGTCGAAGCTGCAAAACAAATCCAACTACAAGTAGACACTGCATAAACATGTATACATAACATGTATGACAGCAAAAACTCAAACCAGGCCTATAAAATGACCAGAGCAGGTTTCATAAAAAAAAAATCATAGTTCAGTGAAACTCAAATGCAAAATAATTAAATGGTCTAATGGTTACCAGGCATGGGACAAACATGCCAGTTTAAATTCATAATGCAATTGTTTGCAAACAGTTTCCAAGCAAGATATTCAGTAGCATCTGTACTTATCAATTTGAAATTAAGGTAGCTTCTGTTCTTATCAATTAAAAAAAACAAAACCAATTATACAGTGTGTTATCTGTTCCTATCAGTTTAGAATTCAAAGTAGCCGAGCAACTGAAAACCACCAATCATCAAAACACAGCATGCCAATTAACCCAGCAGATGACAACGAACAACCCCCAAATTCATAGTATGAAATCAAGCACGTATCTGTTCTTATCAGTTACAGTTCAAGAAATCGAGCAAGTGACTGCAAAAGCCCCAAATCATAGCATGCAATTAACCGAGCAATTGATAACCAATAACCCCCCAAAACAGTAGCATGCCACCCAAAATTCAATGCAAACAAATCTAAATACTTGCATTAAAATAAATCGTGAGCCAAAAGACTCACCTTTCACTGAAATGAAATGGAGCCGAAGCCCTAATTTCTCAGATCGAAGAGCACGCGATTCAATATTGAAGCCGAAGCCCTAGCTGATGAAGGCGAAGAGATGACGATTACGCGGCCGCCATTTTTGTTTCCTTTTTCTTTTTCTTTTTCTTTCGTATGAATGAATAATGGGAAGAGGGGTAGGGTTATAAAATAGAAGAGAAGAACGTGATTTTGGCGTGATAAAAGGCATGGAACACGGCATGTATTATGGGTATGGAGGAATGCTCAAAGTAAGGTAATGTTTACTTCTTTTTTTTTTTATTTTTTTTTTATTTTTTTTTATTTTATTTTATTTTCTCTTTTAAATTTAATTAGTTTTTGTTAAAATTATGTTGTAAAAAATCTTAACTAGTATATATTCTTTATTTATTTTATTATATATATATATTATATATTTTTTTATTTATTTTCATATTTTAAATCCAAATTATTTTTCTAAATCATTAATCCAAATTTAAAATATAAGTTCAATATTAAATTTCAACTTCAAAGTCAAAATTCAAATTTCTATTCAACTTTTAAATAGATTAAATTCTAAATTTTAATCACCAATTCATTCTGAAAATTTGAAATTTAAGTCAAATTATCATTTAAATATTTAAAATAAATTAAATATTTACAAATTAAATTGTTCAAAATTTAAGATCGTTACAGTCTCCCCTACTTAAAAGAATTTCGTCCCGAAATTATAAGTTAGGAAAAAAAAACGATTGCTAAAATCTCACCGATATTTTATATCCTACATAATTTCACTCAATTTCAAACTCATAAATAAATATAGGATTCATTCCATTAATTTCATTTCACTAGTTTTATTCATCGATTTCAATAATCAAGACACAAAAGTCTTTCACTAATTCTTTTGATTTACAAAACTCAGATTATTAAACTTGAAATCTTTCATGCTAAATATTTGCATAATATATCTTATCCAAAAGCTGTGGATTTTCAAGATATTTAAAAAGATCTTCTTCCTTAATTCATTAAGTTAGAATTATGTAATTCTAATTTCAGATTATTGATTTTCTATTCAAAGTTTTGAAAATACTTGATAACTCAAAGTTTAACAAGTCCATCGTCGTTCTCACAGACTTTAGGCATACGCTGGCCAGGCGCAAGACTAAAAATCTCCAAGTACTAAACATACTTGCTTCAACTCCCAGTGAAAATACTTAAAAATCTTTTAAAAATTCTTTTAAAAATGGATATGGAAAACCCGTTCCCCCATGGATCACAGTCACCCGGCGGTTCCGCTACTATCTCAGTAGAATCGCTTGTAACTTAGATTTCTCATCACTCCTGAATTTCGCCATGGTTGTCGCCTTAGATCGCGGTCCACACGGCGGTTACGCTACTATCTCAGTAGAATCGCTCGTAGCCTTAGGCATCACGCCCCTCGAATTACGCTTCGGTTCCCAGATCGCAGTTTACTCGGCGGTTGCGCCACTATCTCAATGGAATCACTTGTAACTTTAGGTATCACACCCCTCGAATTACGCCAGCATCAATCACATAATCCCAACACGATGGGATATCAAATCAGTCCCATTGGACATTCCACTAAGGGAATTCTACGTAGCTACGATTTACAATGGACACTCCACCGAGTTCCAATCACCTTCACACATAATAAATTGGAAGGTACATTTCCATATCCTCAGTTTTTAGAAAACATATGTCATATACATATAGTACTTCATTCACATTTCGTACTTATCATATCTATGTAAACCTACACAAGATGATTTTTTTCTAAACTGATAGTTTTCGATCATATTCACATATATAAGTTACGAAAACTCATTTCACATTCACAACAAATAGAGGATTCAAAATTTTCCATCACGTTTAAAATTTTCCTCTCAATCGATTTGAAAATTTAAGGTTATCTCAAACCAAATTCACATTCACAATCCAATTCATTATCGATTTCACATTCGATTTGGATTTCACGTTACATCGTCAATTCTCAACACATAATTGATGTCTATCGATATATAACCTCTAAGCTCGTACGTCTCAGAGAAGGGTGTTAAGCTAAAAGAATAAATTCTCCGCCACCACAGATATATATTTAATAGAGATCAAATGATATGTCATCAATTCACAACATTAGACATACAATCCCAATCGACTATCCAAAATTCAAAGCTGAACTTATATTGTTTTTGGTGTCAAAGTTAAACTCAATTTTAACTAAAGATTCAATCCTTTGAAAACTTCCAAGTTGAACTAATTGTTCAAATTTCTCAAAATAATATCTTTACAAGATATATAATTTTCACACTTAGCCATTTGAAACTAATTTCAAATATTCATTTTTCAATTTATCTTTAAAAGATAAAATTTCAAACCTTTCATTTCACATTGGAAAATATTTCCATACTTATTCAATAATAAGTAATTCACAAATTCTTTCATTTTCAATATTTTGAAAATATTCAATATACTTGAATCAAAATTAAGTATATATTTTCATTCTTTAAGGAAATCATTCTTTTAATCACATTTATTTGAGTTAAAACGAATGTTACGTAAAACATCGTTACGACAACTCAAAATCACTAGTATAGGGATTCGGATTTAAGATAGATATATAAATCCCAATACTATCAACAATATTTCCTTCCGGAAACCATTTACTATAACAATAGTGTTATAGTCCACCATTTCCTTAATTTTCTCGAAAACGTCTATTTCAACAATTGAATGTTGAAATCTATGTATTCGATAGTTAATGCATTTTAAAACATCTTTAAAACTATTAACTTTTCAACTTCACTTACTTCATAGTTTGAATTCCTCATACTTTTCACAATATCAGTTTTAAACCGATTTCAAACTTTTCAATATTAAGTTTTTCACTTAATTTAATTTTCCACACGTTTAAATTTCAAATTCATCACTGAATTTATTTAAACCTATTATAGATTATCGTGTTGACAACTTCAAATTTGGAATTCAAATTCTATTTGAACTTTGCATTTACTTTCTATTTCAAAAATAGTCAACTAGTTCTTTAGTAAATTGTTCATCAATTTAGCTCCATTTAATTCATATTTCCACGTTAACCATTTTAGACAATAGTCTAAACTTGAAATATAAACTTCTCATCAAAGTAATTTGATTCATACAGTTAAATCAACAATTAAATTTCATTTCATAATATCACTTCTCAAAATGCTATTCGATTAAAATATTTTCTCCATACGAAATTTTACATAGCTTAATACTTTTAAAAGACGTTCACAGAAGATTGTGGATTACAAAAGATAGTATTACAAAATATATCGATTGGTTTAAGATTCAGAATAATTAAGGACTAACGACTTCTTGTCCGATAGTAGGCATCTTTGCCAAACTTTCATCTTCGGATGACACTACTTCATATTGTGTTAAAGGAGGATTAACACATTCAAAATCCACATGTCCCCATTCCTTACAGTTATTGCAATAATACGAGATGTTTCCATCTTTATCTATCACCCTAACACTTTTCGCTCTAGCTGGTCGGGCTATAGCTTGCTCTCCCCGTTGTCTTTCGGTGCAGTTTCTGGCTATATGTCCAGTCTGACGACAATGGTAGCAGATTGTCAATCTATCGACGAGTAAATTGAGTACGCACTTTTTCCTTTTCACTTTAGGACAATGACTAAGAAAATGCCCTCTCTCCTGACACTTAAAACACACAATCTCCTGACGAGCGAACCGGTCATCCACATTCCTTTTCTTTCTTCTCTCTCGGCACTGACGGGCATAATGTCCCTTTTTATGACATCGATAGCAAATAACCTCATCATATGGACCAGGTGCTTGCCTTTCAGTGAATCTCCTTTCAATTTCCGCACGGGTCGCTTCTGCTTCTCTACGAGCAATTGCTCTTCGTTCACGGCGTGCCGCTTTTTGTGCTTCGGTTTTCGCCATTATAATTAACAAGGTGTTTTCGAAGTTTCCTATCAATATTCGCAATCCTTTATTAGCAGAGGTTGGATTATTCAATCATTCTCCCTAAAACATATCTGTTTTATTCACTAATATATTCACTGTCCAAAATCGTGAATATACTTTGTCAACCAATTTCATCATTTCTATAACTTATTTTTATTTTTAAAGGATTACCCACTGTCCAAAATCGTGGATATATCTCCTTTAATAAGCTATAACAAATTACTCATCAAATTCAATTGATCTCGAATTTATAAACAATCTTTACACATTCCATTTCTATTTATAAAATTTCGATTTATAAATCTTTTTATTAATTCAATTCAATTCAATTTATATAACTCAGTTATATACCCAAAGATTCATATTATAAGTTAAATACTTATAATTCATTCATTTACCAATTCGTTCTTTACAACAGTTGAAAATAATTTCTCAAAAGAATTCAGAATCAAATTCTCAAGTTATAGTTCAATATTCCACTTGATTATAACCAAATTGACATGTCATTTTATTTCACAATTATTACTCGAAATATTCAAGTTATTTGATTTAAACCAATTTAAACCAATTTACTAATTTATAAGTTCACTTTACTCATATTTCATTTTTCATAAATCTCAATAATTCGATAATGAGTTTCTGAACGATTGAAACTCAAATCTAACGAGACCTCACCGAATAGAACTATCGCAAACCTAAATTTAGAGAGGGGAATTTTCAAAATAATTTTAATTTTCAAAATACCTTTCGTTTTAAAGATAATAATTTTATACTTCTTTTAAATTTGAAAAGCACTTTCTTTATAGTGGTTCTAGTAACTATTCGTATTAACCATCATAAACTGAGCTTTGAATAAACCAAAGCTCTGATACCACTTTTTAACGACCCGCCGCTCTGACCGCCTCTAGTCGGTAATTAAACCAACTAGAAACGTTCAAAATGACGAATTGTTAGTCAGTTTATAAAGTTTAAACAGAATCAGCCACAGAATCACAGAATAATCATAATATTATTCATAATTGAACTTTTCTTACATACATATATCAGAGTTTGCACAATGCATTAAATTTTTATACAGCGGAATATATCTTTTTAGAGTACAAAGAAAAATTTTACTGAAAACTTTAGTAGAGTGCTTTAATCCCCCTCTCTCTAACTTCGCGGCCTGAAAATCTTCAAGCTGTAAAAATACTCGGTCTGACCCGAGCGTTAATTGCAAAACACAAAAACACTCGAGTCAGGATTAATCTTAACTCAAGTAAATAAATTTGCAATGAACTGAATAAAATGGATCACATGAATCAATTCAAAATCTATTATGGATTTTCATATTAACAACTTTAATTTTTTTTTTTAAATCTGTCTATCACGTGTGGCTGCAGTACACACGTGTACTTTGCACACATGTGCACTGCCTCGCCAACACGCGTGCGTGGCCAGCAAGAGTAAGTGTGCAAGCACGACTTCAACAAACTAGACAATGCACTACGCAATGTACCACAAGTCCAAACCAGATGCACAATGCACTAAGCATTGAATTAGTGCACAAATGAAACACATCAGAGACGACACAGTAGCAAACAAACATGCAGCAGCAACATTAAATGAGACAGTGTCATGGAGCATCAAATATTAGCAGATGGAATGTGCCACTTAAATTCCAAAATGAAATCATTGGAGATGAACATATAAAAATTAATATGGCAAGGCAGCAGCACTTCTGCAACTGTTGGTTCTGACTAAAATTGTGTGACATCTTTCAGTTATTTGTTAAGTCTATAAAAGGAGGCAATAATGATTTGCCTGTAGAAACATAAAATTACTTCGTGCATGCTAGCACAGACCTTTTGGTTTGGACTTCAAGTTTTGTATTTTTGCATTTTCAGTATGTATTTTAAAAAAACATGGAAGAGAAGCAGAAAGTGGAAAAATCATAGCCATTACAACAAAAGGGAAAATAGTAAAAGGGGAGAGATCTTTATGTTTTCCAAAATGCAGAAATAAGAATAAGTGATATTCAATTTTTAAATGACAGCACTGTAACTAAAAAAAAACTCAAATGCATGGAGCATGGCAGCAAGTACAAGGTACAGGCCGCAGTTTTTTTTTTTTTATAACATAGTGCAAACAGCACTGTCGAAGACTATCAAAGGAAGTGGCTCAGAAATGCCAAAGCCATGAAAACATAAACAACAACAAGTGCAAGACCCACTGCACAAATGACACAGCAGAAGTAATCAAGGATATCTGCAAAATTTGATACAACAAATCAAACTGCAGTCATCATAAAGGCACAAAGGCACAAAGGTCATACTCAAACCAAAAGAAAACTCAGTGACAATCAAATGCAATGTAACAATGTCTTGCATACATATGAATCAATTTCATATGTACAACAACATCTAAACAATGCAACCTGAACCCGCAACTCAAAAATGCAAGTCGAAGCTGCAAAACAAATCCAACTACAAGTAGACACTGCATAAACATGTATACATAACATGTATGACAGCAAAAACTCAAACCAGGCCTATAAAATGACCAGAGCAGGTTTCATAAAAAAAAAATCATAGTTCAGTGAAACTCAAATGCAAAATAATTAAATGGTCTAATGGTTACCAGGCATGGGACAAACATGCCAGTTTAAATTCATAATGCAATTGTTTGCAAACAGTTTCCAAGCAAGATATTCAGTAGCATCTGTACTTATCAATTTGAAATTAAGGTAGCTTCTGTTCTTATCAATTAAAAAAAACAAAACCAATTATACAGTGTGTTATCTGTTCCTATCAGTTTAGAATTCAAAGTAGCCGAGCAACTGAAAACCACCAATCATCAAAACATAGCATGCCAATTAACCCAGCAGATGACAACGAACAACCCCCAAATTCATAGTATGAAATCAAGCACGTATCTGTTCTTATCAGTTACAGTTCAAGAAATCGAGCAAGTGACTGCAAAAGCCCCAAATCATAGCATGCAATTAACCGAGCAATTGATAACCAATAACCCCCCAAAACAGTAGCATGCCACCCAAAATTCAATGCAAACAAATCTAAATACTTGCATTAAAATAAATCGTGAGCCAAAAGACTCACCTTTCACTGAAATGAAATGGAGCCGAAGCCCTAATTTCTCAGATCGAAGAGCACGCGATTCAATATTGAAGCCGAAGCCCTAGCTGATGAAGGCGAAGAGATGACGATTACGCGGCCGCCATTTTTGTTTCCTTTTTCTTTTTCTTTTTCTTTCGTATGAATGAATAATGGGAAGAGGGGTAGGGTTATAAAATAGAAGAGAAGAACGTGATTTTGGCGTGATAAAAGGCATGGAACACGGCATGTATTATGGGTATGGAGGAATGCTCAAAGTAAGGTAATGTTTACTTCTTTTTTTTTATTATTATTTTTTTTTATTTTTTTTATTTTATTTTATTTTCTCTTTTAAATTTAATTAGTTTTTGTTAAAATTATGTTGTAAAAAATCTTAACTAGTATATATTCTTTATTTATTTTATTATATATATATATTATATTTTTTTTTATTTATTTTCATATTTTAAATCCAAATTATTTTTCTAAATCATTAATCCAAATTTAAAATATAAGTTCAATATTAAATTTCAACTTCAAAGTCAAAATTCAAATTTCTATTCAACTTTTAAATAGATTAAATTCTAAATTTTAATCACCAATTCATTCTGAAAATTTGAAATTTAAGTCAAATTATCATTTAAATATTTAAAATAAATTAAATATTTACAAATTAAATTGTTCAAAATTTAAGATCGTTACAACATATATTTACATGAAAATGAAAGAATTATTATTTACACGACATCATAAAATATACCGTTAAAGAGTAATTGAAACGGTCTTCCAAAGACCAATTTATTTGTCTCGTCATGTATGAGAGACATAACTTAAACATAGAAAACCAAACGATAAAAGACTTCAAAGTTAAATGTTGATTTGGAAAAACAAATATCATTTTAAAAATCATATGATTTGTTTTATTTTCAACGATTTTTAGGGAAGATAGAACAATTGATTGAAGTTCACGTTTATTTTCACCAAATTGAAAATCAAGCTTATCATTGAAAACTTCTTCAGACTTATTGATTTCAAAATTAAAATGGTGATTTAAATTTTCCCCTTTAGAATTCAACAACTCATCTTCAAAAAGTCCAAAAAATTTATGTTAACCAAATTCGTCTTCCATTGTTGAGTTATTCCCAACTTCATTGCATGTATCATGTTCAAAATCCAAAGTCGTTGTATTCAATTTTTCAATATTGGAAAAATGAAGATCGAATTTTAAATTTTGTTCTACACTCTCAAAATAATTGAAATCTATCTCAATTACCGCATTTTCAACAACTTCATTAAGATTTTCATTTTCAATTTCAAAAGTTTTTATTTCAAAATCGTCAATTTTGGTAAAAGATGATTATTATTTGACTCGTCACACGTTAGGATTTGATTATGTTACCCACATTGTTTCATGTAGGTTTCAAACAACAAATCCATGTGATTTTTGTGAATTTCATCCATTTTTTCAAAAAAAATCAAATTTTTAAGTTTTAATTTGAAAATTTGAAATTTGAAATTCTTGAGAACAAAAATTATTCATTGCACCATAATCGAAATTATTCTCATTGCCAAAATCATTTAAAAAGTGGTTTGCATTTCCATTTTGACTTTGAAATTCATTTTGGAGTTCAAAATTGTATTGGCATGAGTTATAATCGAAATCATATGAATTTTGAAGTGAATTATATTTTTGATTATTTTGAAAACTTTGACTTGAGTTATTGCACAAATATGAATTACATAAATCATTTGTCCTTTGATTTTTTTGTGTAGAGATTTCAAGTAAAGACGAAATAGTTTTAATACTCTTTTCAAGAATTGAGGGTTGCTCACTATTTTGAGAATTTTGTTCTTCAAAATCCAAATTGTTTATACAACAGTTGTTATTAAAATATCCATAAGAATTTGATGTGAAATTATATGGATTATTCTGATTTTCACAATTATTGTAATATTTCGGGGAGTAGGGAAATTCCGACATTTTCAAAAATGTTTTTTTATAAAGGAAAAGTATTTACCAAAAGGAATTTATTTTTCAAAAGGAAAATATGATTTTGTTTTTTTTGATGTTCAAATATTTTTTTTTATTTAGATTAGAAAATTTCAAAGGAAAATATATAAAAAGAATTCATTTTGATTAAAAAACAAAAAAACTAAGTTTAGGATTTTTTTTAGTTTTGGATTTTGAATTTATTTTTAAATATGCATAAACTAATGTAGCTAAATGAATTCATTGATTTAACTACAAATTTTCTATACTCAACAGCTCCCGACCCAAAATTGTATAATCACACTCTGTCTTAATCCAACAAAATATTTCTTAGCTAGGTAACGGACTCATTGCACCATGAACCACCGTGGTAATGCAATCGAAGGTTTAAGTACCTTCTAAGAAACAATCACTATAATATTTAGGAATCATCGTAATATTTATAAATGGTTATTTCTCTGTCGTAGCTTAGACACCAAGAATATAAATTGTCGAAAGAGGACAACTTATCAAGAAACAATTTAGCCATAGGTGAGCTCGTGACCCCCTTAAGTCCGAAGTCTAACCGCTATTAGTAGCCAAAATTCTATGATGAAATGCAATTAATGGAGCAAGGAAGGGGTGATGAAATTCCCCACCTTATGTGGATTTGGGTGCTGCCTTTAAAAAATAAAAAAAGATGAGATGAATGCAAATCAGAAATTAAAGGTGAATTAAAAATGCAACTACGAATGAAATTATTTTGTTTTTGAAGTTTTTTTTTAAAATTGCAAGCAGCCAATAATGTAAAGCAAATAAAAACAAGAGATAAAAGTATAATACCAGAGCATGCAAAATAAGCAGAAATTTATTTTTATTTTGTTTTTTTAAGCGGCAATTTTTTTATAAGTAAACAACCAAAGCAATTTTTTTAGCACGCTAATCCTTTTGCTTTTGCAACCTAAAAAAGAGAGTTGAAAATGAACAATAAATTAAAAAAATAAAACTTAACAATTTTTTTAAATCAATCAAATTATTTAAGTCAAACAAAACCCTTTTTGTAATGACCCAAATTTCTATCATTTGATATTCGTATATTTAATTGATTTTAAATATTCAAAATTAAATTTTATAACTCAAATAACTTATATTTCAAATATAATGATTTAACTAGATAATTAAATTGTTAAATTAATATTTGAAATTGCAGAAATAATTGAAAATTGAATTTAATGTGAATTAAAATGGTTTATAAAGTTGTATTAAATTCCATTTGAATTAGAATGATATTAGAGAACTTTAAAAAATTGATTCAAAAGCTAAATTACAGAAATTGAATATTTTAATATTTAATTAACGTGTAAAAATAATCATTTTTCATACAGTCTCGAATTTCGACGAAACCAGTTTCATTGGATCCTTAATATATTATTGCAGGATTTCAAAATTTGTATCAAGAGGATTTACGGTTTCGTCGTGGCAATATAAAATGCAAAGAAATTTGTTTAAGTAAATTTTAAATTTGATACAATCGATTCGAAAACCTATCTTCCAAATACGATCAAATTGGCTCCCCATATATATTCCATTACGTTCGGGATAGGGGTAAAACGTTATAAACGCCAGGCGGCACGCTTCATTTTGAGTTCGAAATTTTTTCGGGTGAATAGTGTTGCAAAATTTTCTATAAAAGGCCTTAAAATTTCTGTATTTTCACTCAAACCCAAATAGGGTTAGGGCTAGCCGCCACTTCTTATTAATGGCCAGAAATGTCCGATCTTCCTCCTCATTTTTCTTCCAATCCCCACCTATACAAAAAACTTCCAACTACAACATCGAAGAGCACAACAAGATCTTCGAATCCAACGCTGATGATCGAAAACTATGCATTAGATCGACGATAATCCTTGCTCAAAGGCGCCATGGTCCCGTACGGTTTTCTACGTGATAATGCGACTGAGTTTGCCTCGTTCAAGGTGAAGGAGGAGTTGGCGATGAGCTTTCGAACGGCGTAGCTCGATCGACGTGAAGTTGGTTGGAGGGGTCGCGGCGATAAGGGCTTGAAGGCGGTGTATGGGTTTGATGGGTGCATTGCTAACTTGAAAGAAGATAGTGTGATCGGCAGAGATCTACTATCCTTTAAATCAACGGCCCGATTTATATAAAAGGTTTTAAAATAAAAATTGAAATTAATATATATATATATATATATATATATATATATATATATTTGTTCGTATAAACTTTAAAACATCATAACTTCTACATACGAGATCCGTTTTTGACGAAACAAGTTGCGTTGGATCCTAATTGATGTGCACTACATTTTAGAGGTAGTTTGGAGTTGAGTAGAGCTAGTAAAAATTTCGGGTAAAATTAAACGGCTGTTTAATTTTATTTAAAAAAACACTGCAACTTCAACTGCTATTGGCTGGTATTTGGATATATTCCTGCCTATTGGAGCAGATGAGACTCTATACGCTCCCGTGTATGAGCGGATGACCCTTTGTACGCGCGTCTACCTTGAAGCAGACATTGTATATATTTCTAATATGTACATTTATTGAAGGTGACATGTTGGAGGGATCCAACTGGATACCTCACCAGTATTGATTTTATTTACATATATTGTGATATATGCTGCTATCATATGATATATGATGTTTTGGATACCATGATTGTTGTATTTAGTGCTGTTGCGGCATTGGCCTATATTTTGGAATTTTAAAAATGTTAAAGTGATGATTTTCAAATTTAAAAGGATTTTCAAATGATTTTGAAAATAGATGTTTTGTTGAATTTTGAATTATTAAAGTAAATGGATTTATTTTAAATAAATAAATGTTATAATTTTTATGTTAAAAAAATTATGATTTTTGTGAAATATAACCAGAATATGATTTTTGGAATATGGAGATAACTATTTTATAAAGAGTTTAAATGGTGATTTTTGATTTATTACAAAAGGTTTATATATAAGATTTATAAAATCGATATTTTATAAATCAAAATGATGGAATTATAAAGGGATTTTATTAGTGTTAAAATGAAGTTATAAATGGAATCTTATAGGTAAATAAGATTTATAAATTTTGTGAAGTTATAAAAAGAATGAATTTGTAAATAAGCGATTTATAAGTAATTTACTTATAAACTGGATTTTGGCATATAAATGAATCAAATGGAATTGGTTAATAAAGGGATTTTATAAATGGAAGTTGTTATATATAGAAATAGAATTTATAAACATTGTTTTATAAATTCAAAATCATATTATTTTGATAAGTTAAATATAGAATTTTATAAAAAGGAATTTCATCCATGATTTTGAAGTAATTAGTGGTGGATTTTATTCATGATTTTGGACAGTGGATAAT
Organism: Allium cepa; assembly: GCA_030765085.1. Classification (NCBI taxonomy): domain Eukaryota; kingdom Viridiplantae; phylum Streptophyta; class Magnoliopsida; order Asparagales; family Amaryllidaceae; genus Allium; species Allium cepa. Next base: position 819,301,891 of record CM060928.1, read on the forward strand.
CTTTTTAAAAACACAAGTTTAGGAAGATGGCCTTTTAAATGAAATTAAATGTTTAGAAGATGTGTTAAAATGTGTTAAGTATCGAATACATAGTTTCAACATTCATTGTTGAAATAGACATTTTCGAGAAGTATGGAAATGATGGATTATGACACTATTGTTATAGTAAATGATTTTCGAAAGGAAATATTTTGTATAGTATATGGGATTTATATATCTATCTTATTTTCGAATCCCTATACTAGTGATTTTGGGTTGTCGTAACGATGTTTTACGCAACATTCGTTTTGACCCAAATAAATGTGTTTAAAAGAATGTTTTCCTTAAATAACAAAATATATACTTAATCGTGATTTAAATATATGTAATATTTTCCAAGTGTTGAAAATAAAGAAATCGTGAAGTACTTATTATTAAATCAGTATATGAAAATGTTTTCCAATATTGAAATGGGCATTGGAATTATATTTTGTTAAAGATAATTCGAAGTGAACATTTGGCAAATGATATAATTAATAAAAGATTAATTAAAAGGGTCTACCGATTTTTATGGTGCTAAATATTTGTTTTTTTGCTTTGATAGCTAAATAACCGACTATCAAATTTGGCCATTTTAGTTCCTCGACTTGATATGGGAACTATTTAGTCATACACTTAGTACGTAGCCTTCTGTGTAGGCTTGATTATTGTTTGTGTCGAGGATGTTGATTCATGTAGTGCGGAGTATTACTCCAATCTATCGAGCTTCCTTCTTGGCCGAAGGATAGCAAGTTGAAAGTTGAAGACGTGATAAGTCTATGAGAAATAGTTTCTGTATGAGGTTGAGAGACGCCTTCACATTGTTGGTGCGAAGAGACTGGGATCGATTTATCCGAAAACCATTTCGTACCAACGTATATGCGACGATTGTGTGGGTTGTGATGATATTCAGGATTTTCATAGTGGGGGACTGCTTGTTCATCGTTTGGGGTTAAAATCCCAATATACATATAGTAGGAGAGGTCTCTTCATTATGAAATATCCAATGCAAGGACTATTTGCTACTAATCCTAGGGATTTCCTGACAGGATGTGGTTGGAAAGTCCTTCGGTTTGTCCCGTTCCTGGACAATTTTTATGGATGTTTGTCTGACATTGCATTTCTAAAGATTACGTACATTGGTTTTTACAAACGTACATTAGTGGTGGCGGAGAAGGCAACTTCTCTTAGCTTAACACCCTCCTTGAGACGTATGAGCTTAAGAGTTGTATTTTTATGGAAGGCAACTAGTAGTCAACGGAAATGGATGTGTGGCATTCAAAGCGACGTGATTGTGATTTGTGAAAGGTAATCATTACCTCTGGCCTCATCAATCGGAAATGACCAAAATAGGGTAAGATGCAGCAGGGATAAGTGGGTAATTCCCAAGTATGATATGATCATCCTCTTCAAGATATATCTTTACACATTATGATGTCGTGTATCTGATTATTGCGATTTATATGCTATGTGGGCCCTTGAAAAAGGTCGGTAACGAATGAAGGATGACATATTCGGTTCCATCTAGTCATAGAGGTGGGCTGGTCTTGTGTTGGTGGAGGGCAGATGTTTTGTGCCTCGGGACATCCATCTAGAGGTGTACCCATCGGAAGGTAGTCCCTTCACCTGGTCATTTGTATGAAAATCCAAACCCTACTACGAGCTTGCGATTTTGTTTGTAAAGGAGTAATGAATAGCCTCGAAATGCTATATGGGTAACCATTTCGACTATGATTAATATTATTTGTATACTATACACTAGTATAATATATGATGATTTGATATGAAATGTTTTATTTATCGTAAGGTAAAAACATGTCAGTGTTTATGTGTGGGCGTGTCTTACGAGATACTTTTGTTTTGATAAAGGATAAGTTTGGTAATTTTATAAATTCAGTTGAGTGTGTTTCTCACGCTGGTTTACCAAACTGATCAGGGCATTCTTCCCTCTCAATGCTCGGGTCAGACCGAGTATATTTACATGTTCAGTTTTGGAGCTTTTGGAGCTTCAGCCGGAGAGCTAGAGATCTTCGTTCTCGTATACGCGTATCCGTTTTGCAGGGTGTTCTCGCTTCTTGTTAGGTAGCGAACGAATGACTCTGTGACGACCCGGGATTTTGGCAATATTATTTTAATAAGCATTTAATCTAATTAAATAAAGTTAAAACTTGTCATTCTAAAAACAAATAAGACTTTTGGCCATTTACTATTTATTTACATATATATATATACATACATATTTTCCATAGATGAACATATAACTTTGTGTATATTTGTTTGTATAAAAGAAGTAAGACAAACTTTGCTCATATATATGTAATATACATATGTACATTCAAAGATGGATATAAATATACTTGTATACACATAAGGAGACAAGCATTTAATGCACATTTCAACTCTAGCATACAAAATTGCAACTCAAGCCATAATACTTCAAATCATGTAAAAGGAGAAATCAAATTAGTTCAAGCAACCTTTGACTAAAGATAAGTAAAAAAATATAAAAGTGAAAAGAAGCTTACTGAAGAAGGCAGCCTACCTTTTTTTATTTATACATCCACTCCTATCATCTTTTTCCTTAGTCATTCAAGAGAAAGCTTAGTAAAACAAAGATAAATATCACTTTCATCTCAAACTAAAGAATTAAAACAATACAACTCAAGCAACAGAAGATTATCTCATCATAAAACAAGTTACATGCCCTGTTCAAGCATCTTGATAAAAGGTGAATAAAACGAGCTGATATTTGTTTTTAGTCTTGATTACATGCTGTGTTCTTGAATTAAATTAGTGATTGCACGATTGTTTTTTATGATCATATGTACATATATAAGGATATATTGGTATATGTCAGTGAATATCCATTTGCATGATTCTGTTGGCATAACAGACCTCTGTTTTAAACCATTACAGATTTTAAACCCTGGATCAATAATTCAAACCTTTCACTTCAATGATTCTTAAGCCTGGATTCTAAGTAAAATTGTTTGTATATATGAATGTGAGTATGGATGCAAGTTTCTGTATAAATATTATCCCTCTTTACAGAAAAAAAATCTAAATCAAAAATCAGTAACTCCTTATATAAAAGGTTATATGTTAGGATCTTTGAAAGGAAAGTGGTTGTAAACGTCAGATTTAATTTTCAAAAATAGTTTCAAGTTTACACTTGAAGTAAGTATGTCAAAATTTAAAATTTATAGTATAAGTCAATTCAAATCAAAAAAATTAAGTAATTAAATCTCGAATTTGTGCTTTAAAATCTGAATCGATTTTGGAGATAATGATTTTTAACGGTAAGATCAAAATTTTAAAAATTTTAGATAGTGAGGATTTGAGATATGTTCAGAATGGAGTCTTTGTTTAAATTCAGGCGATTGCAGAACTCGGAGAGGTTGGGGTTCGAGCTAAAGATAGGTTGTGGGTCGGAGATGGTAAGAAAAATTGTCGGGGTGGATATTTTTCGCCGTAGCGGCGGCAAACCGAGAATGTAGGGTTTAGTGACCCTTATTGTTTGCCGTTGAAGTCGAATTATTAGCAAGGTTTTGGACGATCAGGAGATGATCGGTACTGGGGGAAAAGGCGCAAATGTCAGTGACGAAGCTGAGGGCTTGGTGGTGTGAATGATGGTAGTCGACGTTGTCGATGGCGATGCGACTTCATCGAAGGCTTTAGTTCCAGTTTTGGGTCAAATGACTCATTTTCATTTGACTAATGAAATCATTATCCTGCTGGGGTATACGGGTAGGCGAGGTCGGCGTTGATTTGTTGATGATCGGGAGGGTGGACAGAGATGGTCGGGGAGTTGTGCAGGGTGCATGTGTGCACATTGGTTTCAGGTGGATTCAAGCTTCGGGTTGAACGAGATTTTCTCAAGTCAATCTCGTGTTTACTCGAAGCAGGTATCTCGCATTTACCTCATGTCGCTCGGGAAAATAGTGTAGGGGTTCAGATTGTCTTCAATTCATGTAGTTACCAGATGTAAGTTTGTGGCAAAATTTGTACAGTTTAAAGCAAACAAAAATATGTATTTTTCCAAAGCTATTAGAATGATAAAGTGTTTAAGCAATTTATTTAATCAGGTTTAAAGAAAAAAAACAGAGAATAAGTTTGCCAAAGATTTATTGACCAAATTACAAAGTAAAATCATTTAATAAAATCTTAAAACAAGTTCAAGTTTTGAATATAAAAGTTAAATACTTTAAAAGTTAAATACTTTAAATTATTTGTCCCAAAGGCAATTATATTAATGATGTAATTAATTGCCAATGTTTTTTTTATGTATTTAGGAATTTATGAAGATAAATTTATCTTCAATTAAGGTTGTGATTTAATAAAGATAATTAATTAGTGGAATGAATTAAAGGTTAATTACTTAATGTAATTAATAATTGATTTATTAATGCAGGTAATTAAGGAATAGTTAAGTACTGAATGAGATTAATTAAGGTTAATCAATGAATGTGATTTATTTAAAGATTACTTGTTAAATGTAATTAATTAAAGGAATAATTAATTACCGGAAATGATTAAGGGATCATTAATGAATGTAAATGCTTAATTAAGGAGATTAATTAAAAGTTAACCAATGTGGATGGATAAGGCTAATTAATTTGTCTGGTAATCAAAGGTTAATTACTTAATATAATTAAAGAATAATTAATCAAGGATGATTAATTAGGTTGGATAATTGAAGAAAAATTAAATAATTGGGTTGTAATTAATTAATGATTTAGTGAGCAGGATTTAAAGGTGATTGAGATAATTAATTTAATTTATTTAAATTAAATAGAAATGGTGAGTCTAATTAAATTATTCTTATGGATGATTGGATTTTTGAAAATGCCTTAAATTGGTTAATATTTCTGATATGAAATGTTTGTGATATGATATGTTTGTGTCGAACAGAGATAATGTGGTTATCTATCGATGATGAATTTCTATGTAAAAAGTGACACCTTGTATTTAAAGTTGAATTGTGGTTCACTTAAATAACTTGGGCTAAGATGGTATTAAATTCGAAGAGACCGGAGTCGGGTATTAGTAAATACCCGAAACCACTTCGATTCTTTATAAATTGATATGTGGAATCAAAAGGTTGAAATGGAATGATTTATGTGAATTGAACTTTTTATTCTAAGTTTTGGTACTTAGAAATTGATGTGTGAAATGAGTGATGTCTATCACAAATTGTGAATATGTAAATTGATACGAGTTACCTCGGGTTTTATATAAGTTGTATGCTTTGTATTCCATGTTAGATGGGTTTACTCATGCCGGTTTCCAGCCTGACCCGGGTGTTACTTTGATGTAATGCTCGGGTCAGACTGAGTATTACAGCTTTTCAGGTAAGGACTTTCTGGGGCTCAGGAGGCGAGCTTGATGGTAGGAACGTATCGAGTGTATTCCGTTGTGATTTATTGTAGATTATCTGGGACAAGTTGTTATAATTGTCCAGTGGTTGTATAAGTGAATGTAACTATGATGTATTTAAATGTAATTAACTGATATAGGTTTTCCTTTGTATAACTGCTATTTTATATAATATTATATTTTGATCCGCTGCGAATGTGAGACTCTGTGTTTGATGTTTTCTGCTTTCTTCTTCTTTTCTACCTCTTTCGTCTCCTCCTAACTATCTGGAATTTTCAGGTTCGAAATTTCCGGGTCGTTATAATTGGTATCAGAGCTGAAAGGTTAAGCGAGAACCTTGGCTCTGGTGGGATTACTCATTAAGGATAGGGTCAATTGTACCATAGAATGAGTTGAGTGTATCTATATATGAGTGCGTACTTGTTAATTTCTGATATAAAGATTTTAAATGATGTATTTTGATATATATAAAGCAATATTTCTTACTACTAAATGTTAAGGTAATTGGTTGTTAAATCGTTGGAATTAAAAATAGAAATAATGAGAACTAAATGGTAACAGAAATACAACCAAATTGAAATTAAATAAAGATAAGTTTGAAATGGATTCAAACTGAAATTAAATCTTAAATTTGGGAAGAGTTTCAAAATATGATAATAATGAATTGGTTCCCGGATACGATAATCTTAGGTATCATCATAAATGGTTATTGTGTTTAAATGGGATGATTTGAAATAAACTCTGAGGTATTGATTTTTGATTTTCCCTGAAGTGTGAAGTAAAAAACCTAAAGTAATATAAGTTTTGAGCTTATGAGTAGGAAGGAATTTTGATAGAAATTTGAAATTCGAAGTGAGAATTCATATTCGAGTAAGGTTGACTGAATAATTCAAATTGGATTTAACATAAAGAAAGTTAAATAAGTTTAGAATGAACATCCTGAATTGGAAATTTCAAAATGGAATTAAGATATAACTTGGAGAAGTTAAATGGGTTGATTTGGTAGGGCATTGTATGTGATTTCAAATAGGGTTGAGATTTAAGAATGGGAAGTGGATGATGAATGTTTTAAGTAAATTGGATGTTTACTTACCTTAATATCATCCTGTTATTATCAATAACTTAAAACTATGAATTGAATTGTTTAAAATGAATTAAGAAATGGATTGAGATAACCTATATATCCATTACTAAGATTAAGTGGAAGTAAAAAACCATACTTGAAGTCGGATAAAAGTTTTTTTTTTTTGGAGTAAAATTTGAAATAGAGAAGAGGAATCATTTTGGACTTAAAGATTTGAATGTTTAAGATAAATTACAACTGAGATTGCTAAAAATTGGTTTCAAAGAGGTAAATTGGGTCTCAAAGGATTAGTTTTTTAAAAGGATTTGAGTTATTATTTGAACTTTGAAATAAGTTAAGTAAAGGAAATTTTAAATGAAATTTTGAAATTTGGATTCAGAATTAAATGGTTTAAAGATATAAGTTGATTTGATTTAAAGGATTAAATCAACATCTAAAAAATTTAACTCGAATTTATATAATTCGGGATGGTCTAAATTTGAAATTTGAATTGAATTAAATTCGTTCAAATTGAATCTGATTTGAATTAATTGGATTTGTGATTGAAGATGTATAGGTTTAAAATTTTAAATGGAAAATTTAAATTGGATTGAATTGAAATGATTGAAATTGAAATGTGTTCAATTGATTTTAGTCCAAATTAATTGGAATAATTTGGAATTGTAATTAAAGTTGAGTAGTTTTAAAATCAAATGGAATTTGATTTGAATTGGGAAAGAAATCAAGATTTATTTAAAGTGAATTGGGGTTAAATCAATTTCAATGGAAATCAAAGTTATTCAAATTGGAATTGAGTCAATTTAAATGGAAGTGGAAATTTAAATTTAATTGATGGGAAAGTGAACAGTTTTGACTCTGGACTATTTTCAATATAAATTGTTTAATATAAACTTATTTTTCCAAGCTGTTTAATATATACAGCCTTTCTTTTTAAAGCCAAATTATTTTATATTTATTTTACAATTATATTTGGAACTATTTAACAAAATTTTCAACTGTTTTATAAACTAATTACTATTTTCCAACTATTTTACAAATTAATTACTATTTTACAACTATTTTGCAATTACCTAAAATTTCTGAAATTATTTAACTATTTTCCAACTATTTTACAATTACTTAACTATTTTACAGCTATTTTACAAACTATTAATTGTTTTTCAACTACTTATCTATTTTTAAACTTTTCAAGCTATTTTCTGAATTTAAACTGGATAGAGTTTAAACTGTTTATGATTGAATTTCCATTTGGGATAAGGATTAAAGTAATAATCCAATGGAATTGAAACAATTGTGATTGTGTGAATAGAAATTAAAGGAAATGTGAATAGAAAGAGAAATTGATTTAGTTGATAATCAATGAAAATAAATACATAGGATATACGTATATTATTCTACGCGCATAGTGATTTGATCTAGATTCGAGCACAGAATTTCGAGATAGTTATATCGATCCAAGTTGGGATTTTTCACTCGACTTTCGACGGCGAACCTGGATATGGATTGTTGATTGGTTCTACATATTCTTTATCATAGTTATGACTATGCAAGGAGAATGACGGTTTCTGTTGAAGAAACCAGATCTGTGTCCGCACTAGGAAGTCGAGTGGACGATACTAGTTCAGAAGTGAAATTTGTGTGATCGAGTGAGCGATCTGATGGGTATAGCTTATGGATGATATGTGTACATCGTACGGATTTGAATGAAATTGATACTGGAAATTTGTGGATAAGAAGAGTGAAATGGTTTTTGAAATGAAAGGTATATTTTGTGAAATATATGATGAAGTAATGTGGAAATTAGAGATTTCTATGGTAAAAATTTACTTTATGGAAGTAAGTAATTTGGTAAATGACTTTATAGAGTAATCAAATTTGAATATTTGATTTTGAATAAACAAAGTCATACATCTTTATTATATAAGATAAATCTTCCCTTGTTGAATCTATTGCCGGAAGAAAAGGATTTTGAAAGTGTTTGAAGTATAAAAAGGAGTTTTATACGAGTTTGAAATGATCCAAAGTTTTTTTAAAATTTTTTTTTATATATATAAAGGATCTTATGAGGGTTTTGGAAAAAGGTTTTGGGAACCTTTGGATTTGGAAAGGCTTTTGATTTTTTGGTAAAATCAATATTGGAATTTAGAAAGCCTAGTTTCAGAATTCTCGATTTTAGAATAACTGATTTTGTGAAAAGGAGATTTACATGAGATTCATACTAGGTGTATGATTTGGAAGATACTATATGTGTATGGTATGAAGTATTTTGATAATGGCTCTAGGGAAAAAGGCGCTCCCTTTAAATGAACTTCTTAGGAGTGCCACAGGGTGGTACTGCCTTGAACCCTAAGGGGGGTTCTAAAGTTGATCATGTGAGGAGTCCGGACAAAACTAGTTCCTGAGGATTATGAGTAGTACGTAGCGAAAGTCGAGGGGCGCTGATGCCTACAGAGGCATTTGGGTTATGCTGTAACGACAGTGTAACTCGATGTCACTACGATCTATTGCAAACCATAGCGAAAGTCGTGTGTGCCACCGAGAGCCAACAGTCTACGTTTGATTTTATATCGATAGACTGCGACCTATGGTAACATAGCGAAAGTCATGTGTGCCGCTGAGAGCCAATAGTCTGCATTTGATTTTACATCGGTAGACTGCGACCTATGCGGGAGTGGAGAAGTTTCATTTTTGACAGCGAAAATCGGGGGTGTTGATGCCTACAGTTACATGGAATTTTGCTGTGATGGCAACGTAACTCTGGAATGTAACTGCGATCTTTTGTGGGTTCTATGGCGTAATCGAGGGGCGCGGAGTGCCTACAGTTACATGGACTTTTGCCGCGATGGCAACGTAACCCAGGATGTAACTGCGACCATGGATGGAGGTGATGATTTCCAGAGCATTCTCACCAAAGATATTTCCTCTATTTTCAAAAACTGTTTTCTATATTTTCAATAGAATTATTTTTCAAAGTATTTTCTCTGGATGTTGAAAACGGTCTGCCAAGCACTTATAGATTTTCAGTCGTATGCCTAATCAACGTATGACCGAATTTCTATAAGTACAAGGCTAGACTGGTCGAAACATCGAGTTATAAAAGTACTTTTATAAAAACTATTTTAGTAATATTATATAGATTTTTAAAGTAGTTTGAAAATGGTCAAAGAAAATTTATCCGATTTTAAGCATTTTAATAATTCTGACTTTGTTTCTTTTCGAGAACGAAAAGGTTTAAAGGGGAGAGGAATGTGACGACTCGGGACTTTAGCAATATTATTTAATAAGCATTTAATAAAATACAAACTTGTCATTTTAAAAACAAATAAGACTTTTTGCCATTTACTCTTTATTTACACACACACACACACACACACACACACACATATATATATACATATTTTCCATAGGTGAACATGTAACTTTGTGTATATTTGTTTGTATAAAAGAAGTAAGACAAAATTTGCACAAATATAGTTAATATACATATGTACATTCAAAGATGGATATAAATATACTTGTATACACATAGGGAGACACGCATTTAATGCACATTTCAACTCTAGCATACAAAATTGCAACTCAAGCTATAATACTTCAAATCATGTAAAAGGAGAAATCAAATTAGTTCAAGCAACCTCTGACCAAAGATAAGTGAAAAAATATAAAAGTGAAAAGAAGCTTACTGAAGAAGGCAGCCTACCTTTTTTTATTTATACATCCAGTCCTATCTTCATTTTCTTCAGTCATTCGAGAGCAAGCTTACTAAAACAAAGATAAATATCAATTTCATCTCAAACTAAAGAATTAAAACAATGAAACTCAAGCAACAGAAGATTATCTCATCATGAAACAAGTTACAGGACATGTTCAAGCATCTTGATAAAAGGTGAGTAAAACGAGCTGATATTTGTTTTTAGTCTTGATTACATGCTGTGTTCTTGAATTAAATTAGTGATTGCACGATTGTTTGTATGATCATATGTACATATATAAGGATATATTGGTATATGTCAGTGAATATCCATTTGCATGATTCTGTTGGTATAACAGACCTCTGTTTTAAACCATTACAGATTTTAAACCCTGGATCAATAATTCAAACCTTTCACTTCAATGATTCTTAAAAATGGATTTCTAAATTAAATTGTTTGTATATATGAGTGTGAGTATGGATGCAAGTCTCTGTATAAATATTATCCCTCTTTACAAAAAAATCTAAATCAAAAATCAATAACTCCTTATATAAAAGCTTTTATGTTAGGATCTTTGAAAGGAAAGTGGTTGTAAACGTCAGATTTAATTTTCAAAAATAGTTTCAAGTTTACACTTGAAGTAAGTATGCCAAAATTTAAAAATTACAGTATAAGTCAATTCAAATCAAAAAAATTAAGTAATTAAATCTCGAGTTTGGGCTTTAAAATCTGAATCGATTTTGGAGATAATGATTTTTAAGGGTAAGATCATAATTTTTAAATTTGTAGATAGTGAGGATTTGAGAAATGTTCAGAATGGAGTCTTTGTTCGAATTCAGGCGATCACAGAACTCGGAGAGGTTGGGGTTCGAGCTGAAGAAAGGTTGTGGGTCGGAGATGGTAAGAAAAATGGTCGGGGTTTAGTGACCCTGATTGTTTGTCGTTGAAGTCGAGTTATTAGCGAGGCTTTGGATGATCAGGAGATAATCGGTACTGGGAAAAAGGCGCATATGTCGGTGATGAAGCTGAGGTCTTGGTGGTGTTAATGATGGTGGTCGACGTTGTCGATGGCGAGGAGACTTCATCGAAGGCTTTAGTTCCAGTTTTGGGTCAAGTGACTCATTTTCGTTTGACTGATGAAATAATTATCCTGCTGGGGTGTATGGGTAGGCGAGGTCGGCATTGATTTGGGGATGAACGGGAGGGTGGACAGAGATGGCAGAGAGTTGTGCAGGGTGCACGTGTGCACATCGGTTTCAGGTGGATTCAAGCTTCGGGTTGAACGAGATTTTCTCGTGTCAATCTCATGTTTACTCGAAGCAGGTATCTCGCATTTACCTCATATTGCTAGGGAAAATAGTGTAGGGGTTCGGGTTGTCTTCAATTCATATAGTTACCAGATGTAAGTTTGTAGCAAAATTTGTACAGTTTAAAGCAAACAAAAATATGTATTTTTCCAAAACTATTAGAATGATAAAATGTTTAAGTAATTTATTTTAATCAGGTTTAAAGGAAAAAAAGAGAATGAGTTTGCCAAAGATTTATTGACCAAATTACAAAGTAAAATCATTTAATAAAATCTTTTAAACAAGTTCAAGTTTTGAATATAAAAGTTAAATACTTTAAATTATTTGTCCCAAAGGAAATTATATTAATGATGTAATTAATTACCAATGTTTTTTTATGTATTTAGGAATTTATGAAGATAAATTTATCTTTCATTAAGGTTGTGATTTAATAAAGATAATTAGTTAGTGGAATGAATTAAAGGTTAATTACTTAATGTAATTAATAATTGATTTATTAATGCAGGAAATTAAGGAATAATTAAGTACTGAATGAGATTAATTAAGGTTAATCGATGAATGTGATTTATTTAAAGATTACTTGTTAAATGTAATTAATTAAATGAATAATTAATTACTGGAAATGATTAAGGGATCATTAACGACTGTAAATAATTAATTAAGGAGATTAATTAAAAATTATCCAATGTGGATGGATAAGGCTAATTAATTTGTGTAGTAATCAAAGGTTAATTACTTAATATAATTAAAGAATAATTAATCAAGGATGATTAATTAGGTTGGATAATTGAAGAATAATTAATTAATTGGGTTGTAATTAATTAATGATTTAGTGAGCAGGATTTAAAGGTGATTGATTTAATTAATTTAATTTATTTAAATTAATTAGAAATGGTGAGTCTAATTAAATTATGCTTATGGATGATTGGATTTTTGAAAATGCCTTAAATTGGTTAATATTTCTGATATGAAATGTTTGTGATATGACATGTTTGTCTCGAATAGAGATAATGTGGTTATCTATCGATGATGAATTTCTGTGTAAAAAGTGACACCTTGTATTTAAAGTTGAATTGTGGTTCACTTAAATAACTTGGGCTAAGATGGTATTAAATTCGAAGAGACCGGAGTCGGGTATTAGTAAATACCCGAAACCACTTCGATTCTTTATAAATTGATATGTGGAATCAAAAGGTTGAAATGGAATGATTTATGTGAATTGAACTTTTTATTCTAAGTTTTGGTACTTAGAAATTGAAATGTGAAATAAGTGATGTCTATCACAAATTGTGAATTTGTAAATTGATAGGAGTTACCCCGGGTTTTATATAAGTTGTATGCTTTGTATTCCATGTTAGATGGGTTTACTCACGCTGGTTTCCAGCCTGACCTGGGTGTTACTTCGATGTAATGCTCGGGTCAGACCGAGTATTAACGCTTTTCAGGTAAGGACGTTCTGGAGTTCAGGAGGCGAGCTTGATGGCAGGAACGTATGGAGTGTATTCCGCTGTGATTTATTGTAGCTTATCTGGGACAAGTTGTTATAACTATCCAGTGGTTGTACAGGTGAATGTAACTCTAATGTATTTAAATGTAATTAACTGATATAGTTTTTCCTTTGTATAACTGCTATTTTATATAATATTATGTTTTGATCCGCTGCGAATGTGAGAATCTGTGTTTGATGTTTGATGCTTTCTGGTTTCTTCTTCTATTTCTACCTCTTTCTTCTCCTCCTAACTATATGGAATTTTCGAGTTCGAAATTTCTGGGTCGTTACAGACTCTTACCCCTACATGTCCCTAGTGTGAAAGGGTTAGTTGTAGTCGAGAGGCTGGCCGTAAGAGAAAACCACAAGGCATCGGTATGAGCTACGGTGGAGTTAACCGCTGTCTGTAGGTCGTTACTGTTGGCATCTGAGCTTATATTTTGTATACTCCTAAGCTTTGATGTGTAGATAGTGTAGATAGGGATAGTAGCGCCCTATATTGAGTTGAATGTATTATATATATGAGCGCGTATTTGTTAGTGATATAAAATGTTTTATATTGTGTGTGCTTATCCATTGAGTTATTTGTGAATTTTGGTCGGTATGTGGGAAGCCAAGTTATTGATAGGGATTTCTAAACATTTAAATGAGGCAAGTCGACATAGTATTATTTTAAATTGGGTAAATGAAATAATTTGCCTCGATTATATTTTGTATATAAAGGAAACAATTTTTTAGAATTATTAAATATATATAAATTAATTGTTTGGTTGTTTGAAAATGTATATATATATAAGTTAATAAAAGCTGTCTGAATAATCTTAATGGAAACAACAATTGTAAAAGAATGAATTGAATAAGAAAATGAATTATAAGTATGAAATTATAATTAATATGATTTAAAATTGTGAAATTATCTTATATATAAGAAATGAAACTATATGATTATACTTATAAATATGAGTTATAAATAAAAATGGATTTAAACTGAGATTTTGAATCTTGTTAATTTTGAAAGTTATTTTTCAATATTAAAGAGGTTATATTATTATAAATCTAAATCGATAAATAAATTTGGAATGGATCTTATGTAAGTAAAGCAATATAGAAAAATAGTGAAATTATATAAATGAAATATTTGTAAGTGTGATTTATAAATATAAAACGATATTTTAAAAGAATAAAAAGCAGTGAATTCAATACCGTTATTGAAAAATAACAAGGGTGATGACTGCAGCATCATCAGTATCATTTTCGAGTTTCTATTTGATGGATTTGCTACCAATAGTAAATTGAAAATTGAAGTTTTGTTGTGATAAACGAATTTGAAGTTAAAATCCAAGTTGTAATTGATAAATATAAGTGAAATGAATTTGGACTTATAATATGAAATAAAGATTTTTATCTTTAGTAAAGTTAAAAGAATTTGAGTCAGCATAATAAAATGTATACTAAAGGAATGTTAAATAATTTGAACCGGATTAGACAAGTTACTGAAATGGAAATTAAACTTAAGTGTAAGTGATTATAATATGAATTTGGAAGTTTGAATAAATAAGTTGTATAACTTATAAAATGGGAAAAGGTAAGTAACACCAAATATTAAAATGGTTAAACAATTTTGTAAAGTTAAACAAAATAGAATTTAAAATAAATTAGTAGTGAACTTAAGTTGTATAGTGAAAGTAAATGCAAGTGAGAAATGAAATGAGACATAACTTAAGTAATGTTGAATAAAGTTGATTTCGATATCAAAATGAATTAGCAATTGAATTAATGAATGAATTGAATGTTAATAAATGGAATGTAATTAAATTGATATGGAATGATGGGTGTAAATATTCATTTAAAGCTAATTAAATGTGTTAAACCAAATTGAAGGTAAAAAAAGTAAATATGAATGATGGAGAGTAAAGTAAATTAATTTGGTTATGTTGGATATACATTGGTTGTTCGATGGTTTTTAGTTGATAGTATAGAAATTCATTAAGTGTTAATGAAATTGAATTAATAAAATTGAAAGCTAAAATAATTGAATCCAAATTGGAAGTGAAAGTGAATAGAATTGAATTTGATTTGAATTGAAAATGAACTAACTTGAATGTAAATTAGCGAATGAAAACTAATCGAATGAATAAATGAATGTTAAAAAAATCCAATTGTTAATAAATCGAATGCGATATAAATTGAAAATCAATTCAATCAATATTAATGAGAAATGAAAGTATATAGATTTTGGTTTGTTGGATGTTAGTTGGACGGTAGTTGTTTGATGGTTGGATTTGTTGCTTTTTGTTGCATTTGCTATATTGGCATGTATAGTTGTTGTATTGGTATATGTTGTATATTGATATTATTTTTCATATATACATGTTTCTCAGTTGTTGTTTAGTGTTTAGTAGATGCAGATGGCATATGCTTTGCATTCGGAGCTCGCTTTTGTGCTATATTAGCCGTATATGCTCGCTAATAATATATAAAGTACATATCACGTATTACATATCATACTTTTATATTTTTTCCCTACGGGATGCCTCATCCTCGAAGATGAGATGTATGTTTGTGATATATATATGTTGTGATCCTACTATGATCGAACCACGCAAAGGAGACGCATGCGAATTTTTCTAAAAATTTAAGACGTTATAAAATTTTGGGAATTTTGAAAAAATTTAATAACTAAAATTTTTATTTTTGAGTTGAAAGTTAAACGATATTAATTTGTTTTGAAAAGATAACTATGAATGGATTTGTAAACTTAGAAATGTTTTATAAAAAGTTTAACTAAATGATTTTGGAAAAGTAAAAATGTTCAAATGATGTTGATATTTACTTTGAACGAATAGTTTTGAAAGATTAATTGATTTTGTAGTTTTTCCTTAGTTGGTAATTTCTAGGACGAAATTCTTTTAAGTACGGGAGAATGTAACGGCCTAGAATTTCTATCATTTGAAATTCGTATATTTAATTGATTTTAAATATTTAAAAGTAAATCTTATAATCCAAATAAATTATATTTCGAATATAGTGATTTAATTGGATAATTACATTATTAAATTAATATTTGAAATTGTGGAAATAATTGAAAATCGAATTTAATGTGGATTAAAATGGTTTATAAAGTTGTATTAAATTCCATTTGAATTAGATTGATGTTAGAGAACTTTTAAAATTGATTTAAAAGTTAAATTACAGAAATTGAATATTTTAATATTTAATTAATAAGTAAAAATGGTCATTTTTCACACAGTCTCGGATTTTAACGAAACCTATTTCATTGGATCCGTAATGTTATATTATTGTAGGTTTTCAAATTTCGTATCAATCATATTTACGGTTTAGTCGTGGCAAGCTAAAACGCATAGAAATTTGTTTAAGTAAATTTAAATTTGATATAGTCGATTCGAAAACCTATCTTCCAATTACGATCGAATTGGCTCCCAATATGTATTCCGTTGCGTTTGGAATAGGGGTAAAACATTATTAACGCCAGGCGACATGCTTCATTTCGAGTTCGAAAATTTTTCGGGTGAATAGTGTCGCAAAATTTTCTATAAAAGGCCTCAAAATTTCTGTATTTTCACTCAAACACTAATTGAGTTAGGGCTAGCCGCCACTTCTTATTAATGGCTAGAAATGTTCGGTCTTCCTCCTTGTTTTTCTTCCAATCCATCTACCTATATGAAAAACTTCCAACTGCAACATCGAAGAGCATAACGAGATCTTCGAATCCAACGGTAATGATCGAAAACGATGCATTAGATCGACAGCAATCCTCGCTCAAAGGCGCCACATTCGCATAGGGCTTTCTATGCGATAGAGCGACCGAGCTTTGCCTCGTTCGAGGTGAAGGAGGAGTTGGCGCTGAGCTTTCAAACGGCGTAGCTCGATCGACGTAAAGTTGGTCGGAGGGGTCGTGGCGATTAGGGCAAGACGGTGGCGTATGATTTTGATGCGTGCATTACTAACCTGGAAGAAGATAGTGCGACTGGCCGAGATCTGCTATCCACAAAATCAACGGCCCGATTTATTTAAAAGGTTTAAAAATAAAAATTGAAATTGATTTATATATAAATAATATATATATATATATATATATTCATATAAACTTTAAAACACCATAACTACTTCATACAAGGTCCGTTTTTGATGAAATAAGTTGCGTTAAGTCCATATTAAAGAGCACTACATTCTAGAGCTGGTTTAGAGTTGATTGGAGCTAGTGAAAATTTTGTGTAAAATTAAACGGCTGTTTAATTTAAACGGAATAAAACTCTGCAACTGCTATTGGAAGCAATGTGAGTACAAATCACTTTTTCTGACTCACTGGTATTTTTATATAAGTGAGAATAAATTTATATTTCAATCATTGATGATTATCTGAATGATATATGATATATTACTTATATATTGATTGGTATTTGGATATATTCCTGCCTATTGAAGCAGATGAGATCCTATATGTTTCCGTGTATGAGCGGATGACCCTTTGTACGTGCGTCTGTCTCGAGGTGGACATTGTATGTAATTTATAATATGTATATTTGTTGCAAGTGATAGGTTGGAGGGATCTAACTAGATTCCTCACCAGTATTGATTTTATTTACAGATATTCTAATATATGTTGTTATCATATGATATATGATGTTTTAGATGCCGTGATTGATGTATTTAGTAATGTTGTAACATTGGGCCATATTTTGGAATTTTAAAAATGTTAAAGTGATGATTTTCAAATTTAAAAAGATTTTCAAGTGATTTTGAAAATAGATGTTTTATTGAATTTTGAATTATTAAAGTAAATGGATTTATTTTAAATAAATAAATGTTATAATTTTTGTGTTATAAAAATTATGATTTTTGTGAAATATAATCAGAATATGATTTTTGGAATATGGAGATAAATATTTTGTAAATAGTTTAAATGGTGATTTTTGATTATTACAAAAGGTTTATATAGAAGATTTATAAAATTAATATTTTATAAATCAAAAGTGACAGTATTATAAAGGGGTTTTGTTAGTGTTAAAATGAAGTTATAAATATAATCTTATAAGTGAATAAGATTTATAAATTTTGTGAAGTTATAAAAAGAATGAATTTGTAAATAAGTGATTTATAAGTAATTTACATATAAATTGGATTTTGGCATATGAATGATTTAAATGGAATTGATTAATAAAGGGATTTTATAAACGGAAGTTATTACAATATAGAAATGAATTTATAAACATTGTTTTATAAATCCGAAATCATATTATTTTGATAAGTTAAATATAGAAGTTTATAAAAAGGAATTTCATCCACGATTTTGGACAATGGATTATGCTTTACTAAATGTGCCGAAGTATTGAATTTGGTTAGGGATTTTATTCACGATTTTAGACAGTGAATAATCTTTTGAATTAAAAGACAGGTTTTGGAAAAATGGCATTTTTAGTGAATTTAAATATTTTGAAGATGTTTTAAAATGTGTTCAATATCGAATACATAGATTTCAACATTCATTGTTAAAATAGACGTTTTCGAGAAGTATGGAAATGATGGACTATAACACTATTGTAATATAAAATGATTTTCGAAAGGAAATATTTTGTATAGTATATGGGATTTATATATCCATCTAATTTTCGAATCCCTATACTAGTTTGGGTCGTCGTAACGATGTTTTACGCAACATTCGTTTTGACCCAAATAAATGTGTTTAAAAGAATGTTTTTCTTAAAGAATAAAATATATAATTAATCGTGATTTAAGTATATGTAATATTTTCCAAGTGTTGAAAATAAAGAGATTGTGAATTACTTATTATTAAGAGACGTGCAAAGGTTTCCTCGGGTCGGACGTAAGTAAATGGAGATGTTTTAGAATATTGAAATGGGCTTTAGGATTATATCTTGTTAAAGATAATTTGAAGTGAATATATGGTGAATGATTTAATTAATAAAAGATTAATTAAAAGGGCAAAGTGATTGCTTATGGTGCTAAATATTGGTTTGTTTGCTTTGATAGTTAAATAACCGACTATCAAATTTGGCCATTTTAGTTCCTCGACTTGATGTGGGAACTATTTAGTCATACACTTAGTACGTAATCTTCTGTGTAAACTTGATTATTGTTTGTGTTGAGGATGTTGATTCGTATAGTGTGGAGTATTACTCCAATCTATCGAGCTTCCTTCTTGGCCGAAGGATAGCAAGTTGAAAGTTGAAGATGTGATAAGTCTATGAGACTTAGTTTCTGTGTGAGGCTGAGAAACGCTTTTGTGTTGTAGGTGCGAAGAGACCGGGATCGGTTTATCCAAAAACCACTTCAAACCAACGTATATGTGACGATTGTGCAGGTTTTGATGAAATTGATATTCAGGATTTTCATAGTGGGGGACTGCTTCTTGATCATTAGGGGTTAAAATCCCAATATACATATAGTAGCAGTGGTCTCTTCATTATGAAATATCCAATGCAAGAACTATTCGCCACTAATCCTAGGGATTTCCCGACAGGATGTGGTAGGAAAGTACCTTCGGTTTGTCCTGTTCCTGGGCAACTTGTATGGATGTTTGTCTGACATTGCATTTCTAAAGATTACGTACATTGGTTTTTAAAAACGTACATCAGTGGTGGCGGAGAAGGCAACTTTTCTTAGCTTAACACCCTCCTTGAGACGTATGAGCTTAAAAGTTGTTTTTTTGTGGAAGGCAATTAGTAGTCAGCGAAAATGTCCGTGTGGCATTCAAAGTGGCGTGATTGTGATTTATGAAAGGTAATCGTTACCTCAAGCCTCATCAACAGGAAATGACCCAAACTGGATTAGACGCAGCAGGGCTAAGTGGGTCATTCCCAAGTAGGATATGATCATCCTCTTCTAGATATATCTTTACACGCTATAACATCGTGTATCTGATTATTTTGGTTTGCATGCTATGAGGGCCCTCGGAAAAGGTCGGTAACAACCGGAGGATGGCATTTTCGGTACCATCTAGTTATAGAGGTGGGCCGGTCTTGTGTTGGTAGAGGGCAGATGTTTTGTGCCTAGGGACATCCATCTAGAGGTCTACCCATGAGAAGGTAGCCCCTTCACCTGGTCATTTGTATGGAAATCCAAACCCCACTATGAGCTTACGGTTTTGTTTGTAAAAGCGTAATGAATAGCCTCGAAATGCTATATGGGCAACCATTTCGATTATGATTAATATTATTTGTATACTAGACACTAGTATAATATAAGATGATTTGATATGAAATGTTTTGGTTATCATAAGGTAAAAACATGTCCGTGTTTAGGTGTGGGCGTGTCTTATGAGATACTTTTATTTGCGTAAAGGATAAGTTTGGTAATTTAATAAATTCAGTTGAGTGTGTTTCTTACGCTGGTTTACTAGACTGATCCAAGCATTTTACCCTTTCAATGCTCGGGTCAGACCGAGTATATTTACAGGTTCAGTTTTGGTGCTTTTGGAGCTTCAGTAGGAGAGCTGGAGATCTTTATTCTCGTATATACGTATCTGTTTTGACTATCCATTGTGCTTAATTGTTGTATATTATCAGCAATTATGAGGACATGTTATTATAAATGTCCTAGCTGATAACTAGTGATTGATTGTTGAACTCTGATTGATGTATGTATGTACAGTTTCTGTTTTGTAAAGATCGTTAATATGATATTATATGTTTTCCACTGCGATGTCAGATTCTGTATTGTTCTATTTTGTTCTATCTTCTTTCTTCTCTTTTCTTCTTCTCTCTTCTTTTCTTTCTCTTAACTCTTCGTCAGTCTGTGTTTTTGGGTCGAACATGTGTGGTTTATTGTCGATTCAAAGGATATGGATTTTCGGGTCGTCGCACTTTTTTGTTTTTTTAATCAAAGAATAAAAGAGAAAAGAGAATAAACACCCAACTCAAACAAAATACACCGGGTACACTTCAATTAGTTTTCCATTTCCTTAAACTTACAAACCCAAACCATTTTTTTCATTCCATTTATTAAAGAACGAAGACACAAATCTCAGAAATAAAATTCATAAATAAATTCGACATCATAATTGAAGGGTCGTAGCAAATTGAACGAAATCTCAGAAGTCATGAGTCGAGGGTGTTAGATTTGGAGTTGGGTGTGGCGTTGGAATCGGTGGTTGTTTGCTTCTGGCCTGGGTTCGTGGTGGAGAACGGGGTTATAAGTTGTGTTAATGAAGTGAAAGCGAAGGCTGGTGAAGGTTGTTTGTTTAGGAGGAGTTCAGATGATGATTGTGGCTATGTTGCAGTTGATGGTACAATGGTTCGCTGATAGTGGCAATTGATGGTTGAGGATGGTGATTTTCAGTGAATTGCTGAGATGAAGATGTGGCAGTAATTTTGAAGAGAAGTGTGTGGTGGAGAGGGTATGACTGGTTTACTGGTAGGGGACAGAGGAAGCCAGCAGGGGGGTTTGCCGATAAGAGAATGCAATGGTTAGTAATGGTAGGACTGTGGCAAGATATGTTGATATTTACGTTTGAAGTGGGAAGATGACAGTGTAATGCAAGAAGAAGGCAGTTTGGAGTGGCGTTGGGTAGGAGGAGTTCAGGCTGTATGTGAAGTCAGTTGGTGGCAAGGAAGTTTGATGGTATGTGGGCTTCTGTAGTGGTGGAAAAGGTTGATGCTTGTTGCTGTATGTGTGAGGTATAGTTGGTATGCTGAAGGTAGTGTGTGGTTGAGGATAGAGGGATGGTCAGGAAGGTATGTTATGTGGTTTGAATGGATATGGCTATTCTGTTATGAAGCAGTGGGATACCGTTAAGTTGTTATGTTGTGGAGGAAGACAAGTGAGGCCGTTTTTGTTATGTTCACAGTGTGGCTTGTTGACGGTGATGGTGATGGTGTTGGCTGCGGTAGCTTGAAGCACGGTAGTGAATAGCAGAGGTGTGTTGGCTGCGGTAGCTTGAAGCACGGTAGTGAATAGCAGAGGTGTGTTTTTGAGGTAGGTAGTGGCTTGGGGCAATGAATGGGAATGGCAGGGAGATGGAGGTGTTTTGAATTAGGAAGTTGAGTGTGGTTGGGTTGCTGTATGGATGATGGCAGTTTGGTAGAGGCAGTAATGTTTTGGTGGCAAGCAGAGAATATGCAAATAGAAGTCAGTGAGGAATGAGAGAATGGATATGAAGGAGTTAGTTGGTTTGGCAACAGGTATGGTTTGATGTGTTGATAGGAAAAGGAAGAGATTAATAGTGCTGTTAGATGTAGTTGTGAGAAGTATGGTGAGATGTTTGTTGAGGGAATGGTTGATGGATACTTTTTCCAATTCAACAGTAATAGCGAGGCAGAAGGAAGGAACGCAGAAGTGAAGGAAGCTGGGGAGAGATGCACAGATGTGAAGTTGTGAACTTTGATGGAAGTTGTGCAGGTTGATGAAATAATAGGCAGGTTTGATGGTGGTGCTGCTCAGGAAATAGTGTGGCTGCTAGTTTCTAGTTGAAGGTGATGTTTGAAGCATGGAAGTCGAAGTAGTGGAGAAGTTTGAAAGCATAGAGATAGGTTAGCACAAAGGTGTGCACAATGAATGTAAATGCAAAAGAGTTTGCACAACGAATTTTTTTGTAAAATAGTGAATAAAATGTAAACAAAATTGTAAGGAAATTTTTTGTTTTTGAAATGAAATTGTGGATGTTTCTTTTTATATATACAAGTAACCATAGGAACTGTATAATGAATTCATGTTTTAGTGATTAGTAATACCGTATCACTTTTGAATGGCAGTATTAGTATTTTCTATTTATGCACAACCTAAACTGTCATAAAAAAATTTCTTATACTGTTGAGTGAAATTACAACAATAACGTCATATGTGGAATTTTGTATGAAAACGAATTTGGGCAAAGCCATATATCCTTTCAATGAAGAAACTTAAAAATTCATCCAATAAATCACATTTGACCGTTTAATGTAATATGATTATCATACCCATTTGACTACATTTTTTGATTGTAGAGTAATAATTTCGACTACATTTTTTGATTGTTTACCATAACTAAGGCACGTTGCAATTTATGAATAGCATACATGAAGAGTAATAATTGATAAGTAAAGAGCAATAACCAAAGGAATAAGATTTCAGAATATACTATGTTAAGATACAATAAAGAGACAGATTTTATTTTAGTGCCAATTCTATCATGGTTTGTTTGATATTGTAGCTAAGAATGGTGCATGTCATTTAAGTACCAATTTTATGTAATGAAGTCAACTACGGATTCCATTGTCTATTAATTTATGGAAGGCCATGAGAAAATATATCTTACCAAATTGATGAATCAATGACTAAATTAATTAACAGTAATTTTGATGAAAAATCAAATGCAGAATAATTTTGTTTTCAATAGAATGAAGATAAATTTCCATAGATACAAAATTGCTATAAAACTTTAATTTGAAGAATGTCAATTCAGCAACATAGAAACCTAAAATAGACCAAATGATTAATTTTCTAACAACACAGAATTAGGATAACCTGTATTGATAATCCAAAATAAGTAAAGTTGTAACGCCCCACCCCGAGACCCACCTTAGCAAAGAGAATTAACAAGTAATTCTATCTACTAAAGCAGAGAATAGGGCTGGTTAAGGGCGACCATCTATAATTTTGTCTTAAACATCTATTGAATACGTCGACAAATGTAATATAATTTTTTTCAACTCAAGTGGATCGACATACCCAGTAAATGCTTAATCCAAAACCATAGGTGGCTAATGGATCTATCAGAACAAAATACAATAACTGAATGTAAATCACATCACAGAACAGTAACCAACATCATATATATACATATACACTGATACATGTTTAGTACAATACAATATGAATATAATAAAGGTGGTACACGACCACACCATATACATCGAATCAAATGTAAAAACATCAGAGTATGCGGAAGAAATAAACTACTAAAGAGAAAGAAGAGAATAATAACTACTCAAGAGAAAGAAGAGCTGATATCCAACATCAACTTCAAGCTAAGCCCAATAAATGATACCTGAAACAACTCGGTCTGACCCGAGTGAAAACACACGGGTCAGGCTAGCTAGAACTTATCATTAGTAAAGGTGATGATAAGAGATAAGGGGAAAACCATTCCATCATTACCAATGGAATGATATAGGTCATCAAGTTATCTCTAGAGTGATACATCAATGGTTCATCATAATTGCATAGAGGAATACAATATGTATATTAGATAGACATGGTTTATCTAATTATATATATAACCGAATGAAATGGGTGAGGATATGGACCATAAAGTAAATCTTCATAAGATAATTAAACTTCAAGAATCCATCATAAATAAAACCCATCTAAGGGAAATTCTTAATTATTATACCTCATCTCATCGGTATAAATATAAATACATCTCAAATCCATCATTAACCTCATTATAAAGGAATCTCCATAATCATTTATACCTCATATCATTGGTATAAATCTATCTTAAATCTATTATCAACACTCATCATAAAAGCATTACCATAATTTATACCTCATCTCATTGGTATAAATATATATAATGTCTCAAATCCATCATTAACCTCATTATAAAGGAATCTCCATAATCATTTATACCTCATATCATTGGTATAAATATAAATCTATCTTAAATCTATTATCAACACTCATCATAAAAGCATTACCATAATTTATACCTCATCTCATTGGTATAAATATATATAATGTCTCAAATCCATCTTGATAGAACCCGGAAAGAGTTCAAAACATCATATTCGAAATCACCATAAAACCATGTATATAAATAAGCCCTTTTTCTTACATAAGGCTATAATAAAGCATCATCAACAAAACAGTGAAAACGAAACATCTAAACTTCATGGAAAACAGCACGTGCTTTACATCTTGACTAGTACTAGTAATTTGGTACCATACATCGTGATGACTTGGGGTCACATAACATCATAACATCGTGATTGACTAGTCGAAACATCTTGATGACACCCAGTCACAAATCCGAGTAAAAACATCATGGTGATTGGAGTTGGGTAATAACATCGTGAACATCGTGGTGACTCCAATCGTACTCGGTCTAGTACTAGTAACATCTTGAATGTGTCTCAACTATTCGAATAGGAACCCAAAAGGCGAGAACGTATATCCCATACTATACGTTCTCCCCTAATGGTTTACTAATCGTTAGTTGGTTCCACATTAGAAAACATCATAAAACATCAGAACCATCATAAAACTCACTCTGCCTCATCTCATCGGCGAGTTAATATAATACCACACTCATCTCTACTCATCGACGAGTAATGGTTCCATCGTGACTTGTCTCATTTCATCGACAAGTAAAAATCATCATAACTATCTTAACTTCATAAATCATCACAAACATCTTAACTTCATGAATACTTCATAAATACACTTACCTCATATCATCGGCAAATGAAATTAAATCTCATAATGGTTTCTCATAAACCATCATCCCTGAAAAGGAAAATCTCATCTCAAGACTCACCTCATCTCATCGGCAAGTAAAACAACATCTTAAAACGGTCCTTCATCGAATATACTTCTAAATTGGAATTCTCGGACCATATAACTACCCAAAATTCAATAGCATCTTAAATCATCTCTAACAGTTCATCGAAAGAGTTTCGATCGTACAAGTCCGAAATTAACCGATAAAGTAAATTCACGAGTCCCATACCTCGTAATTTTACTAAACCGTTTAATTTACTTCCTCATACGTCCGAAAAAGCATCAAAATAATTAAAATGAATAAAATTAATTATAAAAGATTTTACTTGAGAAAACGGGGTTATAAAACAAATTTTAGAAATTTATCTAAAAGATTTTGAGAGAAAACACATCATTAAAAAGGATTTTAATAATTTTTAAAAGCCTTAAAAATAAAGAAT
The DNA here is from genome assembly GCA_030765085.1 of Allium cepa. Taxonomy (NCBI): domain Eukaryota; kingdom Viridiplantae; phylum Streptophyta; class Magnoliopsida; order Asparagales; family Amaryllidaceae; genus Allium; species Allium cepa. The sequence goes on from CM060928.1 coordinate 819,327,756, forward strand.
AATTGTTTAAAATCCTCTAAAAATACATAAAAACATTTATTCTCCAACCATGATGTTAGAAGATTTTCTGGAATTTATTCGGAATTTTTTTTTTTTGAAAAACTCATAAAAACATCAATTTGCAATTTAATTGGCCTAAACCGATATTCAAATTTAAATCGAATTTAAATTAATTTAAATTCAAATCTCATCCTAACTTGATTAGTCCATTGCTGGACAAAATGATCAAATATTAGCATCTAATTTCATATATGAAAAAAAAGATTTCGCAAAGAATGCAAATGGAATCGTCGAAATCAGACAAATATAAATATTGTGGTTGTCAATGACAGGCCCACAGTGAAAACATCAATTTTTTACCAGGTAAACTTCGACAATCTACAAATCTCAATACATAAAAGTTGTAGCCTACATCATAAGGTTTCCAGAACATCAAAAATTTCGTTATTCCGATCAGTAACGAATACGTTATGAGCGAAATACTACTTAGAAAAATTTATATGCACTGGCTATCCACAACGGCCAGCGATAAAAATGTCAGTTATTCACTATATAGACCTCAAAGTCATTCAAAACTGAAAACAGAAAAGTTGTGGTATATTTCACAAGGATTTCAAAACATCTAAAATTTCTAAATTTTGATTTGAAACAAGAAAGTTATGATCAAATTACTAAAAACAAACATCAAACTCAGCCTGAACTTATGCATTTGCAGGACAGCGACAAACAATTGTAAATTTTAGAATAGATAACTTTGAAATCTGACAAAAAATATAAAAATAAAGTTGTAGCATAGTTTCTAAACTTTCCGGAATGACCAAGATCATCAAAATCGGTTAAGAAACGTAGTAGTTATGGCGAATTTAGTTTTAGCCTTTCACAGAGCAAATATTGATTTTGCTCTCGGGATTACAGTAGAAAAATTCTATTTTGATATATTTAACTTCATAATTTCAGAAAACACAAAACATAAAAGTTGTAGTACATGAATTAAGCTTTCTGGATCATCAAAAATTATCAAAATCGGATCAAAATTGAAGAAGTTAAGGGTAATTTAGTTTCAGCCTTAAGCACAGAGCAAATATTGATTTTGCTCTCGTGATTACAGTAGAAAAATTCGATTTTGACATAGTTAACTTCGTAATTTCAGAAAACACAAAATATGAAAGTTGCAGTACATGAATAAAGCTTTCCGGATCATCAAAAATTATCAAAATCGGATCAAAATTGAAGAAGTTAAGGCTAATTTAGTTTCAGCCTTAAGCACAGAGCAAATATTGATTTTGCTCTCGTGATTACAGTAGAAAAATTCGATTTTGACATAGTTAACTTCATAATTTCAGAAAACACAAAACATGAAAGTTGTAGTACATGAATTAAGCTTTCCGGATCATAAAAAATTATCAAAATCGGATGAAAAACGAAAAAGTTATTGCTAAATTTGTTTCAGCATCAAAGATGGACAAAATTCAGTTTTTACAGAAATAAAACATCAATCAAAAATCAATGTTATCAAGCTATTTGCATATATTTTTGGATTTGAAGCTTTGCTTCAGCTAGAGTTGTGAGTTTATTAACTCACCTTGCTGCCATAGATGATAACACAATGATTTGGAGCCAAAGATTGCAACTTTAGCCAAGTACAGAGCCTCAAAAACCTGAAAAACTTAAAAGCAGAAACATGCAAAGACGACAAAGATCTATTAACAGGTTATCTCTGAAAACTTGATTATGATGGAAGTTTTGGTTTTAGATAGTGATTACCTGATAGTAGAGCTTCGATTTACTCTTAAAATCCCCAAATTTTCACTTTATTTGATAAGTTTTTACATAGGTTAGAAGATGAGAAAGCTATTGCCATTAATGGTTTTCTGGAGAGTTTGAGAAGAGGATGAAAAATATACGTACAGGCTATTCACTTCTCTTTTTTTTTTCTTAATTACTGACTAGAGAAATAATTAGTGGGCTAAAGTCCAATTAGAATAAGAAGTTAGCCTAAGTTTATTATTTTGCCTCTAATTACATATTAACAATGCACACATACAAATAAACATATATTCAAGCTCCATTTCACATTTATAAATTATGAAACTTTAATCTCATGATAATAAAATATTTTTATACACAAATAAAAGATTATTAATATTATTAAAACATTTTATGATCATAAATCTTTAATTTAAAGAAATCGACAGTTTTACCCTTTTTAATTACAAATCCCTTTGTAATTAACATTATAAATCACACAAAAATCATATTTTTGTGTAATAAAATTTTATAACTCATTTCAAATATAATTTTACACTTAAATTATATTTTTAAACTCAATTCCATCATTTTTTTAAATATATCTCATTTTAAAATCAATTACTCCTTTTAAATATCATTAAAAGAAGTAAATAGCAATAATTAACAAAATTATTGCATTACCTCTAAATAAAAACATTTTCCTCGTTTTATTATTCAAATCATCTTAATAGAGTTTTCAAAATTTTATTTTCTCATTTTATCCCAAAATACATTGTTTATTCCCAATAAACAATTTATATTCTTCAGTTATTATTAATTTTCACTATTAAATTATAACTGCCGTTATAATTTAATACTCTCAGGTAATCGCTAAAACCGGGGTTGTTACAAAAGTAGAAAAATAAATGCTATATTTATAACTGAATAGTAAGTATCAATGTAGTTTGGTTTAAAAAAACTTAGCTTTTTAAATGGAGAACATGTATTTGTTATTGGAATTCCCAAACACAATGAAGGTCGATTTTAAATGTCAAGAATTTTTATGACTTATCAGTAAAAGTGGTTACTAAATTCATTTACATTAAAAATTGATTAGATCGAATGCATAAATGTCTAGAAGAATGGTAAAGAAAATATTTCTTAGGGCCATATATTTGGCTTAAATATAGCGTTGATGGTACAGTTAAAATTATATTTGCTTTTTTGCATTCCTCACACCGTTTAATTTTAAAAAACAGTCGTAAACAAATACATCAAATTTTAGTACACTTAAAACCGTTGTAGTCATCACTTGTATTGACTATCATTTTCAATTTATCTCAACCATCGAAAAGAGCATCTCCTAAGTAAGAGATTGAAGAAGGAGAAAAGCAAAGCAAAGAAAACCATGAATATCAACTATTGTATGAAATGTTGCAGTAAAAAGGCCCAAATCCATGAGCAGTTATATTTAACAACCTACAATTAGAATTTTATTTCAAATTAGATTCTTCAAAAATATCAAAACAAAATGATAATTCAGTCAATTGATGGAACATTATTACTGCAGCTGGTCATTTTGATGTAGTTATTGTGAAAAAAATTCGTAAGCTTGCTAACGGACAGAAGAGTGTTTCAAAAATGATTAGTTTATAATAACAGTAAACTCAAAGTTAGCAAGCATCAGCAATCATTCTCTGTCAATGATCCCATCACATCATCCTTTGTTTCTCTCTTCACGCAAAATTTGGTATGCACAGCTCTATAATTGCTAACATACAAAACGATGTCATACTCAAAATTCATGCTATGCACAGCTCTATATCATTATTTACAATTGTTTTGACTCATGGTAAAGCACTTGCCTACGTAGATATAAGTGGTTGAGAAGGGAAGATTAATCTTTACTGCCAATAAATTACCAATCCTGTAATGATTAAATATGGCCTCTTAAAAAACAATACTTTGTAGTTAAGATTTCAAGCTTGGGCCAACTCTTATTAGGTTTATTAAACTTTAGAGCTTCAAATTCTGAACCTTGCTTAATGTTTTATACAAAACAGAAAAGAAAATATAGATGAATACGTTGTAAAAATCAGGCTTATCCAAATCACTACATATGTTAAAACCAAGTTATTCTATGAGAAAAATAAATAAGCAACGTTTTAGATATGACCTATAGCCAAGGCTTCCATAATAGATTAGTTTGTTATTGACAGTCCGTTTCAAGCACACTTTCCTCATTAGAAATTGCTTTCTTCATTGTTATAGAAATCATTATAAATCATAGGCATTACATAGAGTGCAATGGAACATGCTGACAATGGTTCATATCACATCTTACTACAATGAAAATTAACAAACATAGATTAACTTGTAATTTCCACCAAACCAAGATGAAAATAATAATTGTATAATAATATGAAACATAGTAAACTCAAATGAAAGTATTGCCCTATATAAAAGTAATTAGTATTCAAAACTTCTTTTAAATAGTTTGAAAGTTGTTTCATGGTACCTTAAAAATTTAAACTGAAAGTATTTTAGCATCTTACCATATTGGAAAACTCCATTTAGCCACCTATATAATAACTAAGAATAATGTCAACCTTTCTAAATTAATCTACATGTACGAAGTAAGAAATATGGCGTAATTATGCACTTTGAATGAAGCATTATACCCAGTATCATTTTCATATACAGATGCATACATAAGTCTTTTTACATATGCAAGTAATATTTATGCAAACACATATGAAGAATTAATTTTATGCAAAAACTTACAGTTTCATTGCCTGCTCGTGCGAGGGGGACCAATGTAAAACAAATGGCAGACACCATTTCTGTAGGCGCTCAGTGGATGATAGCATAAAGGACGCACTGAAGAGAAGATTGCCAACGAATCCTGCTCGAATCCTGTATGAATTTGGTATTACTGAAATGCAATCTATAAAGTGTAAATAATATCGATTTTGAATTAAAATTTAAAGGTGAAAAAAATGATCGACTTAATGGATCTGATTTTGACATCAAAATCAAAAATTGTAAGTAAAAATACTACTTCATTCTTAAGCCCATAACCATCAAGAATTGTCGTCCAATGAAATTTGAAAACACACTATTGCAAGCATTATCCAGAAGGAATTTTTGATATGGCTTACATAGGAACTACAGAATTGAGGCTTAGTGGTTGAATTATACTACTGTAACTGCAGAGACACCATCCACGTATGTATTTTATGAAGTAGTGTTGATTTATTTTTGTTTAGTAATATGTTTAGTACATTATTGAAGTAATAGTAAAGTCGTTATTGCCACCTATATAAAAAATGCACATAATGACTCGTTTTATTAAATCCCACCATTACACCCATTTTGTCATACATATAACTCCAAATCAGTATTGGTTCTATTATACCATCGGTGGGAAAGAATTTCTGTATATTTTTACCCATTACTAAAGGACAACTGATTAAGAGGATAATTAATGTTCTAACATTCCTATTTTGCAGTTCATGTGAATCATATAAACTATTACCTATAAATGTAAGAACATAGTAAACACTCAGTAATTAAATTGAAAATTAACAAAATGGCTTTGTTACTTTTGCAGCACAAAGAAACTTATGGGCAACTGGAATTCAATTAAACATAGAGGTGGTTAAATAATTTTTTATTTTCAGTAGACAAATCTTTGTGCTGAACTATCATGAGTATAACTTGTTTACATAAATATTAGAATAGCTTTTTCAAAATTATATATGGCAGTTCTAGCTGTTTCACAAAGATCCAAATTGCTTACTCATCAATTTTGGCAGACAGAGCACCCATTCTTGGTTTCTTCACGACCATGACAGTCAACATCTGCCACTGCACAATGAGGACGAAATACAGAAAAATTTGAGCATACTTGATAAAATTAGTCATGTATAGTGAAATCGTCGTGGAAGAATTTAAATCAAGACATCGTTACCTGACTCAATATCTGTTTTCAGATGAGGGGAACATAAATCGCCAAATATGAACTCAGAAAATTGAATCGGCGCCTAAAAGAGGGAAGACAAAACTGCAGAGACCAAATCAGTGAAGTACGTTTTAGATCTTAGGTTGAAAAGTAAAGGTACGAAAAGAGGGAAAAAGGTTAGAGCTTACCTCAACAAACAAAGGCGGCAGGTTGTTAGAGCTTCAAACGATTATTGGACACCAAGTTGCTGTCGATGGTCGTCGTCGTTATGGGCTAAATGGTCAAACGGTTACTGGACACGAAATTTTTGTCAATGGGCGTCGTTGGTATGGGCTAAGTGGTCTACTGATGGGCGACGATGACTGGGAGGGCGGGGAGTAGTATGTGGTGATGGAAAAGAGTTGCCATTTTTGTTGACGAAAAAAGAAAGGGGAAGGAAATGGGAAAAGAGAAAGAAAAGCAGAAGAGAAACGGAAGACGTAGGTCTGGACAGTAAACGTGGGAAACGTGGGGAGGTGGTGGGTAAAAGACGGAGTTAGCCTTCTTTAGAGATTTCTTTGCATTAGGAACGGTGGACAATTTAGGGATTGGATAAAAGGCTTCACTTTGACCGGTTGACCAGGGTTTTGCTTTATAGTATAGATAAAGAGTGCAAATGCTGATGAAACTAGAAAACAAGCACACAAACGCAATGAACACACAAAAAAATACACACAAACATACTCGAATGATTTTTAAAATACAACTCAACACACAAAATGAAAATACACTATAATCAAACGAAAATCATTCAAAGAGTAAAATCGAAATCAAATTTCAATTCCGCGGCAAAGATGCCAAAAACTTATTAATCGACAAGTTTTCTACTGATTTAGAAAATCGCCAAAAAATATTGTGATAAAATAACCGCAAGCGCACTACATACAATTCTAGTACGTGGCGAGTATGAATCGATCGTTAGGGAATTGAAATGATTAAAAATCCTACTCAATCAAATTAAACCAAACTTGAGATTGTTTTAAGCTAAGAAAAATGTAAAACTAACTAAAACAAAAGTGATTGAAAATACGAGATTAGAAAACAATTTAGAGGCAAATCCACTCCCTTTCTTTCACATAAATCAACACAAAATCAATCTATGATCTCTATTTTTAATCTAAGTAGAATTAGTGATGTATTTATCATAAGTATGGTATATTTATGTTATTAATTAACATAACTTAAACAATAATACTTTAATACAACAACTACAACCACTTATTAATTATCATCAAAATGAATTTGAAACTAAAAAAATCTACTTTAAGTAAGATCTATTTATAATTTTTTATTAGTAACGTAGATCATCAAATTTTGATTCTATTTTAATTCCTTGATAAAAATCAATTAGTAAGATAATGATGTAAATTGTATTTATGTTGGATTAAGCATAGCCCATTATGATTAGAAACACAACATAGGCTATCAAATTCCCTAATAAATGTACATCATAATCTAACTTTTCATGAAGCATTAAAGAGATCATAAATCATAAAATATGTTAAATCTACATGAATTAGAGAGCTTCATTACCCCTAAATTGAGGGGGTTTAGCTACTCATTTTCATTATCATTTCAACACATGTAGATTGCAACATTAATGAGCAAAGAAAGTAAGGGCTAATGAAAATAGAAAAGAGAACTAAACTACTTGTGTAAAAATAAAATTAAACTAAGTGCATAAAAAAGAAAGCTAATCTTCTAACATGAAAATGAAGAAATCATGTAAAAAAATGAATACAAAATGAAAGAGCTTGTAGAAAAAGAAAGAGGCTTAATAAGCCATTTTATTTCTCATTTTATTTGAGACTACTGCTTGCATAATATGATAAGTTAATGTAAAAACTAAAAACTCCATTAAATAAACATAAGAGGGATATTTATACATGTCTAAAACCATAATCCATATTGTGACGATTCGAATTTTGCCCGCTCAAAAATCGACATCCATACTTCAAATCGTATTCGAATGCCATAGATTCGACCGTTCAAATCCGATTCGCCGGAGCTTATAACAACATTAAGTAAACAACACAGCGAAATAAAAGAATGATACATTGATATACAGCTTTGATACAATATCCGATACAACAGATGATCCAATAGATATCAATATACATCAGAGATATGATACAATAAAATAGCAGCGGAAAAGAAAACGATAGATAACATCTAGCAGCGGAACAATATAACTCTGAGATAGTCTTCAAAAGAGAACTCCGAGAACTGCAACTCCATCTCCAAGAATCAATCCAGCAATAGCTCGAACCCCCAATGACGATGCACCAAGCTCAGTAAGACTGGTGTAATCCAAAGACTGAACTAACTCTAGATAATCTGCTAAACCTGACTATCTGAAAAACCCAACTCTAGACTGCTCGTGTAGAAAAAAATAATGAGCACCCAGAGTTTAGGAAAGAAACAATAAACTCCGGATCAGTCGTGGGACTGGTGTGAGCAACAAAAACAGTTTATCTTTTAAAACATTCAACAAAGATTTCAAAGTCAATTCACAATGCTTTTTAAAAATGAGACTACCATAAGGCCTCCCGCACACACACACAATGCAAACGCAGAATCGGAGGAGATTTCTCCTTATGATAGTCAAAGATGCTTGATACGCATTAAAAAGAGACATTTGATATTATTATTAGTGCATAGTGTAGGAAAAATTTATTTCGAAAATAAAGATATAAATCTTAGCCAGCATAGACATTCCACACTTATGCCTACTATAGCTACCATGTTCAATAGCAGGTTACCGCCACATTCCATGGCAGGTTCTACAACTAAAACCGTACAAGTCTCGTATTGTTTCTTTGGATTTCCAACAAATGGTCAGGCCAAGGAACTTCCCATTGCCACATGAGAATGCCTCTGGATGGACATCCCCGAGAACCAAACCGGATCTCTGCCAACACAAGGCCGGGTTACCCCTAACTGAGTAACAACTGACCGAATATGCCATCCCCCGGTCCTTTGGGACCTTTCACCGAGCGCTCGTAATCAATTCACACAATCATAAAGTGTTTTCAACATGAGTAAGTATCTGGGCTCCATACCATGATACCACCCTTTTCCAGAAGGAAATGCACATACCCTAAAGGGCGCTACCCCTCATAACCTTGCCGCATCTTTCCTGTTTTGACCATTCCCGGGATGTGAGGCTCGACGAAGTCACGTCCACAAAATCATACTTTATACAAAATCCATGCTTTGGGTCAACAAATGATCATAGAAATGATCACCAAGATAGACGATCAAATAAATGATCCTATCACAAATAATCAACACAATGATCATTTCACAGCAACACTCAGCATGTCACATTACCAAATTGGGAATATATCGCTGATAACCTTCAACTACATAACCTCTGAGCTCGTACGTCTCAGAGAAGGGTGTTAAGCTAAGAGAATAAATTCTCCGCCACCAACAGAAATATATTTGAAAGAAATCGGCTTTATATCTCAATTTGTAATGTCAGACATACAATCCATACAAGTCTGTTCCGGGTTCGAACAGAACCGAAGGCACTTACAAAGAAGTCCTTGCAATCCGGATATTCACAATCCCGATCGGATTCCCCATCACTTAGGGAGTCTCTATACCGGCGCGACTCGGTGCAGAAACAATCGATAGGTCATCCTATCGCTTTCGCAAATACCCGGTCTTCATCACCGGTCTTCAAATGCTATCCATAACGACGTATCACATATTCAGAATGGGTTATACGACACAAAGGTCCTTTCCCGGCTAAACCGAATAGTGAGCATGATATTTCAAAAAAAACAAATGGATAATGGGATTTCAATTAAGTCACAACTTATTACCCAAAACCTTTCTTCAAATGGCTTAACAAATTACCGTTTTCAATCTTTAAAAAAAAAGATTCATTTTCACAACCTTTAACGGTTTAAACAATTTTCACATTTTAATCTTTAAACAAAAGATTCATTCACAGATTTTCCAAATCAATTTTCCTTTCAATTTGATTAACTCGTTAAATCTTTAAATCAAAGATTTAACTTATAGCCTTCAAAACAATTTCATTTCAATTTGATTTAAACAAATCATCAATTTAAATCTGTTAAAAATAAACAGATTTAATTCATAGCTTTCAAAAAGAATTCATTCATAACTTAGGAAAATCATTTCTCTATTCAATCTTGAAATTCCCCTAATTAACTGGAATCTCAGTTCTTATCTAAAAGTGTTTATCATTTGAAAACAACAGTTTTCATTGTGGAAATCTGATTCATTTATACGAGTTGAAATCCTTGGGTTAAATTCAAATTCCCAAAACCATACCTTTAAAATGGTTTAAATTCATACAAACCTGTTTATAATATCTTTAACCATAATTTCCAATCATCGAATTCAATTCCAAATATCGAATTCAAATTCAAATTTGAATTATTTAAATTGGAGATTTTACCGAGTTATTCAAAATAGCTTTTATCTGTGAAAACCTTTTTCAAAAGCTTTACCGTTTAACCCAAATCCATTTTCAATCTTAATTTGAAATTAAAATTTTAATTTCAAAAACATTACATTTAAATTATCTGTGACTTAACCGATTTCCTCGTGAAATCCATATTTGTGTGTGTATGGTGTAGTCCAGGGGTTATACACAGTAGTGCAACATCATTCAATCATGACAGGTCAAATACAACAATATAGTTGATAAGCGATATAAACTATAACGTTCATCGTCCATTCACAGATTCACAGATAATATACAAATGCAAATAAATATACACAGCTCAATCTACATAACAAAATGTCACAAATCAGATAGGATAATCAATTCAAGGCATCACATATAATACGATCATTCATAAGTAAGGTCAAGCATTCAAGAAACATTCACAAACAGGATTAATTAATCGTTTAATCCTAATTAATTCAATTTATTTCTAATTAAATAATTTGCTTATGAATTAATTATCCAATCTTGATTTATTAATTACAAACCATTTGATATAAATAAATTAATCAATCACCTTATTTAATTAAATTATTCTTGATTTATTCATTACCGACCATTTATTTAAATCTCAAATCTTTATTTAAATAAATGATCTCTATTTACTAATTAACTTATCCTAGATTAATTAGCTAAAACCTTAATTATTGATTACATAAACTTAATTAATCATTTATTTATTACTAATTACTTAATTAATTTCCTAATTAATTAGTTAAAAAAAAATTCCTTTTGACTTAATAATCGATTAAAACTATTCAATTTAAACTTGTTTAAAACATTCATAATTTTAAATTCAATTCCCCTTTAAAACACTTAATTGTTATTAAAACAATTTTTAACTTAAAACTTATTTTTGTCCAAAACAAAGTTATTTAAAACATTTTAATTTAACAGTTTATTAGGCTAATCCTTAACAACAAAAATCCAGAGAATCCACTTATTACTCTTCCTATTTCCCGAGTCTCTCTCGTACTCCACTCCAACTCCATCTTCTTTTTCTCTATTCCTTTATTTTGCTTGAGTATAAAAAAATATATATCAATTAACTGCTGAACAACTCAAACAAACGTGAACACCCCCCCCCCTTCCCAGGTCATTCGAACTGCAACTGATACGCGCCTACGTGGGTGCACGTGCACCACTATTCCGATCATCTCTGATCGCCGCCGAGCCCCTCCACAAGTCGCCATCGACTCCACTGACCAAAACACACTTCCAGTTCGAAGCGAACGAGGCTACATCCAAATCGAGCATTTCCATTCTTCCTGTAACCCAACCTCAACACCAAAACCCGCCTCGTGGAACCACCTCCGGCCACCTAAGTCGCCGCCCCTTCGCCTACACACTCGACTACAACCCAGGCTCCTCCCCTTCAAGCCCGGCCACGCTCGATGCTACGACGAAGTCGTGGCGATCAAATGTTTGAGCACCAGAAAAATTAGGTTAAAAAAGAAAAAAAACCACCACCGTAGTCACCTCCGACGCCGTGACCACCACTACCCATTTTTCCTGCCACCCTGGTAAACTCCACCACCTTCAGGAAGAATCGCAGCCACACCGATCCACCCAATTTCCAGAGGCAACTCAAAATCCCCAAATTGGTTAACAAAGAAAAGCTCAATCAAACCTTCACTAAAAAATGTAATTTTAGTTTTAAAAATCAGAGTTTTGATTAAGCATTCAGTTCATATTCTTAAATTGAAAATTTAAGATATTGGAAATATCACTTGTATTTAGTATTTACTGATCTTAAGGTTTTCAGAGCAGTTTTGCTCTATTTTTCTTAAATACAAAATTTTAAGAATTTACTTTATAATCAAACAAACTTATTTTGCTTAGATCCTAAATCATAACATCAAGTAAATCGAGAGGAAATAAGTTTTGAATTAAACCTGAGTTGAAAATCTTTAAGTACAGGGGTAACTTCAGGTTATACTGACATGCAGATATCATGTTTCACACACACAAACTTCACCAATAAATAAACACCAATTCATGATCTGCTTCATACTTAAATTAAGCAACCAGATAATTAAGTTTATAAATAAAGTTACTCACCTTCCAAATCATTGTTTAAATCCAGGAGTTTATAAGTTGGAGTTTGGTTTATCTGAAGCTTTTCTTTGCTTCAAACTGTCAGGCTTTGATTGATTTGAAAAATGTTTTATGTTGAATGATTGTTTGAGTTAAAGAATGATCTTTACTTCATATTTTCTACTCAGCTGGAATGGAACGACATTGAAATGAGGAGATGATGTATATATGGAAATGAGGTCTACAGGTGATGATATTACTTTGTACAGGGTAATGTATTTTTTTTCTCTTTCTAGTACAAATATTTGTACTATAGGTAGTCATATTTGCTAGTAGACGGAGGCTAACATTTGTTACTATGTACAATTTATACTTATCTTATTTGCTTTTCTTCATTTCGGCTGATATCTTGTAAACTAAAGATAATGGCATTACATGCCTTAGTACTTTATGTCTTGCTTTTCAACTCTATAGGCTGCATTACTTATGTTTACTTCAGCCATACCTACTTGTCTCGGCAGAGATGATTCTTATATTTAATTGTTTTTTGTACATATTCTTTTTCTTCTTAAGTTTACAGCTTAATGATTTTTTTGTTTCATACTTACCCAGCTTTTATACTTTATGTTGATAGATTTTCTTTTGCTTGCCTTGCTTATTTATCTACAACTTTGTTTCATAGTTAAGTGTCGTTTCTTTTCTTTATATACTTGATTTTATTTGCCCATTTTAAATTTGTTTGTATGCAATGTGTTTGCACTGTCTTGTGGCTTCATAGATATACACATATATATCTTTATATTTCCTTTTGTTCATTTTGCAAGCTACTACATACATATTTATATTTGTTACTTGTTTCCTTCCAGGTCTCACCAGGCAAGACTTTTGTTTGAGTTAATTATATGTTTAATAGATATTTATTTTACTTTATGTACATATTATATTGCCTACAAATACTTTATTACTTGTTTGTATACATACTTTATTTTGGTATTCTTTGTTAAAGTTTTGTTTTCAAGTTTAAGTGTATTTATTACTTTTGTGCTTATATTGTATTATATGTCTTATTTTATATTTTTTTCCTAATTTATCTTATAGTCTTGTATTTTATTTATCAAAATAACTCAATATTAACTTTTAAAAAATACTTTATAAAAGAAACCGTTTTCTTATTAATAAATAACTCAAACCATTTGAATTTAGAAAAACTCCAATATATACATATATATATATACAAAATTTCAAATTCGTATGACTTAATATATATTTTCTACTTGAATCGGGGAAACTCGCTGCCATTTATAATCAATTTTACAATTTAATTCAAAAATTCATTTAAATTATAAATTTAAATTCATAAAAATTCGGGGTCGTTACACATATTTTATGGGATTATCCAAAATACCCCTTAGAAAATGTGGCCACAAAGTTATCATTAGCATGAATCAATTCTCCATTAAGTGTGCATGTGCTTTTAATCACCACTAACATGTGCATTAGCTCTTAATAGTGGATCATGGTAAGTGGATAGGTGGGGTCCTCCATGATTACATGAATTCATTTATTTCTATCTTCATTTGCCTTCTTCTCTTGTGCAAGCATATCTTCTTGAATGCTTCTTCATATTTCCATCTAAGGTTCCTACAACTAAAACTAAAGTGTGCAAATAAATATTCTCCGAAATTAATATATTCACAAAATTATCATTTTACCCCTAAATGAATACGAATGAGTGATGATTTGATGAAATTTGGATTTTTGGTGAAAACATATAAACATATCCAATTATGACATTTATTTAAAAAAAGTAGATTAAATAAGTAAAAATATGCACATTTACGTGTACATCAGTTTGAGAATATTTGTAACTCTTTACCAGAAATTAGTTTTCCTAGTTTGTGAATTTCGAATATAAGAATTTGAATTGAAAATGGAATAAAAGTTGAGTATTGATTGAAAATTCATAATTTTTAACATTATGGAAAATTAATTCTTGGAGAGATGATTTCTCGTTAATAAAATGAAAATAAATAGTTGGATTTTAAGATAAGAATAAAGGAAGTTATAAATTATTTCATGTTCTTATTTTAAGAAACTAAAAAGTTGAATATCTTTAAAACACCTTTAAGGTTTAATGTCTTAGATTATAATAATTTGTTAGCTTATCTCCAAGGGCTGAAATATTAATGTGAACTTATTTTCAATCTTGAAAATAAGGATGAATGATAGGTTAACTTTTGTAAACTAATATGTTGAATTAAACTATTGTTTTATATTAGTTGAGTTTAGTTAACAATGTTGTATTCTAGAGATGTTTCGTTAAATTTAAAGTATGAAAAGGAAATCAAAAGGTGAATTTAATATATATATATATATATATGTATGTATGTATGTATATATGTATGTATGTATATGTTAGACTTTTCTCTGAATTAGAAATTATGAAGAAGCAATTTCTTTAGGGAGAAAGTTTGTAACAATCCTGATTTTTGGGTCGATTAAGTAAAACAAATAGTGATTTAAATTGGAGAATTTAATCATTAATTTGGAGTTTGTATTCTTTCTCTAAAAGATAGTTTATTTTAGAATGATTAATTCTAACTAATTATGAAATTAGAAAACGAAGAAATTTTCTAGGTGTTAGAAATTAATTTAAAATGCAGTTAGTCTTCAAATAGGTTTCTAAATTAAAAAGTGTAAAATTCTTTTTTTAGATCATTATTGAAATCTATCTTAGTCAACATAAAATCTGGAAGTAATTTTATTTAAATCGGGCTATGATTCAAATTCTTAGACTTTTAATTTATGAAGCTCTTAATTAGTAGTTAAAATAAAAGTTAGGTTTACGAGATAATCGAAAGAGAATTAGTTCTTTTAATAGAAATGGAGTTTTATTTTCTTATTGGGTTTTTGAATGAAGTCTATCCCATTTGAGAGAAGTTTTACTTCTCCTTTGTTATCACCTGTACATTCTTTCTTATAGGCAGTAAATAGAAGTAAGAAAACAAATGTCCTCTTCAATCTTAGATGCTAACTAGCAAGCTAAAATAGAAATCAATTGATAGAAAATCCAATAAATTCAAGGAAGTGTTTCTAGTCTAACATTTAGGCAACTCATTTACTGAATAATGCAAAAACCCTTGTCATATGATCTCATGAATCATCAAATTGTAGTGTATATGTGCTTGCATGATTGCGAATTCAGTACCCTTGAAGCCAATATCATGCGTCGCCTAAAAGTCGTTGATCGACGGACTGTCGGAGGGTAACTCATAGTTGAAATAGCTTCGGATTTTGCCACCATCGATGCACCATTGGGGTACCAGCATCGGTGGCACATGGTTCTGGAGCTATTTCAGCCCCAAGTGAAGCCCCGGTTCACTCTTTTGTTGCCCCGTTTGTCACATTGTTTATTGTTGACTATTTCCTGTGCGATGTGTGTTCCATTGCTGCATTTTTGGCACTCATTGCAATTCATTTGCTAAATTATAAAATACTTTTAGGAGATTATATAGAACTTGAAATCCATTAATCTATGGATTGACTTATTGTTATATTCTTGTGATAACCTTGGATTTAGTTGCGGCCATCCTCTTGTGTTTTATGGACTTTGAATCACTTTGATTCAAAGGTTTGGAATATTATACACTTATATCTATCTATTTTATGTATATGTAAATGATGTTATAAAAGGGTGTTGATTTAAAATTCAATTCTCAAACTTGTTTCTAAATTAATCTAATTCCTTTTTTAAATGAGTATAACAAATAGTGTTGCATATATATATATATATATATATATTATGTATTACTAGTATAAATGGTTATGGATTTTGGAATATGGTTTTGGAAATATAAACCTAATTTATTTCTAAATAAAATGGGTTTGGAAGAGTAATAAATATAGTTTTATAAAATAAATGGCTGCTTACACACACACACATATACGTATATATATATGGACTTTGGAACATGGTTTGTGAACAATGTGACTTTAATAGAATTTTTTAGATACCCACACAACACACACACATATACTTACATACATATACATACATACATACATAGATATATATTGAGATCAAATGAATTATATGGTTTATTTTATCTAATGATAAATAAAGTGTTTAGAAATTATTTCCTATATGAAAAAAATATCATTGGATTTCTAAATTATAAATCTTATAAGATAAATGTTTTGAGAGTCTTAGTTCTATAATATGGGGAGTGCTAATAATTGACTTAGTGTTACCGATTGATTTAAGTGCTCTCGAGTAATGCTTCGTCAAATATTGTACAACTCATTGAGTAGAATGTTTGAGTGGTACTTACTAGCTCATTAGTGAATACTCAAATTTAACAGGTAGTATAGGATGCCTTGGTTAAATTCTTGTGATTGCTGTTTGGAAGTATTTAACACTTTAAGGTTGTATTATCTTTTGACGTTTAGTGGGACCGATAGTGTGACGCCCTACCCTGAGATCCTTATTAAAGAAGAGAATTACTGGGTAATTCTATCTTCTAATATGGAGAATAGGGCTGGTCAAGGATGACCATCATAGTCTTGTATTAGATAAGAGCTAAGTATGTCGATCGGTACTCATTTTTTTCCATTTCGCCTTAAGTGGTTTGACATACTTAATTCCTATCTAATACACTACTATGGTGGCTACATGATCAATTCAGAAACAAAACATAATAACAATAATAGTCACAAATCACAAAACATCAACACAGATAATATACATATACACATACATCAAATGTAATACAACATGTCACAAGTGGTATTACGACCACAATATATATACATACATCCCCACAAAAGAATATGCATATCAAGATCTTCTATAAAAATACTACACAAAAACTATCCTTTGTATCAAAAAGGGTTGATAGTGAAGTCCAAAAGATACCGCTAAGCCAAAAGTCCAAAAGATCCCAACCTACAACTCGGTCTGACCCGAGTAATAAATACACGGGTCAGGCTAATTAGAATATGATGATTAGCAAGAGATAAATGGTTATAAGCACATAAGGGAAATATTCCTTTAAATAGAAAGGAATGATATAAGTAAAGTTAAATTCACAATTCCATGGGTGGAGATTCTATAAAGGCTCAAAGTTAGCTCATGGATAAGTTCAACATACCATAAGTGGATTCTACTCAAGATTATTCAACATAAATGCAAATAGCAACACAAAATCCATAAGAGAAAACATCAAAATCTCCAATTCAATTATGCCTCATTTCATCGGCATATATATAAAACTCAAAACTCAAACTAGCCAAAATGGCAAAACTTGGAATATATCCTCAAGGTCAAGAAATCATGAAAACTCATAACTCAAGGAACCCAATAAGAGTTCAAAACCTTATAAAATGAAATCATAATATGTATAACATCTCATATAGCTTTAGGCTATCGAAGTAATAAAGACATCTCAAAATGGTGAAGTCATAATAAAATAGAAAACTCAAAAAACCTAGACTGGCCAGATCGTCGATTGCATGCCGCAACAATGCTACACATGCCAAACTCAAGCTAGTACTATATATATATATATATATATATATATATATATTAGGTGCCTATTCTAGATGACTGAAGTCATAAAACTCTGACGACCGAATTCATAAAATTCGGACGATCGAAGTCGTAAATCCCAGACAACCGAAGTCGTAAACTCAGATGATTCGAAGGTCTATAGCACTGGTAAACCCAAAATGTGTCATAAACTCCCAAAAAGGAACCTGAAGAGTGGTAACAGTGCATCCCATACCACACATTCTATTTAACGGTTTCCTAACTGCTAGTCAATCCACATTAGAAAATAAAATCATCAAAAATCTCAAAACTTTGAAATCTCATTACTCGCCTCATCTCATCGGCAAATAAAATAATATAGCAGGTTCTCATAGATTATAACTCCAAAATTTGGAGATCCCAAACCGCAAATCTCATCAAATATTGGCCATCTTAGATAATTCCCAGTAATAGGAATTATAAATCTCATAACACGCCACAAAATGGCAAATCTCATAATTGCTTCGATCGTACAAGTTCGAAATTAACCGAAAAATAAACTTACGTGTCCCATACCACGTGTTTTACTAAATCGTTTAACTCTTCCTCATATGTCCTAAGAGTGTAAAATAGTGTATATTATTTATAAAATAATTTACTTCAGTAAACGGGATTTTAAAACAATTTTCCTAAACCATTTTAAAAGCAATTTATCAAAAATTCTCCTTATTAAAGGAAATAAATATATTTTAATAATTTAAAAAATAATTTAAAAATATTACTTAACAATAATTTCAAAAGCTAATTTATTTAAAAATTATCTCAAAATTTGTTTGGAAGAAACCGTGCTCAAAACCGAGGAAAATCGTAGAAAATACTCCAAAACTGATATTCAAATTCAATATAAATTTAAATCAAATTTAAATTCTAAATTCCATAAAATCTTGCCTAGTCCATTGATAGACATCATATCCCTCAAACACATTAAAAATCATCTCAAAATGGCAAAAGAAACGGTGTCAAAAGCATAGCATAAGAGGGCCCAAAGCTGCGAAAACAAGGCCCAAGACATCACGTGCACAGGTCGACGGGGGGTTGACACCCTTCTTTGGGCCTGTCGACCTCCAGGTCGACCTAGAGAGAGGCCTTGTTGACAGGCCTGTTGACCAGGAGGGTAGCTAGGTCGACCTAGGCTAGGTGAATTTTTTTCTGGTGCAAACCTTGTTCGTATTGATTTTCCAGCATTGTTTTGACATATCAAACAGAGATGTTTTGTAATGAAATTTGACATGGACAAATTTCAACAACTAAAATAAAATCCAAAAAAAATCTAGCAGCAATTCATGGCAAAAATAAGAAGATATAGTTGCTCAAAGTAGCAACAAGAAACGAGAAATTCACAGAACAATGAACGAACAAATATTCACGTACAGAGAGCAAATTGATGAACGATTTACACAGTAAACGTCATATTTAGCTAGAAATTGTGAGTTCTATACTCACCTCAATGATGTAGCAAGAGTTTTATAGCAAGTTGCGAACTTTGGAGAAGGAATGGAGCTTCAAAGACCGTACTAGCTGAAAAGAAGACATGCAACAGGAAATAAACTGGTTACAGACAATTTCTTACCAAGTTCTAAGATTTTTGATGAAATTCTTTTAGTATTGGTGGATATTACCTTCTATAGTCTTGTTTGAAGAATTTTCTCTTTTATTTACAGAAATTTTTGAGTGGAATTGAGTTTTAGTTAGAGTAAGCCATTATTTTGCTTATTTCCATATACTATTTTTGTTTGAGAAGAAAATATGGAAAATAGTACGTACTGTTAATTTTTCTCATACAAGAAGTTCCAGATCTTGGGTTTCGGATTTAAAATCCAAACCAATGAGCCCAACTTTAGATACTTAGTAAAATATTAAGAAATGGATACTATTTATCCTATATTATCACTATATTCACATATTTCTTCATTTTAAGGCCAGACAAAATATATGCAAAAAATGTATGTACATAAAATTGTTATCCTACCAAAATAAAATTTATTTTAACAATAAAAAGTTATTTTTTATCAATTAAACCTTAATTTTATAGATATTAAACAATTTACATTATTTTAGTGTAAAATCATCATTTTTTTAATACAACCATTTATTCAAAAATTATTTTCTTATCAAATAAAATATAACAATCATTCTAACATTGTTAAATCATCAAAATATTATTTTTAGACAATATTTCATCTTTTATATTAATAATTACGTAATTACTTCATATTTCTCCTTTTTAAAATTAATAAAAGATTAATATTGACAATATTTTCCAATATTGTTGTATTTACTCAAATAAAATCAAGAGATTATCATTTTCTCTCCAAATTCTCGAAATAAAGTTTTTAAACTTTATTTTAATCAATTTATATTTATTCCAACAATTTAAGGTTGAAATACATCACTTATTTGTTAGCTCCAAACTAATAAAAACCCAATATTACAATTTATTTAACCCAATACTTGTCCAATCAATGTTTAATCCTAATGTTTATTCCCAAGGCATATTGTTTATCTAAAATAAACAGTTTTAACCAAATTTACCTTCTCCATTTCATTTTATTAAAATATTAAATTATAACTATCATTATAATTTAATTCATAGGTAATTACCAATACCAGGGTTATTACAGACTCCCCCTTATAAAAACTGCATCCTCGCAATTTTGAGGGAAGAATTGTATTCAACTTAATTATTTCATCAATCAAAAGAAAGATGGACAAGCTTGATATTAAGGTTTGTTACGCCCAACTCGAGATGGAAAAAGACCAAAACAAAATTTCTCGATAAATTCTATGATTTCTCGAATATATTCATTGGGGTTAGCGGACTCTAGAATTTGTATGAGCAATAACTCATTATTTCGAAGGCATCTCTCCTTTGAAATAAGAGCACAAATCAGAATGCTACCCAAAAATTAATTGTTTGAGATTGATTTCTCAGAAACTTCTCAAATAGAGTCAGAATTTAACTCAACTTTTATCCCTAATTCCAATCAACAAGGTGATCATCAACATGACTTTTCGTATACCACTACGAAAAAAGCTACTTCAATACTGGTTTGATAACAAGAGATATAAAAACTTGATGAGAGATGGTTCCTTCGAAGGCCACCAAATTCAAACGACCACAAAAGCGCAAGTCGTTAGACCATTGCACTAAGTCAAGATAAATACAAGGAATCAACATATTGGTTGACAATCAAAACTTCTTAAAGTTCTAAAGCTCATTATCTTTATAATCATTATCTCAATTTTCAACACTTGGAAAATATTCAAACTCTTTACTATAACACTTATAAAATGGCATATAATTTCAAACTCATATTCCCTTTAATTCTGAAATTAAATTCTCAAAAGAATTTTATAATTTCATTTCAACAATCCTTAAGATAAAATTTTAAAATTTACTACTCTTTACTTTTAAATACCCAAATTCTTATAACAAATTCCATCTTCAGCATGTATAGCTCATTTTAAAATATTCAATAAACATTTATATTTCAAACAAAGTATTATCTCATCATTTTAACAATAAAACATAAATATATTCAAACTCATAAATTCCAATTATCATAGTGGCATTGCCTCGCCATTGGTTTAAAACGAATTATCCTATCGATTGGCTGTAGAGTTGAACAAATGATAAAAATTGCCTCGCCACTCATCCAACCCACTATGGTTCAATGGTTGCATATGTCATCCAAAATAAAAATTTAAATTCTCAAACATAATAATTAATTTACAAATTAAATCTTATTAAAAATCAGTTTGTCGTGTCTAGTTGTCTCATCACAACGTTTAGGAAATTCCTATCGATAACGTTGATCTGGTGCATCAACCTGAATTCTTAAAGCACTCGATGGATAATCCAACAAAAAGATCATTTTCTTTAAAAAAATCACCTCATATTCAATACTCAAAATATTCTTTATCTAACTCAAACAAAATCCAATTTCTCTTAAAAACATTTCTTAAATATTGAAAAATTTAAAATCTCAATTTTTATTACTTATACTCAAAACCTAGAATACAACAAGAACTCATCGAGATATTCTCAGAATACTTGATTCGCAAGATTGATGGGATAGACTGGGGTATTCGTTATTCCGAATGATATACCTAATCACTCACAAGCCCCATTCGAGGGTGGATTGCCATAAGAGGAACGCAATCCTCCAAAACTTGTAGCTCAAGGAGATCGGTATAGGGTCAAACTGATGTATGAACCTAACACCACCCAATAGATTAAAAAGGAACATATGAGATTTAAGGATAAGGGCAAGACATCCTCTCAAATGAGAAAAAAACACTTAGCAACATATCACTACTTCGAATGAAGTAATAGCATAAAGCCTATCAACAAATGAGTATTCAAAAATGGTATCTCAAAAGATGTAAGAATGGCAATATCAATTAAATTCAATGGATCACCTCATTTCCTTAATGGACATCCTTGCGAAAGAATGACCGAAAGGCTAAGAACCGGGAATAAGATCAATACAATGCTCGATTGCCCGATTGGGTATCATACCCGAAACGAACTCACAGAAATTAACTAAGTCATAATGATTAGAATTCGAGATATTATCAACATCTTGAAACTCTACAGCGATACTTCAGAATCATAAACAATATTCTGAAGACAAGAATTAACAAACCAACTGAATTAGGATACCTAAATAAGGGATCCTTCAAATCATGGAATGTGGCTTGATAAAATGCAAGCCACTCCCTCTCAAATTACTCCAAGCTCAAGATAGAAAATTGCATGCTAATTCGCACAAAACGATAAGCTACATGGAACAACCTCAAAATTATCACATCAAGTATTGCAGATCCCCTCAAAAGGATTCGCAATCCTCAATAAGCAACAAGACCAGAACATCTAATAGCGTTAATAAATTTCTCCAATACGGATAAATGCCAAGCACACGTATCGAAGAGGATTTGAATAGAGCAATCATGAAAAGGATAGAACTTTCCAAAATGGTAGGAGATATTACAAGACTGAGATGCACTACCTGAAGCCTTCATCACATTCAAATTCCCCGAACTAGAACCTTTCCCTTTCTTAGGACATAAAGAAGCCATATGTCATTCCTTCTTGCAATAAGCACACTTAAGGAGAGGAGGACACTCTCTATCTCGACGACCTTGAGAACCACAATTGAAGCAAGCTAAAATTCTAGCTAAAGAAGGTATTGCATGAGGATGAGAACCATAACTGCCTTGCTTTTCCTTCTTCCTCGAAGAAAAAGATTGGGATCTCTAAAAGGGAAATTTCTCCTTATGTGGGTTCTTTCGAATCTCGGCATCATCACTACTATCACTTTCTTTTTTCGTTGGCTTCGAGGTGAAGCGCATAATCCACAAGCTCCTTGAAAGAGAGCTTAAGCTGAAGCATGAACGACTTCTTTAAATATTTCTTAAGTCCAGAAATGAACTTAAGATTCTTCTTGTATGGCGTGCTAATGAACTTGAGCCCATACTTGGATAAGGACTCGAAAGAGGATACATAATCTGAAATAGATGAATGTCCCCGCTTCAGCTCAAGGAAGTGATGCGCAAGAAAAGTCTTCTTGGATTCTGTCATGAACTTAAGCTCAAAACGGTCTTGAACATGCTACTATGTGAGGGTAGACTCATCCATCTTGGCTATAAGGATCTCGTACTAGTCTAGTTCTCGTTCTTGCAGCATACTCGATGCCACAAGAACACGGTGATGATTGCAGATCTCCATACAAGCAAAAATATGCTTGCATGTACGGAGCCAAGCTTGACCTCTAAAACTGTCTTGGATCCCTTGAACGACTTGCCTCCATGGTGGGTGAAGTCGCTGCACATACGCTAAATGCAGATTTGCACAAAGGAGAAGGATGAGTAGGAGTGGGAGGCCGAGTGCCCCTAAGAAGCTCAAGAATCTGATCGGTTGACATATAAACTCCTTCGGGACGAGAACCATTGGATGGTGCTGCCTCTGAAGTGAGACGTCTTCCTCTTCCGACCATGAGCTGAAAGTTAAGATAAGATAGGACTATCCACTGGGGTAGATATTAGCAATTTAAATTCATTAAGTAGGAATACTATAGAATTTAAAATTAACATTCCTAGACTTATTCCTTTTTATCGACCCTCAAAGGACTCAAAAGGTTAAGGATAAGGTTGGGTTCACTATGATTTGGGGATGATGTTTGCACTTGTATTATACTTAATATATAGTAATTGTGTATACTATTCTGTGTTTATTGCATTTTGTTCTAAATCCAGCTCTAATACCAAGCTAAGATGCCCCATCCCGAGACCCGTATTAACGAAGAAAATTATTGGGTAATTATGTCTGCTGATACGGAGAGTAGGGATGGTTAAGGGCGATCATCATAATCTTTTATTAGATAAGAGTTAAGTATGTCGATTTGGTACTCATTTTTTTATTTCATCTCAAGTGCTTTGACATACTTAATTCCTATCTAATACATTATTATGGTGGCTACAAGATCAATTCAGAAACAAAACATAATAACAATAGTAGTCACAAATCACAGAACAGCAACACGGATAATATATATAGATATATACACGTACATCAAATGTAATAGAACATGTCACAATTGGTATTATGACAACAATATGCATACATACATCCCCACAAAAAAATATACATATCAAGGTCTGCTATAAAAATACTACACAAAAATTGTGCTTCCTATCCAAAAGGGTTGATAGTGCAATCCAAAAGGTCTTAACCTGCTACTCGGTCTGACCCGAGTAATAAATATACGGGTCAGGCTAACTAGAACATGATTAGCAAGAGATAAATGAATATAAGCGCATAAGGGAAACATTCCTTTAAATAGAGAGGAATGATATAAATAAAGTTAAATTCACAATTCCAAGGGTGGAGATTCTATAAAGGCTCAAAGTTAACTCATGGATAAGTTCAGCATACCATAAGTGGATTCTACTCAAGATTATTCAACATAAATGCAAATAGGCAACACGAAAGCCATAAGAGAAAACATCAAAATCTCCAACTCAATTATGCCTCATTTCATCCGCATATATATATATATATACACACACACACACATATTTACATATATACATACATACATACATATATATACATATACATATACACACGCATATATATATATATATAACTCAAAGTAGCTAAAATGGCAAAACTCAGAATATACCCTTAAGATAAAGAAATCATGAAAACTCATAGCTTAAGGAACTCAATAAGAGTTCAAACCTCATAAAATGAAATCACCATATGTATAACTCTCATATAGCTCTAGGCTTTCGATGTAATAAAGACATCTCAAAATGGTGAAGTCATAATAAAACAAAAAACTTGGAAAACCCGGCTTGGCCGAATCCCCGATTGCATGCCGAAGCAATGTTACGTGTGCCAAACTCAAACCAATACTATACACTTATTTTTTAGGTACCTATCCTAGACGACCGAAGTCGTAGAACTCAGATGACTGAAGTCGTAAAACTCAGACGATTGAAGTTGTAAACCCCAAACGACTGAAGTCATAAACTCGAATGGCCCGAAGGTTTATAGTATCGGTAAACTAGAATGTGTCGCAAACTCCTAGCGAGGAACCCAAAGAGTGGTAACAGTGCATCTCATACCACATATTCTCACTTAGAGTTTTCCTAACCATTAGTCAATGCCATATTAGAAAATAAATCATCAAAAATATCAAAATTCAGAAATCTCATGACTCGTCTCGTCTCTTCTCATCGGCAAGTAAAATTATATAGCGGGTTCTTATAGATTAAAACGCCAATATTTGGAGTTCTCGAACCATAAATCTCACTAAATATTGGTCATCTCAGATAATTCCAAAAAATAGGAATTATAAATCTCAAAACACGCCATAAAATGGCAAATCCCAGAAACCATCTCAAAACAATAGCCTATAATTGCTTCGATAATACAAGTATGGAATTAACCGAAAATGTAAACTCGCGTGTCCTATACCTCGTGTTTCACTAAATCTTTTAATAATCTTCCTCATACATCCTAAGATTGTAAAATAGTGTATATTATTTATAAAATAATTTACTTGAGGAAAAGGGATTTTAAAACAATTATCTGAAACCATTTTGAAAGCAGTTTATCGAAAATTTACCATATTAGAGGAAATAAATATATTTTAATATTTTCAAAATAATTAAAAATATTATTTAATAATAATTTCAGAATCTAATGTGTATAAAAATTATCTTAAAATTTGTTTGGAAGAATCCGTGCTCAAAACCGAGGAAAATCATAGAAAATACTCCAAAATCGATATTCAAATTCAAATTATTTTAAATCGAATTCAAATTTTAAATTCCACAAAATCTTGGCTAGTCTATTGATAGACATCATATCCCTCAAACACATTCAAAATCATCTCAAAATTGCAAAAGAAACGGTGTCAAATGCATAGCATAAGAGGGCCAAAAGCCGCGAAAACAAAAGAAAACAAGGCCCAAGACATCACGTGCACAGGTCGACGAGGGGTTGATACCCTTCTTTGGGCCTGCGGACCTACACGTCAACCTGGAGAGAGTTCTAATCGACAGGCCCGTCGACCAGGAGAGTGGTTAG
This sequence comes from Allium cepa, assembly GCA_030765085.1. Classification (NCBI taxonomy): domain Eukaryota; kingdom Viridiplantae; phylum Streptophyta; class Magnoliopsida; order Asparagales; family Amaryllidaceae; genus Allium; species Allium cepa. Next base: position 819,354,202 of record CM060928.1, read on the forward strand.
GTCGATAGTGAGGTCGACGTAGACTACGTGAATTTTTTTCTGGTGCAAACCTTGTTCGTATTGGTTTTCCAGCATTATTTTGACATATCAAACAGAAGTGTTTTGCAATGAAATTTTACATGGGAAAAGTTCAATAACCAAATCAAAATCTGGAAAAATCCGATAGCAATTCATGGCAAAAATAAGAAGATACAGTTGCTCAAAGTAGTAACAAGAAATGAGAAATTTACAGAACAATGAACTGACAAATATTCATATACAGAGAAAATTGATGAATGATTTACACACTAGACATCATATTTAGCTAGCAACTGTGAGTTCTATACTCGCCTCAATGATTTAGCAAGGGTTTTATAGAATGTTTTGAACTATGGAGAAGGAATGGAGCTTTAAAGATCTGTATTAGCTGAAAAGAAGACATGCGACAAGAAATAAACTGGTTATAGACAATTTCATATCAAGTTCTTCGATTTTTTGAAATTCTTTTAGTATTGGTGGAGATTGCCTTCTATAGTCTTGTTTGAAGAATTTTCTCTTTTATTTGCAACAATTTTTTAGTGGAATTGAGTTTTAGTTAGAGGAAGCCATTGTTTTGCTCATTTCCATTTACTGTAAATTTTTGTTTGAGAAGAAGATAAGGAAAATAGTACGTACTGTTAATTTTTCTCATACAAGAAGTTTTCAGATATTGGGTTTTGGATTTAAAATCCTACTTAATAAGCCTAACTTAAAATACTTAGTGAAATATTAAGAAATGAAACTATTTATCCTATATTATCACCATATTCACATATTTTTTCATTTTAAGGCCAAACAAAAATATGCCTAACAAATGTTTATACATAAAATTATTATCTTAGCAAAATAAAATTTATTTCAACAATTAAAATTTATTTTTTTAACAATAAAAAGTTATTTTTTTAACAATAAAACCTTATTTTTATCGATATTACACTATTTTAGTGTAAAAACATCCTTTTTAATACAACCATTTATTCAAAAATTATTTTCTTATTGAATAAAATACAATAAATCATTCTAACATTATTAAATCATCAAAATATTGTTTTTAGACAATATTTCATCTTTTATATTAATAATATATGATTACTTCATATTTCCCCTTTTTAAAATTAATAAAAGATTAATATTGACAATATTTTCCAATATTGTTGTATTTACTCAAATAAAATCAAACAATTACCATTTTCTCTCCAAATTCTAAAAATAAAGCTTTTAACACTTTTTTTCATCAATTTATATTTATTCCAACAATTTTATGTTGATATACATCACTTATTTAATTTATTAGCTCCAAACAAATAAAAACCTAATATTACAATTTATTTAACCAAATACTTATCCAATCAGTATTTAATCTCGATCTCTATTCACATGACATATTGTTTATTTAAAATAAACTATTTTAACCAAATTTATCATTTCCACTTTATTTTATTCCAATATTAAATTATGACTATCGTTATAATTTAACATCATAGGTTATCACCAATATCAGGGTTGTTACAAATAGATCCTTAAGAGAATATAGTTTAGGTTTTTCGATGGTATCCGTAACGAGTGAGATTTACTATCTTCTAGTAAATACTTGAATTTCACCAGGCTGTACGAACGTTTTGGTTAAGTTATGGTGATTACTAAAAGTGATATTTAGCACTTTAGAGTATATTTCCTTTTGGTGTACGGTGGGACCTATAGATCTTTAAGAGATATATCCATCGATTTCTTTATGAATATAAATTTATAAAGATGAATAATCTAGAGTCTTCGAGTCATGGTTGCTCTGATCGTCTTATTCGGTATGGATTTATCCTTGAAATCTGTTGTTATTCTGTGTTTCCGGTATAAGTACGATCTTTAGTATCTGATCAGTATGAGTGATACCGTTGTTTATTTATTTGCCACAGTCTGAGTACAATCATTGCGATTGCTATGAACGATCATTATGATCAATATAGATTAAGATATCTTAGATTCTGGAAATTTGGATTATATAATATTATGCGTTTATGAACTAAACATATATTCTTATGTCTTGTGATGAATTTTGAGTTAAATTAATTATGTGAATTGTTATATCTTGGACTTCTGGATTTACTTATGTCATATATTCTTGCCTTATATTTTGTTCTCTCCCTTTTGAATATTTAGAGATAGTTTGACCTATTTATTTTATAATACTCGGGTCAGATCGAGATTTTTCAGGTTATAGGATAGGAGATCTTTAGATGGTTGGGCTAGCAGGGAGATAAACTATTTTGACCTTTAGTTTATCTCATGTAAGATCTTGTGTATGTATTTGAGATGTATATTTGAGTTAGTGATTTATAACATATGTATATTATATGGGTCTAGTATTTTTTTAGACTCATGGATTGTATATTTATGTGAGATTTATGATTCCACTGTGATCTTTGATTACTATTTTATGTGAGATACTGTTTTAATTCTAAGAAACCAATGTTGTTATTACTTTGAACCGAGACTGTTCTCGTCAAATTTTATTACAAAGATTTGGTAAAATGGTAAGTATGACATATAAGTGTTAGTTTGAAGTTATATTCAAATTTGAAACCCTTAACAACCCATATTCTTCATATTATTAGATGACATTATTTACAATATTCTTTGATAAAATGGGTATCGCGGTGTGGCCGTAATAATTTCCTTCGAAATAGCTAGGACAGGAGTGCTGGTCAACCTCTTCTTCAACTATACGAATGCCTCCTCACATTTTGTAGTCCAGACAAACTTCTCACCCTTCTCCGTCAACTAGGTTAGGTGTGAGGCATTATTTTAGAGAAGTCTTGGATGAATCTTCTATAATCTCCGACCAGGCCTAAGAAACTATGGACCTTTATTAGAGTCTACGGTGTCTTAAAATCTTGAACAGCCGTTACCTTTGCTGGATTAATTTAAATGCCAACCCCTGACACAATATGTCCAAGGAACCTTACTTCTAACTGCCACAATGACACTTAGAAAATTTTGTTTTAAGGTGTGTTTCCTTAATGTTTCTAGTACCACTTCTAAATGGTGTTTGTGTTCTTCCTTGGTCTTAAAGTAAATGAGAATATCATCAATAAAGACCAACACAAATTTATTCAGCACATCCCTAAAAACTCAGGTTATAAGATTTAAAAAAATTAGCGGGTGCATTGGTTAGCCCAAAGAGCATAACCAACCACTCGAAGAAACAATATGGCCCTTTGAATGTTGTTAATGTATGCTATTCTCTGCTACCCTTAGCTAGTGGAATCCTATAGAAAAGTCCATTTGGGAAAATAATGAAGCGCCATGTAGTTGGTCAATCATGTCATCTACACTGGGTAAGAGGTACTTATTTTGAAAGGTCTGCTTGTTCAACTCCCTATATTCATACGAAGTCTTAAAGGTCAGTCTAATTTCGCTATAAAAACTACAACTACCCCTAACTTGAATGACTTGGTCTAATAAACCCTCGTCTCAACAAATCATCGGTCTGATCCCTTAACTCCTTCTCTCTCAGGCCCATTTCATGAATAGATTGAATAACAGGTTTCCAACTGGAAATTAAGTTAATACAAAACTCAATCTACTGATGTGGAGGTAGACTATTAACTAGTTCAAAATTATAAGGGAAATCCTTAACAATTAATATAGACCCTAAATCTTCTTTGGATGACTCTAATGCATAAAGGAAACCACTCATTGGCTTGCTGGGATCCTCACATAATATCCTTTCCAATACCCTTTCGGACTCAGGTTGCAACACTACCATTCGCTTAATGTAGTCCAAAATAGCTCTATATTTTGATAACCTGTCCATACAAAGTATAACATCAAACCTCTTAAAGTTAAGGACAAACAGGTCATAAGAAAAATGGTTGGTATGGTAATAAATCAGTATACCTTCACAAATCATGCATAGATTAGTTGTTCCTCCTATAGGGTTAACCGCACAGATATGGGTTTCTATGAATTTAAGGGAAAGTTGCAATTTTCTTACCGAATCTAGAGAAAAACTATGGAAAGCCCTAGTATCAAACAATACTCGAACAAAAATGCCATTAATGATTAAAGTACCTTCAAAATGCTCCTTTCTCTTTACATCCCTTGAGGTCATGGTTAATCCTTGATGGCATAAATCTTGACTTGTTGACCCTTCTTTAGTAATGTGCAATCCTTCAACCTATGCCCTGGTTGTTGACAGTTGTAGCAAAGTGTCTTATGAACCATTAGAGAGGTAGGTCCTACCCGCTACTTCAACGCTTTAGAATTGTTACATGTTATAAATGATGCATGCTAATGGTTGCTAGTGTTTTCTAGTGGATGCTATGGACGCATATAGGTACACAAGGCACTATTATTCCTTAGGGATCGAACTAACTAGGACACTAGATCATATGCATATGGACGTGTGCGCATTTTTATTTTATTTCCATGGTTGCTATAAATGGATGAGTGTCACATGATTGTTGCATTTGGATGATGTTTGTTGCATGTATATAGAACTATCGGTTATCATTAGGAAATTTTTTCATTCATTGGGATACATGACTCGGACATGATTGCATAAAAAGGGGGTCAACTGAATCAGTGGATCACCTAATCTTTTGCATTAGTTAGGGACATTTACATAACACAAATTGCATAAGTATCATATAATGCATTAGAAAAACTTCAGGATAATGGATGAATGATTGATGATTTAGTAGTTGGTTGTAGAATTGGATGAAAACATTTAGTACATTCTTCTATTCTTAAAGATTTCGAGGACGAAATCCCTTAAGGAGGGGAGAATGTAACAACCCGAAATTAAACCCATAATAATTAATCTGTTATTTACTTAAATAATAAAATTACTTTGTGCAATTATTAGAATTAGGCCACGAAAGTTGTACCATTGTGTCTGTGGTAATTTTTTGGTCAATTTTCATATATAGAACATTAGAAATCGAGCTAATATGACAAGTTATAAAATAAAATAAAAAAGCAGAAATATAACGAAAAAAATGTGTATATATAAGGTCAGGTCGACCGGCCGGTCGACCTGGGCAAGGGGGTAGGACCCGCCTTGTAATTTGGCAGGCAAACGAACGTCAATTCATTCGAACAGATTAGAGACGTCGGAACACGTCATTGGCACCCTTTTGTTTAATCCAATCCCACCGTTTCTACATCCGATGGCTTCTATTCAGCCTTAAACGTGGTTGCATCCTATTCAATCTCCAAATCCAACGGTCTGAGATCTACTTCTATACATATAAATTGACCACTAGACCTAACACGTTTTCTCATTCTATATTTTCTCCGCTTGGGTTCACCTTTTCAGGATGGACCCTAAAAGGAATAATTTTCCAATGAGAGAATCTTTTTAATAAAAAATTATTTTACAACCCCAAGTGGATCCGGGAAGACCAAAGGAAGAGCTTAAGACCATAGGTGTGTGATTGTAATTATTTTAAGATTTCTTTAAGTAATTTAAAAAAATATGGTTTCCAGTAGTTGTAGTTTTACTATGATTTTTGGAATAGTCTTTTCAGTAGTTTATTTACAGTTTTTAGAATTATTTTCAGTCTATTTCCTTCCAGCTATTCTTTTCAGCAATTTTAATTTATTTCTCTTAATAATAGTTTTTTAATTATTTAATGTTATTTATAAGTTATTTACATCTTCTTTATACATTTTGGATTTTCTTCTACTTTCAGTTTTCTTTTATTCCTTCTTCTTCTTCGTGTTCGGATTAGAATAAGGTTGACGCGAATGCGAATTAAATTGTCAAAAAACTGAAATAATGGAATATAAGATGTAAATTATAGTGGCTGTAATAAAATGGAATTAAGATTGATACTATGCCTAATTAAGATATTAATTGGACTGAATTAAAGATATTGGCCTATTTATGATTATGAGATGTAAATTATATAGACTGTAATACAAGTGGAATTTGACCGAAATTATGCCCAATTATGATTAGAATTGGATCAATTAATTGGCTTAGTTATAAGCTAGAATTATAACAAAAAGAGTAATAGATGAAAGAGCTTATTTACACACTTAGACCTTAGGTTAAGTAATAAACATGATTATAACATAGGTTATAATAAAAAGAATAGAATGAGGCTTATTTTAAGACTTGGAATAAATTTATCAGCATAGAAAGTAAAAACGATAATAAAGGCTTATTTAAATAATTTATCTAAGTAATAAGCAGAGATGATAGTATGACCTGTATTAAATAGCATTCCCTATTAGAAAAACTGATGTCTCATATTTGTCTGAAGTGAGATGAGGGCACGCTTATGCTAAGAATTGTAGTGATTAGTCAAATAGAAGTCCAAATCACGAGGGATTTGGATAAGGGGCGCAACAAGATATTGTTTGGATGAAGTTCCGTTACCAACATCATTTCCCCTATTTTTATATGGAAACACAGTGATCTTGCATTAGCTTGAAGTGGGATGAGGGGCAACACTATGCTGTACGTTGGAGCTAATAAGAAGATCCAATAGGTGGAGCAAAAGGTAGCATGGGCATGGTGGCAGTTAGGCGTCCGACTTCCATTCGGGTGCTCAGTAATAGTTATGAGTTTCAAGCGCTAAGTATGGTGTCGTAGTAGACTCCATTGCCTTCTGTGTAGGCGAGCTATATATGTCATCCAAATCCATAGTAATTGCTCTGAGCGTCTTCCGTAGATACCATTGGCTGCTGTGCAGGAAGTTATATAGCGGCTGGTCCACAAAAAGGTCTATAGAGTAGTAGGCCGATTAAAAAGGGTAGAATTAGTGTTACATCCTAATTACATGATTTGGAATTCCACCTAATTAAATTAGAATAAGTGCAAGCAATCAGAGTTAACCTATCTTGAGCAATATTTAGTTTTATTTATTTCCAGTTTATCTCTTTCCTGTTTCCTTTGTATCCAAGAACTTTGTATAGTCTATTACTTTTATCTTACTTAAAGACTCTAGTAATTACTATCATTCACCAGACTTTTAGCCTAACCCACTCCTTGATTTCCTCTTTTTCCCCCCTTAGGCAATCAAGGAAGGAGCTAGTAGATTTCTGTAGCTTGGAGTTCCTCTTGGAAGAGACTTCTTTTATATACTTCTTTATTTTCAGCTGTTGTTCTTATATGCATTGGTTTATTTATGAGGGATATTAGATACTTTGATTTTGAGACAATGAATTTTCATAAGATACGATGGGTTTTTGAATGTTGTATTTGGCATGTGACTTATTCATGAATTAATTCTGAAGCTTAGTTTTAATTAAATATACTCATTTAGTTTCCACTCTTTTTACCTATTTTTGTCTTTTGAATCTTAGTCTCTGTTAGTTTCAGATATACCTACAGTGCACCATGCTTTTTATTATGTCCTTTTTGGGTATATTAAGGGGTGTGGGGTGTTTCACTTGTAATGTTCTCCAAATTTCATATGCAGACTTACAATAGAGACTCGATTAAGTTCATTTTTATCTAAGTTGAAAAATAAATCATTCATAGCCTTTAGAGTTATTAAGTGCTTGTGTTTTTTGGTTAGGTGTCTATAATGAATAATCAGTTTGGGGTTTCGTGTATACTTTTTCGTGTACTCTTCCAAATATCTAAACCATTGGATTTCAAATAAAATTTCATCCTATAAGACTAGTAAGCATAGTTACTACCATTAAATAGTCAAGGTATAGCAATTGATTGTCCTACAAAAGTGTTGTAAAGTGTACTACCAGTGTTATTAACCAGTTATACCTTTTCACAAATAAAAATTTGAATTTCTTGAAAACCTAATGCTTTGATACCAAATAAGGGAAACATGATAGTACTAATGTGAATGGATCATAAGGCTCCATTAACACTAGAGGGGGGAATAGTGTTTTATAACATATTTGGAACTTTCTAAATTATTTCAAGATTTAAAGTCAGACACAGATAATCAACACACACACACTTACACACACACACACATATATTAACAGGCAGTCATAGATATATACAAATAAAGTAGAAGTAACGTAAGAGTAAGAAAGAGGACCCCAAATTTTTTTTATTGGTTTGGATTAACCAATTCTATGTTCAGTCCTGTACAGTGTATGTACAGATTTCTTTTCCAATGCCTACTTAAACAGGTAGCATGCAGACCAAAATACAGTCTCCACTATGAGGCAACGAGATACACCGTCATGATTTACGAGTTCAGGGTACCTTCTTAATTTAATTGGGCAGTAAGATCAGCTAGTTGATTTGACCGGGCAACAAGCACACCCACCTGATTTAAATGGGCAACAAGCACTTCCACTTGATTTGAATGTCCAACAATCACACTCACTTGATTTGAACAAGCAACGAGCACACTTAGACAAATAATAGTAGAGAGTTGTTGATTCCAAACACAAGTAGTTGTACTTTGGATACAGAATGTCCCATAGCCCTTTTCTAGCATCTATGAATTGGTAAGAGAATACTTTCAAATAAGTGAGTAGACTGTAGAGAATGAATGTAGTGAAGTCGAGATTAGATTTAAATTAATTTGAAGAGTATAGAAAGTGGATTGTGGAATATATAATGAGAACGGGAAAATAAACATAAGGAAAGTTTGTCCTTTAGCCTAAATTATAGCTAACATTTATCCATCAACCTAAAAGTAAAAATTTATGTTCATTAGCCTAATTTTCTTTCAAAGTTTGTCCTTTTCCCTAATTCCTCCCTTGTACCGGTATAATATCCTGCAAAATAATCTATATGACTTAGGAAAACATTAGTACCTATATTTAAATGGTTGTTGTCATCAAAATCATATCTATGGTATTAACAACATTCTCAAACCTATATAAATAGATGAGAAGTATAGACCCCACATAGTTGGTCAAGAAGCATAGACCCTACACAAACAATTAAAAAGTGTAGACCCATACAGATGGTTAAGAAGCATAGACCCCACATAGAAGGTCAAAAAGTATAGGCCCACAAAGAAGGTCTAGTACCAAGCACTCTTAGATATAACTCGAATGACCTACACAGATAGTCAACGACTACTCAATTCCATAGGTACACAATGCTCGAACTTATGCCTACACAAATGACTTAGGATTAGGCACAATAGACGTCTAAAATATGGGTACACAGAGACAACCCTGTCTCGAAAATGGGTAAATACCATAACCTCTGAGTTACCCATAACCCCTTGGCACACATCCACATCGGAAGCCACTTTGTTCCATTCTCCAGATCTCATAAGATATCTGATCTCACAATCAATTTATAGAAAATCCTTTTTTATGGCAAGGATCACTTACCCGAAATGCCAAAGAGGGACATGCTAACGAAGAGAACTCAATATATTTTAAGAGAAAAACATTTACCAAAATATTTTCATCTCAGATCAAAGCTTCCATCACTCAGTAACGAAGAGAACTCAATATATCTTATGTAACAATCTTTCTAGAAAATTGATTTTGAAAAATCATTGTTTTATATATGTAATTAAATCGTAGAAATTTCCTTTAAATAGAAACACTTTGTTTTAATTTTTTATGAAATCCAGTAATCACTAAAAAACAGAATTCCAAACACATTTTAAAAAATCTATAATGAACTTCCAGCCTATGCTTAATCCCTCAATGGTACCCTTAAGTCTTTAACCATCAAAATTTTCCGATCACTATTATCCTTCAAGGAATATTCTCATATCTTTTAGTCAATTCCAATATCCAGTCTTCCATATCAAACTACATCATTCTACTATGACTAAGCCAAGTATGTCACTTAACCCCTTCCAATCATACAAATATCATACGTAGCAGACAAGTAAACAGGCAATAAGCAAACAAACAATCAATGACAATCAAGTGAATAACTAAACAATAATAATCAATCAAACAACCACGTAACAAACAATTAAACAAACAATCCAATCAACCATAATATGAAAAAAAATCAACAACATAATATAAGTAAGAGAAATCAATTTAAACAAGTATGACATAGAGTAATATGTAAACATGCATAAACCAGAAGTGAAATTTTCTGAATTATAAACAATATAAGTGATTTTAACAAAATAAGCAATCACAAGTAAAAGTTTACCATTCGACACATCCAATTGGGCATTCTCTACATAATTTCCTAACCCTCACAGTGTAAGGGTATAACCAGAGATTCCCACAGCTATAAGGAAAGTCACTCACAACAGTCACAAGGTAACATCGTCATAATGGATGTCGGGCCAATTCAAAACTAATCTTACCCCCACTTCTTATATCCCTTGTTACAAAGTTTAGTTTCATGTTCTCGATTTAACTTCACAAATAAAACATTTTTCACCACTTTTTAACAAATACGTCCAAAGTTTGTTATCCAATTAAATATTGTACATTTTCAACTTTACCCTTGAAATTAAATCATACCATTCTTAGTAAAATATTTCCACTTTTTTCAAGGTACCGTAAAACTAGATGTTTTATACTATCTCTAAATATATCATTCAACAAATAATTTTCGAATAAAAATTCTTTATCTAAAAAAAGCATTTTCTTTTCAAGCAATAATTTATCTAAGTACCTTTATGTGTTGATTCTTAAAATATAGTCTAATTTCCAACAAAAGTTTTTTGAAATCAAATACGCCCCTTCAATAAAACATTTGTCTAAAATAAACATTTTATCACGTTCTTCATTTTAAAATGATACTATTCAAAAATATGCCCACCAAACTATTTCCATCAATTATCTAATTTCACAATTAAAAAAATATCTCATATATACACACACACACATATATTTCTATTGAGAAAACAATTCATTCAGAACAAAGCATCTTTTGTGGAAATAACCCTCCTAAAAAGTGTCTTTAAAATAAAACTTTTCTAAACCGTATAATATCTACCATTAGAATGTTTCAACAAAATATTATTTTCTTTGAAAATAAGAGCTCTCACTGACCACTCTCTAACAAGCTACTCTTGGCGAGAATATTTTAAAGTCTTTTACTATTATCAAAATCGTTTTTACTCTTAAAACACCATATTAAATGAATACTCTTCAAACCTCATAGCAAAATTTTAAAATATTCTTTAACGAAAATATTTGTTTCAAAAATATCCCTCAATAAAATTATTTTGCAAAGCACTCCAAATCATTATGAGATTACTATATATCTTCTAATATATATCTTTCAAAGTGTGTTACCAAACAAAAATAATTCTAGTCTAATTAAAATATTCCTATGAGAATAAAATATTATAAATCAAAACATCCTTTCATAAAAGTACTACTCAAAAGATGCTTAACACAATGAAAGATCTTTGCACTGAAATGTTTCTTTAAAACTGAATTCAACTTCCAATTACTAATTAAAAAAAATCATTTGACCAAAAGCATCTCAAATAAAATATTTTTACTATGTTCACTTTTCCTTTATATCTTTATAAAAATATTTTATTCCCAAACCAAATATTTTATTCTCTTCGAAGTTTCAACAAATCACTTTCATGACCAAAAATTATCATTTTTCGCTTTTGAAAAAAATATCTTTAAAAACATAGGTTTATATTTCATAAAATTTTCAAGAAAAATTTTTCACTTTAAAAACATGGTTCCATTTTATTGAGGTTGGGTTTCAGTTATAATTTAACATCGGGTATGTATGTCACTAAGATTATAACAAAACACTTAACTTCTCCTATAAGTGTTCTTAGCTCATCCCTACTTAATTTATCTTCCAGACAAAGGTACTTATAAAATATCATCATTTTAGGGTAAGATAGTGATGGTTAACCAAACTATACTTACACATAAAGCATAAAATCATCAGTCAAAATGCTCTCTCATTCTATATTCTAATCCAACTTAACGTATAAATTATTATAACCTAATGGTCAAACCTGCCTAAGGCTCAGGGAATTGCAAAACCTAAGCGCTGATACAAAGTGCATTGCCCAACGATTTTTAAATTTTAAAATCAATTATAAATGATGTCAAACATGCTTACAACTAATTTAAGATATTACTAACAGTGGACTGTGGGAAGATTTTTTTTAATTCCATAAAAATGAATAAAAAGGGGAAAACCTCGTAGTTGAATCAAATATCAATGTAAATAAATATTAACTCAATTATATAGTTATTTTACATCACCACATCAATTCACATTTCAAATATATCAATTATTACTAACTTATAAACAATATAATAACAGTATAAATATAATATATCAAATCAGCCATCCGCTTTCCATTCCCTCCTCTGCTTCTATCTGCAACTCTACATCTGTACAGATGTATAAGAAAAAAAAGAAAAAAATGATTTCAACTGTATTTTGGCTTGCGATAATTTCTACACACCCTATCCTAACCCAAAGGATCCAGTGGTCTCAGCATAGAAAAAGGCTAGCTACGTACCCTTTTTGAGGGATCAGGCCTACATAATTCTATTTCTGCTCTTCTCCTGCATATAAGTACTTATTATTTCATAACAACCGTCACCTCCATTCAACCATTGCATCCATTTGACCATTGCAACCAAGGCAATTCAATACAATCAATGTATGAATTTGTAAACAACCTATTTGCCAATATAAATGTTAACCTACTTCTAGATCTAATATCGTAGAATTATTTTAGTGTTTTAATGATACATAATCAATTCAACCATCATAGTTAATGCAATCAATAGAAACATAAAATGGTATCTCTACTCATTCATCACAACATGTCATCATATTGGCAACGATAAAAACGTTACACTTAGCTATTAAATATCACATACATTTGACAATATTTAATCATTTATGTAATGGCCCTGAAATTCGACACTTCGTCTTCGAATATTAAATTTTTTTGAAATATAATTAAATATTATAAATATTACTTTACCACCTTGTTAGAAATCATTTTATTAATGAATAATGGTAAGAAACTTGTTTTTAAAAATTGTTTACAAAAATATATTCTTTGAAGAAAAATCGATAATGTTACCGAAAATTGATTTATCGATAAATAGTTTTCGGTCGATATAAGTTGTTCGAACTCTTATGCACTTGTCTAACGATCAAATGAATACATTAGCAACTAATGAACACACAAAACTATCATAAAGCATGTAACATTCTAGAAGCTTCCAGTGGGATAAGACATAATATTACTAGAGAGGTACAATGGTAATTAGCATAAAGAAAAAGTGATGTAAATGAGAAGTGATAGGAGGTAAAGCTTCATGGAATGATGGGGGGAGGGAGGGTGAAGGTAAGCTTAAACAACAATATCTTGAGCCTACAAAAGGAGAGGGATACCCTTAGTTTATAATCACAAATTTATGAAGTAAAGTGAGCTCTCTTTCCATGTCCTCTTCTTCTTCCTCTTCATAATTTTCTAAAGCAAAATATCTGCAAATCTTGTCCAATCATATCAAATTTGGAGTGGAGCCTTGAGGCAATATTAGAACACCTTCCACTATGTCAAAACTTGAAGGAATAGAGCCATGTTATCCCCCTAAGCAATGGTTATGAGCAATATTATGGAGTAGAGGAAGGACAAACAAGTGGAAAGCAATAGCATGAAGGAGAAAGGTGTTGCAAGGTTAGGTTTAAACTTTGTTAGCTTGAATCTTGGTTGTTGTTAGGTCAAACATAAGTTAACACACCTCTTTGAATGGAAATATGTATATATGTATGTATGTATGTATGTATGTATGTATGTATGTATGTATGTATGTATGTATGTATGTATGTTTGCGCCAAAATTGGTCACAAACACCCAACTGCCAATGAAAGCACCATTCCACCATCACATATCACAGATAACAAGTGTGTAGAGAATTAAAAATGAAGAACACTTAGAAAAGAAAGAGGAAAGTAGTAAAAACACAGAGTTTATAGCGGTTCGCCAATCTGGCCTACGTCCACTTCTAATTTGATGATTTTATTGATGTATGCTTGCTAATTAAAACGTGTTACAACTGATTACAATAGAAAAATCTGAGTACAATGATGAATCCGACAAAGTCTAGACGTAGAAGAGCCAAAATGGTCCTTTTTCTGTAGGCTTTGGGATGCTATTTGTAGGCGTAGGGTGCAAACATCTTGCTAAGATCCTGGAAGACCTTTTTTGGCGCGTAGGTGGGCCCACGCGATCGATCCCACGTGGTTTGCACTTGGTCCGTGAACGATACAAACCAATTTTGTATCGATCAAGATTTTGCCAAATAGAGTCGAACTTGAGCAGGAACATTCTTGATGTCGTACGTAGGCTCCTATGAAAATTTGGTGTTGTTTGGACTTGTTAATCTCGAGTTATAATCGATACGAATTAGAGTGTTCTTGAGATGTTTAATTCGCATCGATCAATTTCATATCGACATACACACACACACACACACACACACATATATATATATTGTATGTTGTGTTCTAATCGTGTTTAAGTTATTAAATTGTTATTGACATTGCTAAAATCATTGGTTTGATTCTTGTTTTGAAAACAAGAAGCATATGTGATCCATATTTATGGACTTGGAGTAGACTTGAATGTACTTTTATCACTTGTGAAAAGTCCTTAGAACAAAGCACATAGGTTATATATGGGCTTTGGTTCATTTGAAAGTGCATTTATAGCGATAATCATTATTATTTAGTTTGGAATTGCCTTGTTTTTGGCCATTTCTATGAAACTTTATAGAGAGATTCTTTGGGGTTTCTCGCCTATTTATAATGTGTATATGTGTGCGTGTTTGTTGCTATTAAAAGCTTGGATAGTAAAAAGTTAAGTAACATCTTAAAAAGTTGTCAAAACTTCACTTGTGCAAAACGACACCGTTTGACCTTGATTTCTAGACTTAAAAAGTTTAAAAATATATTTAAATTTAAGTATTTTCTTTCATTCTTTTTGTAAGTGTTACTAACTCATATTAGATTATTTCAAAAGTGGTTTGAGATATTTATTAGTTTATAGGAATTAGTTTTGAATTTTTAAAGAAGAGGATTTATAATAAAAACTTGTTTTTCCAAGTTTTTAAGGAAATTATAAAGTTGTTATTTTAAATATTATTTTGAGTAAATTTTTAGAAACCTATCTAAGTATTATAAAGTATTTTAAAAGCATTTTTAAGTATATATAGTTTTTAGAAAATATGTTGATTATTTTATATCTTATGGAACAAAATATCTTTTGACTTATTTATTTAAAAATCAAATTTTACGAATAAATTAGTGTACATATATACCATTTTAAAAATGTTTTAAAAGTATAAATAAAAAGTTTAGAAAGGGGTTACAATTGCATAATGGCCAATTGGTTAATTGTTTAATTACTTGTTTGAAAAGTAATTAACTATTCTTAACACCATAAGCCGACGAAGTACGGTGTATCTATTTGTGAGAACTAAGATTGATGTTCAATAGGTTTGAGCCTTGCCTTGTATGTACTTCATGCCAAAATGAATACCCAATGGTTATAGGTGTCATGAGTTGCAACGAACATACACAGCTTAATTCCTCTCAGGAGTTTATCAGCCCTCCGGGTTCTCCTGGTTATATTCAAAAAAAAAAGATTGATGCTCAAGTAGGGATGGAGCAATAATGCTCTAACCTACCGACTTTCATCTTGACTGAGGAATAGTAAGTCAGAAAGCATCGAAAACGTGTTAATTGTGTTGATTTCTAACCTTTTAATAGAAATCATTAATACTATACTTAACACTAAAAGCCAACGAGATAGACTTATCTATTTGTGAGATTCAAGAATGAAGTGTCTAGGCAAGGGGTTGATGCAACTAGTGCTCTAAATTACCTATCTTCACTCTTGGGCGAGGAATAATTATGTTGGAATGTCAGAAGCGAGTTAAGCGTGCAAATATTGATTTGTATAAGCTATTATATTGACTAGATAATCGATTAGTCGATTATCGATCTTGACCTAATATTGAATAAAGAAGTTATCGAAAGGCTTCATGATTTCATACCAATAAGAAATCCTGGGGAAGAGTATTGGTATGAAATGTCTCTAGCTTTCGCTTACTTTCAAAAGAACTGGAATTGAGTTAACCGGAGGTTCATCGAATTGGTTTTGGGGAGACTGGGATTGGTACGTATTTTACTTATCGAATACCGCTTCAAAACTAGGATACAAGTTCAGTGTTTTGGAAGCGGTTATGAAAAGAAATGTTATAGAGTTATACTATCAATCAAAAGTTAAATCTTAGGGAGAGACTGGCGTTAACATTAAAGCGACGCTATCATGTTGAACTGTCTATCTTGCGGAATATTCCAAGAGAGAGGACAGTGTTAATATTCATCGGAGGACTTATGCAAGGAGCCTATATGAAGGTTCAAGATCTGTTGGATATGTTTGAATTCATGTAGTGATTTGTGATCTTTTCGAGATGAAGGAATCCATTTAGGGATTCATGTTCTTTTCGAGTGATGAAGACTCGTATGAGAGATGTCAAACGTAGCCTCGACATTGGGAAAATGATAGAAAACTGAGAAGAGGCATAGCCAAGGGGTTTAGCTGGCCTCAAGGGTATATCAACTACATATCTAGAGATTCTTATCTATTGTTGCTAGCAAGAGTTGATATGACTCGTAACACACACCGAGGGTTGTCCAATTATGTTTACCTTAGAGTATAACCCAAACGGCAAGTTTTGATCATTATCATGGAGTATGAATACGGCCAAACAAGGGAGATCTCTGTGGTGAAATCCATATGTGAACACGCATAAACAGTGTTGATTATACACCAATTATTGTTATAGCATTCATACATTAACTATTTTGTATGATTTATGTGCTACACTCTAGATATAATCTATAATATCACTACATGTTAAGCTTAATGAATGATTGGATTCATTTGAGGGCAAAACCTTTGCGGTAACTCGTACGGTCTCAAAAAGGAGCTATTATATGTCACTCTTATTTCTTGAGTTTCTCATGCTAGTTTACCAGACTAATCCGGGTGTTATTTTCTTGTAATGCTTGGGTCGGCCCCATGTATATCTACGGATTTAGCTATAGCAGCTTTGGAGCTTATGGAAAAGATTCGGATAATTACCTTCTGTGGTATTCTTATTATTAACCCAAAAAATGGATCAACACCCTGGATAAGCTGTGAAAGCACCGACCCTATTCTTAGAAAGCAATAATATAGAGAATAAATGTAAAACGAGCAGAAATGGTGAAAAGACAAGAAGATTTTTATAGTGGTTCGGCTGTTAATAAAGCCTACGTCCACTTTATAACTTCTTATTAATAGACTACTATTAATAGACAGTATGATTGAATTTCTTAGTTTGATCAAGTCACAAGTACAAGAGTTCACTGGAGAATCACAATGAACCTTTATATGACTAATGTGTTGGAGGAGAAGAGTTAAGAATGATCTCTGTAGAGTTTCAGCAACCAGTCCAGAAGATCCAATTTATGTTGCTGGTAGAATCGTATTTGTAGGGGTTGGAGAGCTATTGGGCTAGGCCGCCTTACCAAAAGCTTGCACTTGGAAATATGAAGGACCACTGAAAATTTCACAACCATCCGAACCAATCTGATGGATCGCCAGTGATCCGTAATTTCTAGGTCGCTGAAGATCCAATTGCTTGGAATATTCGTCTTCATCCTTTCCTTTACTTTCATGTCATTCTAACATGATCTTATGGATCGCTAGCAATCCATAATGCATGGTACTTTGTAGATTTTTGGAATTCGTATTTTGGATTGCGTTTGTTGCTTCATGTAGGTATTCTCCATATAATTTCATAGCTTGTTGCCTTGTTTAGATGATGATTCATACACTAGTTGCATTGGACTGCTTATACACACTCACTTCTCGATCTAACTAGCTTTGAATTCTATCAAACTTAGCAATCAATCCTAGCATACATATTGGATCATGATGTAAGAGGATTAGAGGGCCTATGAGATATCCTTATGGATCGCTAGCGATCCATAAGAGATGGATTGCTAGCGACCCATCACCTTAGCATATTTTTGCCTTCTTTTCCTCTAACTTTTCTTGGTTGATCCTTTTAGTCATTTTGGTTAGCTCTTGAGTTGTTCTGACTTGATGTAGCTCTTTCGACCTCCTTTGATTTTTGCTGGGTTAAAATTCCAAATAACATTTTCCCCCCAAAGTATGTCTTCGTTGGAAGCAAGGTGGGCTTAGGAAGTAACTACTCTTGAGTTCCTGTTTAGTGAGGTTCATTGGGTCGTGTTGAAGCCATCATGTGAATTTGGCTTTGGCTGTTTGCTAAACATAGACGTGGGTCATCGTTGCTTTTTATAATAAATCAATTTCAAACCCATAACTTTCATGATACTTGTAGATAACAAGTGGATAGTGATGGGAAAATTTAGGGAAGATTGGTTCCCGTTTGATGGATCGCTAGTAATCCTTAGTCCCTGGATCGCTAGCGATCCAAAGACTTAGAATTTTTTATTTGATCTTCCTAACTAAATCAAGCTAACCCTTTTCTCCCTTCTTCATTCGTATTGTGACCCAAGCTATTTTCCTTATGACTTGACTCAAATTCGCCTAAACTCTAAATCCATTCATGTTATCACCATCACTGACCACCCATCATCGGAGCTTCTTGCCGTTGACCATTCTGAAGTTCGTCATCGCCTTAAGCCAGCCATCATAAATTGATACTCCGCTGATTTGGATCGCCATCGGCCTACTTTCCTTGGATCGCTGCCGTCACAAACTTCATTCGTTCTTGACCCTTGATTTTTAATTCGAGGTGGGTGGTTTAAATTTAGCATTCGTTTAGCAATTTGGTTGTTACCCGATATCCCGACCCAGCTATATTGCACTAATTGCACAAGATAGATTCGATTGTTATCAAGAAGGACGACCATGGAGCAACGATTGTAGAACCTGGAAGCGAGCTCAAATAGTAATATGAAGCCATGATTGAACGAAGTTGGTAGATAGAGGATGCATTGTTCTAGAAATATGGGAGTTAGGTTGGAACTCAAGGGACGGGCATAACATAGTGGAATAAGAGGGATTGACATAGCTTAATGGAATAAGAGGGGTTGGCATAGCCTAGTGGAATAAGAGGGATCAACAAAGCTTAGTGGAATCAGGTGGTTGGAGTTACATGATGGAATTCAAGGGATGAGCATGATTAAGCAAGCATGGATCAGCATTGTTAGAAGGGAATAGATCGGTATACTAGAGTTGGTCATGAGGGATCGGCATGATCCGTTTAGAAGGGTTCGGTTGAGATAACATCCAAGTGGATCCGAACCAAGGATCAAGCAAAAGCACGAGATCCACTTGTCCAATCAACATGATATTTGAAGAGCCAATATGTATAAACATGAAGAAGCCACCATAGGGATCGCTGCCCAAGAATTGACCAATGAAGGTATCGATACCGATCCTTCTTCATTGGGATTTAGGCCTAGCGACTGATATGGTGGGCTCATATGGATAAGAAGGTCCTACAACCGAAGTTTCAGAAAGATTGGTGATCACCTTCACTTATAAATACTGGCCTAGGTAGTCATTTTGAGGATCTTTACGCTACTGGTTACAGTAGTCTTTATTGTAATCAAATTTTCACCTAATTTCTTACTATTTTCTGTTGTAATCAAACTATTTATAAATCAATAAAGAGAATCTTCAAAGTGGACGTAGGCATACAACGTCGAACCACAATAATTTCTAGTGTTCTTTATTATTTCTTTGATTTACTTGTTAGTTTATTTCGTTCCTCTGTTTAATTTCACTTTCTCTATTTACTTCCCCACTTAATTCTATTCTTAGGTGTTTGTGACCAATTTGGTTGTAAACATTTTGGTGCTTTCACTGAGAACCTGATTCTCAGTCTGTTAGGATCCCCTTTGTTGCTATAGATTGGGCAAATCCCCCAAAGAAGATCCCTAGCTATCTTCAAAAACTTGATTATACTACTCAGATTTGAAAAATCTAAACAAGGAGATTAAAAATGGTAAGACATACCATATCCACTTCTCAGAATGTTGATGGGAATGAGACTCTAGTATTTGACAAGGAGGCCCAAGCAACCAGCCTACAAATTTAAATGTTGATCCGGTTGAAGTTCAAAACCCTATAGATTCTATAACCCAAGCTGAATTTCATAATCTGATGAGAGAGTTGATGGAAATCCATCGATAATAGAATGAGCAGATTCAGACCAATATTAACCTGATGAACCAAATTACCCAACAACAGCGTTGGAAGGCCAGGAGGGATATCACTCCCTACTCGGCATTGGAAAGTTCAAGCTCAGCAGATGAATACTTGAGGCTTAGGCGTTGCAGGTTTAAAGGAGTCACGTAGGAACATCGGAGCACCGCTTGGTAGACATATATGGTCTGCCAAGACCGATCAATGCCGATCTCTCCTTAGGGACTGGTACTGATCCCTCCTATAGAGGAGGGATTCTCCTACTAGACTTAGGGGATCGTACTGGAATTATTCCCAAAGCTTGGATGTTGGAGCTCAATTGAATGCTGACCAAGTACTCCGCTGAAATGACAACGAGATAAATGCCCAAGGTGCACATATCAACCGGACCATTCACGCGGGGTGGAGCACGACACTACTTGGCACCACCCATCCAGATGCAAAATTTATTGGCAATGATTAGACCATTGGTGAGAGAGAATCAAGGCTTGACTGATGATGATTGAGGAATCTTGAGAAACCATACCCCGTTTACTAACAATGTTCTATATGCGGAATACCCATGGAGGTTCGACATGTTATCAATGCCTGCCTGCGAGGGAAAAAATGACCCCAGGCAACATAGCATGAGATATGAATAGTTGATGGATTCTGCATAAGCTAATGACGCAACCAAGTGTAGATGCTTTCCATAACCCTTTCTGGGATAGCAACGATGTGATTCACGAGACTACCTCCACGATCAATTTCAAGATTCGATAAGCTGACTACCAAGTTTGTAGAGCAATTCCAAATGCATGCAGTTCGTCCTAAAGACGTGATGTCCCTTTCTAGTGTGATCCATGCCTTAGGGGAATCGTTGAAAGATTATTGTGAGAGCTTTCGGACCGTCGCCACGAAGTTCAGTAACCCAATGATCATGCTATACTTATGGCCGTGATGAGAGGGATTGATCCTAGAATTTGAGTTTGGCAACTGGATGGCTGGAAAACCGCCTGCCATGTTGGAGCGCTACTATGCAAAGGCAGTTGAGTTCTTGAGGAAGGAGGAGGCCAGATCCTCCAGGAAAAAGAACATTGTAAGACCAAGTGGAGAAGTAGTACAAAGTAATATCGCAATAAAATAGTTTGATGACAGTTCTAGAAAAGTTCAGGCAAATGTTTAGAATAAGCTGAATCAACAAAGAAAGACGGAGACATGAATTGAGAGTGGAAGAGGGATTATGGAAGACTAAATCCTAGGATTCCAATGTATGAAAATTACACACCGCTAAACACTTCCCTGGAGAACACTTATATATCCACTTGTTATACCATGTAGTATAAGAACCCTTAACCAAAAGAATCGTCAGAGAGACAGAAGAAGACTGAGAAGTATTGTCAAGTTCATGAATATTATGAGCACAATACGAATGAACGTAGGAACCTTCAGGATGTCATAGAAAAATTGATTCGGGAAAAGAAGTTGTAGCAGTTTGTGAAGACTCTGCAGGATGGCGGACAAGGGACATCCGACCCCAATCGAGGACAAGCTCCACGTAAGGCTGAGGAGCCTTAACGGACTCATGGAATACTGGTAATTAATACAATAGTTGGGGGACCATGCCCTATGGACAGGAATTGGTAAGAGATGGAGCATTATGCTAATGCGATAAGGCATGTTGATTTTGAATGTTGTTCCAATATGGAAGACGAAACTCTGACAAAACAGCAGCGTACCATGGCGGATGATATTATATTTAGAAGCAGGGATGCAGAAAAAGTAGATGCTCCAACAATTGACCCAATGGTCATTTCAGCTATGATTGGTCCCGTATTGGTAAAAAGGATCTTGGTTGATCGTGGAAGTTCAATGAATATAATTTTCAATAAGGCATATGATCAAATTAGAACGGAAGCCAAAGACTTAAAACCATCAAAAGCTCGTATTTATGGTTTAAACGGTGTTGCGACTGAAGTTGTTGGTTATGTGGTGTTGCTCATAGAATTGGCAGCGTAGGAGAGTGTGGATCCTACCGTTTATTGTTTTGGGTGTTGACTCACCGTACAATATTTTTTGGGCCTTCCTGCCCTAGCTGAATTATGGGCAGCTCTTGTTCCATGCGGTTTAACTTTAAAGTTTCCAGCAGATAATGGTTTAGGAGTTGTTCATGGTGATCAGGCGACTAGACATGCCTGTTATATAGCTGAGTTGAGGGAAGCTCAGTGCAAGGAGAAGGGAAAGGGTGTGGATAGAGCTGTCCACATCCAAGCTACCAAAGATTGAAAATTGGCGCCTAAGCCTTGGCTTGGATGCCATACTCGGTTCTATAGACATACTGATTCAAGGGATGACGAAGAGGAGCCCAAAGATACCAAGGTTGCGCCTGTTGAGCCGACGATCGATATCATGGTCAGCCACGATGACCCATCGTGAGTCTTAAAGATTAGGTCATAACTCAGCCCCCCGATAATGAAAGAACTTGATAGCTTTCTCCAAGCGAATCTAGATGTATTCACTGGGACTCACTCTAACATGTGTAGGATCTCGCCTACCATTGCGAGCTATGCATTGAATATTGATCCAAAGTATGTTCTGATAAAGCAAAAAAGACAAGGCATGGATCTGAAGAGATCTTCCGCTCTCAAAGAGGAGGTGGATAAACTAAAATTTAACGGGTTTATCCATGACGCCCTCTACCCCAAATAGGTATAAAATCTCGTGCTTGTGAAGAAGGCGAATGAAAAATGGAGAATGTGTATCGATTATTCAAACTTGAACAAAGCATGTCCAAAAGACAGTTTTCCCCTTCCAAGAATACACTAGTTAGTTGATTCAACTTCCGGACATGAGTTTAGTTGTTATCTTTTATGGATTGGTACTCGGGATATAACCAAATCCCGATGCATATCCCCAATCAGGAAAACACTAGTTTCGTTATGGATGTTGGACTGTACTGTTACGTGGTAATGCCATTTGGATTGAAGAATACTGGAGCAACTTATTAGCGTTTAGTTAACAGGTTGTTTAAAGATAAGATTAGAAAAACAATGGAAGTATATGTGGATGATATACTCATGAAGTCACGGGGATCAAGCGAAGTAACGGGGGTTAAGTGACCACATTAAGGACTTGGCTGAAATGTTTGGCATCCTTCTATACTACAAGATGAAAATCAATCCTTTGAAACGTTCGTTTGGTGTTGCATCAGGAAAAGTCATGGGCTTTATAGTTAATGCTAATGGAATAAAAGCTAATCCCGAGAAGATTTAGGCTATTTGAGATATCCAAGCGCCAATAACTATTAAACAAGTGCAGAGTCTGGAAGGGAAGGCTGCTGCTTTAAGTTGATTTATCTCTAGAGCTACCGACAAATGCATTCCCTTCTTCGATCTGATTATAAAGGGATAAAGAAACTTCGAATGGATGTAAAATTGTAAAGACAAGTTTTAAGCTCTAGTGAACCATTTGGAGAGACCCTCTATTTTGTCCAAGCCGACAGATCATGAGAAGTTGTTCGTTTTTTTGGCTATATCAACACATGTTATAAGTGTCGCCTTAGTTTATGAGGAAAATCGGATCCAGAGGCCAGCATATTACGTCAGTAAACGATTGATAGGAGCGGAAAGGAATTGTTCGAAAATAGAGAAACTGGCGTACTGCTCGCTAATTGCATCATGAAAGCTTCACTCATACTTTTAGGCACATCCGATCAATATTTACACCAACCAGCCATCACGAAAGGTCCTACAGCGACCAGAGACATCTGGGAGGTTACTCAAGTGGAACATTGAGCTCGGCAAATTCGACATTACTATCACCCTCAGAGAGCTATATAGTGACAGGCTTTGGCGGACTTCATAGCAGAGTTTATTGTGCAGGATGATCTTCCAAAAGGAAGTTAAATCCCCACTATATGATGGAAGTTCTATACCGATGGAGGTCTAATGATCATTGCATTGGAACTGGGATTGTGCTTGTAACTTCTGAGAATCGATCTATTTGTTATGCTTTGAAGCTTGATTTCCCAGTGACAAACAATGAAGCTGAATATGAAGCTCTAATTCCTGGACTAAATCTCTCCAAAGAACTTAGAGTTAAATCTCTTGGAATCTTTTGTGATTCGCAATTGATGGTGTATCAAGTTAGAGGAGATTACCAAGCTAAGGGACAACAGCTTGCCCCTTATCTTACCCGAGTTCAGGAGTTGTTAACTGAATTTGAATACTATGACATTTCACATATTCCACGTGAGCAAAACAGAGAGGCTGATTCATTTGCAAAGCTCGCTAGTACCGACAATGCACAGTCGATGGATTAGGTACTAGTCAAAGTATTAGATACCCTAAGTATAAACATAATGGAAATCGATCAAACATTGGAGGCGAAATCTGAAAGAGAATCATGGATGATTCCAACTAAAGACTATTTACTACATGGGGTCCTGCCAGATAAAAGAATTGAAAAGTGATAGGTCCTTCGTAAGGCTTCATGATATATTATGCAAGAAGGAGTCACGTATAGGAGAGGTTTCTCGGTCCCTCTACTTCGGTGTATCACTCATGATGAGGTAAAACGTGTTTTGAAAGAAGTTCATGATAAGAATGCAGCTTTCACACTGGGGGGATAATTCTGGCAAAGAATATACTATGTTATAAGGATTATTGGCCAACTATAAACTGAGATGTAATCGATTATGTAAGACGATGTGATAAATGCCAAATATATGCAAAATTTCATAGAGCTCCGCCAATAAAAATCATGAAAACGGTCAGCCCATGGCCATTCTCCATGTGAGGTATAGATATTATCGGTTCATTTCCAATCTCTAAATATGGCATGAAGTATGCTATTGTGGCAGTTGATTGCTTTTCTAAATGGGCCGAGGTGGAACCTTTAGCTATAGTCATAACCAAGAAAGTAATCAAATTTATTGTTCGAAATATCATATGTTTCTTTGGTCTGCCATGGACCATTGAAACAGATAATGGGAATCAATTCGATAGCATTGAGTTTAAAGACTTCTACCAAAGATACCACATTTAAAAGAGATTAGCAGTAGTTGCTCACCCTTCGGAAAATGGATAGATTGAAGCTAAAAATAAAACCATCAAGTCAATTCTGAAGAAGCGTTTGGAGAAGACTAGAGGTAAGTGGGTGGATGAACTCCCTACAGCACTTTGGGCTTACAAGACCACTCACAAGTCCGCGATTGGCCATGCTCCATTTGTCCTCGCTGACAATCCATAAGCCGTTATTCTTATCGAGCTCGAAGTCCCTTCTCATTGAGTGAATTGCTATGATCCTAATACAAATAAAGATCTTCTCTTGGAATCTTTGGACTTCATAAATGAGAAGCGCGATGAAGCGGATTTGATAACAGCCACACACCAACATCTTGTTGCTCAATATTAAAACACTAAAGTGCAATCAAGAACCTTCGAAATTGGCGATCTCGTCCTGAAATAGGTTTGTCCTACCCCGTCATACATGAATCCGATTTGGGAAGGACCATATGTCATTGATCATACGCTTAGAGGAGGAACTTTCAAGATAGCGACTGTCGATGGCATTACACTTCCAAGAGCATGGAATAGTGAGTATTTATGATGCTATTTCACGTAGACTATTTCCTTTACATTTCAGTTCTATTTACTTTCAGAGTTTTGCTTTAGCATTTGATTTTCCAAATATGTAATAAGACAGATTTATTTTGTTCCTTTCCATTTAGTGAATAAAGCTTCAAGCTTCCTTTGTAGTTATGATTGTTATTGCATTGTATGCTAAGTACATAATGAAACTGATTGATATCGATATGCGTGAACAGGCTCACAGAGTTTGAAATCGATCAGTCTTGCTAAACCCCGATGGGATCAAACAAGATGAGGTCAGTTAATTTTCTCGTTTAACAATTCCTATAAATGACCCAGAGAATGGAACACACAATAAGGAACGAATATGGTCGACAATTCGGAAATTAAAAATTTCCTACCCGGACTGTGGGACTGAAACTAAACCAATCAACCAAAAGGAGTACAACCTAATTGCTTTCGAAACAACTCTAAGTCCCTAGAGAGCAGACTGAAGTATAAACATAAATCGGGCGATATTGACTGCTCGCAAAACAACCCTATGTCCCTAAAGCGCAGACTGGAGTAAAACATAAATCGGGCGGATACTGACTGCCCATGAAATAACTCTAAGTCTCTAGAGAGAGGACTGGAGTATAATCATGAATAGATGAGTGGATTTCAACCGTTCTCTATTGCACAAACTCCATGAGTGGATTAGTGGATTTCGACTATTCTCTATTCCACAATCTGCATGAATAGATGAGTGGATTTCGATCATTCTCTACTCCACAAATTCAATGAATAGATGAGTGAATTTGGAAAGTTCTCTATTTCGCAAACTCCACGAATAAATGTGTGGATTTCGACCATTCTCTATTCCACAAACTCCAATCTGAAATCGACAGGAGGAATATAAACTCGCTAAGGATGAATTTCGACCATCCGATTTCTGGCCTCGCCAAATCAATGCCAGGGGTAAAACCATAGTAAAAAAATCGTTGATCTGACAACGTAACACTAGGGCCTGAGCCCAGTGTTTAATATGATTCAAGGTCATGACCATATGGAGGCCTTGGTATGGAGATTGTGAATTGTTAATAGAATTTGCAGTCAACGAATTACAAGTACATTGAATGGAAAGTAATCATTCAACTATTTAAATGACAATTCAAACGATACAAAGCAAAAACTTTTATTCACAGGTGATAAAATTTCAGTACAAGTTATTTCAAAAGATCGGGATTCATACCCTTATAACTATGACTAGTGAAAGAAATAATTATGCAAACTACATAAAATTACATCAAGCAACACTACTTCTTTGATTTTCTTTCTCTTTTAGATTTTTTAGGGGTAGAGTCAGTTATACTTCTCTTTCGAGACCCTTTACTTCCCTAGGTCGGAGAGTTTGAGGAGGTAGGAGGAAGTTCGTTAGGGATCAACCTACCCGGTGGAATAATTCACAATGGCACAAAATGAGGATCATCAATATCCACCTCGAAGGGCTCGATTTTAATATTTCTTTTCAACAATTCCTCCTTTTCAATCAGCTCCCTCATGCTATCTTATTAGCGTGTTCCATGGCATCAAGATAACACATCATCAGACTCATCGGTCGGGAGTGGATCCTCGGTCTTGTCTTCATCAAGTGCATCGACGAATTGAGCATCGGGTCCTAAAAAATTAGCAGCAGCTAAGTCTTCGGCCATTTCATCGTGTTGCTCTACAACAACGCCGCTTAGGGGAGTTTGACTAGGACCCCAAAAACCTATAAAATTCGTTAAAACTGGGATAACATAAAGCTATTACGCATGAGTAACCAATAAAATTATATATAGAGGAGTATAGTGTGATACCAGCATCAACTTGACTTTTCGAGTCTCTATGGTGCCTCCTTCAAGCATGGGAAATAGCATTTTTGATTCAAAGCCAGGCTTATCCGGATCGTAGCTGAGATTTTGCTACATGTTAAGAGAAGTTGATGGTCCGGCTACTTGGGTTGGAGAGGAACCCTTAAGATCTATTCCCGAAGATACGACAATATCCTCTTCTCCTTTAATAGGAGCAGAAACCTTGAAAAATTGAAGTTTTACAGCAGTTAGATCTGAAGGCTCGTTTCCGAGAAGAATCTCCCTCACTAATTCTTCCTCATTAAATTTAGGTTCACCCAGCTCTTTATTTTTCATCTTAAGCATATGTTCCCAAGCTTCAGCAAGTGATTCAAGGTACCCCTCGCCAAGAAAACTTAAGTCGCGGTGGACCAAGACTTTAGCATTTTATTCAATGATCAGCGGATAGAGTAAGTCCTTGATCTCGCTCCTAATGGACCCCGTAGCGGCTTCCACCTAGGAGTTGACTTATTCGATCATCTCTTTTCAGCCTTCTTCTTGGGCCTCTTCTTTGAGAGCTTTAATTTAACAGATTGTCCGTCAAAATTTTCCATCAAGCTCCTAGCCCCAGGGGCTTCTTCGTAATACTTCTACGATTCCTCCTGGGCTTCAATCTTTTCCTCCCTTCTTTAACAATTCTTTAACTTCCTCAACGCGACGAGCTAAAACATCTTTCTCCTTTTGCAAGGAATCCATTTCTAAAGCAAATGTCCCACTGTGATGAAGTGCCGCGTCGAGTTCTTTCTTCTGAGAAGTTTCCAAATGGCTTACCGCCTCTATCATCTCATTGGCTTTCTTTTCCGCCTCGACAAGTTAGATTTTGAATTCTAGCAATTCAGCATCCTGGTGCTTGATTATTTCCTTGTCATGTATTGCTTCCAAACTGAGATGGACTATTTCATATTGTCACTAAACAGAAACTTCAGAGACTTTTCTGCCAACTGTATAAATGATTCTTACTGCACAAATACATCATTCACATATGCTAGAGAGCTTCCCTCAGCATGCCCTGGGATCATTTGAATAGAAGGGAGGAATTGACATCATCAAAGAAATTTTTTCGGAAAGTGGCCTTAAGCTCAGATAACTTCTCTGTGGTGGAAGTGTATGGAGCAGTAGCTAGCAGTGGTGGATCAGAGGTAGTGAGTGGGTGTTTGCTTGATCGGTGCTGATAAGATTGTCTGGGGCTTAAAGAGCCGAAGTGATGCTTGTAAGACACAAGGATGTAAGGACAATGATAAGAAGGTTGTTCTCCACTCTGAATCGAAAAATTAGATTGTTCGCCTTGACGAGACATATGAGATTGGGATTTTCGTTTAGAAGAAGTAGAAGACTCCCTCGAGTGATAATTCTTATCCAGTCCCTCATACTTTTATCTGTGTCGGGTGGACTAGGAATCCCAGCTTGGTCGATAGTATGCTAAGGGGCTTTAGAGACGGTCGATGGCTCTCGATTGAGAAATTGCACCTGTGAAGACCAAATGAGAGCGTTTTAGAAATTGTTGTGCTAAAGTTCAATAACAAGTGTATAGTGGCATGCATGTGGTTGTGACTGTCCTAGTGTTCCCACCAACAGACCGATAACGGTAGCCTTGCTCATCATCGTAATCTCCCCTTTATTGGAAGGTTGGATGCCTTCACCACTTATGATGGGAGAGTTAAATCCTTCGACGTTAATGTTTGGAAAGTCGTAAGACATGATATCGTCCGGAATTTGAAGATTAGAGAATCCCTTTAATGAACTTTCCAAATGTTTAAACGATGACTCCTCTTTGAGAGGAGTAATAACAAACTCTAGATTTGGTTTGGTTTTTCTTCTACGTTGCCTATACGCTAACCTTTTTTTCTCTTTGTAGGTGTTTGGGGTTATCTGACTTGTGACAGTTCAACCATTGTCTCTTTTTCAAGGCATGCATTGACATCTCCCAGTTGTTCGACTTAAGAATATTTAATCTCTTCCTCCTCGGTATCTTACGAGTCCCCTCAGCTGAGGGGATGATGGGGTTAACTGTGTCCTTTCTTCGTTCGGCAATATTCATTGGTAATGTCGTGCATCTAGGAAGTCTGATGTTGCGGCCGTCTTTAAACAACCTGAACATAGATAGAAATTCGTCGGTTATGAGGAGTTTGATGTCCCGATCCTCAATAGGGGTAGCAAGGATGGTAGCCATGACCCCTAGAAAAATCAACGCCTTCAAGGCATGGGAAAACATCTGAAAGAACTCCGGATATTAGTGGATTCAAAGGAAGAGTTATGATTTGGGTTAGTGAACTTGAGGGAAAAGTGGAAGAAATTCTTGCGTCCTTCTAACCATCATCTTGCGAATCCAGGAGGGAATCGCACATAGAACCATTCATGTTTAAATACTGAAATTTTGTTCCAAGCACTCGTCAAGACTTGGCAATTTTGCAAAGGCTCGAGGAAGACATAAGAAGGGCATCACAATCGTCTTTTGAAATTATAGATGTATCTGATGTCTTCAGGAATAGGCAGATTAAATAGAACATTCATGAATAGTAAAAAAGTCCCATGAATAAAAGCAGAACTATTAGGATGAAGTTGTGTAGGGGTAATCCTGAGATAGTTCAACATCTCCCGGACAAACGATTTGAAAGGCATAATGCATCTAGCCCAGCACATAAACTTGTTGCATGCGGTATACCCTATTAGGGGCAAGCGAGGTCTATCTTTTCATGAAGGGACCAAGATGTATTCAAACGAAATTCCATGGATGGAGCATAACCATCTAAGAGCGGCTTTGCCAATTCGAGTAACCTATGAATCCACTGGATTATCAAGGAGAATGGCACCCTCAACGGCATTAGGAGTAGGGGTAATATTTCCCATCGGAAATACTAGAATGTTGGAGAAAAGATCGACATATGGGTTAGAAGCTTATGTTCATTCTACATGATGGCTTAGTGAAGGCCTTCCAGATATAGTTACAGAACTTGAATTCACTTCAGAATCAGTACATTGCATCACCGAATCGGAAGACATGTCAATTGAACACTTTGTGTGTCTAGAATCTATATCAGCTATACTCGGTAGATAATCGAGATTAGAAAATATAAATAACCTATTCCCTCCATGTTTAGTGTGAACTATTGCAGTGCAGCGTAGTGTGTAATGGTCATAAACAGTTTGAAATCAGAAAGGCGAAATAAAATGATAAGACTTGGAAGTTTTGTCCAAAGAGACCGTCATCGTCGACCATCCCATTTGGCAAGAAAATTTATTGGCAACAAAGGCTTTGTGGTCGATTATCAGCATGTAAAATTATGAAGTCTGTTACTTAAGTTCAGTAGCAAGTTTATCGTTTGGTCCATATTTAAAACTTTGGAAATTTGGTTGGTCAATTTTAAGTTCAACAGTTCGAGTTTGCATGTTATATCATTCATTATCATCTTATGTTCAAGTTCAGCAAGGCAAACTGGCATTGAGAGTTCGAATAAGTTGAGTTAGATTAGTCTATAATGCATACATTGATCCCTAGACTTCAATACTGATCCCTTACCTAAGACCTTCCTACCAATCCCTCCATTTGAGGCTTCCTCTATCGATCCCTATTCTTTAACGCCACCTTATACTGATTCCTCTCCAAATCTTTCCTATCTGATCCCTTTCCACAACCTTCCTTCATCATCTCCCCATCGAAAAAACCAAAACAAAGGAACCCTTGCTTACCGATCCCTGTCATTGCCATCTCACCTTAGACCGAGCCTTGCCTTTCTTCACTCCTGATTCTTCCTCTATCAAGATCTTTAACCGAACCCTTCTCCTTCTTCCTCTTCTTCTCTCCCACGTATCCTAATACTACCCATCAAGCCATCTACCTATAGATGCTTGAAAAATGCTCCAACTTGCCACCTCAAACACTCGCTAGCGATTACACGCTAAGGATTTTATCGTGTAATTAGAAGGAGAATTATAAAATCGTACCTATATGAAGGCATGGAGATGTGATTTTAAATAGGGAAGAGCGTTTAAGGATTATCTAATCCAAGCAGAAGGAAGGCAAGGTTGGGGGGCATATTGAGTTGAAGTTAGATACGAGGTCAAGATTTTAGAAAGCTTGGGTTTGGAAGGAAATTTTTTATGCTAAGGCAAATAGAATGAAAAGTGAAGAAGGGAAAGAAGTGAGGCTCGTATTTATATGGATGGGGGAGGGTTCGTTCATGAAAATGTTAAGCGATTCAAAAGTAAGGAGGGATCAGCATTGGAACCTGTTGATCCCTATTTGCGTAGCCTTGCCAATGGATCGACATGTTGAATGCCAATTCCTATACATAAAAAAAAGAATGAAATGAAAAATGAAAAAGAAAAATGATGGATAAGTAAAAAAAGAACGACGATAGTGCTCATGAAGTTTTGACTGAAAAGGCGAACTTGCAAAATACTATAAAAATTGGTAACGACCTGTGAACGTTCGAACATGTTCAGAGCCGATGATAGAAACGTGTATATGAATATACATGTGAGTGATTTTCAACCTTTTTGAGATAATTAGAAATTGAAATCAAACCTGAAACCTTTAAGTTCAAGGCCGGACCAGATAATAAAAAGTTTATAAGTCCCCCTTGACCGGATTTGTATATGCTGACTGAATACGAAATTGGAATAATTTTATTGGAAGTCGACCAAGCGTCTTAGCGATAGGGGTGGGCATTTAACCGACTTAACCGACTAAACCGACTTAACTGACATCAACCGAACCGACTTAACCGATAAATTCGGTTAACCGACGTAATGGTTAACCGACCGACCATAACCGAACATTTTCGGTTCGGTTAACGGTTAATGAAATTTGCTCAATCGGTTAACCATGGTTAACCGACCGACCGTATATTGGACTGAATTACTAATGTAATGAATTACTAAATTATCTATTTGTTGAAATTGGACCGAATTACTAATGTAATGTAGTAATTATGAATATTTAATGATGCTTGTAAGTTATAACGTATAAACTAAGGACTAAAGTATGAACTAAGGACTGAAGTATGAAGTATGAATTGTAATCTTGTAATGTACGAACTAATGATGCTTGTAATGTATTGCATCAGGTATTAATGCATGCATAGAAGTATTAAGTATTACTAACGTATGAACTGAATTATTGAAGTTTGAAACTACATTTATTAGTGTGTGTATATGTTGTAGTTTTATAACCATTTAACATAAACGGTTAACCGTTCATGTTAATCGGTTAACCGATTAAATAAATCGGCTAACCGCGGTTAATTTTGATCGGTTCGATCGGTTAACCATTGCCATAATTAACCGAAGACCGGTTAACCGAACCGCCATAATTTTTTGGTTAACCGAAAAAATTAACCGATTGAATCGGTTAACCGACCGTGCCCACCCCTACTTAGCGATCAACAAAGAGTTCAATGGCTTGGAGAATGATTCGAAAAAGAAATAGCAATCAGTTAGGAAGTTATATGGACTTCTTTTCAGCAATTCAGACTCGTTTTAATTCAAAGCACGCCATGCTACTTACAAGACGTACTTTTGGGCGGGCAAGTATTACCCGGTATTCTAATCTGGCTATATTGGACCGATTGCACAAGATTGATTTGAATGTTATGAAGAAGCACGACCATGGAGCAAAACCTGTAGTACCTGGAAGCAGAGATCAAATAATTATATGAAGCCAGGATTGAACAAAGTTGTAGATAGACGATGCAGGGTTCTAGAAATATGGGAGTTAGGTTGGAACTCAAAGGATCGACATAGCATAGTGGAATAAGAGGGATCGACATAACATTGTGGAATAAGAGGGATCAACATAGCTCAGAGGAATAAGTGCGATCGACGTAGCTTAGTGGAACAAGAGGGATCGGCATAGCTTAGTGGAATTAGAGGGGTTGGCATAGCCTAGTGGAATAAGTGGGATTGGCAAAGCTTAGTGGAATCAGAGGGGTTGGCAGTACATGGTGGAACTCAAGGGATGATTATGATGAAGCCAGCATGGATCGGTATAGGTAGAAGGGCATGGATCGGCATACTGAAGCCGGTCGTGAGGGATCAGCATGATCCATTTAGAAGGGTTCGGCATAGAAAACCTCCAAGTGGCTCTGAACCAAGGATCAAGCAAAAGCATGCGTTCCATTTGTCCAATCAACATGATATTTGAAGAGCCGATGTGTCTAAACATGAAGAAGCCACCATAGGGTCGTTGCCTAAGAATCGACCAATGAAGGGATCGGTATCGATCCTTCTTCATTGGGATTTGAGCCTAGCCACCCCTACAATAAGCCCATATGGATAAGAAAGTCCTATAACTGAAGTTCCAGAAAGATTAGTGGTCGCCTTCACCTATAAATATTGGCCTAAGGGGTCACTCTGAGGATCTTTACGCCGTTGGTTACACTAATCTTTATTGTAATCAAATTTTCTCCTAATTTCTTGCTGTTTGCTGCTATAATCAAACTATTTGTGAATCAATAAAGAGAGTTATCAAATTGGACATAGGCATACTACGCCGAACCACTATAAATTTTGGTGTTCTTGATCATTGCTTTGATTTACTTGTTATTTTATTCTGTTCCTCTATTTAATTTTACTTTCTTCATTTATTTCTCTACTTAATTCTATTCTTGAGTGTTTGTGACTAATTTGGTTGCAAAATTGGTGATTAGGTTGTATTGGTGATGATTGTCGTGGAAAATTTGAGTTGACTGCGATTTTATGGAAGAAGACAGTAAATCACGTCCTGAGTTCTTCATGGAATGATGCTCGGATTTTACCCTGGTACTCAACATGTTTTGCTATTTTGTCCGCAGAGTCAAAATTGACTTACACTAAGTTACATTGTTTATTGAACACGACGTCTCCTGAATCGGTTTAGTCTTCCGGAGGGGAATAATGGGTTAGGATAGTGTCTCACATGCAGCTTATGTTGTTATCGCCTTCCGAAGAGTTCTGGTTAGTTTTGTTATTGTACTCTTGGTGTACCTGATATGGGAAGTGCTTTTCACGTACCACGGACAACGGATCCATTATCGATCTTTGCTCGATAATGTGTAAGTGTAGGAGAAATAATTTCAATAAATGATACTAGAAGCCCTTTTCATTCTTCACTCCGAGTGAATTATCTACACGAGATAGAGCGTTTTAGCAATTTGGACATCGAGATCACCCCATATAGATAACACACTGCACTTGCCCCAGTCAATACATGAAA
This sequence comes from Allium cepa, assembly GCA_030765085.1. Classification (NCBI taxonomy): domain Eukaryota; kingdom Viridiplantae; phylum Streptophyta; class Magnoliopsida; order Asparagales; family Amaryllidaceae; genus Allium; species Allium cepa. Next base: position 819,388,985 of record CM060928.1, read on the forward strand.
ACCGATGTGTCGATGTAAATAGATACTCTTTTGGAATTTAAGTGTTGTAGGGAAATTTTTAGTTAGAGATAGAATTACCTGACTGCGTTGAATGCAAGTTCTGTTGTATAGAATGAAGTACTTGTCCTCTCGCCATAAGTCTAGTGGAGGAATTCCAGCACTTTCAGAAGCTGAGTCATCATCCATGAGCCTTCCTCTTCAGTTCCGCGAGCCGAATATGGTCATGTGGTTTCGGTTGGCCCATTGGTAGACCGGACTTCTTCGAATTTCAGAGTTTTACTTAACCCCCGGGGGAGAGCTTCCTCCATAATCTCCGCTAAGGTTCTACATAACACTTGTTTACAACACAGCATTCTAGGGGATGATGTGCACCTTTCGGAGAAGAATGAGTTTCCCGTATGCCGCCTTTGGGGTACATTGGTTACCACCAGTATGTGTGCTTAAATGGAGCAGTGCCCCCCTTCAATGACTTCTTGAAAGAAACTCTTTTGAAGTTAGGAAATACCCTATTCCAAATTCATCACAATGGATATGCAATCTTGACTTTCATCCCCATCCTATTTATGTAGACATTTAATAGTGCCCCAAGCTTCGATGATTGAGATATTTTCTCTCGTTTAATAGGAAAGATGAGTGCCCATCCCTCATCGTCATCGAGGCCCAAAGGAATTATAAGATCATGTTGTAGCTTCAAAGTAATATGTCCCAATTCAAGACCCAGTACTTCTTTGTTAGGTGTCCTAATGTATTTAACCGTCTTTGAAGATGTGGGTAAGTTCTCTTCTTTACTTATCTAGTTACGGTGCGACGCTATGGGATTTTTGATAGATCAAATACTTCTTGCAATTATTCCGAGGCCGAATAAAGATCCAACACTCGATCGGATTTTCCATACTCTGAAGGCCATATATGCCAAGGAGTGGTCGGTTAAACTTTTGCTAACGGATGAGAATTTTCTTAGGTATGGGCTGTTGCATCCTGGGTATGGCTGTTGAAGTCTCATCTCTTTCTCGTTCCAGAGTACGAACACACTCTGCTTCTTCATCACATAACTTGGAAGATGGAGGTTTCTCAGAAAAAAGGACCGCCTAGCGAGTCAAACGAAGAAACTCATGATGGAAGGGGTGTCCCGATCGACGCCAGTTGTCCGACCAGAATGACCTAAATTCGAGAGGAGGGGGAAGAAGAAATCAAATAGCATGAAGGAAAAGCTGCAGTGGTAATAGAAAAGGAGGAGGGTGAGGTCGATGGTAGCAATAGTTATAATTCCTCCTCCAGTGATGATGATTTCAACGCAGGCTCCGACCAAAGAGACTCTGAATCATATGATGAGACTCCAGGAATGATCTCATTCTCCTAGATTTTCCTCCACGAGAGATTCGCAACTAAGATGCTCCACCAGTAGCCAAGCGACGTCAGGGCTCCCCGATTAAAGATATCGGCGTAGGGATTTGAGCATCGTTTACATGTATATCGATGAACTTATGGGGGAGGATTTCGAAATAAAAGGAACGTTTCTTCATCATGGCCATATCATGTCTAATGTTAGGCCGATTTCTTCCATGATGGCTTCTCGATCCGGTTTGTGACGTCCAATTAGGTCTCCCAAAACACATGTCACTAGAGTCCCATTCACTTACATATGCATTATTTAAGCCCATTTCTCGTTTCTAAAACTCTTTATTTATTCTTCATGTATGGTACCATGAGAGACCATGGACTTTATGACGACCTTAAATAATTCACTGATTCGCAACGTTTGTCAAGACGTTCTTCAAGCCACCACTAGCCTAGTGAAACCGAGGAAGAGTGGAGAAGGCGGGAAGACTCGAAAGCTGAGGCTCATCGCTTGGATGACAAAGAACGGGGTCGGATGTATAAGAGTGGTTAGGAGAAGAGAAAGTCCATTGACGACCGAGAGGAAACATCTAAGAAGTCAAAGGTTGATTGTGGTTCTCATCCTTCTGAGCATAAGGCTTTTGTACCGGCCTCGGATTCTGTATGTCTTGAAGTTCCGATTCCTTCCGTTTAAGCTTTGTTTTCATCTCAAACCCCATCGTCCATGTGGTGCTCACTTTTGGTTCCTTGCATCCCCACAGGAGGTCAACTTTCATTCTTCCATCCGATCCCCCTAGACTCAAAGTTATGCTCCCTAGGTGGTTTTTAAAGGTAGTTAAGTTTAACCAAGACCTTCGCCCCATTCGCAAAGTTTTTATATGCCTTATCTTCAGGCGATTAAAAGTGATTTAGATCAAGCTGAGGGTGGGGAAAGTTATGAAAGCAGTTGGCTGACATGAATTGAAATAATTATCAACAGATCCTCTCCTTTGAACCGGAGAAAAACGATTTTGAGAGGGCGTTAGAAAAATGTGATGCAGAATAATACAAGGGAGGGATGCGGCGCTCCGAAAGAGTAAGTACAGTGTAAGCTTGCTGAAAGAGCTGAAAGAGGCCCATGTGAAAATAGAGATCATATTTCGAGATGAAATTAAGAAGGCCCATGCGGAAGAAGTTAAAAGAGGAGCTTGAATCCCGTAACATGATAATTGAAGCTCGAAAGAAGACTATTTCTGATTATGACAATATTGTTGAAGGGCATAGCAAGAAAATCGCTGAATACATGGGAATTGGAATCCCATGACAAGACCATTTTCAATCAAGCCCAGATGATTGCTTCGCACCAAGAAAGAGTTGTGCATCTTAATGCTGAGAAGGCTCGAGTTGAAGTTGAGAAGGTGTAACGACCCTAATTTTGACTAACATTATTTAAGACATTTAATTAGATAAATTAAATGAAATAATATAAATAGTTAAGGGATTGAGATTTGTATAATTGTAAGGTAGTCGTGCCTTAAGTAATGAATAAACAAATGAAAATTTAAAATGAAGTACGTAAAGGTAATAAAATAAAGGCAAAATAGGAATATGTTATATTCTTATAACCAAAACCCTTATCCCTTTCTCATTTCCAACATTCACAAACAAAATTAAACTTCGAGTTTGGCCGGCCACCATTAAAAGAAAACAAGAGGAAGATAAGCAAAAATTCAAGAAGGAAGCTTAATCAAATCAATTCAAGGGAAAATCTCAAACTCCTTAACAACAAGCTAAGGTGAATAATAGATTACATCTCATTTTTATTGCTTTCAGTTTCTAGATGAGATCAGAATTTATTTTGCAAGTAAAATGCTATGAATTGATTGTTTAAATGGATATATATGCCTGTTGATGATTTAAGTTTTTTCATATATATATTTATGATAAGGTTTGGTTTGAAAAACCTAATCAATGACATCTAAATGGCTTGAGTTTTTGATATAAGATCAGAGATATTATTTTAGAGATGGGTTTCAGGTTTCATAATTTTCTAAGTTGCTATGGATTTATTATATATTTTCTAGTAAAGAAAATGGTTAAATTGGGTTCAAATTGTTTTCGGCAATTATATGTTAGTTTTGGGTCAGAAATTTAAATATGTTAGAAAACATGTTAAAAGTGATTTATGAGAATTTTTGGAGATTTTTACTAAGTATTTTATTAATGATATAAAATTATTTAAGGTACGAGAATTAAATGTTTTGTATGTTTAGGAAAGGAGAAGGGGAAATTCGCTAAATGTTTTAAATTGTTAATTATTGAATTTGGCAGCACTTTTAGAAAAAGATTTTGCAAAAGAAGTGGCAACCAATTATATGTTGACAAATAAAGTAGTTAGTTGGAAAGATATTATTTTAAAGAGCTAAAATCAGTTTTGTAAAGGACTACTGCTTTGCCACTTATAGTAGCCACCTTTCGACAACATACATCCACCCTCAACCAAGTCGAAATCAATACACATGGTATGCCTTGGTATGAAGTGGATTAGAGAAAGGCAGAAGGTATAGAGACGAAACATGCTTTCAAAGGGGTAGAAGTAGCTCTAATAAACTTGAAACTATTTTGGTTATAAACAAGGCTTTCAAAGAGGTTGGAGACATCAAAATCTTTCTTCTGTTTGTATAAAGAAAGGGCTTTTGAATAGGTTGCCGCCTTTTGTTTTTAGAACAAGCTTTCGAAGGGGTAGAAACTCCTGCTGTTGCATTCAATCTTTTGAATCAATGGCTTCAAATGGGTTCTTTTGCCATAAACTTTTAAGTCGCTTCTCCATGCTTTCAAAAGGGGAGGTTTCGAAATCATTAACTTTCTTTTGCTTAGGAATAATGCTTTCGAAAGCAATGCTTTCGCCCCAGCCCTTTTAATACCCTTAGATATGTTGAAAGTTAAACCCAAAGGTTTCATAAGAATGGTTTAAATGGTTTCAAAGCTATGTTCCGCAAACTTTTACATGGGCCCAATGCTTTTGAAAGGTTTTTTTTAAGTAAGGAATTTTAATGCTTCCGAAAAGTATATAATATAGGTTTTGAAGGGGAGGTACCCAATGTTTTCGAAAGGTTTAGTTGAATTTTTTTTTTAAATGGAAGGTTTCCAACGATTTTGAAATGCAAGTTTGAAGTGTTTTGAAAAGAGGATGTCTAAGGTTTTACAAAGATTTTAAAAGGATAATTTTAATGATTTTGAAAGTTCTATTTTTAAATGTTTCGAAAGGTATGTTTTGGTCTTTCGGCCTAGTGTTTCAAAGAAAAGTGGTCAGCTTATTTTGAAAGGGGTACTTTCATTGGATTCAAAAGGGACCATTTAAAGTTTTTAAACAAGGGTTTCAAAGATGATACCATAGATTCAAAACCTAATGTTTTCCAAGTTAAGGAAGGGCTTTAACTTGTTTTAAAGGGATAGATAACCCAATTGATTTAGGTTTTCACTAACATTTTTTTGTGTAAAGCATATATCATGGCAAAGATATTAAGCAAAAAGTATATTTTCCTTGTTTAAGTATGATTTAAAGGGTTAAATAAATTTGAAATAAATGTTTTCAAGGAAAATTTAATGGGATAGTTAACCCTAAGTAAATAATATAGATATTAGAATACCAGATGGGACTGGTACAGGGTTGCGCCCTATACTTTAGCTATAGCCCTTAGCTAATATAAGTCCAAAATTTCAGTATGTAGGGATTTGTCATAAGTAAGACTAAAATGGTGTTACACAACCAATAGAGTATACAGAGAAAGATAGATTATTGGTGAGCTAGAAAAACCATTGGGATCAGTTAAACTTGGTAGAAGCAAGTTAAGGATAGAGTGTCTAAAAGTTTGTCTAACAGGAGTTAGATTATTTATTTTGTTTGGTATGCCCGAGTCATCCATAGGTTAGTAGTTAGCCAAACAAAACTACATTGTTCGGACAGATGGTCCATTGATTACCTAATTTATGTGCATATATGATATTGCTATTATTGCTTTAATTGGTTTGATTGCAAGATTCTTACTTGCAAAAGGTTTGTTTTTAAAAAGAGATAATAGTAAGGGGGAACCTGCTCCACTAAGCGGCATGGTCTCACTTAATATTAGAAAACCAAGATGTAATAGTTTATTCATACCAGGCTTTATATCTGACTCGAAGTTTAAGTTTTTCCCTTAAACTCTTGGGTGCTCAAAATTTAATTTGAGTATATTGAGAGTTAACGTTTTGCAAGTTTAGTAGGTTGACCAAATCAGCTTCCGAAGATGTGCAGGAGACAAAGTTAGAAGCTATTTAATTTAATTTTCGTTGTGATGTATTAAGAATGGGAATATTCATATGTTGCTCTTGGCATAATTTGTAATAATTATATTTAATCAAAACATGGGAATCATTTTGGGATAATGTATATGAATATGAAATATTGATTTGAAATGTAATTAGAAAAGTTTTTTAATTCTATATTGATTTTTATTTCATATTCATGTGATTCTGATATTATGGATACCATTAACATTACCATATTTTGTCACCAGAAGTTAGTACTATTGAATATGCAATTATATGATTTTTGTTTGATGATAATAAACATATATATATATATATTCATTTAAATGTATTTGTTAATGTACTAATTTATTTTTCATAGATTAAATAAGTATTTGCTGAATAAAATAAATAACGCAGAATTTGAATTCAAATTTTATTTAAACAAATATTTATTACAATTTTTGAATAGTACAAATTTCAAACTCTCACTATATACAATTTCAATTACAATACAAATTTGATTAGATTACAATTCACATTTACATTGCATCTCACTACATATCATTCATTCACTCAACTCGTACTGATCTTCAACTTCATTCCAATGTGAATCCAGCATCTGAGCAATCTGCAGAAATATACATTGACGCAGTAAAATTGAAAATAAAATATTTTTGCAGTATAAAATAAAATGTGGATTTTGTAAATAATATTTGCCTCAGTTATTTGGGTTGTTCATCATCATTTAATTTTGAATTCATCATAAACGAACAGCTTGTGACATACACTGTGTTTCACTGTATATGCCACAAGGTCGTGCACACCGATATATACGCTTGATAAAATTACAGGGACATGTGAGCACAGGTCAAACCCAAAACGCCGGGTTCAACTCAAGTGCAATAAATATAATGTCACAATATCAGCACAAGGTCAAACCTGAGCTCCAAGAAGGATTCAACACAGGTGCAGTTCGAATATACAAGTTTAATAAAATAGTCAGAAGTAAGCCAGTCAAAGTGTACGCATGAACCATAAGAGTTCTATTCAAGACAGCGACTCAATCAATATGATATGCAACCTGGACCACATAAGCACAATAAAACACAACATCAAAGAAACAGATACAAGTTCAATGATTCGACACACAATGAAACTGCACCAGACCAGCAAAGGCTAAAAGTTCAAGTCACACATGAATTCAACTCAGATGCAATCACACTCGAAGCACAGTGCACATCAACCCAATGAAAACCAGAAATGTGCTCAAAGCAAATCCAGACCACATGAAGGAACAAAGCTCAACAGATCACAACAATGAATGAACATCACAATGAACAGCAGCAAAAATAACAATGGCACTGCCTCAACTGTCAATGCATAAGCACATGCACCAGTGATACCAGCAAAGACCATAAGAAAATCCAAATAACACCAAGTCAACAATGAACCAGTGGACAATGCATAACTCAAAGCAATGCGGTGATATGCAGCAGTGTTAACATCACAATGAAGCCACTCGAACTCAAGACAGTACAACAGAAAATCAAGCAGAGTATAGGCAAAATGAAAAGAGACTCAAGTGCATATACAGGAATGCAACAGTGAATCACAAACCAAGTGCACCAAAGATACAACATGTATGAAACTGTGAAATTGGAGAGTGCAAGTATCAGACTCGAGAACAAAGGCAGTAGTACAACTTTAACACAACACAAATGTACTCAATTCAACTACAAATGCACAGCAATAACAAGTATACATGTACATGAAGACAGCAAATACAAATGAAATAAAAACTATATCAAACATGATACAGTGACAATATGGATGCAAGCATATACATCTGATTCAAGTAAACGACAACATTAAAGTCAAGACCGATGCCAACAGTTAATGGCCAAAATTGAGCACATAAACGAAATCAACATCATCGTCAAAGACTTCAACATATGATCAGTGGCAAGCATGCAAATACACAGTGAAAAGATGAATGCATATATGGATGCAGACATGCCAATTTTTTTATGAAACTGACAAATGAACAAAGTGCCAGAAACCAAAACAATTTCAAATTGCACAAATTAATGCCAAAGTTCAGTGATGTCAAAGCCGAAGTAGAAGCAGTGTCAAGGCCGAAGTCATCAGAAAAATGGAAGTTAAATTCTCATCTCAATATAGTTTTTCACAAAATCAAGTTTGCAGTCGAAGACAACTGTAGGACCAATCAAAACCGAAGTCAACATCAAACCAAGTCAAAGCCATGATCAAAGAATATGATGAACAAGTCAGAGACGTGGTGGTCAAGAATCGAGCAAGGAAAATTCAAAGTCGTGATGAACAAGCCATCATCAAATTATACGAAATTGACAAAGTCAGAGAAATCATCAACATCAAAACAATATCGAATGGTCGAGGAGAATTACAGACGAATTCAAACAAATATGTACGAACGAAAATCAAGGGGTTCGAACCCTATATAAAAACCCAATCATCATCGGCTACAAAAGCATCAAGTTCAAGTAAGCCAAAACCAGTAAAGCAAAAGGAGTAAATTACATACCGAAATCAGATTCGAACTCGACGCAAATAGAAGCAGCCGTGAGCAACTCAAAGAGATAGTCGATCTTGGGGGTCGTGAGTTTACGTGTGTAAGCGTATGACTACTTAATTTCTAGTAGAAACCTTGGGGTAAGCACGTAGGCAGGGTTTTGCCGAAGCTAGGTAAATTCTGTGTTGTTCTATTTCCGCATTTATTATTCTGCTATTATCTGTGCTGCTATTATTTTGATATATCTGTGTTGAAATAATTTTATAAGCTTCCGCGATAATTCTTATAATTATCAGTATCACCCTATTCACCCCCCTCTAGGGTGAAATTGTTCCTACAAGTGGTATCAGAGCTAGGAATAGAAGTCAACTTTTGTTTTTAAAAAATTCGTTTTTCAAAAACCAATTTTTGTTTTAAAAATTTGAATTTTTAAAATGGCTTCTTTTAATACTTCTTTTGCTGAGGGTCAATCCATAGTTAGACCACCAATGTTCAATGGTGAATACGCCTACTGGAAAAATAGATTGAAAATTTTTCTGAAACCATTGACGCTTGGAATATTGTTGAGACAGGTTATAGAGCACCAACTATAATTGTAGATAATCAGGAAATAGATAAACCAAAGGATCAATGGACAGAACTAGAAAATAAATTACAAAATGCTAATGCTAAAGCTATGAATTCTATTACCTGTTCATTGGATCAATTTGAATTTAATCGTGTCTCATATTATCTAACTGCACAGGAAATATGGCACATACTAGAAGTGACTCACGAAGGAACATCTTAAGTCAAAGAATCTCGCATTGCCATGCTAAGCAGCGAATACGAGAACTTCACAATAGCGAAGGAAGAAAATGTCAAAGAGATGTATGGATGACTTTCCAATAACGTATACAAATCAAAAGCTCTCGGAAAATCATACACAGAGTTGGAGATAGTTCGAAAAATCCTCAGAGTCCTTCCACGAAGATTTGAAGCAAAAGTGACTGCCATTCAAGAATCGAAAGATTTAAAACAAATGAAAGTTGAAGAACTCATCGGAAATCTCACCACTTATGAGCTAGAAATGAAATTCAAGGAAGAGCGTGAAGGAGGAGACACTCAATAGAAATCAATAGCTCTTAAAGGAACAACATAAAGTGGCGGTGATGATGATGATGATGGAGCAGCAGAATTGGAGCTAATAATAAAGAAATTCAAAAGGTGGAATTACAAATACGGAAATCCAGCTCTAAATCGAAATTTGAAAAGCAAAATAAACGAAGCACTAGTCAACTCAGACGAACAGAAGATCATCTGTCACAAGTGCAACCAACCCAGACACATCAAGCCCAATTGTCCTCAAAATCGATACGACTTTGAAAAGAAATCAAAAAGGAGAAGTTTTGCAACCACGTGGAATACAAGGGATGAAGATAATCAAAGTACTAGAAGTGAGAGTGAGAAAGCAGATATGTGCCTTCAAGGAAATATAACTGATAGCGACGATGACGAGCCAAGCGAGGCATCAAAACTCACTCACTCAGAATTTACATGAAGTAAATGGCTGTTTTGAACGACTTAGGGAAAAGTATGCTAAAATTGAATCATAAAGAGATAGTTTGATAGAATTAAATGGACAACTTGACCAATTAGTTAAAACCTATAAAATTAGGATCCCTAAGTGTGATAAGTGTCCAACATTCGAAGAAGAATTTAAAAAATCAGAAATAAATATAAAATCACTTGAAAATGAAATTCTGATTTTAAAAGAGTGTGAAAATACTAGGAGAGAAAATTCTATTAAAAAGTGCACACAATTGTTAAACGAAAATGAATCCCTCAAAACACAAGTCCAACAATTGTCAACGACGTTAGATAAATTTTCAAAAAGTGAAAAATCATTTAATATGCTATTAGGAAAGCAAACTGTTAATACAGTTAGACAAGGACTTGGATATAGTCAATCTGAAAAAGTTAAAAGCAAAATTAATCAAGTCAATTCTATGTGCACAATTTGTAGAAAATATAGACACAATCAAAATAATTGTTGGTATAGACCCAAACACATGAAAACTATACCAATTTGGGTTCCAAAAGGCACAAATATAAAATCTCTCAAAGTTAAACAAATCTGGGTGCCGAAAGGAACATACATAAATAGCTTTGGGTCCCCACAAAATTATCTTCCAAAATATTATGCCACTAACAATCATGAACCTATAAAAACAAATAGGTCACAAAAATCTTTTATCGTGTAGGAGTGGTGGCAGGCTAAGGAACAACAATAGTGCTACTTGGATTCTAGCTGTTCCAAGGACACAACAAGCGACAAAGCAGTTCCTTAGCCTAGTATAAAGGTGACAGAATCACAATGGACAACAACGAAAAATATCGTAAAGGTAAAACAGGTAACGGTATATTTATTTGAACGATATATTAAATCTGATAATCTGCACCGTAATCTGAGTTAAATCAGCCAATAATATGATGATGAAATAATGATGATTTTTGATTTCGACTTATTCAAAATTGTTGGCCAATTATATTCTTATGCCAAGAACACTATAAAAATCTGTAGAGTCTTTGAATTACTTCATATATATTAGTTTGGATTAATAATAGTGTTTTATTGGATGATCATACATTTGGTTATCTTATGGCTGACTCTATATTCACGGTTTTTGATTGTTTACACGGCTTCAATTCAAATTCAAGAGAATGTCATTTAAAAAAGATGTTAAAATTGATTTTGAGTTTTTTCGTTGCACACTTCATGGTCTGGTCTATCAAATTCAATTAATGATAATTTTGAGTGAAAGAGAAATTCAGATGCAGATTACACTGGTAATCTAGTTGATAGAAAAATTACTAGTTGAACTTAATTTTTGTTGGGACATTTAGTAACTGCATCATTTTTCAAAGAAAATATCTGCATATTTTTCATTTCAAATAATTTTCAAATAGAAGAAATTTTTCTCATATAACCCCTTCGAGAAAATCATTTTTGACCATGTTTTCATATCAGTCATTTTGAAAAATTGATTTTATAATTATTTTTGAATTTGATTTTAAATGACTATTTTGACTAATCTGACTCCCTAATAATTATCAAAAAGATAAATAGTGATTGAAAAAGTGAGGAGTGTTGATATTTATCATATATATGACTCGAGACGGTATAATTAATAAATTTCGTTAGAAATTTAAACAAGAGTTATAAAATTGTTTGTTGGTAAAAATTCCATGACCATCTCTATTTCTATCATATTTCTAACGACCGTCACTCATCAAAATTCTATATAGTTTGTCAATATATGGTACTTTAAACAGGAATCATTCGTTTTACATTTTGCATCTTTTTAATAAAATAATAATAATAATAATAATAATAATAAAATTAAAATAAAATCCAAAGTATTCACTCTCATTTAAAAGTCCTCACGGTTATGCATGGGTGAATTACTTGGAATTTGTTATGTGCTTCCATGCTCATTTAAAAGTCCTCACGGTTATGCATGTATGGAACGCATATCAAAATTGATTTTAATAATAAACAAGTTGATTCTAATCCCATTTAAAAGTCCTCACGGTTATGCGTGGTTAGAAGATACTTGAATTCATTTTTTAAAAATAAAATTGGAATACTACTAATCTCATTTAAAAGTCCTAACTGTTATGCATGGTTGGTAGATATTCAAATTCCTGATATAAATATACCACAAATAGACACAACTTTATGGTTTTATATGATGATATCATTCCTATTATTCTAAAAGTGGAATATGCGCCTAACAAAGTATTTATGATTTTTGTTTGATTTTTTATTGAAAATTAATATTTATATTCGATTGAGCTTTAATGTTGTATTAATATCGATCACTTTTTCTCTATTCTAACACTATTACTCTTTTGCTGATAACAAAAGGGGGAGAGGAAAGTTAAGATTTTGTCAACTAAAATCAAGTAAAGGTCAAATATTTCCTATTTGCATCTAGGCTCATTTGCATATTTTTAATTGTATGCATATATGATGGAGGAGCTTTGTGTAGAGAGGAAGCATTTAAATAGGGGGAGCAATTAGAGTATATCAATGATCAAATACATTTAACATATTCAAAATCTTAAATATATGTTTGTTATCATCAAAAGGGGGAGATTGTTGTATATGCGATTATATGATTTTTGTTTGATGATAATAAACACACACACACACACACATATATATATATATATATATATATTCATTTAAATGTATTTGTTAATGTACTATTTTATTTTTCATAGATTAAATAAATATTTGCTGAATAAAATAAATAACACAGAATTTGAATTCAAATTTTATTCAAACAAATATTTATTACAATTTTTGAATAGTACAAATTTCAAACTCTCACTATATACAATTTCAATTACAATACAAATTTGATTAAATTACAATTCACATTTACATTGCACCTCACTACATATCACTCATTCACTCAACTCATACTGATCTTCAACTTCATTCCAATGTGAATCCAGCATCTGAGTAATCTGCCGAAATATACATTGATGCAGTAAAATTGAAAATAAAATATTTTTGCAGTATAAAATGAAATGTGGATTTTGTAAATAATATTTGCCTCAGTTATTTGGGTTGTTCGTCATCATTTAATTTTGAATTCATCATACACGAACAGCTTGTGACATACACAGTGTATCATTGTATATGCCACAAGGTCGTGCACACCGATATATACACTTGATAAAATTACAGGGATAAGTGAGCACAGGTCAAACCCAAAACGCCGGGTTCAACTCAACTACAATAAATATAATGTCACAATACCAGCACAAGGTCAAACCCAAGCTCCAAGCTGGATTCAACATAGGTGCAGTTCGAATATACAAGTTTAATAAAATGGTCAGAAGCAAGCCAGTCAAAGTGTACACATGAACCAGAAGAGTTCGATTCAAGACAACGACTCAATCAATATGATATGCAACCTGGACCACATGAGCTCAATGCAACACAACATCAAAGAAACGGATACAAGTTCAATGATTCGACACATAATGAAACTGCACCAGACCAGGCAAAGGCTAAAAGTTCAAGTCACACATGAATTCAACTCAGATGCAAGCACACTCGAAGCACTGTGCACATCAACCCAATGAAAACTAGAAATGTGCTCAAAGCAAATCCAGACCACATGAAGGAACAAAGCTCAACAGATCACAACAATGAATGAACATCACAATGAAGAGCAGACATAAATAACAATGGCACTGCCTCAACTGTCAATGCATAAGCACATGCACCAGTGATACCAGCGAAGACCACAAGCAAATCCAAACAACAACGAAGTCAACAATGAACCAGTGGACAATGCATGACTCGAAGCAATGCAGTGATATGTAGCAGTGTAAACATCACATTGAAGCCGCTCGAACTCAAGACAGTACAACAGAAAATCAAGCAGAGTACAGGCAAAATGAAAACAGACTCAAGTACATATACAGGAATGCAACAACGAATCACAAACCAAGTGCACCAAAGATACAACATGTATGCAACTTTGAAACTGGATAGTGCAAGTATCAGACTCGAGAACAAAGGTAGTAGTACAACTCTAGCACAACACAAATGTACTCAATTCAACTACAAATGCACAACAACAACAAGTATACACGTACATGAAGACAGCAAATACAACTGAAATACAAACTATACCAAACATGATACAGTGACAATATGAATGCAAGCAAATACATTTGATTCAAGTAAATGACAACATTAAAGTCAAGACCGATGTCAACAGTTAATGGCCAAAGTTGAGCACATAAACGAAATCAACATCATCGTCAAAGACTTCAAGATATAATCAGTGGCAAGCATGCAAATACACAGTGAAAAGATGAATGCATATATGGATGCAGACATGCCAAAAATTTTATGAAATTGAAAATGAACAAAGTGCTAGAAACCAAAACAATTTCAAATTGCACAAACTAATGCCAAAGTCAGTGATGTCAAAGCCAAAGTAGAAGCAGTGTCAAGGCCGAAGTCATCAGAAAAATGGAATTTAAATTCTCATCTCAATATAGTTTTTCACAAAATCAAGTTTGCAGTCGAAGACAACAGTAGGACAAATCAAAACCGAAGTCAACATCGAACCAAGTCAAAGTCGTGATCAAAGAATATGATGAACAAGTCAGAGACGTGGTGGTCAAGAATCGAGCAAGGAAAATTTGAACCGTGATGAACAAGCCATCGTCAAATTATACGAAATTGACAAAGTCAGAGAAATCATCAACATCAAAACAATATCAAATGGCTGAGGAGAATTACAGATGAATTCAAACAAATATATACGAACGAAAATCAAGGGGTTCGAACCCTATATAAAAACCCAATCATCATCGGTTACGAAAGCATCAAGTTCAAGTAAGCCAAAACTAGTAAAGCAAAAGGAGTAAACTACATACCGAAATCAGATTCGAACTCGACGCAAATAGAAGCAGCCGTGAGCAACTCAAAGAGATAGTCGATCGACAAAGCAAGGACCTAAATCATCATTCGATCGAGCAACCACTGTCGACAGCTTCTAATTAGAAGCCCTAATTTGCAAGCAAAGGAAAAAGGAATGGCCAACATTATTTTTACAGAGCAAATAGAAAAAGAAGAAAGTGGGCCGGCATATATTAAAGAAGGGAGATATCTTTGGGCCCGTTATATTAAAGGATTTTGGTTCATAAAATTAGGGGGTTTTGTTTTTATTTATCTTTTAATTTGTATTTTGCCTTTAAACAATTGTATTTACTAGTCATGTGACTAGGGGAAAAACTACATGGCGTAGTTTGAGAACTCACAACTCAGTGGCTGAGTTGTGGCAGGGTGGGTGTTGAAAGTTTACATGTGTAAGCGTGTGACTACTTAATTTCTAGTAGAAACCTTAGAGGCAGCACGTAAGCAGGGTTTTGCGGAGCTGGGCAAATTCTGTGTCGTTCTATTTCTGCATTTATTATTCTGCTATTATCTGTGCTGCTATTGTTTTGATATATCTGTGTTGAAATAATTTTATAAGCTTTCGCAATGATTCTTATAATTATCAGTATCACCCTATTCACCCCTCCCCTCTAGGGTGAAATCGATTCTACAAGTACTGGATGATTGTAGCATCTGTAGCGCTTAGCTTAATGCCTCATAATAGGGGATGCTCCAAAAGGCCGCCGTAACAGCGGATTACCTGGAGCTGCAGGACACTTTCGAGAGAAAGATGGAGAAGATGGATGATACCATCTTAAATTTCTATGTTAATTCCTGGCTACATCAGGGGAGCCTCAGTTATTTGGGCCATAAATTTTCGCATACTCTGGATGTTATTTGGGAGGAAATCTTGGCCACTTTTCAAGAAAATGAAGATGTATATACTGTGCGAGTGTTGGAGGATGCCAACCTTAATGAGGAATCAAAAAAGCAATGATAGAGGGCCGAGAGGTCCTTCGAATTGAGAAGGAACAAGAGGTTGTCGATGTTTCTATGGCTGCAACTACCAAATCATTATCGAAGCCTTTCATTTTTGGGTCTGGTAGACCATCAAGACAGTCTTACGATTACTTAGCGGGTTCGGCCGATGCTGCTTTGTCGTCTGTTCGTCTAGCAGCTATCTTTGAAATTTCAAGTGGCCTTGGAACTTCTTCGAAGATCGTTCAGCCATCAAAAGAAGGAGAATGCATGTAATACGAGATTGACATTCTTGGTCATTCCACTGATGCAGGCAACCTTCTTTCTTCTCCTGAGTTTGACAATTTTCAGCTCACACCGCAAGAGCAAGACAAACTTAATGCTTTCATTTTTGATCTTATAGGTCCGTCCTCCTTAACTACCGACTCACCAGTTTCCTTAATGCTTAGGCTTGCCCCTATTTCAACTGCCTTAACGCTTATTTTAGTGACCACTTTGATTGTTGTGCCTACATCTGGATCGCAGCCAGGGCTAGAATCAAAGAAGATTGGTACATTGCATGGTCTAAACAACCCTTCTTTTTCTTTGAAGGGCGACTTCACAACAGCTGAAGCTCGAGAGCAGGAGGACCAGAAAGGCTAACTGCATAAATCTGAACACTAACTTGTCGTTGTTAAAAAGGAAAAGGTCGAAGCGATAAAATCTTTGAGGAGCTCCTACAAATGCCAAAAGTGCAAGGCCAAGGGGAGAGTCTTCCAAGAAGGTCGGAGAGCATGTAGGAGAATGTCGTGGTCGATGAATATTTTATATCACGGGTAGCAGCACTACCACTTGCTAGGATTCCGAGGGGAAGCAGAAACTTCCAATTAAAGGTAGGAAGGGGAGTGGTGGAAAGAGGCATTGACAGATCCTGATAGAAGTGGAGCCAGTTTTTGGGACATTTTGTTTTGTTTGATAAGTGTTTTATTCAAGTGTAGAGTTTTCACTTTCTACATTGATTATCGTAGCATCTGTATTTTTCTTTTTGCTGGTCGATATTGCGTGGATACGAACCCCACATTTTGAGTTTGTATAGAAAATGCTTTGAGTATTACAATGTTGACATTTTGATTGTAGCTTTACCTATCTATTTATCTATGTTTCATGCACTTATGTCAATTTTATTTACTACTACTTCATCTAGTCCTTTAACTATGGCCAAAATTCATTGTTTGGAGTAACAGAATTGTGAAGTGTTTGGTTTTTGTTTTTGAGTATTTTCTTTGAGCATCGGTGTGTGCGCCTCCAAGATCATAGGTCTGATTACTTCGAACACCTGACGAATGACCGGTTGATCTGAGCAATTTTTTTATTTTTTTGAATGTCTATAATCGTACTTGTTTTGTAGTTCCTATCTTCAGGAACTTGTGATTTGAACGGCTTGATTTCAGATATATTATCGATCAACAATTGAAATTGTCTTCTGACTTGTAGTTGTTTAATATTGTTGGATTCATACGGATTGCTCCCAATAGTGGGAGTGGGTTGACTCTTGTTATTCCTACAATGGCCGAGTTTCCTAATATGGTGTAATACTGGTACTTAAGAGTGTGTGCGGCTTATGAAAAGTGCAGTTTTGAGAGTCTGCACGGCTTATGGGATGTGCGGCTTTTGGGATAGATATGACCCTTCGATCTATAACGGTTTGGAACTTCTCGACATTATCGATCTTCGAGCAACATGAGGAGTTTATGCTTCGAGCGCACGATTATATAGCTCAAAAGGTAATGCATGGCTTATGGGTTGCACAGCTTTGATTTGCGCCTTCCTGGTGCTGCTTGAGCAACACCGATTTTTAGAAGGCAGAGATCGGGTTCCGTCGATCCAACGGTTTGAGTCGATTTACTTCCATCAACTCGGTGGGTACATGGGCATAATTGAGCATGATTCCACTATCTCAAGCAGTGATTGGATGGTTTTGTATCGACTTGACCCCTTCGACTCAGCCGGGTACTTTTATGAACAAAGTTTTATTGGTTCAGAAAGCAATGCAATTTTATTAAAAACAGTTGGGCAAGTTCTACCTATTTATAGTGCTTCCAGTATCCTGGGATGGCTTATTTGTTGAAAAATAAGAAGCACATAAGATAGTTTCATATAAAGTAACGACGCAGCAATTCGCTATTCCATACTCGAGAAATTTGGATTCCATCGACGATTGTCAATTTGAATGTTCCAACCCTAGCTTTTGGCTAATCACATACGGCCCTTTCCAGTTTGGTCCAAAGGTTCCCGATACAAGATAGACCCCTTTGAGGATGAGGTCTCCTACTTTGAAGGTTTGATTATGAACTTTGGAGTTGAAGTACCATGCGACTCTTTTTTGGTGAGTAGTGGTCCTAAACTCGGCTTATTCCCTTTTTTCATCGATCACGTCGAGCGATTCGAGTAGGAGCTGCTCTTTTTTCCTCTAATTGAAATTCTTCCTTTGATGACAGGGTCTTCTAATTTGACAGGGATCATTGCTTCTGAACCGTATGCCAAGGAAAATAGGGTATGCCCGGTTGCTGCTTTGTGTCTTGTTCTGTAAGCCCATAGTGCGAGCAGAAGTTCATAAACCAATTTCCTTTAGCTTTAATTAGCCGCCTTTTGATGGTGTATTTGATGTTCTTGTTTATTGCTTCCACCTGCTCATTGACTTGCGGATGAGAGACCACGGAAAAGCTTTTCTCGTTTCGGAGGCGCTCGCAATAGTCTTTGAACTCGGCGCTTTCGAAATGAGTTCCCTTATCATTGATGATTTTATATGGCACACCAACCCTATAAATAGTGTTTTTAGTAACAAAGTTAATGACTTTCTTTGTGGTAATGGTAGTCGATGGTTCCGCTTAGGTCCATTTGGTGAAATAGTCAACGATAACTATAGCATATTTAGCCTCTTCTTTAGCTACTGGTAATAAACCAATCAGATCAATTCCCCATATTGCGAAGAGCCATGGGCTAACCAACTACGTTAGCTCTATTGAGGTAGTTCTTTTAATCTTGTTGAATCTTTGGCATTGATCATACCATTTGGCATAATCTGTTGCATCATGGTTTACTGTTAGCCAGAAATACCCTTCGGAGGATTTTCCTTTCAAGGGTTTGCCCCTCGGTATGGTCTCTGCAGTCACCTTCATGAACTTCTTATAGGATCCTTTGAGCTTCGTCATCGGTCACACATTTGAGCAATGGGGTAGAGAACCCTCTTCAATAGAGTATCCCATCTTGTATCATGAATCAAAGTGCCTTCTGTAGAAGCTTTTTTCCTTGGTTCCTATCTGCTGGAAGAGTTCTTGTAAGCAAGTAATTTTTCATTGGCGACATCCATGTTTCTAGTTCAATGGTGGTCTCAAAAATCCACATTTCTTGGAGTGGTTAGGGTTTCAACCGAGACTAGTGTAACGACCTGGAATTTGACCACTTTAAAGTATACTATTTAAAGTGATTTTAAATGTAAAATAAGTAACATCATATGATTCAAACACTATTACATAGGATTTAGAAAGAAAAGTACACAAAAAATAGTAACATTTGCCTATATCGACAAAAGTGACAAATTACTGATTTTAGAAAACTAAGTTTCAGTGGTTCAAGAAATTATTTTAATTTATTTATGCGTGTTTTTATTTTTAAATAGAAAATACAAATTTATTTTAAAATTTGGTTTACATAAATAAATATTTTAACTAAAACTTCAAAATGTGACCGTAAAATATTTTATGGAAAATCAACGTTTTGTCAATTGAAAGTTATCGCAACATCGTCGGACCTTTATTTTCTTATATAGGAACATATATTCAAATAGTTTAAGTATTAATTAATTCACTAATCAAGTTTGCTTTTACTAAACATACTAAGAAAATTTTAGAATATAATTAAGAAAAAGTAAGCACAAAAAGACAAACATGTCATTTCAAAGTAAAAAAGTAAACATCAAATCAAACCAAACATAATTACTACATTCTTACTTAATACTTAAGTGAAAATGACATAAAGTAATGATTTAACATGTAATGTTAAGTGTTGCAAAAATAAGGTTACTTAAAAGGTAAGTAAAGTGTATTTTTGCCTTTTACAAAGTATTATTTTAATCCAAAACTTTTTCTATAAATAAGCATCCACTTTCTCGCTTTTTTTACTTCTTCTTCTTCCTTTTTCATGTTTTTCTTCCACTCTCTAATGGTTTCTTCTCTTCTCTTTTTCTTACTAACTTCTTTAAAATCATATCAAACAAGGTCAAAACACCACCAAACTTTGCCAAAGACTTTAAAATATCACCAAAACATGGTTTAGCATCTAAGAAGTGAATAAATGATGGAGGAAGGGGAGGATCAAGGTATGGCCAAATGAAACGATCCTGACTCGACCTTCGAAAAATCGGCACCGAATACAACACTCATATTCAATTGCCGCAGATCCAAACGTCGAATCGGTTTCGCCGTAGATCATAACACCATTAAGTAAACAACACAGTGGACGAAAAGGAAATGAATATCAAATACAACTCCAATGAATACAATATCCAATTATGATACAACAATGGTACAATATGATACAAGAATATCAGAGACCAAAACAACAGCGAAAAACAAATAGCCAAGGGATAAATCCAATCCAATGCTCCAAAGCCCAAAACTCCAAACCACAAGCTCGAACCACCATCAAATTTCACCAAGCTAAGCAAGGCCAGTCGTGAATGCTGAAGTGTAGAAAATGCAATCCATGATCCAAAAGACTTCGAAGGCTATCAAGTCAGTTCCTATTATTCGACTATCTGAAAAACCCAACTCTAGACTGCCCGTGTGGAAAATTGTGGGCATCCAGAGTTTAGGAAAGGAACAATAAACTCCGAATCAGTCATGGGACTGGTATGAGCAAACAAAAACAGTTTTTATCTATAAAACAATCAACAAAAGATTTTTGAAATAAATCCGCAATGCTTTTTGGAAAATGAAACTACCATAAGGCCTCCCACCGCACACACCATGCAAACGCGGAATTGGAGGAGATTTTTCCTTGTGATAGTCAAAAATGCTTACTACACAAAATCTTTTGATATTATTAATATTAGTGCATAGTGGGAAAACATTACGAAAGTATAATATTAATCTTAGCCAGCATAGGTATTTCGCACTTATGCCTACTATAGCTACCATGTTCAATAGCAGGTTACCGCCACATTCCATGGCAGGTAATACAACTAAAACCGTAGAGGCGCGTATTGTTTCTTTGGAATTTCCAACAAATGGTCGGGCAAAGGAACTTCCCAATAAAATGGAACGCCTCTAGAGGGACGCCCTCGAGAACTTAACCAGCTCTCTGCTACACAAGGCCGGGTTACCCCTGCCCGAAAGTAACTACTGACACGAGTATGCCATCCCCCGGTCGTTACCGACCTTTATCCGAGGGCCCTCAATCCAACAACCACACAGTAAAGTATCTGGGCTCCATACCATGATATCACTTTTTATCCAGAAGGAAATGGTCATAACCACAGGAGGAGCGACCTCCAAATAACCTTGCTGCCAAGATTCCTGTTTCGACCATTACCGGGTTGTGAGGCTCGACGAGGTCTCGTCCACAAAGCTATGCTTTACACAAAAGCCATGCTTTGATTACAAATGATCCACAAATGATCATCAACACACAGCAGCACTTAGCATGCCACACTACCAAATTGGGAGAATATCGCTGATAACCTTCAATTACATAACCTCTTCTCGTACGCCTCAAAGAAGGGTGTTAAGCTAAGAGAGTAAATTACCTGCCACCAACAGATATGTATTTGAAAGAAATCTATTTTATATCTCAAAGTGTAATGTCAGACATACAACTATACAAGTCTATTTCGGGTTCGAACAGAACCGAAGACACTTCGTCCAATAAAGGAAGAAGCCCTTCCAAATCCGGGTATCCACAATCCTGATCGAACTTCCCATCACTTAGGAAATCTCTATACCGTAGCTACTCAGTGCAGAGACAATTGATAGGTCATCCTATCGTTCTCGCAAGTACTCGGTCTTCACCACCAGTCTTCAAATGCTATCCATAACGATGTATCAGTATTCGGAATGGGTTATATGACACAAAGGTCCTCTCCCGGCTAAACCGAATAATGAGCGCAATATTTAAAAACATATGGATATGGGATTTCAATTAAGTCACAACTTAATGATTCCAAACTTTCTTTCAAATGGTTTAAACCAATTACCATTTCAAACCATTTAAAAAAAAGATTTGTTTCACAAAGTTCACTCAGTTTCACAAAGATCCATTCACAGATTTCAAAATAATTTCCATTTCAATTGGATTAATTCACTTAAATCGTTAAATTAAAGATTTAACATATAGCTTTCAAAACTTGTTTCCAAAGGTTAATTCATGACTTGGAAACCCATTTCAATTTAAACTTGAAATTCCTTTAATACAAATTGGAAATTCATTACTTATGTGAAAGCTTTTATCATTTGAAAACAAACAGTTTTATTTCGAAAAACCCGATTTCATTTATACAGGTTAAAATCCTTGGGGTTAATTTGAATTCCCAAACTAACACTTTAAAAACGGTTTAAAATCCATATAAGCTTGTATAATCCCTTTTTAAATCATAAATACTGAATATAGAATTCAATATCAGATATTGAATTCCAATTTAAATCAAATTATTAAAATTCAAAATCTTTATTAAGTTATTCAAAATAACTTTCATTTTTAAAACACCTTTTCTAAAGCCTTTCACTTTACCCCAAACAATTTCCAAAACCATTTGAGTTCCAAAATTCGATTTAAGAATTACTTTCTAAAATTTGTGACTTAACTGATTTTCACGTGCAATCCACATTTGTGTGTGTACAAATGTGGTCCAGGAGTTTTACACAATAGTGCACAACATCAATCATCACAGATATATCAATATCGATAAGCGGTATAATCCATAACGCTTATCTTCATTCACAGAACATTGATATAGTAAATTTATCAATTACAAAGATTCATCATTACATTTCAACGTGGGTTTCGGATAACCAACCGGAATCCGACTCCCTGTCGCATCGAAGTTTAAATGCTATTTTACGGGCAAAGGGTTTTCAAATCAATGCAGAATTACGTCATAAACCACAGTACATCACAGAATAATTCACATCACCCAGAATCACAATCACAAACAGAAATATCAATCCAGTACACAACAATAGTTAATTATTTTCCAATATGGTTTAAGTGAATTAACCACGCAACTATTTTAATCAATGATCAATTATTCTTAATGACAATAAATTAATTAAATCTTAATCAACTTTGTTAATGAATTATTTCTTAATCAATTAACTTAATTAACTACTAATTACAAATTAATCGGCTGAAATTATCTAATTAACAATTCTTAATTTACAAATTAATTAGATACATAATTATTAATGAGCCAATCTTTAATTACCATGTAAATTCTAAATTACTTAGTTAATTACATTTATTAATTTAATTATTTTTGATTGCTTTCCAAAATAGTTTGTTATTTATCTAAATTAACATTTAAAAAAAATCTTCTTTAACTAAAATCAATCTATGATTACATTGAAAACTTTATTGGTAATTTAGATTTAATATTTAACTTAAGTTAATTACCTAATTAAAATATTAATTAAGGTTTTAGAAAACATTGATATGTAATCCGATCAACGAGAAGCCTCACCATCCTTCCTAAAACTTCGTCACACCTTCTAGCTTGCATCCCTAACCAAGCGAACCACTCCGATGCTCCCCAGTTTCCGCAACAACCTCGACACCTCGATGATCCTAAACCAGTGCAAAACCCTACTTTGATCCACCACAATCACCACGCTTATCAAAAAAATTCATGAGTATTCTTCCGTGAATCCTTGTCACCCAAACTACCCTTTGCCATGACCACGACCTCCCTTACTTCGTCGATTGCCAGTAATTCATGGAAACTCAAAATCCGTTCATCTAAGAAATTCACTATATTTTCTTACTTAAAAATCATGAAATTTCAACTAAAAATCATTACTTTGCAATACTAACGTGATTGTACAATTAGATTTAAAAACTAACATGTTTGATTTTTACTGATGTATTTATTTATCTACTGTAAACTGTCATCTTCAAAATATTTATTTAATTTTGATACCTAATATTATTTTTAAAACTGACTTTACATGATTGTGAACAACTTTCATTCAAACACCATGATCTAAATGTCATTATTCCAAGAAACATGAAATTTTTTGGGTGAGCCAGAGCCTGTAACACAACAGAGAAGTATATCTCTGTACATATACATTCATGCACATTATACTCACAGCAGAACTTCAACAATCATCACAGGCAAACTATATATATCAAATTTTAAGGATTTATGGTTTGCTCACCTGGAAATAAAAATTGAATAGAGAAAGAACAGAGGGAAACTATTGTTTTGATTTTCTTTGAATCCTGTTTTGCTTTCTTGAACTTGAATGATTTTGAGTTTGTTTAAATGATGTTACTTATCTTTTTTTTCCTTTGGTTTTTGCTTAAATTTTTTTTTTTGAAGAACGAATGAAATAAGGTAGATGTGTATATATATAGAAAAACAGTTTGTGTATAAGGGGAAGGCTTTAACTGGTTAAGTTTTTTTCTTTTGTTGAACAGATTTTTTTTCTTTGACTAAAGATTTTTCCTTGTTGCTGAAATGAAATGATCTTATTTCGGCTGAGATGACAGCCTTAAGTACATATGTTTCTATTTTAGTTTACATGCATCATCATCTCTTTTGATTTTTTTTTCTTTGTGCTTTGTAAATATTTTTTTTCTTGTTTCTTCTTTTGCAAACTTTTATGTTTTATTTGTATGTAGATATTACTTCTTCTTCGTTTACCGAAATGACTTTTAAACTTGCTTGCCTAATTCACACACCATATATATGTACTTCATTTGTTATTATTTTGTAGTTTGATTTTATGTTGCAATACAACCATAAAATTTTATTGTTAACATATATGCTTGAATTTCATTTCTATGTATAGTTTAACTATCAAACATTAAATTTATAACATATATTTTATTTTTATATTTTACACTTATATTAAATATTGATAGGATAAATTTTATTTTAAAACTTTTTATAACTTTATAAAGAAAATGAATTAAAACACAATTTATACATTTAACAAATAATCATACGTATTATTCTTTTCCAAAGTAATAATATTAAATCCAATTCATTTTGAATTCCCAAATCAAAATTTTTATTTACAATTCAATTCAACTGAAAACATTTATTTTGAATTTTCAATTCCAAATTTTAAAATAAACAAGTATATACTTTTTATTAAATTTGAAAATTTTAAATAAATCTACAAATTAATCCAAAATTAAGTTTAAATTACAAAAATTAAATTCGTCTTTAAACTAGGATCGTTACAGATTCCCCCCTTAAGAAATTTCGTCCTCGAAATTTGCCAGGGAGATAACAAAGATAGATGAAAGATAGAGAAATATCTTTCCAAATCAAACTGATATCAATTCGGCACTTGGCTCACCCAATAAGAATATCAACAATAGATACAAGAACAAATCGATTTAACACTTCACAGGATACTCGGGTTATCTGGATCTACGAAGTCTGTAGGGCATTGGTTAGTCCGAAGGGATAACTAACCATTCGTTGAACATATCCTGACCCAAAAATAGATAGATATATGGATACAATTTCAAAACTTTTTAATAGAAACTAAAGTATACATATTTACCATAGCAACCAAAGCAACCAATTCATCTAAACAAACAATTCTGACATATTTGGAGTTTACGTCCCATGCAAATATATCGAATCTTCTTCCTGGATCTACCAAGAACAATCGAAGAATTGAAAAGAGATGCTGAAAAAAAGAGACTGCTAGAGAAAGATTGTTTCCGTTGTGGTTACAGGGTATTGGCCATTTATAGTCGTATTCCCCTGTCCCCTATCTCGTTCCCTTCTTGCACTCATACTCACTATCAGTGGATAGTAAGAGAATTTACTGAGGCATTCGAATGGATATCTTAGGGATACTCATTCTAGGGTATATTTCACCCTATCTCTAATGAGCTACTAAATGTGTTATACTCCTGAGCTAAAGTTTTAACCCTCGGCTCGGATACCAAATGAAACGATCCTGACTCGACCTTCGAAAAATCGGCACCGAATACAACACTCATATTCAAATTTCGTAGATCCAAACGTCCAATCTTGTTCGCCAGAGCTTATAACACCATTAAGTAAACAACACAGCGGACGAAAAGGAAATGAATATCAAATACAACTCCAACGAATACAATATCCAATTATGATACAACACTGGTACAGTATGATACTAGAATATCAGAGACCAAAACAGCAGCAAAAAACAAATAGCCAAGGGATAACTCCAATCCAATGCTCCAAAGCCCAAAACTCCAAACCACAAGCTCGAACCACCATCAAATTTCACCAAGCTAAGCAAGGCCAGTCGCGAATGCTGAAGTGTAGAAAATGCAATCCATGATCCAAAAGGCTTCATAGGCTATCAAATCAGTTCCTATTATTCGACTATCTGAAAAACCCAACTCTAGACTGCCCATGTGGAAAATTGTGGGCACCCAGAGTTTAGGAAAGGAAAAATAAACTACGAGTCAGTCATGGGACTGGTGTGAGCAAAAAAAACAGTTTTTATCCTAAAAAACAATCAACAAAAGATTTTTGAAATAAATCTGCAATGCTTTTTGGAAAATGAAACTACCATAAGGCCTCCCACCGCACGCACCATGCAAACGCAGAATTGGAGGAGATTTCTCCTTATGATAGTCAAAAGTGCTTACTATGAAAAATCTTTTGATATTATTATTATTAGTACATAGTGGGAAAACATTTCGAAAGTATAATATTAATCTTAGCCAGCATAGGCATTTCGCACTTATACCTACTATAGCTACCATGTTCAATAGCAGGTTACCGCCACATTCCATGGCAGGTTATACAACTAAAACCGTACAGGGCGCGTATTGTTTCTTTGGATTTTCCAACAAATGGTCGGGCAAAGGAACTTCCCAATAAAATGAAACGCCTCTGGAGGGATGCCCCCGAGAACTTAACCAGCTCTCTGCTACACAAGGTCGGGTTACCCCTGCTCGGAAGTAATTACTGACACGAGTATGCCATCCACCGGTCGTTACCGACCTTTATCCGAGGGCCCTCAATCCAACAACCACACAGTAAAGTATCTGGGCTCCATACCACGATACCAACTTTCAAGAAAACCAATATAAGTAAATATATGGGTTCCATACCATGATATCACTTTTTATCCATAAGGAAATGGTCATACCCTCAGGAGGAGCGACCTCCAAATAACCTTGCTGTCACGATTCAATTTTCGACCATTACCGGGTTGTGAGGCTCGACGAGGTCTCGTCCATAAAGCTACGCTTTACACGAAAGCCATGCTTTGATTACAAATGATCAACAAATGATCATCAACACACAGCATCGCTTAGCATGCCACACTATCAAATTGGGAGTATATCACTGATAACGTTCAATTGCATAACCTCTGAGCTCGTACGTCTCAGAGAAGGGTGTTAAGCTAAGAGAATAAATTCTATGCCACCAACAGATATATATTTGAAAGAAATCTGCTTTATATCTCAAAGTGTAATTTCAGACAGACAACCATACAAGTCTATTCCGGGTTCGAACAGAACCGAAGGCACTTCGTCCAATAAAGGAAGAAGCCCTTGCAAATCCGCATATCCACAATCCTGATCGGACTTCCCATCACTTAGGAAATCTCTATACCGTAGCTACTCAGTGCAGAGACAATTGATAGGGCATCCTATCGTTCTCGCAAATACCCGGTCTTCACCACCAGTCTTCAAATGCTATCCATAATGACGTATCAGTATTCAGAATGGGTTATATGACACAAAGGTCCTCTCCCGGCTAAACCGAATAATGAGCGCAATATTTAAAAACATATGGATATGGGATTTCAATTAAGTCACAACTTAATGATTCCAAACTTTCTTTCAAATGGTTTAAACCAATTACCATTTCAAACCTTTTAACAAAAAGATTTGTTTCACAAAGTTCACTCAGTTTCACAAAGATCCATTCACGGATTTCAAAATAATTTCCATTTCAATTGGATTAATTCACTTAAATCGTTAAATTAAAGATTTAACATATAGCTTTCAAAACTCGTTTCCAAAGGTTAATTCATGACTTGGAAACCCATTTCAATTTAAACATGAAATTCCTTTAATACAAATTGGAAATTCATTACTTATGTGAAAGCTTTTATCATTTGAAAACAAACAGTTTTATTTCGGAAAACCCGATTTCATTTATACAGGTTAAAATCCTTGGGGTTAATTTGAATTCCCAAACCAACACTATAAAAATGGTTTAAAACCCATATAAGCTTGTATAATCCCTTTTTAAATCATAAATACTGAATATAGAATTCAATTTTAGATATTGAATTCCAATTTAAAACAAATTATTCAAATTCCAAATCTTTATTAAGTTATTCAAAATAACTTTCATTTTTAAAACAACTTTTCAAAAGCCTTTCACTTTACCCCAAACCATTTCCAAAACCATTTGAGTTCCAAAATTCGATTTAAGAATTATTTTCTAAAATCTGTGACTTAACCGATTTCCACGTGCAATCCATATTTGTGTGTGTACAAGTGTGGTCCAGGGGTTTTACACAATAGTGCACAACATCAATCATCACAGATATATCAATATCGATAAGCGGTATAATCCATACCGCTTATCTTCATTCACAGATCACATATATAGTTAACTTATCAATTAAAAAGATTCATCATTACACTTCGACGTGGGTTTCGGATAACCAACCGGATTCCGACTCCCTGTCGCATCGAAGTTTAAATGTCGTTTTACGGGCAAAGGGGTTTTCACATCAATACAGAATTAATTCAAAAACCACAGTACAGCACAGCATAATTCACATCACCCAGAATCTCAATCACAATCACAAACAGAAACATCAATCCAGTACACAACAATAGTTAATTATTTTCCAATGTGGTTTAAGTGAATTAACCACACAACTATTTTAATCAATGATCAATTATTCTTAATGACAATAAATTAATTAAATCTTAATCAACTTTGTTAATAAATTATTTCTTAATCAATTTACTTAATTAACTACTAATTATAAATTCATCAGCTTAAATTATCTAATTAACAATTCTTAATTTACAAATAAATTAGATACTTAATTATTAATGAGCCAATCTTTAATTACCATGTAAATCCTTAATTACTTAGTTAATTATAATTATTAATTTAATTATTTTTAATTGCTTTCCAAAACAGTTTGTTATTTATCTAAATTAACATTTAAAAAAATCTTCTTTAACTAAAATCAATCTATGATTACATTAAAAACTATATTGGTAATTTAGATTTAATATTTAACTTAAGTTAATTACCTAATTAAAATATTAATTAAGGTTTTAGAAAACATTGATATATACTCACTTAGTCGATTAACTTGAAAAAAATTCTTAACTAAAAAATAGTCAACATTATTTACTTCAACACTATAAACTTTAAATAAATTGGCTTAACCCATTTTTTTGAAAATAACCGAGCAACCCCAGGTTTGACTCGAGTATTCACTTGAGTTTCTCACTAGTTTCCCCGCGTCATTCTCTTCCTCTCACGTACACTTCTTCTTCTATTTTTTTCTTCTTACATTAAGTTAATTTAAGTTTGAAAGCATCAGGAGCCCGCGTACTCGAGTACGAACCCGAAGCAATCACCCCTTGGACTCGAGAAACAACTCGCTACACTCACATCCATCAACACTGACACCAAGCGATAACGTGCACGTGCAGTGTCGTCTCTGGCCATCAGTGATCGCTGCGGCCACCTTCGGCAATCACTCGAGCTCACTCGACCACGAAGCAACACCCAGATTGCACGCACAACCCATGAATCAAAATCGAGTTAAAAACTTCGACCCAACAGAAACGCCATGGCCAGAACTCCACAATTTCGACGCCTCCGATCAACAAGAAGCCTCGCCATCCTTCCTAAAACTTCGTCACACCTTCTAGCTTGCATCCATAACCAGGCGAACCACTCCGATGCTCCCCAGTTACCGCAATAACCTCGACACCCCGATGATCCAAAACCAGTGCAAAACCCTACTTTGATCCACCGCAATCACCATGCTTATCAAAAAATTCGTGAGTATTTTTCCATGAATCCTCGCACCCAAGCTACCCTTCGCCATGACCACGACCTCCCTTACTTCGTCGATTTCCAGTGATTCATGGAAACTCAAAATCCGTTCATCTAAGAAATTCACTATATTTTCTTACTTAAAAATCATGAAATTTCCACTAAAAATCATTACTTTGCAATACGAACGTGATTGTACAATCAGATTTCAAAACTAACATGTTTGATTTTTACTGATGTATTTATTTATCTATTGTAAACTGTCATCTTCAAAATATTTATTTAATTTTGATACCTAATATTATTTTTAAAACTGATTTTACATGATTATGAACAACTTTCATTCGAACACCTTGATCTAAATGTCATTATTCCAAGAAATATGAATTTCCTTGGGTGAGCTAGAGCCTGTAACACAACAGAGAAGTATATCTCTGTACATATACATTCATGCACATTATAGTCACAGTAGAACTTCAACAATCATCACAGGAAAACTATATATATATATATATATATATATATATATATATATCAAATTTTACAGATTTATGGTTTGCTCACCTGGAAATAAAAATTGAACAGAGAAAGAACAGAGGGAAACTATTGTTTTGATTTTCTTTGAATCATGTTTTGCTTTCTTGAACTTGAATGATTTTGAGTTTGTTTAAATGATGTTACTTATCTTTTTTTCCTCTGGTTTTTGAGTAATTTTTTTTGAAGAACGAATGAAATAAGGTAGATGTGTATATATATAGAAAAATAGTTTGTGTATAAGGGGAAGGCTTTAACTGGTTAAGTTTTTTTCTGTTGTTGAACAGATTTTTTTCTTTGACTAAAGATTTTTCCTTGTTGCTGAAATGAAATGATCTTATTTCAGCTCAGATGATAGCCTTAAGTACATATGTTTCTATTTTAGTTTACATGCATCATCATCTCTTTTGATTTTTTTTTCTTTGTGCTTTGTAGATATTTTTTTTCTTGTTTCTTCTTTTGCAAGCTTTTATGTTTTATTTGTATGTAGATATTACTTCTTCTTTATTTACTGAAATGACTTTTAAACTTGCTTGCCTAATTCACACACCATATACATGTACTTCATTTGTTATTATTTTGTAGTTTGATTTTATGTTGCCACATAACCATAAAATTTTATTATTAACATATATGCTTGAATTTCATTTCTATGTATAGTTTAACTATCAAACATTAAACTTATAACTATATTTTATATTTATATTTTACAATTATATTAAATATTGATAGGATAAATTTTATTTTAAAACTTTTTATAACTTCATAAAGAAAATGAATTAAAACACAATTTATACATTTAACAAATAATCATATGTATTATTCTTTTCCAAAGTAATAATATTAAATCCAATTCAATTTGAATTCCCAAATCAAAATTTTATTTATAATTCAATTCAACTGAAAACATTTATTTTGAGTTTTCATTTCCAAATTTTAAAATAAACACTTATATACCTTTTATTAAATTTGAAAAATTCAAATAAATCTACAAATTAATCCAAAATTAAATTTAAATTACAAAAATTAAATTCGTCTTTAAACTAGGATCGTTACACCAAACCATGGAGGAGAAGGAGCAAGTTCAAGGAGCTCCGGAGCAAGAAAAAGAGAAGGAGGTGGTGGCTGAGCACTAGAAAGTGGGGTGAAGTTGTTTAAGTGATGATTTGGGGGAAGATAAGAGGAACTAATGAAGTGTTGAATTAAAAAGAATGTTGGTAAGATCACTAATTTCTAAAAATATTTCAAGTTAATTACATAAAAGCTTCGTACATGTTGGATGATTAAATGTTTGATAACTTGTTGATATTATTGTTGATTATATGTTTGTGATATGGACGATGACTTGGTTTTATAAATTATAAGAGAAATGGTTAGTAAGCATAGTTAATGAGAATTAAATCCATATAAATGTGTGTATGGAAACTATTTAGCCCCTTAATGATTTCAAAATATCTAAAAAGTTTGAAAATAATTTATAATAATATAATATTATAATATGAAATAAGATGAGAAATAAGTTTGAAATATGAAACTATTGTTTAAATTGAGTTTAAATGATTTAGAAATGTTTTATAAACACTTAAAAGTGCTTCCAAGAAGTTTCAAAAGAAAATGAAAACAAGTCAAAACTAGGCGCATTGCATGATGATAGTTCACGATTTCACGACATAAAAGTTAAATCGGTGTATAAAGGGGAATATAGCCCGGAATTCTTCAGGATAACAATTTTCCGGTCTATTATATCCATAGTTTTCCAATGAAGAAAGAAAATCAAGATTTCATCAAGTAGAGTTTGAAATATGTCTAAAATAATTTCTTAAAAACATCGCGGTTTTGTAGTTCGGAATCCAAAAGGGATTTCTTTATAAATGATATTTTTAAATGACTAGAAATATGAAATAAATTTGATAAATCTATTAAAATGGTTTAAAAGAGATTTGGAATGGAAAAGGTGAATTTTTAAATATTAAAAATTGTTTAAATCAAATAAGCTTATATAGCACTTTCCACAGCACTTTAATGCTGTGAATTCTATAACCTTTTGAATATGAGTTTAAACTTAAAGATTTTTCTTAGAATCAATTATGAATGTTTCTAAAAAGGAAAATTAAGAGTTCAAAAGATAATTTAGAATCTTATAATCAATTCCAAAATAAATCTAATAACTAAGTATGCAGAAACGACTAGCACATTTGTCCCGCCTGTGAGATCTAGGAAGATAAAACAAGGTGTTTAACTAAGGTTAGGGATGGAGCAACCAGTGCCCTGAACTTACTTAGTCTATGTCTTCTCTTTTTAGGGGAGGGGTGAAATAGATTGAAAGGAAAGCCTGAATGCTCTAAAAGATCGTATTTAAGTTTTTCCAAAATAAAAGAGAAGAAACACATTTTTTAAATGTTAATTAACCACTTAACATCTTTTATTCGATGGTTGGTACGAAGGAACTGGGATTGGATTTGAGTGATTCCTATCTGAAAAACAGGGATCGGATTTTGGTGATTCCTATCCGAGAACCCCTTCAAACTAATTTTCGAAATAAAATATATTGATGACAAAGATCTTCATGATGTAGGATTACTTGCCATTGGTCCTTGGAGTTGAAATTTACCATATCTAAAGTGGCAGTAGTACTCTGTTACGAAAATCTTAGATTTGCAAGAATATGATTTGAAGTTAAGAAAGAAATCTATATTAAGATTTAATAAATGATTTGGGAATATTTTCCTTAAGTTAAAAGTTATAGCTTAAATATAAGAAATCTTTAATTAAGATTTAATAAATGATTTGGTAATATTTTCCCTAAGTTAAAAGTTATACATTCAATATAAAAAATCTTTGATTAAGATTTAAAAGAATGATTTGGAAAAGTTTTCCCAAGTAAAAGAGAAAATGATTTGGAATTATTCCAGGATTTAAGAAAAGTTTAAATAAATAAAATTATTTAGTAAATGAGGCTTAATGATTTCATATACTCTTGAAAAGAAAATTGAATAAATTGAAACGAATATACCAAAGAAGATATTTGATTTAAATAAAAGATGAAGTAATTTATTGATGATTGATATCCATATATGAACTTAACATCTTTTAAAGCGATGATCGGCTTCGAAGGAACCGGAGTCGGATTTGGGTAAAACCTATCCGGAAGCCACTTCGAACAATTGTATACGTTCGAAAATGAAGACATGTTGAAGATGATGATTATTGAAGACCGTGGATCTTTGTAGCATGAGGACTACTTGGTGACATACTCCGGGTCATTCCCATTATAGAGTTATTTATAGCAGTGGTCTCCTCGTCGTGGAGATTTTTTCAGATTGCAAGGGCTTCTCGCCTAGTAATGGCTGAAGAAAGTGCCTTTGGTTTCGTTCAGTCCCAGAATAAACTTGTATGGATGAATGTCTGACATTGCATTTCTAAGACACAATGTTTGACTTTTACAAATGTACATTTGCTTGGTGGTGGAGAAGGCAACTTCTCTTAGCTTAACACCCTTATCTAAGACATACGAGCTTAGAGGTTGTATGCTTGTGGGAGTCAAATAGTGATTAAAGGAATAGGAGTGTGACATTCAAAGTGAAACCTATTATGATCAAAGCACGGTTTTGTATGAAAAGCGTGGCTTTGAAGAAATTGAGCATAGCGTCATTAGCCTCCCATCCCAAAAGATGACATGGAATACTATGTGGTTTGATAAACACAAATTCGGAATAAGTGAGTATGTATGGCGGTGTCCAATACGTTGGGCCCTTTGGGGGATACGTCTCTCAAGGCATTTATTGCCTCATTTGGATAAAGTGGTTAGCTTGGGAAAAGCAGGGAACTGCTAGTTTTCAGTAGTAGTGTAGCAAGTATAGTTCCAAGTGCCTAATTTAAGAAAAGTGATTAAGGCACCATGGGAACTACGTTTGTTACGCTTGGATCGGAGAAAAGGCCATTAGTTTCCTATCATGTTGGAAATCCAATCCCAATACGAGATTTATGGTTTTGAGTGTATTCCCAAATAGTTGTAATGCTTTGCAAACATTTCAGCTACCTCTTTTTGTATCATATATTCCGTTCGGTATATTCCGTTGACCCTGTCCGGATATATTACCTTAGACTTAGTCCGGGTATTGATACCTTATTTGAATAAGTTTATTTGAAAAGTGTTTTTAAAGGAATGTCATTAAAAATAATATCAAAATAAGTTTATTTGAAAAGTGTTTTTAAAAGAATGTCATTAAAAATAATATCAAGTATATTTTTGTATAAAAGTGTAGGTTATCATAAGGTAAAAACTCATCCGTGGTTATGTGTAGGCATGGTCTTATGAGATACCCTTCTTTTCAAAGGTTTTCATAACATTATCATTTTAAATTTTGAGTATCTCACGCTGGTATATCAAGCCTGATCTGGGTATTTTTAATACTCGGGTCAGATCCGAGTAGTTTCAGGTTTAGTTGAAGATGGTTGGAGTTTCCAGAGGAGAGCTGGAGATCTTTATCATCGTATGAACGTATTATATTTTCTGCTACATCTATTGCATTAGTTTGACATTTGTCAGCAATTGTAAAGGCAGATGTTTATAACTGTCTAGGCTGAATCTTGGTTAGACTCTGAAATTGTATTTTAAAAATTGTCCATTGTAAAGATTATTATTGAAATAATATATGTTGTTCCATTCGTGTGAGATTTTGTTCTGTCTTTATTTTTCTTTCTACCCTTAATGATCCGCTTGTTCGTGCAACTTGAGTTGGACATGTGTGGTTTATTATCGATTCAAAGTGTATGGAAAAACGGGCCGTTTCATTTGGTATCTGAGCTGAAGGTTAAACAAGAATCTTGGCTTTGGTGCAGTAAAGACTCATCAGAGATTGGGTTAGCAATATCCTAGGATAAGCACCTCATTAGAGATAGGGTCAGTAACACCCTAGAATGAGTTTAAGTGTATTATATATGAGTTTATATTTGTTAGCGACTAATAAATTGTTTTGTGTTGATTTATCTGCTGAGTGATTTATGGATTCTGACCGATGCATCTGATCACCTTTATCGATGAGGGTTCCTAAACTTTTAAACAAGGCGAATCGACACATTGATTTTGAAAAATTGGTGAATGAAATAATTTTACCTAGGATTATATTTTGAATATAAAGTATGTATATTGAAAAGTTGTATAGTTCAAAATCGGGATTAGTGAAATTTGAATATGAACATCTTGTGATTAGAATTTCATAGTTTAATTATAAGATGTTTCATAAAGATAATCGATAAGTAAGAAATCTGATAAGGTAATTAAGATTTTAGTACTTCTTCCCAAATAATAAATTAAGAAATGATAATGTTAAGTTACTATCATAAATTGATCAGTTGTTTGATTTAAAAGTTTAAGTACAAATACCTTATGAATTAAGTTTCACGATTTGACTATAAGGTGTTTGATAATAAGATTTTTTTAAAGAATGAACACATAAGAAAAAAAAATTAAATGATTATTAAAAAAGGCAAATATAAATGGAATGAGAATTTAAATTCGAGTAAAAGAATTGTGGTGATTTAAATGAAGTTAATTAATATAACATAAAATGACTTTATAAAATAGGTTTCATAAAGTATCTCTAAAAGA
This sequence comes from Allium cepa, assembly GCA_030765085.1. Taxonomy (NCBI): domain Eukaryota; kingdom Viridiplantae; phylum Streptophyta; class Magnoliopsida; order Asparagales; family Amaryllidaceae; genus Allium; species Allium cepa. Next base: position 819,424,986 of record CM060928.1, read on the forward strand.
TTTTGAAAATTGTATTATTTCAAATAAAAAGAGGTATTTTATGATAATTAATTTGAATAGCTCGAAAATAAACTAAAAATAGGCAAGAGATGTGTTCGAATGGTAAGCATTTCTCTTAAGTATTACTCTTCTTGTTAAGAGGATATATGATACTATTGGTAGTACCCAGTTCCTTGAATTGTTTTGGAGTTACTCGATCAATATAATTTTCTTAAGTTAAAGAAACAAAGTGAATCATTGATTAGTAAACTTTATAACAGTGTTTGAACCAAAGATAAATTGGGATCGCTAATTGCTAAAATAACGTGGAATTTCTTACGAATTTGGACAGTCGAAATATTCCAAATCATACCTAACTCAGAGCTAAGAAGTTCGTGAAAACTTTTGGTAAAAGATTGTGAAATACTTTGAGTAAATGAAATTGGATAAGCATAATTTATAAATGTGATTTATAAATAAAAAGATCTAAGAATAGAGAATTTAATATTGGTAATTTTGAATTGTTTTTCAAAGTTAGAAAATTAATAATAGTATTAAATAAGTAATAAGTTTTATAACTTATGAATTTGAGATAATAGTAAATTATAATAAATTCTAAATTTGTTAGACTGACGGATTTATTTAAAACAAATTTGAAATTTGGTATTTGTATATACTCTTAGGATGTAAAGATATATCATACAAATATAGATTTAAGTCATGAACTATTAAGTAAAATAATAACTATTTAAAAAGGTAATTATAACCTTGAAAATGTTTTATTAATGAATTCTAACATTGATTAAGAATGTGGACTTAAGTCTTCAAAATTGATTGATTTGCATAAGCTATAAGATGAAATAAACTTAAGTAATAGTTTTACGAAATGATTCATAAATAATATTAGTGTTAAAGGAAACATACTAGGTTGAACAATTGGGAGAATTATAATATAGATAAATCATCTTTTTAGCGAAAAATAGTTTCTATGGAATATTTTTCTTTAATAAAAATAATTGAAAATAAATAATTAAAGGGATTATATAAAGAAGCACCTTTATAAAGTATTTGAGCTTAAGATAAAAAAAATTATGAAAGTTTTTTTGAGGGTTAACAAATACATATTTATATGTAGATCATTTCGTCAAACAAATTTTGATCTATGATTTGAGTACAGAACTCGATTTAAAATAAATTTGTCATTTCATTTCAGATTCAAACATAATCCCATACATAAGTCACGTACAGAGAAATTACTATTTATTACAAAATACGCCAAGAGTGACATATGAAGATGCCCCATTGGTTGATTAAAGTCTAAATATAGGTGCTAAACAACTTTTCCATTACATTCAAAACACGGTCGAATCAAACAGAAAGAACTCCTAATGGCTAGCTTTCCTCCTGCACATCTTCAGAAGCTTTTTCATTCAAAGGAGAACCTGAAAACCTTGGCTCACAAACTACACAAATCAATTGAGCACCTGAGAGTTTAAGGGGAAACATAAACCACAAGTCAGACAAAAAGTCTGTTGTGAATAATAACCTAACATCTCGAACCATATAGATGTCTAGTGGGACTATGTCGCTTAGCGGAATGGGTTTTCACTTCACTGGTATCTTAACTCAGTTTATAATAATCATTTATTATGCACCTGCATCTATAATGGTTAAGACATAACATAATAAAATATACCATGATGATATGCAAACATGCAATATGCTCTCTATTTCCCATCCCCATTTACCTAACTATATGTCTCAAGTTATAGTTTCTAGGTTCACTATTAACTTACTAGTTTCATGAGCCGACTAATAACCTGTTTAAAAATTACGGACTATCTGTCCGGTTACATAGTTTTATGGGATCACAAAGAACCTACTGGTATCTACGAATAATCTCATCTAATTATAGTTTTCATAGGGTCACATGAACCTATTGGATTCTCAAATAACATCTCTTATGTCAATTTTTATGGGACCACCATGAACATATTGATCTCTTTCAATAACTTATTTTGGACATAGTTTTCATGGGATCATTAAGAACCTATTGGCCCCTGCTAATAACAATCTCCGTACATAGTTTTCACAGGCTTGCTAAGAATCTATCTAAACCAATATTGCTTTGATCAATCTTGGGCATCTTATATTTTGGTCTGTCTGACGTCCTGGATGCAATTCTACTCACATGGGAGTTAGATTCATTATATATATATATATATATATATATGTTCACTACTGGGTCATCCTAGCCTGTTATTCTTCCCTTACCCCAAGATGCAATTATGGGTTATAAATGAAGTGAATATAGTTACACAAGCATTAATGATTACTAATCAAATAACATGACAATACAAACATCCATGGTTAAATTCCATGATAAAATATTGCCATGTATTTACTTTAAAAATGAGATCGGGGTTCTCAAATTTGTAAACTAACGTTTTTGATTATATCCTTTGTAAATAAGATCGGGGTTCTCCAACTTATCTTTCGAAAGAATGGAAACCTTCCTTTCAAAACGCTCAAAGATATACCTATCAAAACAATTAAAACATTCCTTTCGAAGGCATTTAGTTCAAGTAGAATTTATGGAAGCATAACTTCAAAGCCATTTGAAAGTATCCCTTTTAAAATCATTGGGTTTAACATTAAATATAACTACCGGACCAAAAAGAACAAACCCAAAAGCTTTGATTCTAAAAGCATTAATCGTAGGAAAAATAATTGAGAATAGGATAGCTTCGAAACCATCCTATCATAATCATTGCCTTCGAAACCATTAATAAAACGGCTAATGTTGAATATGTAAGTATATGATTTTAGTTTGATGATAATAAAAACACACACACACACATACATATATATATATATATATTCATTTGAATGTATTTGTTATTGTACTATTTTATTTTCACATAATTAAATGAATATTCATTGAATAAAATAAATAACACTGAATTTCAAGCAGATATTTTATTCAAACAAATATTTTACTATAATTTTGAATAGTACAAATTTGAGCTCTCACTATATATATACACAAATTTCCATTACAATACAACTTTAAACTACAATATAATTTTTCACTATACAATTATCATTTACATTAGCACCTCACTACATATCACTCGTTCGCTCATAATTGTTCTTCAATTGTATTCCAATTTGTATCCAGCATCTGAGCTATCTGCAAAGTAAACTCTGACGCAGGAAAATTGAAAAAGAAATATTTTTATAGTGTAAACTAAAATATGTGTTTTTGAAAATATTATTTGCCTCAGTTATTTGGTTTGTTCGTCATCACATTTATATTTGAATTCATCTACGCGAACAACTTGTGACATGCACAGTATATCACTGTACATGCCACAAGGCCGTGCACACCGATATACACTTGACAAAACTGTAGGGACAGGTGAGCATAAGGTCAACCCGATCAAAAGCTAGGTTCAACTCAAGTGCTATACAAAAACATCACAAAATTGTTGAGTACAATTTCTCAAGCAACATAGCCTCAAATGGGTCACATGTCAGCATATATGAAATAACAACACGAACCAGATCAATCTAAAGCGAGGCAGGTCACCATAACTCGGTAATCAGACATGCGCATGATACCATATGCAAGAACCAAGAAAGAAGGCAGCAGAGAAAGATACTAAAAGCGAATAATAAACTGGCTTGAAGCAATAGAGGTTACAACCCAGTACAAAAACAAAGTACACTTGAAGAATCAAATGCACAAGTGACTCGATGCACAAGTAATAATAAAGCAGAAACCAGACTTCAATGATGATATACAAATGACAACATTTAATTTCATCATAAAACAGTGTAATCGACCAAAGTGTAGTCAACAAATTCGAATAACATAATCGAAGCCAGTAAAAATTGGAACAAAGTCATGTAGAATCAAAACAGTGCAAACCTCACTGGCACATATATGTACAAAAGACCAAACTACAAGTGGAACAATGGTCATAACATGAAGCTATGATCACACAAACAAATGTATACATGAAGCTTTAAACATATAACAGACATCAACATCAAGGAAATGTGTAAAGAGTTTTAAACACAACGAGGCTCACATGTGCACATGATAGCAGTAAAAGGAGAACACTAGACAAAAATCAAGCTTCGGATCAAACAGTGATGAACTAGAGCAAAATTACATATGCAACAGAAATTTCAACAAATGCACAGCCATTACACATGTATATACATACATGTATGTATATACATGGAGAGACCAAAATTTTTGCTATAGAAAACAAAATGCACTAGATCAGCTAAATCTAGGCATCAAGTATACATGACTCGAAGCAATGCAAACACAGACCAAAAACAGAAATAGTTCGTTCAAGTCAGAGTCAAAACCAACATGTATACATATATGCAATAGTGAAAACAATAGGGATCAAACCTATAGAACAATGCATATTGAAGCACACGGCAGTGTTCAGTGCAATGCAGACTACAAGACCAAGTCGTAAACAACAAATGCAGTGACACTATGAGATAAAAACAGAAACAATTCGAAGTCAATAAGAACTTCTATCTGAAAATATCATATTTCAAATAACAAAGTCAAAACTATGGTGGTCAAAGTTATAACATGAATTGATCAAGCCGAAGAAGTCAACACAAAGATTTTAACAGTGTCATGATGTACAACTGAATGAAACAACAAATCGTGAACCAGTTAAACATCACAAATTTCAAATAGCCGAAGTCAATTCCCAAAGAAAATGCAAAGCTGTGGTGACCAAGGCAAGTAAAATGAACAAGTCGATATAAATCAACATCGTCAAAAGAAAATGCAAGCTGTGGTGACCAAGCAAGAAAAATGTACGTATTAATCCAGTCAGAAAACATCATAAGTGTCCAAACGAAAATCAGTGGCCAAGCAAGACTTCAGATAAAATAGTACGAATGAGATTATAGGATTTCGAATCCTATTTAACCCAATCATTATCGGCATTTACAAGTATTCTAATTCAAGAAAAATAGAGAGAAATAAATCAATGAACTAGAATCAAAGTCGAGAATAACCAATTATCGATAAAAGGCATTCACGTACTAATTCATGCATCATTCAATTTCAATAATTTGAAGCAGCCGAAGCTAAGCAACGAATAAAGATCGAAAAATCATCAAACTGAATTGAGGTTCGATAGTAAGATTGATCAATGACCAAGTGGCGGCTTCAAAATCACAAAGCCCTAATTTTTCTTTAAAGAGGAATGAATGAGCAAGAAGAATGCAGCCATTTTTCAATGCAAATACAAGGCCGAAGAAATAAAAGGATTAACGGGATCAGTGTTTTTTACATCAATATTTTCGAGCCGGCTCTTTTATTTTCTTTGGGCTTTTAGTTTTTAAATTAGGGTTTTATTGTTTTATTCATTTTTATTTTGTATTTTACATTTAAATTTTTTTTAAATTCTAGTCGTGTGACTAGGGGACGAAATACGGTGGTGTAGTTCGAGAATTCGCAACTCAGTGGCTGAGTTGTGGTAGGGTTTTGAGCGCAGAGTTAGGTTAATCGACAGCGGGTGTCGCGAGTTCACGTGTGTAAGCGTTTGACTATTTAATTTCTAGTAGAAACCTTGGGGGTAGCACGTAGGCAAGGTTTTGCCGAAGATGAGTAAATTTGTGTTGTTCTATTTCTGCTTTCTATAATCTGCTATTATCTGTACTACTATCATTTGACTATTATCAATGCTGTAATTATTTTATATATTTCTGAATTAAATTTTTAGAATTAATTGTGTCACCCTATTCACCCCCTTTAGGGTGAAACCGATCCTATAAGTGGTATCAAAGCAAGGAAAAGCCATATTTGTTTTAAATTTTTGATTTTTCCAAAACAATTTTTTTTTAAATTTTGAATTTTTAAAATGTCGCCTCTTATTGCAGAGGGTCAGTCAAGTATTATTCCTTCTATTTTCGATGGAACAGATTCTTTTCATTGGAAATTAAAAATGGATTTTTATTTAAAATCTATTAATTAAATGTTGGGATGTTACTGAAAATGGGTGTGATATAATAGACGAGAAAAATACTTGGATTAATGCTCTTGCTATGCATATACTATATTCTCATGTAAATCAAGATAATTTTAACTTGGTTTCTCATTGCGAAAATGTACAGGAAATTTGGAGTACTTTTGATGCAATATATGGTGCAAAAGTTAACAACGATGAGAAATTCTCCACAATCGACTCAGTTAAAGAAACGTGCTTAACAGGATTGGAAAAAGACAGCATTGATGAAGATTCAATAGCCGATGAGATAAGTGATTTTCCATTCAATGGTTTAGTTCTCTTGTGCCAAAAATTAATTAAAAGTAATAAAGATCTTGAGTTGAAAAACAATAAGTTGGAAAGGGAGCAAGCTAAACTTCATCAGAAAAATAATGATTTGGAAAACGAACTAAAAAATTTCAAGACAAATGAAAATTTTAATTGCAAAAGGTGTTTGAACTATAAAAAGGAATTTGCCCGTTTTCAGGAAAAAATTCAAAAGTTAGAAAACGAAATCTTGATACGGGAGGAAAACAAAAGTGAGTTGATTTGTAAAGATAACATTTTGCAAAAAGAGCTGGATAGCTTTAAGAAGTTAGAAATTTCTAAATGTGTGATTTTGGGAAAGAAATTAAATGAGGTCGACAAAAATTTCAAAACTCTTGAAAAAGTAAATGTGATTATGAGAAATTCTAAAATTATTAGATTAAATCATAAGTTTGAAAAATTCAAGGATTTTTAAAAAATTAAATACAAAAAACTCCAACTCTTTGAACTGAGATGCTTGAATTTGAGACTAAATTTAGAGAGCTTAAAAATGAAAATATGGACTTGAAAATGAAGAATTTTGAAATGAGAGATAGTAACATTAGTTATTGTTCGTACATAACAAATGAAAATGAACTTTTAAAATCCAAAGTTAATAAACTTGAGTTGATTACTCAAAAAGTTTTCCCTAGAGAAAAATCATTTAATATGCTCCTAGAAAATCAACTCTTTGTGAAAAAAAGGAAAGGACTTGGATTTGAAAAAGTGTCAAAGTATGAACAAACAACTAATAACAATCTCAAGGGAAAATATGTGATACCCAAATGTTTAGAGTGTGGAAATATTGGACATAGCAAGTATAATTGTCGAAATATATACAAACACAAAACCGTTAAGCAAATATGGATTCCAAAAGGTACGAATATAAATGGTTTGAAATTTAAACAGATTTGGATTCCTAAGGATACAATTGTAGGTGCTAACGGTTTGTTATATAGACAAATTAGGGTACCAAAGAATTCAATAGACAATAATAGTGGTCTTACATTCTTAGTTAGACCACTTGCCTACTTCAAAATTTAGACACACAAGCCGGCTAAGAAACAACTTCGATGGAGATAGATTTCGAGTTGTTCTAAATGATTAATAAACTAAAATTTAAATGTTCCTTAGCCTATAAAGTTTAAATGGAGATCATCGCATATTTTGGATATCACAACATCAAAGGAAAGTGAGATATGATCTCTCAACTCAAATTTGTTCACATATTGTTAATTTTGTTCTTATCAACATTACTGAAATATTTCTGCCATCTCTATTTTGAAATTCTTGAAGCTCTGGAAAGCAAATCGACAATGCTATAATTTATCTGTTTTTTAGTTTTTATTAATTCAGTTTGGAATGTCATGAAAAAGATGAATTCTTAGAATGTGTGTTTTCTTACTTGTGCTTGATATAAATGGATGTGCTGAAAACTTCAAACAAATTCAAGTGTTAAGGAATACACATTTTTCTTATATACCATTATAGAAAACCATGAATTTCTCAAATACAAGCGGTATTTGACATCATCTCATGTTAAAATAATTTTTGCAACAATTTAATTATTCATATTGATTTTCAACTTGAAATCATTTTCACAAAACCCCCTTGCAAAAAATTGATTTTCACTTATTTTTATTTTTTAAATAACATCCAACTAATGATAATCTTGAGTCAAGAGAAATTCGGATCCAGATTACACTGGAAATCTAGTTGATAGAAAAATTACTAGTGGAACGTGATTTATGTTGAGACATTCAGTAGTTGCATCGTTTTTCACAGAAAATATTTGCATATTTTTCATTTCAATTGATTTTCAATTAGCATACAGTTTTTCTTTTATAAAACCCCTTCATGAAAATCTTTTTCTGTTGACCTTGTTTCAGATTAGCCATTTTAGAAAATTTGATTATTATTTATGGATTTGATCTCAAATGACTACATTAACTAATCTGACTCTCTACTGATTATCGAAAAGATAAAATAGTGATTGAAAAAGAGTGTTGATACTGATCATATATTATAACTTGAGACAGTATATTTAGTAAATTTCTTCAAAAATTTAAATAAGATTTATAATAACTTTTAATGGGTAAAATTCCATGATCGTCTCTATTTCTATCATATTTCTAACGACCATCACTTGTTAAAGTTTAATATAGTATGTTAATATTTGGTATTTTAAACGGGAAATTATTCGGTTTTCATTTTATTATATTTTTAGCAACAAAAACATCCAAAGTATTCACTCTCATTTAAAAGTCCTCATGGTTACGCATGGGTGAATTACTTGGAATTTTTGATTATATGCTTTAATGCTCATTTAAAAGTCCTCACGGTTATGCATGTATGGAACACATATCAAAATTGATTAATTAAACAAACATGTTGATTCTAATCCCATTTAAAAGTCCTCACGGTTGTGCGTGCTTAGAAGATACTTGAAATTCATTTTTTTATAAAATTGGGAATAGTACTAATCCCATTTAAAAGTCCTAACGGTTATGCATGGTTAGTAGATATTCAAATTCTTGATATAAATACACCACAAATTGACACAACTATATAGTTTTATATACCGACATTATCCCTATCATTCTTAAGTGGAATATGCACCTAACAGAGTATTTACGATTTTTGTTTGATTTTTTATTGAAATTTAATATTTATACTCGATTGAGTATTAATATTGTAATAATGTCTGTCACTTTATCTCTATTTTTCTAACACTGTTACGCTTTTGCTGATAACAAAAGGGGGAGAGAAAAAATTAAGATTTTGACAAATAAAGGTCAAATGTTTTATTGTGTATTTTCTATTTGTATCAAGGTTCATTTGCATATTTTTATTTATTTTCATGCATATATGAAGGGGGAGCTTTATGTAGAGAGGGAGCATTGAAATAGGGGAAGCAAATTGAATGATTAAATGCATTTAATAAATTCAAAATCTTAACTATATGTTTATTATGATCAAAAGGGGGAGATTGTTGAATATACAAGTATATGATTTTTGTTTGATGATAATAAATATATATATATATATATTCATTTTTAATGTATTTGTTATTGTACTATTTTATTTTCACATAATTAAATAAATATTTGATGAGTAAGATAAATAACATAGAATTTAAATTCAAACAGATATTTTATTCAAACAAATATTTTATTACAATTTTGAATAGCACAAATTTGAGCTCTCACTATATATATACACAAATTTTCATTACAATACATCTTCAAATTACAATACTATTTTTCACTATACAATTATCATTTACATTAACACCTCACTACATATCACTCGTTCACTTATAATTGTTTTTCAAATGTATTCCAATTTGTATCCAGCATCCGAGCTATCTGCAAAGTAAATACTGACGCAGTAAAATTAAAAAATAAATATTTTTGCAGTTTAAACTAAAATATGTGTTTTTGAAAATATTAGTTGCCTCAATTATTTGGGTTATTCGTCATCATATTTATTTTTGAATTCGTTTACACGAACAACTTGTAACATGCAAAGTGTATCACTATACATGCCACAAGGCCGTGCACACCGATATACACTTGACAAAACTACAGGGATTGGTGAGCACAAGGTCAAACCCAATCAAAATCTAGTTTCAACTCAGGTGCAATACAAAAACATCACAAAATTGTCAAGTACAAGTTCTCAAGCAACACAGCCTCAAATGGGTCATAGGTCGGCGTACATGAAATAACAACACTAACCACATCAATCTAATGCGAGGCATGTCACTATAACTCGAAAATCAGACATGCACATGATACCATATGCAAGAATCAAGAAAGAAGGCAGCATAGAAAGATACTACAAGAAAACAATAAATTGGCTTGAAGCAACAGAAGTTACAACCCAGTACAAAAACAAAGATGCAACAGAGGTTACAGCCTAGTACAAAAACAAAGTACACTTGAAGAATCAAATGCACAAGTGACTCGACACATAAGAAACAATGAAGCAGAAACCAGACTTCAATGATGATATACAAATGACAGCATTTATGTTCATCGTAAAACAGTGCAACCAACAAAAGTGCAGCCAGCAAATTCGAATACCGTAATGAAGCCAGTAAAAATTGAAGAAAAGCCAGGTAGAATCAAAACAGTGCCAACCTCACCAGCACACATATTTACAAAAGTCCAAACTACAAGTGGAACAATGGTCAAAACATGAAGCCATGATAACACAAACAAATGTATACATAAACTTCAAACATATAACAGACATCCACATCAAAGAAATGTGCAAAGAGTTTTGAACACATCCAGGCTCACATGTACACATGACAGCGGTAAAAGTATACCACTGGACCATAAATCAAGCTTCAGATCAAACAGTGATAAACTAGACCAAAATTACATATGCAACGACAATTTCAACAAATGCATAGCCATCACACACATATATACATATATGTATGTATATACGTGGAGAGATCAAAATGTTTGCCATAGAAAACAAAATGCACCAGATCAGCTAAATCTAGGCATCGAGTATACATGACTCGAAGTAATGCAAACACAGACCAAAAACAGAAACAGTACGATCAAGTTAGAGTCAAAACCAACATGTATACATATATGAAACAGTGAAAACAATAGGGCTCAAATCTACAGAACAATGCATATTGAAGCACGCGGCAGTGGCCAATGCAATGTAGACTACAAGACCAAATCGTAATCAACAAATATGGTGACAATATGAGATAAAAATAGATTCAGTTCGAAGTCAATAGGAACTTCTATCTGGCAATATCATATTTCAAATAACAAAGTCAAAGCCATGGTGGTCAGAGTGCTAACTTGAATTGATCAAGCCGAAGAAGTCAACACAAAGATTGTGACAGTTTCATGATGTACAAGTAATGACACAGCAAATCGAGAACCGGTCAAATATCACAAATTTCAAATGGCCGAAGTCAATTCCCAAAGAAAATGCAAAGTCGTGGTGTCCAAGGCAAGTAAAATGAAAAAGTCGAGGTAAATCAACATCATCAAAAGCAAACGCAAGCCATGGTGACCAAGCCAGAAAAATATACGAACTGAACCAGTCAGAAAAAATCACAAGAGTCCAAACAAAAATCAATGGCCAAGCAAGAATTCAAATAAAATGTATACGAACGAGATTGTAGGATTTTGAATCTTATTTAACCCAATCATCATTGGCACTATTCGAGTTCAAGAAAAACAGAGAGCAATAAATCAATAAACTCGAATCAAAGTTGAGAATAACCAATAATCAATAAAAACACATTCACGTACCAATGCACGCATCATTCAATCTCGACAATTTGAAGCAGCCGAAGCTAAGAACGAACAAAGATCTGTTTGTACAAAAAATGGGCACAACACTCATTGGAAGTCTTTAAAGAGATAAAAATGAAGAATAGAAATGTAAAATGTGGATTATCTAACAAAAACTTCAAAAAACAAACAAGTAAATGCACAGACACACGACAATTTATAGTGGTATGCCGTGTTGCCTACGTTCACTATGAAGTTTGATGATTTTATTGATATTCTTTGGATGATTACAATCGATTGCAGCAGATTATAGCAAGTTACAGTAGTGAAATTTGAGTGCAACAGCAGTAATGAAGCGCAATACTGAATCTGGTAGAGTCTGGGCGTTCGAGAATCAAAAGATCCCTCTTCTATAGGTCCTGGGGCTCTATTTATAGGCATAGGAGGCTGGTATTTTGCTCAGATCTTGGGAGACTTCTTCTGGCATGCGGGTGGGCCCACGCGATCGATCCCATGAAGTTTTGACTCGATCCGTGATCGATACGAACGTAATTCGTATCGATCAAGATTTTTTCCAATGGAGTCAAAACATGGTGTGAACATTCTTTAGCTTGTACGTAAGCTCTTGTGAAAATTTCATAGCATTTGGACTAGTGGATTGTGAGATAAGATCGATACGAGTTGAAGTTTTTGGTGGCTGTTTAGTTCGAATCGATAGCTTCGAATCGATCCATTCGAATCGATCGTTGTACGTGATCAGGTAATGACGTGGTGCACACTCTTCGTATCGATCCACCTTTTACGCTGATTTAACCGAGTCGTTACCAAAGTTCTCGCCTCGTTCGTACCAAAGACCATTGCCAATTCATATTGATGGGTGTTGCGTAGTTCGTATCGATTGTGGGGTCTTGTTCGTATCGATCCACGTTGCTTCAACATGATGGATGCAAACGGCTGATGACTAGATGGATACGAATAGATAGTGGCTTCATTAGTCCTTGATGGATACGAACAACGGTCCCATGATGGATACGAACTAGCGAAGATAGACGGATACGAACATGGCTCTACTTGAGGGATACGAATAAGGTAGTTACCTATTGTATATGAAGCAGTGACTATTTGATCGATTCGAACAAGTCAGATATGAAGGATGTCGCCCTTGGATGGATACGAAGTAGACCTCCATGTTGTAGTTGATGGATGCGAAGTAGGCATTAGCCGATCAATACGAACCGATGCTCCGAGATGGATTCGAACGCGACCGATGTGAACCGAGGCTTGATGATGGATACGAACTAGACCACTTCAAACTGAGGCACAAAGATGGATGTGAAGTTGTTTCCGCTCTGATCGATACAAAAATGATGGATTCGTACTAAGGTTCGGTGATGGATACAAAAATGGGGTTATCTCCTTCAACTTGCATCGATTATAACTTGAGCATACGAACTCGGATTGAATTGAAATTTGGAATGTTGGCTTTCATGGTTCACTTATCATGTCTTGTTAATCATAGCTTGATCCAGACTTAGACAAAATTCATCGACATCCATGGTGAACCTGTGCGTACCCGATATCCGAAATGAGTGATCCTTGGTTTTCAGTTAGTTCCTTGATATCTCGACCTTGCCAAAAAGCGGGATAACATTTACCCCCCTAAGCACGTCTTGTGGAAATATGATGTGCTTTGAAAAGTTCCATCCTTCACTTTGAAGTCTGTTCGTTGAAAGTTGTATTCTTCGACTAGTTTCCTCAGCAATGTGAACTGTTGATTGTCAACTGTTGTACCCTGTATTGTTGTAATTGATTGTTGTATGATACTGATTAGCTTTTTGCCATTATAATCGTTATCAAATGAGTATCCAATCCCTGTGGATGTTGAAAATTGAATATTAGTCCGATATATATGCATATATGTTAATTTGATTCGCGTTAACGTTGCGCGTTCACGAGTCGTTATCAGTTCTCCCGTATTGAATTCCGTATCGATCCTCTCCTGAACAAATGTGAAATTCAAGTTGCAACAAAGCTTGATGGTTGTTTTTGAATGTTCCTTTGTATCGATCCTCTCCTTGATCGATGTAAAAGGTTGAAAGGCGGTTTTCGTATCGATGTGACTCACATCGATGGATACGAAATAAACGCTCCTATCGATGGTTACGAGCTTCGGTGGACTCCATTGTAGTGGACTTTATTTCGTATCGATGAACTTGTGCTATTGTGGGTTGAGTGCTGATGGATACGAATAAGGCATTTCGTATCGATGGAATTTAATGTTTTCAGAATAGTCATCATTGCATACTTCGTATCGATGGACCTTGTATGGTTGGATATGAATAGCCAATTCACATCGATGGGTACTGGCCTTTGGAGGTTGTGATTTGGTGGATTCGAACAGTGTAGTTCGAATCGAGGCAAAGCGGATTGAGTCTGAAATGATGGATATAAACAAGTATTTCGTATCGATGGACTCTGGTGTTCCATAAAAATCCGCGCCGCAATCTTCGTGTCGATAAAGCTCGAATTGATGGATACGAACAACTTGTTCAAATCGATCCAGTAGTGGACCCGTTGTTACATATCGAGTCCACTGGGAGGTGAAGTGTCTTTTCCCTTAGCACTCGGGTCCATATAAATACTGTGGACTTAGACATTATTTAATTTCTGCCTTTCTTGCTCTCTGCCTTCGTATCAAGAAGAATCGAAAAGTACAAAACAGCCTTCGCTCCCAAATCACTTTGCCATGTCAATCCTCTGAACCGATACTCTGAAATCAGGTAATTGAATGGCTAACCCACATTATAGCGACAAGATTCGAAACCAATTGCCAATCTATTTACACATACGATCGATCTCTGGTGATGTCAAGGCCAGAGTAGGTTCGAAGAAAATAGCCATGGTGTTTGAGCAGTTTGGGGAAGTGGAATAGTAGAGGGATACGAAGAAAGTACCCGCACCAATCGATGAAGGGGATGGTTTTTCATATCGATCTGAGAATTATGAGACTTCGTATCGATAGAGCAAGCAATCTTGTATCAATTGGGAATGGGAGTTCATATTGATCCAGATTGATCGATACAAAGATCTGGTTTTGGGGATTGATAGAAGATGTCGTTGATGATCGATACAAAATCGAGCACTTTGGATGGATACGAATGAACTTTTCTGGTAATCGATACGAAATTGTATACCATGACCGATACGAAATACACTCTCATGATCGATATGAAATGTATCGATTCGAACATGATCGATACGAAACGTATCGATTCGAACACGATAGATATGAAAATGAGGCCTCCTCGATCGATATGAATTGTTGCGTTATGGATCGCTACGACTTGCATCTTTGGTGATCGATCAATGTCTGACCCCTGATGGATACGAACCCTTGTACAATCGATCACATGACTCCGAATGAGCTTCATTCTTGCATATCTGGACTTAACTGTTAAACTGCATATTTGATTTTCCTTCGTAGCTCGTCGACGGAATGTAACTTAAACAAAATGATAATGGACTTTAATTTGGTTCGATTGCTAATATCTGGATGGCACGGTTGTGACGGTTAGCGATGATGGTCACTCCATCTGGATTTCGAAGTCTTGTCGTTTGCATGATTTCTTTAACTCTGTTGAATCTTCTCAAGTACTGTACAGCATTGCACTGCACAACACATCCACACACTTCACACTAGGGGATGCACGGGCCTATTATCGTCTAATGATGATTTCTCATAAGTTAGTTAGTTATGGAACCTTCAAGCTCACAGCAACAGGAAGCTCATATTTCTCTCCCCCCAACAATCGAGATACCGACGATCGATGCGGAGATTATAGATCCAGCCTCGAATGAGATACCTGGGGCTGTTTTCAACTGTACTCCATCGGATTATGTGCCATCCAATGTTTCTGAAGGCATGTTGGGACGGATATGCCTGAGGCATGGTTTGTCAATGGATGATGTGTTATTGCCGGGTCCGAATGATATACCGCACTTCCACCTGAAGGGTATACCCATTCAACTGTCATGAGTGCGCTGACCGTGACACTTCCTCCTGTTTAACCAATATATCAAGGAAGTGTTTTCTTTCCTTGGGATCGCTCCATCCCATCTACACCCCAATGAATACGCATTGTTGTACAATTTATTCATCGGGTTTATGGAGCATCTCTTTCGACCACCAATCTCGATCGAGATTAGATATCTATTTAACATTAAGAGCCGGGGAGATAACCCATCTTTCACAATCTTAGAAGCAGGCAGAAATTGCCAAATAGTAACGGAGGCTTGGACCAGGCTAAGTTACTTCAAAACGGAATGGTTCTATGTTCAACGTCCCCGAGATTTGCCAATCGATGGTTAGCCGGACATAAGTACCATAATCTTCTCAAGTAGCTAATATGATAATCATGATTGATGCCGAACTTATTTCACTTTTTTCTTTACAACTACGATCCCACGGCCTGAAGGTGTACATTTCAGAAAGATAGCTCAGGTACTCCAAATGTCCCAAGCGAAGAGAGAAACATTGACTCAGTTCTGACGGATAGGAATTTGAGAATTGTCGGACTAATCAAGCGGAGTCAAAGTATTAGGCTGGAGGAAACGCTAAGGTCCATCTCGAAGAAAGGAGCCAAGCGTAAGACGCCCCGACTTGTTATAACTAAGGAGGTTGATTCGGAGAGAACACCCACTGATGACGAACTTGCAACCGGGATCTCTGGCACCCCTTAAGATTCCAAAGGGAAAAGAAAAGGCAAGGCAGCTGCTTTTAAACGTCCCAAATCCAAGAGATGGAAATCTATGGTCATGTCCCCGCTCGTTTCTAGAATTATAATTTTGGAGGCTTCTCCCCCGTGAGTGGAAAATCATTTCGAAGGGCTCACCAATATCCCAATCCCAGACTACATGTCCTTCCAACATGTTGCCGGATTGAAGGAACTTCAACATGCTTTGGATTTAAGCGAGTCTCTTCCCACTAGCGTGGTTGACACTTCTAGTTGATCGAGGGTTTGCAGATACATACACACTTCACAGCACTACACGATTCCTGACCATAGGTTGATCACCTTGGGAGAATATTAACTCTGCTCTTCTTTTAATTTGCAGATACAATGTCCGGTCGAGACTCGATGCTAAGCAGTCTTCGAAAAGCTCATCGATCTTCATCATATTACGAGGCGCGCAGAAGAGAGGTGGATAAGGATTATGATCGGGGGTACTCCAGTCAGAAGCGTTATGACAGAGACAAGGAGTACGTAAACCGATCTTGATCTCGTTCTCCTCCTCCTAGAAATCCTGTACAGCCTCCCGTTTTTGTCTCATGCCCTCTAGAAACTTTGTGGCACAAGCCATCTTCTCAAGCTTCAAGATCTGAAACTTAACAACGTAGAACCGAAGCAGCGGCTCCTGTAATTGCAGAGCTGAGCCTTCGGGGGAAGGAGCGATTAAACTTGCTCAACTGGAAAAAAAACTCTCCCGGTGTATGCTTCAACGGTTATATATTTCCTCTGCATCTGAAGAGAATTCCAACAGAGGCCGAGAACACTGTGCACGACTACATTGCAAATATTTATTTCCAATATAAGGAGTGGACGAAAGCTGTTAAAAAAGCATCGAAGGTGGCTTTGAGCGGGCTACTGTGATCGAGAAGTTGAAAAAGGAGCCTACGTAGAAGGACAAGATCATTCAGGCACTTAATATTGAAGCCCAGTCTTCCCTAAAATATGAAATGGAGGCTCCCAAGAAGGTAGAGGAGGCCAACTCGGCCATGGAGAGGATGAGACAGTCCCGTTACGCTATGATGGAGGACATAGGCCATAGGAACACCACCGTCACCGCTGAGTGAGACGCGGCCCTCAAAGAGCTCAATGAACTTAAGTCCCAATTTTCTGAAATCATAAAAGAGAGCGATGCCGCCAACACTTCAGCACAAGAGGCTTGTGATCTAGCGGTGATGCTTTAAAGAGAAAGGGATGCGGCTATGGAGAGAGTCCGCGCAGCGGAGGTTAAGGTTGAGGAAAAAGTTCAGACGGCGGCGTCCAATTTGGAAGCTGACGTTGAAGACCTTCTCGTTACCTACAACGCTAATGTGTTGAGACACAAAAATCTGGCTTAGCTTGAAAACTATCCGACACATCTCGATAATGCCTGGAGCTAGTTGGTGAAAGAAGATAAGGTGGTGCATCTGGGTGAATCCTTTGATGAGTTTGAGTTTGAGAATCGGTTGCTGACTGAAGACGAAAAGAAAATTCCCCATGAATCAATCATATCACATGAAAGGGAGAAACTCAGCACCCAGCACCAAGAAATTGGGGAAGGCTCAGGTGTCGAGCATCACGCCACAAGTTCTGAGACTTCTGCTCCACCTCCATTTGAGCCAATATTAGCGGATGGACTCCAGTCTGTCCCGGCTTATAATCTAGAGCAGCCGCAGCTATCCCCCATCAAAGAGCACGCCTTCGAAGCTGCTCAGCCATCCATGAGCCAAACTGAGGAAGGTACTCCAAACAAATCTTATGTGTGTTCGAAATAGGGAACTCGCCTTGAGGCACTTGCTAACAGTTTCTCTTCTTTCTTTGTTCAGTGACCAGAGTTACACCGACAGTTCCTCCTGCAATCCAAGAATTACATCAAGCGCAGGAGGCCATTATTACTGAAGCAACCACTATGACAACGACTGCGCCAATAGAAGGAACGCAGGGGAGCTCCTTTTCTTTTGATGAGAAGATGATGAATGAGCTTCTAGATCGACACAGTGATCCCTTCGTAGACATGCCATTTGTCATTAGTGGACTCACGCCCGCTTCTAGTGCTTCAACACAGACCACTGCTGCCCCCAGAGAAGCCCAATCTATTCACGAAGAAGAAATTGCTGAAATGAATGCTGAGTTTGAGGCAGCGGCACATGGTGCTAGTTCGAGAGGTGGAATGGAGGCGCTTGGCCCAGCTCTGCTAAGAATGATATCACCCGAAGGTACACTTGTTGATAACAGTGTGCCCATTCTGCCCCCTGCTGTAGATCTGACTCCTCCCACCCCTCCTGCAAAAAGCATTCATTTACATTCAAGTTCAGAGAAGGATGTTGAAATCATGCCTCCATCTGGAGATGATCCGCCAAAGGGCAAAAGTTCAAAGCGAAAAAGAAAGCGAAAATCAAAGTGCTTCCGTCTGGAGCTCCCTTCGGCACATTGTTTGGTACAGAAATAGACCGAAAACATAACCAGCTATATAACGGGGGTAGGAGCTGATATTTTTTTGATTACTCGAAAACAGAAAAGTTCTTCAATCATATTTACAAATA
Organism: Allium cepa; assembly: GCA_030765085.1. Classification (NCBI taxonomy): domain Eukaryota; kingdom Viridiplantae; phylum Streptophyta; class Magnoliopsida; order Asparagales; family Amaryllidaceae; genus Allium; species Allium cepa. The sequence continues at coordinate 819,443,891 of CM060928.1, forward strand.
GACCGAAAACATAACCAGCTATATAAAATATAATTATTCGAAGTACAGAAATCAAGAAATATACCAAGTCAAGGACATCCATACCTGGTGTTTTCCTTGTTTGAATAGAGTCAAGAAAGCCTTGGCTTCTATGCGGCGGAGCGGACTAGTACTGAAGACGCGCGGTGGATGCGGAAGCACTTTGATTTTATTTTATTTTGAGGAGGAACAAGTTTTTAATTTAGAGGAAGTATAGAAGATGAACAGAAGCTTTTTAAGCTGCCATTAACGGTAGAAAGCTTATAGATTTTATTATATTGACTGCGATGATTACAACCGAGTTACATAACTGCCTTATATAGGCTATTAGCCTGTAGATCCGGTCATTTAGGTACTTACACCTAATAACGTTTATAGGACACCTAATTTATATAAAAGTACAAAGCTGGCACAAAAATATAAAGCTAGCCCGACAGCTGTTAAAGCTTTTTTAGTGCAGGAATCTTCTTTTGGTGGTATGCATGTGCTGGACTTTATGTAGAGACTTCTAATGGTTTATGTGGCTCTATGAGTAGATGGTATTGATAAGTCATCAGAATCGTCATCCATGATGTCACTTATATCTTCATAGCTTTAAGATCACTGTCTTCTGCAAACCTAATTACATGTCTATGTGGATCAAAGCTATCAATAAGATAGAATGGTAGTAAGTATTTGAAACATGTAGAGCCCCATATTTGCTTTGTGGTGGTTTCTGCATAGAAATAAAGTTCACGCTAATGGGGTGGTGGTGACAATAATTATTCTCTTTGGTGAAACTCCCATGGTCTATGGCTTTGAAACCAAATTGGTTTTCGCTCATATATCTGTGCTCCTTGAGGAACTGCATAGGGCTGTGAATTTTTGTTAACAAAAATAGAAATCCTATGTTTAGCTGGTCTTTCAGTGTTTTTGTTGTCGAACAAAAACTTAGGGCAAGTGGAATTAATACACAGTGTGACTGGATTTCCGAATGAGAGCATACTATGGAGAATTAGGCTTAACTTCCATCCAAACATATCTAAGTACTATGTGTTACACTCTATGTTTAGTTTAAGTCTTAAGAGCATACCGTGGTCAAATAATGTGATCACAGTGTCAAAGTCTATTGGAGTTAAGTCAAAATCTATTCGTGCTCTAAGCATATTGGATCTACAATCTTGCACAACTTTCACCCTCCTGGTGAATTTTCTGCCATTCCTTTAGTTTCTCCTGTAAATTCTGCATTTGCTCTTCCCATATTTGTGCTACTAATTCATTAATCTTGATCTCTAAATCTGGGCATTTATCGTATAATGACTTTAATGCCTTTCTAGGTTTAAGTTTAAGCATAGCTTGGAGCTGGTCATAGGATAGAGTTGTACTAAGAATGCTTGTTTCCTCCTTTAGTTGTTTTACCTCTTTAGCTAAGGTAAAAATTCTGGTTTCATAATGCTGATTTGTTTGTTGTATGTAGGCTAATTCTCTTTTACAGTCTTCTAATTCTTTAATTTTGTCTTGGAGTAGAAACGACTGCTGCTGACTCTGATTTAACTGAGCTTGCAGGGAATAAATCTGCGCTGCCTGGTCATTCATTATATGCTCTGGAGATCTTGGCATTGAGGTTGTAATTTGGGAATATGATTGTTGACATTGGGGATCGATGTAGAAGTTGAGACCCAGTTGTTGTCTAGCTGCTTCTATGGCTTCGTTTAAAGAATAAAATCCTCTAAATCTTGGGTTAGGATAATTTTGAACCGGATTCTGGACCTAACTAAAATGTTTAAAAATTCCAACATATAGTCCTTCAAAGACTACATAGTAGGAAAAAATTTGTTGAAAATGGTTTTTGTTATATTTTCGAAAAATAGTTTGCAAAACAATTTGCCAAAATCATTTTGTGTTTACGGTCTGTATCTATTATTTTTAAATTCCATAAATGATCTAACAGGCACAGTTGCGATTTGTCTGTAATTATGACCATAGGCCTAAATTTTCTTGGGTCATTATCTTGAAAAATAGCTATGTTATACTGACTAAAGGTCATTGTGGGAATCTTGAAAGTATTTGCTGGTGCTATATTTGTCTGTGAGCTACTTGGCATTGTAGGAGTTTTAACCTCCTTTTCTGTCTTTTGAACATCTGGAGAGGTGTTCGCTTCTTTAATCTCTATTTTGACTTCTGCATTCATCATTGTTACCTGGAAATAATGCAAAAAGCATTTAGCTAATTGCCTGGAAAGTAAATCTGCTAAATGGTTGTCTTTGCCCTTTATGTGTTCAAAAATAATTTTATAACCACATCCTCGAATTAAATTTTGCAAATTTAACCATCTGGTATTATTTATCTTTTTAGATTTTTCATTATTGATGAATTTAACGATGGCTTCGCAATCTGTTTTGACAGTAAATTCTTTGGTTAATTGTATCTTAAATTTATCTAATGCATTAATAAGGGCTTGTATTTCAAAGTCTATACTAGTCCAGTTCTGCCCAAGTTTACTAAACGTACCACTAGCATACGACGCTATTTTTTTCTGTGATTTATCTGCAAATTTGTTTGGTTTACAAATAAGGATGGATCCCCATCCTTCTTTGCATCCGTCGCATTCGATTATAATATAATCTGTGGTTAATGGGAGTTTTAATGGTTTAATTCGTTTGACCTCCTCCTTGATTGTTTTTATTAACTTAATATCTTCATTATTAAATCGTCTTTCTCCATTTTTAGATATTCTACCATATAATGGTCCTACTAGCCTGGCAAGATTTGGGATAAATTTTCAAGCATAATTTACGAGTCCTAGAAATGCTTGAATCTTTTTACACTATCTAGTTTATCTGGAAATTCTAAAAAAATTTGGAAAATATATGGTTGTAATTCTATTTTACCATTTCCAATTTCTAATCGTAAAAAAGAAATCTTTCTTTTAAATAATTCCATTTTCTTTTTTGAAATTACTATTCTATTTTTTAAAATTTCATCAAAGATTGTTTTTAAATGATATTCATGTTCTTGGATTGTATTGCTAGCTACTAAGATGTCGTCAATGTAAACTAAACAAAAGTCATATTTTTTAAATATACTATCCATAAATCTTTGGAAAACCGCTGGGGCTGTTTTTAATCCGAAGCTCAGAACATTCCATTCGAAATGTCCTTCTGAACATGTAAATGCAGTCCATGGTTTAAAGGTTTCTTCTAATTGCAGCTGATTATATCCTGATTTTAAATCGAATTCGCTAAATATCTTCTTGTTTTGGATTAGATTGATTAATGTGTCTTCATTTGGGATATTATAGCCGTCATCTTCTGTATTATCATTAAGTCTTTTATAATTATATACTATTCGGGGTTTTCCTCTGCTAACTTCAGCATGATTTCTAACAATAAAGCAGCTGATCTGTGGGGACTTTCTGATTTTTTGATTAAGTTATGCTTTAACATTTCTTGTATTTAGAGTTTAAATTCTGCAACATCTACAGGTGAATATTCTATATTTGCTGTTCTTATTGTTATGTCTGGGTTTTTAATTTTTATTTTTGCTATGTACTGTATTTTGCTTTTGGTAATGTCATCGCCTATAAGGCCTATTTTTTCTAATTTTTGAAATAATGGGTAATTAATTGAGTTAAAAATGTCTGGTCCTTTTTCTAATGTTTTTGCTTTGTCTTGTGCTAACAGACTAAATGCTTCTAGTTTTTCATCATCTGACAGGAATTTTTGGTGTTTAGGTTGTTTGAAAAAATCTAGCTCAGGGGTACCACCACGCTTCTGCAGTAACTCTGATTTTGTTTGGTAAAAGTTGGTAGGTAAAGTGTATGTATTTTTATTAAAGGTAATTCTAGTTTTACTAATGGAAATACTGCCATTAAGATTTAATATGAAATTTATACCTAATAAAAATTCGAAACTATTAATTTCAGGTGGTGTAATATTGGTTTGTCCTAAATCTTATTTACTACTGTAATTACTAGAAAAGTCTTTAAATTGGATTTGTGTATGATCAGGCAATTTATATTTTAATTGCATAATTCGTTGTTCAGCTGTTTTAGAGAATAGCTTATATGTTAAAGGTACTTGGAATTCTTTAGGAATTAGTTTATGTGCTATTAGGCTCTTTGTACTACCAGTGTCAGTTATAGTTGTTGTAGTTATAAAGTTTTTGTTATCAAACCATAATTTACATTCTAGAGTTAGTAAGGTTGTCGAAAATTCCTTTACTTGAATTATTTCTGTTGTTTGTTGGAAGTTTCTTCATTTACCTCGGTTATTACTTCTTTTCCTGTATTTTTCTTTTTTTGTTTTAAGTTTGCTAATTCTTGTTTTATTTCATTTAATTCGCACTGGAGTAATCTTATTTGAATTTCATGCTTGTCTACTCTTTCTTGTAAGAAACTATTTTTCGGTGCCTCTTTTTCTTTTTTGGTTAATTCTATGTTAAAGATTTGTTTTGCGCATAAAAATCATATTTTTTTGTAACATTCATTACACTGAAATCGTTTATTAATTACTGGGTATCTATTGCAGTTGTAGCAGGGTATGTGATCACTTCCTTTATTTTGTATCCATTCATGTGAACAGTTTTCTTGATTCATTAGTGTATAAGTTATAGGATCAGGATGGTTATTATCTTCTTCGGAAACTATACTGTAAATAGATTCATTGTCATAATTATCATTTACACTCTGTAGATCGTATTCTCCTAATTCGTCTACTAGATTGGCTCTATACTGATTATTTGCACGATTTGGACATTTATTAGCTAAATGATTTGGATCGCCCCATATATAGCAGGTACATTTTTTATTATATGGTCTTTATTATTTAACATATTTACTGTGTTTGCGCTTATCATATTTTACTGATTTTCTTAAAAACTTTTTTCTCTTTTTGTATCCATAGGCTTGAGGTGTATATGTTGTTGTTTTACAAAATGCCCATGCTTGCCTTTTAATCTGTTCTTGCATAGTGGATTCTTTACATAGTTCTTCTAATTTTCAAAAAACAAAAGTGATTCTAATTCCTATACCTAACCCGTGTTCTGTTCCATGATTATCTTTCCATTCTTTATGTATATTTCGTCCTAGATCTCCTGGTAATTTTGTAAAATATCTGTCACATAATTCGTCATCAAAAGCTTTAGCTGTCTGCGCTATCATTGTTGCAAAATCTTGGCTAAATTCTTTAATATATTTAAAATCACTAATGCTTAATTGTTCTAGATTTCTTATAGTTGTATCTTGTAATGTTGTATTTCCTTTAGTTGGATCCATACCAATTATTATCGTTCGGATCATTGATGTAAAATTATATGGATTGTCTCCTAATGATTTTTGTCTAATTATTTCTTCTGGATTTACTGCTTTAAAACTCTGATATATTCCTAAGCCATTGGGCCTAAAGTGGTTTCTAGTACTGCAAACATATCCATATCTCCTCGTTTATTAACTTCCCAGTAGCGTATGACATTTTGTTCTCAAATTAATATCTCATCTGGCCATAATTGAGGGGTTTGATTCTCTAATAGTAACATATTAGAACTATAAATTTTTGTATATGATTTCCTACTTCCTTTTCCTATTTTGGTGTTTCCTTCTGTATAACTAATACTAGGAGGATTCCATGGTTCTCTTTCAAATGTTTTTTCATCATATCCTACTCCTGGCCTTGTAAATTCACTTCTTGGTCGTTTACTTGATGAGGCTTCTGTAATCATTGAGTCTTGGTAATTTGTTTCACTTTTTTGTGTGTGTATATCACTTAAAGGAATTTTTTCTGAACTTATGTCGTCTACTAATGCTAAGTTATAGTATTCACTTAATGTGTTAAATGCTGTTTGATAATCCATTTGGAGTTTCATCATACATTGTATTAGCATATTATCAATTTCTTCTCTTATATTTTCAACTGTTAACTTTTTATTCATTATTTCTACTAGGGATGTTTTTGTTTCAGTTTTAAATCCTGTTTCTAAATTTCAATTTCTTTAACAAAGTCGTCTTCGATTTTGGTTTCATCATTTTGTTGTATTATTTCTTCGTCTATTGGTAAGTATCCGATTACATCTTTTAGTTCATCATATTCTAGTTCTATGTCACTATCATATTCATCATAAATTGGTCCTTCTTCCCAATTTAAGTTATTATATTCTGTCTCTTCACCACTATGTTGTTCTATTTTAGATTGTTTTGTTTTATAATTATTAAACCTAATACTTGGTTCGTCATATTGATTTGTATATATGATGTATGATTGTGGAACTGATAATGTTTTATCATTGGTGGCAAAATCTTTTAAGGACCATTCGAGTCCTGCTAAATCTTCTGGATTAATCTTTCTAGGTTCTATCATTTGAATGCCTTTACTTGCTATGTTTTGTACTATTCCTGTTAAATTTAGCTTAAACTTCATACCTGATCTATTTGATGCTTTTCCTAATAATCGTATACTGATAATAAAATTCTTTCCAATATATCCTTTAAATCCTTTTGCTTGAAATCCCATTTTTAGATTTCCTAAATTATCTATACTTTTAATAATGTCTGGTACACAATATATAAGAGCAGAATTATTGCTTAAATCTACTTCCATTCCTGATATTAATGTCTTTTCTATATCTGAAGTCCACGATTTATCTAGGATTAAGGTTAACAACTTGGTTCCTAAGCCTTTTCTAGTTAATGCTTTTATTCCTATTACAATTAGACCTAAATGGAAAAATCTATTTCCTGTATTCTTTAGCTTTTCTATTGTTTCTGGGGAAATTATATTAATCATTTCGCTGTTATTTACTATTCTAAGTTCTTCTTCACGACTACTTCATATTAAGGTAGTGTTTAAGTTCATAATTCCTGTTTGATATAAAACTTTTGGATTTAGTACATCTAGTTGATGGTTATTATATATTTCTAAATTTTTATCTACATCTATTTCTTCATCAAGTTGTATTATTTGTTTATCTTTCTTTTTATTAAATATTGACATGATATTTGATATTTCATCTCTAGTCATAGTGGTAGAATTACATCTTGTTAAGGCTCTACTGGATTCTGATTCTGGTTGTAAATTCATTGTCTTGGTTTCCAAAATTTGTAAAGTTGTTCTGGCTTTTTTGTTATTATTTGTAAATGTTGACAATCTCTTCCTACTGATAAACTATTTACCTTTTCTGTTAGTTGATTAACTTTTTCAATTAACTGAAGATTTAAGCTTATTAAAATATTGAATAAATGTTGATAGTCTTGATCTGATTGAAGATGTCCGGAATATCTAGAAAAGCCTTGTTCGGGAACTGGTCGTAATTTATTTTCTGCTTTAAATTCGTCCGCTTTCTTTTTTGCATCTATTAGTTCTTTGTTCATTAACTTACTACTACCTTTTTTATTTCGTTGATTACTTGTTCTACTTTTTAATTTTATGATCGAACTTGACTGTTTGTTTTTGTAAGTCTTCTAATATTCGTTTTGATTCTGTTTCTAAATATTTTGGTTTATTAGTGTCTAGCAAGAATTTAAGCTGGGTTATTTCTTCTTTAGTAGGTATATTCTTTTTAATATGAACTAACTGGTTTTGAATAGTATTGTTTTGATCTTTAAGAAAGTCTAGATTGGAACTAATCTGTTTCAAAATTTTGTTTTTCTCTTTAGTACTTTCTGTTAGGTTATTTATTGCCCTAGTTATTGTATTATTATGGGTTTCGAGATTACTTGCCTGACTGATTAAAAAGTCGACAATACTATTTATTTTAGTGTTATTACCATGCAACTGATGACTAAATTGCTGTTCAAAATAACAAGGAAACTTATATTTGTCTAGACTGACAATATTTTGTTCTTTGAAAGAGTATTTTAAATTTAAATATTGCAAATGTTTAACTAAGTATTGAAAATCTATTTTGAAAAGATCACTTTCTTTACTTCATAAATTAATTACTCGTTCCTCAATTTTTTTAAACAAATTAAACTTTAAAAGTAATCAACATATTTTAAAATATGCAGTTAACTATGTCTCGATTACGAGCTTGATTTTTCCTTTTGGGTAAGCAAAGTCTTGTATTAGCCTTTATCTAACCTAATTAGGTCTTACGCTCTTCCTGGCTACCTGAGTTAGAGTTATTAGCAATACAAAACTTGTTTTACCATTTTAAGGATAAACCTTGCTCTGATACCAAAACGGGGGTAGGAGCCGATATTTTTTTGAGCTCGGTTACTCGGTTTTTTTTTTAAACCTTCTGTTCATCTTCTATACTTCCTCTGACTTAAAAACTTGTTCCTCCCCCAAAAAAAAACGAGTAACCAAGCTCAAAAAAATAGGCCTCTTCGGCACATTTTTTGGTAGTTAGGAACATGTTTTTTGCTTTCTTTTCATAGGCCGTGTGTAGGTGCGGGTTCGGCCCCTGCTAGTAGGAGTTTTGGAAGAACTTGTATATGAATCTTCACTTATGATTAGTTGAAATGAAAATTCAATCAACGTAAACTGGCATGATTCCAAAGAGAAGTAATTATACATGAAATTTATACACAACAACAAGCATACAAGATAAAATTAAATATACTAAAAAAAAGTTGTGAGTGTAAATAACACTCACCTTGGTTATAGTTTATCTAGTTTTCTTCTAATCCCTTCATTTTAATTTTGTTTTCTTGCTTCAACTTTTATTTCTGTCTTTTTTGTTTAAGTGTTCCAATATTTGAATCTCAGTCCAGTGCACTTGCAGAGTTTCAACTCTTGAGTTGAGTTTGTTTTCATTCGCCAAGTTTGGAAATCACAAACACGAGTTATGATTGGAGATAGATCGAGTTAGACTTTGACGCTGCACTGTGTCAGCCAGTGATTAACACTTTAGTTCTGCCCCCAGTTTCGGGGATAAGTTGCAAAGATCGGCTAGCGATCACAATTTGTCTCTGTTTCTTCGAGTTTAACATCATCGGATCGATGCTAAAACAAGTGAGACTCGAGCGGTCGAGTCACACTCACTTACTCATAAATGGTCACATTCGCATTCCAGGGGTCTGCATTTGTACTTCGGTTGTCAATCACGCCTATTGAAGTTTTAAGCACATATCCACGCTCTAGGGACTTCAGTTAGTCTATGAGTGGTCGTTCGCACTCGAGTCGTGTTTATACTCTATCCGTACTCCGGGGACTCAGAGTTATTTGCAATCGATAATCTAGTTCGCACTTTGGGAATCCGGAGATAATCGATGTTTGTAATCCAATTCGCACTCTGGAACTTGGATCTGGCATTTATACTCCAATTCACACTCTGGGAAGTTGGAGTTGACGCTTATGCTCTGGTTCACGCTCTAGGAACCTAGAGTTGACGTTTATACTCCAATTCGCACTCTGGGAATTCAGAGTTGGCCGACAGATGGTCAGTCACATCTGTTTAGGCTTTTACGACTTCGTTCGCACTCTGTGAACGATGGATTTATCGAGGTCGTGGATGGTCGATTCACTTCTATCCCGAGTTGACAAGTGAGGTCATTAGATGGACGGATCCATCCTCCTCAAACTTGGCTAGGATACCATCGAAGTCGTTAGGTGGATGGGTCCACCTTCTTCAAGACCGTATTTATAAGTTTATGCTCCAACTCGCACTCAGGGAGTTTGGAGTTAGTGAAAGGATTGTCGTGCATCAATCCTTATTTGACTTTAGTGTAGTGAATTGTTCCCAAGCTTGGGTTTCACTTAGCGAGTGGCTGGTTGTATCACAGTCACTCCCTATTTGAATAAATTCCACTGTTCGATGGAATTTAGCTCTCCGTGCAATGTGATGTTGTACGCCACATCCAATAAATCACAGCTCTGCCTCAAAGAGATGGCAATTTATTGCTGAAATGAGAAAATACAGCAGAATCAGTTGCCTTGTTACAAATTCACATTTTGAAATGCAGAAACAAATTGCAAATAAAAGAAAGAGTTAAATAAATAAAGCCAGTCATGTATAGTAGCGACAAAGACTCTCGTTGTTCTAGGCTCTCGACAAAGTAAGTCCGTCAACAGTCGATAATTTGAACGTGCCATCTTCGAGTTTTAGTGTAATCACATACGGTCCTTGCCAATTTGACTTCATGTGTGAAGGAACCAAATAGATTCTCTTGAGGACGAGATTGCCAAGTTCAAAGGTTCGTGGCCGGACCTTAGCATTGTATAATCGGGCGACTCGACTTCAATACGCGGCTGCCCTCAAATCAGCCTCTTCACGCTTCTCATCCAATAGATTCAGGGACTCAGCAAGTAATATGGCGTTTTTTTTTGGATCATAGTAAGACACGATGAGAAGGTACTTTTATCTCAACTGGAATGATGGCTTCTGAGCCATAAGATAGAGAAAATGGAGTGTGCCCGGTCGCGAACTTGTAGGTCGTTCGATAGGCCAATAAAGCCATAGAAAGTTCATCAACCCACTTGCCCCCGCCCTTTTCCAATCATTTCTTCAGAATTTGATAACCTTATTAACATCTTCAACTTGGTCATTCGCTTGATGGTGTGCAACTGCAGAGAATTTCTTGTGGATATGGAACCAATGACAGAAATCCTTGAACTCCGAACTGTCGAACTAGACTCCGTTGTCGATAATGATGGTATGCGGGAGACCAAATCGGCAGATAATGTTGCGAACTACAAAGTTGATCACTTTCTTCATCGTGATTGTTGCAAGAGGTTCAGCTTCGACCCACTTGGTAAAGTAATCAACTACGACGATGGCATACTTCGCACCACCTTTGGGCAGAGGTAGAGTGCTAACGATATAAATGCCCCATACTGCAAATGGCCATGGGCTGACCATTTGGGTTATCTCAGTAGGTGGGGCTCTAGGAATTCGAGCATGTTTCTAGCATTTATCACATTTCCTGCATGGTCTGCTACATCATGGTTTCCAGTTGGCCAGTAATACCCATATCGGAGTACTGTTTTAGCGAGAGCTTGGCCCTGATGTGATCGCCACATTCTCCTTCATATACATCACATAACACTCGCTTAATTTCATCGTGTGCGATACATCGGAGGAGAGGAACAAAATATCCTCTTATGTACATGACTCCATTCTGAATGGTGAACCGCGAGGCATTTCGAAGAATCTATCTTCTCTCATTTTTACGCTCAGGTAGCATTCCATGCTCGATGTAATTTCGGTACGGAGTCATCCACAACTCCTTACTGGGAGCGATTTCAAACACAAAGTATGTTTCCATCTGATCAATGCTTGGGCAGGATAAAGTTTCAACAAAAACGATTTCCATCTGTTGTGCTTCGCCTGTACTTGCTAACTTCGCCAATGAATTAGCCCTTTGATTGCGTTCATGGGTATGTAGAAGATGGCATAATAGTAAAATTGATCAAGTATTCCTTGGACTTGGGCTAGATAAGCAGCTTGTCTTCGATCTTTGGCTTGGTATTCACCCCGAACCTGGCATACGACTAATTGTGAATCGCAATAAATTTTCACAGCAAAAATTCTCAGATCGCGGGCGAGCTTCGGTCCAGCAAGCAGGGCTTCATATTCAGCTTCGTTGTTGGTAGCACGAAAATCAAATTTCAAGGCATATCATACGGATCGGCCTTCGGGGGTTTCGAGTACTACCCCAACACCTAAACACCGATCATTGGATGCACCGTCGGTATGCAGCTTCCAGATGTATTTGGAAGATTTACTGGTTTCGGGAAAGTCCTCTGGGATGGTAAATTCGACTATGAAATCTGCTAGGAATTGTCCTTGAATATCTCTCCTTGGAGTATAAGTGATATCAAACTGACTCAGTTCAATGTTCCACTTAAGTAACCTACCAAACGTCGCAGGCCACGCAAGGACATATCGTAATGGCTGATCAGTGTACACCGTGATAGGATAAGCTTGGAAATATGGACGGAGATTCCTTGAGGTAATGACTAGGCAATAAGCCAATTTCTCTAGCTTTGGATGATTTCTTTCAGCTCCGGTTAGTCGTTTACTTACATAGTAGATCAGTTTCTGCACTCGGTCTTCCTCCCGAACAAAGGTAGCACTGATTGCATTTTCTGATACTGCCAAGTAAAGGTATACTTGCTCGTGGTCAATAGGCTTTGACAAAATCGGCGGTGTGGAGAGATGTTAAACTAGTGCCCTGGATGCATCTTCACATTCTGTGGTCCATTCAAAGTTTTGCTTTCCTTTTCAGATCATATCGAAGATGGGAATGCACTTGTTGGTTGACTTTGAAATAAACCTCCTTAATGCTGCTAACTTCCCGTTGAGACTCTGGACTTGCTTTATGGTTTATGGAGTTTGCAGATTTCTGATCGCCCTGATCTTTTTGGGATTTGCTTCTATTCCTTGAGCGTTGACGATGAACCCAACGAACTTTCCAGATGCGACTCCAAAATGACACTTCAGTGGATTGAGCTGCATCTTGTATTCTCGAAGGATGTTGAACATCAGTTCCAAGTCTCTTACACGATCAGTGGAGAATCTTGACTTTACCAGCATGTCGTCCACGTATACTTCCATGGTCTTTCCGATCTGATTGGCGAACATCTGGTTGACCAAGTGTTAGTACGTTGTTCCAGCGTTCTTGAGTCCGAAGGGCATGACTCTGTAGCAGTAGATTCCCAAACCGGTCACAAAGCTGGTATGCTCTTGGTCGGGTAAGTGCATGGGTACTTGGTTGTAGCCTGAATAAGCATCCATGAAGATAATAACTCGTGCCCAGCCGTCGAATCTACGAGCTGATCAATTCGGGGGAGTGGAAAGCTATCTTTCGGGCAAGCTTTGTTTAAGTCAGAATAATCAACGCACGTCCTCCACTTCCCATTTGGCTTTCGGGCAAGTACTGGATTGGATACCCAACCCATTCGATTTTAACTTGTCGACCTCTTCTTTAAGGGCGGCGGATCTCTCTGGATCTATACCACGCATTTTCTTCTTGATCGGGATAAACCGCGGGTCAATATTCAGGGTATGGCTCGCGATGTCCGGCGAGATCCCACACATGTCAGAGTGCGTCCAGGCGAATACGTCGAGATTCACCTGGAGAAATTCAACCAATTCCTATTGCATCTGTTGGCTTAACTGAGACCCAATCTTTATCATCTTTGAATCGTCGTCATCGTCGATTGGAACATCGATCATCAGCTCAGCCGGGGTAGCTTGACTATCTTTAGTTTCATCTTTACTTTTAGTTTATCCCGAGTCAAGATCCCTCTGGAATGGGTTGGGGTGCCCGGGCCTAGGCCCAGGCACCAATTGTCAATTATCGGCAAAACGGACACAGAGACATTTCTCCACGTCCTTTCCTTTCTCCCTTCGCTGCGCACGCACAGCTCAGCAACAAAACAAGCTCTCCCAGCAGCCTGGTCTCCTTGATTGACTCCGACCCCATCATCGGTGGGGAATTTCAGAGTCAAGCACCACGGGACAATAGTTTCCCTGAATTCAGCAAGGGTCGGTTGGCCCAAAAAGGCATTATAAGGTGAATCAATATCCAATACGACAAACTGCAAAATCCGGACTCTCCGACGTTCTCCAACCCCCAATTCCACTGGCAATTCTACCACTCCAATGGGTATAGTAGCACTTCCATTGAAGCCGTGGATTCGAGATTGACAAGGTTTCAAATCCTTGGCTTCCATCTACATTAAATCATAAGCTCGCTTGAACAAAATATTCAAATAACTCCCACTGTCAACCAGGATCCTCTTCATCCAAGCAGGACCTATCTGAGCAGGTATGACTAGTGGGTCGATAGTGGGGGCTTCGATCTTATCAGCGTCTCTATTTCGAAATACGATGTCATCTGTCATCGTCATTTGTTGCTTGGCCGGAGCCGCGTCATCACAAATACAACAAGACTCGAAGTCTGCATGCCTGATAGAGCTGGCATACGGCGCCATTTCCCTCCATCTTTGGTCTGCTGGATGAGGACCACCACTTATTGTGTTTATAACTAACCTCCCGTCGGTACGAGCGGGTTCCTCCTGCCTATCTTGATTCGGTACACGATTTTGGGTTGATTGACCCACACCTCCTTACTGCGACGTTCGCAAAAACTGATCCAACTTCCTCTCTCTAATCAATTTCTTGATGAAATCCTACAAATGAAGACACTCATTTTTGTTATGGCCATAACTCTCATGGAATCTGCAAAACTTTCCTTCCGGATCTGCCTCTCCGATGATGGCTTCGGAGCAGGCTTCTTGTATTGCATAGTATTGCAAGTCTGCAAATACACATTCTCCAGCGACGTATTCAATGGAGTGTAGTTATCGAACATTGGTGCCCTACGTCGCGGACCATGATTTTGATCTCGTTTCTCATTTTGATTGCCATTATTCCTCTGCTGAGTTTGCTTGTTCTGTATATTTAACTGAACATTTTCGAAACTCTCCCTGGATTGCTTAACTGCAACTTTACTCTGTATCCCTTCCATACTGGGTTTCGCGTCATCCTACTTCCTAGACTGTTTCGTGTCCTCCCGTTTTAAGAATTGGGAAGCTTTGGAGTAGAAACGGTCTAATGAAGCGGGAGGTTTTCCAGCAAACCAATTCCCAAACTCAGAATCAAGGTAAATCCATTTAGTCAATGCCATTAAGATTGATTTGTCGTTAGGATTACTAATCTCCACACATGCGGCGCGAAATCTCTCTAAATAGCATCTGAGTTTCTCTCCGGGAGCTTGAGTGATGCTAGATAGAGTGTTTACATCTTTAGCCCTTGCAACATTCATACGAAATTGTTCTACAAACTTATTGGCCAACTGGTCAAAGGAAGAAATGGATCAAGGTGGCAATCTTGTGAACCACATGGTAGCAATGCCCCCCAAAGAAATTGGAAAACCACGACATTTCACTACATCATCAGCTCTCGCAGCACTCATTGACCATTCATACTTCAGGATATGTTGATTGGGGTCAGAATTTTCTTCATACATTGGTAGAGTCGGCATCCTGAATCGCTAGAGGGGTTCAACATAAAGTATCTCATCCGTGAAAGGGGTATGACTCAGGGAGATTCCCTAGTCGTCATTAGTGAGACCCTGGCTTTCTCGAATCATCTGTCGAATCATAGTCGGAATATCCGGCATCTCTACATTCTGTGCACGTTGAGCAAAAGTGAGGTCGGGTTCTACAGTGCGAAGCTGGACCGGGCACTATTGACGGTCCATGTCTCGCCTCCTTGGCTCAAAGTCTTCTAGGACGTATGCTTCAGGAGCACGTCCACACTGATGATGGTTCAGATTTGACTGATTTAAGGCATCAACCCCTGGTTCAACCACGACGGTGGTGGAACGGTTATCTATGGTGTATTGAGAATAGTACCTCCGTAGGAGGAGGGTCCAGTATAGAAACTAGCCGATGGGCCAACTCTCAGTTGTCCAGCGGTCATTGTAGGCTGATGTCCGATGGCTTGTGTGCAACTCCAGTCTAGCCGGGGAGGGGTGGATCTGTGGTGATAGTCAGACGAGGATGAACTTTCTGTGGAGGAACGAGCAGCACGATCTCTTCTGGATTTTCTATGCCTTTGGCGATTCAGTTGGTTAGTCAATTCAGCGTTGGCGCGTAGCTGTTCAGTTAATTTTTGCCGACTCTGGGTCAACTCCTAAAGTAGCATATGAAATTCTTGTCCTGTAACCGGGCCTGACGGGTCTGAGGGACCGGTAGCATTTTGGTTCGATGGAGGCAATTGCGCAGGATTCTGTCTATCCCATCTTCTTGATCGGCAGCGGTAGAGGCGGTCCTTGTACTTACCATTACGATAGGTGAAGTCCTTTTCTAGATTTTACGCAAATTTGAATAGGTTAGAAGATTCTGGATTTGAGATCTGGATCTTTTTCCTGGATTTATGCAATCCGGTATCGATGGTAGATCCAAGGAGCAGGAGAAAAGCTGTGTTTTGTCAATGAAAGCACCAAAGTGTTCGTACCAAAAATGAGCACAACACTCTTCGGATGTCTTTGAAGAAATAAAAACGAAGAATAGAAATGTAAAATGTGGATTGTCTAACAAAAACTTTAAAAAACAGATAAGTAAATGCACGGACACAAGGCAATTAAGAGTGGTTCGCCGTGTTGCCTATGTCCACTATGAAGTTTGATGATTTAATAGATATTCTTTGGATGATTACAATCGATTGTAGCGGATTACAACAAGTTACAGTAGTGAAATTCGAGTACAACAGCAGTATTGAAGCGCAAAATTAAATCCAGCAGAGTCTAGGCGTTCGAGAATCAAAAGATCCCTCTTCTGTAGGCACTAGGGCTCTATTTATAGGCATAGGAGGCCGAAATTTCGCTCATATCTCGGAGACTTCTTCTGGCACATGGGTGGGCCCATGAGATCAATCCCATAAAGTTTTGAATCGATCCGTGATCGTTACAAACATAATTGTATCGATCAAGATTTTGTCCAATGGAGTCGAAACTTGCTGTGAACATTCTTTAGCTTGTACGTAAGCTCCTATGAAAATTTCATAGCATTTGGACTTGTGGATTGTGAGATATGATCGATACGAGTTGAAGTTTTTCGGTGGCTGTTTAGTTCGAATCGATAGCTTCAAATCAATTCATTCGAATCGATCGTTGCATGTGATCAGGTGATGACGTGGTTCGCACTCTTCGGTTAAATCCACCTTTTACGCCGAGTTGACCGAGTCGTTCCCAAAGATCTCACCTCGTTCGTACCGAAGACCGTTGCCAATTTGTATTGATGGGAGATGCATAGATTGTATCGATTGTAGGGTCATGTTCGTATCAATCCACGTTGCTCCAAGTTGATGGATGCGAATGGCTAATGACTAGATGGATACGAATAGATAGTGGCTTCGTTAGGCCTTGATGGATACGAACAATGGTCCCATGATGGATACGAACTGGCAAAGACAGACGGATACGAATAAGGCTCTCCTTGAGGAATATGAATAAGGTAGTTGCTTGATGGATACGAAGCAGTGACTATTTGATGGGTTCGAACAAGTCCGATAAGAAGGAAGTCGCCCTTGGATGGATACAAAGTTGACCTCCGTGTTGTAGTTGATGGATGCGAAGTAGGCATTAGCCGAGCGATAAGAACCGATGCTCCGAGAAGGATTCGAACGCGACCGATGCAAACCGAGGCTTAACGATGGATACAAACTAGACCAATTCAAACTGAGGCACAAAGATGGATGCGAAGTTGTTGTCGTTCTGATCGATACGAAGATGGACTCGAACTGAGGTTCAGTGATGGATACGAAAATGGGGTAATCTCCTTCAACTTGCATCGATTATAACTTGAGCATACAAATTCGAATTGACTTGAAATTTGGAACGTTGGCTTTCATGGCTTCACTTGTCATGTCTTGTCAATCGTAGCCTGATCCGGACTCGGACAAAATTCATCGACATCCATGGTGAATCTGTGCATACTCGATATCCGATACGAGTAATCCTTGGTTTTCAGTCAGTTCCTTGATATCCAGCCTTGCCAAAAGGCGGGATAACAAGATCAAAGAAGCATCAAACTGAATTAACGTTTGACAGTAAGATCAAACAACAACCAAGCGACGACTTCAAAATTACAAAGCCCTAATTTTTATTTAAAGAGGAATGAACAAGGAAGAAGAACGCATCCATTGTACAACGCAAATACAAGGCCGAAGAAATAAAAGGACAATGGGGATCAGTGTTTTTTATTTCAATATTTTTGGGCCTACTCTTTTATTTGCTTTGGGCTTTTAGTTTTTAAATTAGGGTTTTATTGTTCTAGTTATTTTTATTTTGTATTTTACTTTTAGAATTTTGTAAATTCTAGTTGTATGACTAGGGGACGAACTACGATGGTGTAATTCGAGAATTCACAACTCAGTGGTTGAATTGTGGCAGAGTTTTGAGCATAGAGTTAGGTTAGTCGATAGCGGGTGTCGTGAGTTTACGTATGTCAGCATCCGACTACTTAATTTCTAGTAGAAACCTTGGGGGCAGCACGTAGGCGGGGTTTTGTCGAAGCTGGGTAAATCTATGTTGTTCTATTTCTGCGTTTTATTTTCTGCTATTATCCGTGCTACTATTATTCGACTATTATCAGTGCTGTAATTATTTTATATATTTCCATATTAAATTTTTATAATTGATAGTATCACCCTATTCACCCCCCTCCCCCCAGGGTGAAATCGATCCTACTGCTAAATGGAACCTTTCGAAAGCATTGGGAAGGCGGCGTCAATGTTAATAAACCGTAAGCCTTCTTTTCAAACTCATTAGTATAAGGCTATAAAGAAAAGCGACCTTCTACCAATTCGAATGGTATCAATGTGGCAGCTAGGTGTCATACGAGTTCAAAATGCGGCAACTCTTTTTAAAGCTTCTTTAAAAACAAGAGCAAGTTGGATTGATCAAAAGCTTATAAAAATGGCTTCAACCCCTTCGAGGGCATGTCTTCGACACTGTCGCTTCCACTTTTCTCCAACACACTATGTATGAATAGTTGATACCACATATATTGGTTTCGAATGGGTGAGAAAGGTCATTAGCAGAAGTATGTTGACGTTGGTTAGCAAATGGAAATGGAAAATTTGTAATTCGAAACAAAAACTGATTTTTGTGCCTTTCAAAGAAATTTCTTTTTACCTAACTTGTCTAATTTTTCAAAATATAATTGGTTGCCAGTTCTTCGTCAAAAATTCTTTTCTAAAAGGCTGTCAAATTCATCAATTAACAAATGAAATCTTTTTAACAAATAACCCCTTCTCGTTAAAAAAACATTTTACTCCTCTAACTTAAATAATTTAATAACCATAATAAAATACTTAGGAAAATCCTCAAAAATCACAATTATTCAATTTTAATATGTTTTCTAACATATATAAATTTCTGACCCAAAAACATTACTTGATTGCCATAAATAATTTAAACCCAAAATTATCTATTTCTTCCATTCAAAATTCATAATAAATTATCCATAGCTTGGAAAGTTATGAAGATTCGAACCCATCTTCAAAATGATGTTCTATATAACATATTCAAACACCATGGCATTCGGAAATCAATTTGCACGATTTTAACCTTAATATTGAATTATATTATCCCATAAAAATCCTTGTTTAAATTATAACATGGCATATACTTGAAGCATATCATCTTTCATCCATCCAAACAGTTTTAAACCTTAAAATCTAATTTTAAACGTCCAAGAAGACATATATGAGATTGTTTAGATCATTATTCACTTTGTTTAGACAAGGAACTTGAGATTTGTTCTTGCTTTAATCTTCCTAGCCTAAATCTTAGTTTATAATTGGATTTTTCTCTTCTTCTGCTTAGGGTTATGGCCGGCATTATTTTCCTTTTGTTTATGTTTTTGTATTTTGTAATGAGAATGAAAAGGCTGTAAGGGTTTTAGGGGTTATGGGGTTTGGCTATTTCCATATTACCCTTGCCATATCCTCTTAAGTATTTAATTTATAAATCATTCATATAAATCCATTTAAGTACAACCCTAATTAGATCTCAGATCTCAATTCCCTTATTACTCTAGTCTCTACATTATTCTATTTAATTTATCTAATTAAGTCTTCTGAATAATGCTATTTAAAGTTAGAGGTGTTACATGCTCCTCTCCTTAAAGAATTTCTTTCTTGAAATTCAGAAAGGACTATATACTAAGCATAGCAATCATCTGTAACATCACCTAACTACCATACTAGCCTGGCTAGGAAACGGTCTATATAAAGTAAATATAGAACATACCCTTAATGCAGATCAGGATAAGTATCTCTAATCATGTCTTCTATCTCCCAAATACAGTCCTTCTTGTTGTCGCTCCATTGAACTTTCACCAACTTGACTGTCTTGTTTCTTAACCTCTTCCGATATCTCGCTACATCCCGAACGGGTTGCCTAACAAAGGTCAGATCTAGTTCTACTATTAAGTCTTCCAATGTAGTCAAAGGAATAGTAGTCTCTGGATTATGCACATACATAAAAAGATGAGACATATGAAACACAATACGGACACCTTCCATATTGAATGATAATTATAATATATGCGAGCTTTTTGACGCGCTTTATATTTGGGAACGATCCAACATATCTCGGTGCTAGTTTCCCTAACTTTCTGAATCATTCCACACTCTTCATCGGTGATACTTTAATGAAAACTCAATCTCCAACTGAGTAATCTATATCCTTATTCCTCTCATCTGTATAACTCTTTTGTCTAGACTGAGCTTCCTTCATCCTACCTTGGATCAACTCAATCTTCTCCGTTACTTCTCTTACCAGATCCGGACCTAAGATTAATCTATCTCCAGTTTCCAAACAACATACTGGTGACTTGCATGGCCTTCCATACAAAGCTTCGAAAGATGTAATTCCTATACAAGTCTGATAATTGTTATTCTAGGAAAAATCAACTAAGTGTATGTGATCTTCCCATGATCCACTAAAATCTAGCATACAAGCTCTTAACAAATCCTCAAGTACCTTGTTGGCTCTCTCTGTCTGTCCATCTGTCTAAGGGTGATAAGCAGTACTCATTACGAGTTTGGTACCTAACACATCCTGTAGACTCTTCTAGAACTTTCTTGTAAACAAAATATCCTTATCACTTATTATACTATTAGTAATTCCA
This sequence comes from Allium cepa, assembly GCA_030765085.1. Lineage (NCBI taxonomy): Eukaryota > Viridiplantae > Streptophyta > Magnoliopsida > Asparagales > Amaryllidaceae > Allium > Allium cepa. The sequence goes on from CM060928.1 coordinate 819,464,473, forward strand.
TGTAGTCTAACTATGTTCTTCATAAACAACTTAGCTAAAACCGGTGCTGTCCTGGTTGACTTAACTGGGATGGAATGGGCACTCTTGGTCAACCTACCTACTACGGCCCATATCCTTTCATTTCCTCGACTCAACCTCGAAAACTAGTCTACAAAATCCATGGATATCGAATCCTATTTCCAAACTGGTATCTTCAATGGTTGAAGCAACCCACTCTGCTTCTGATGTTCAGCCTTCACTTATTGACAGTTCATACGCTACTATACCTACAAGCCAGCATCCTTCTTCATACCTTCCCAGTAGAAACTCCTTTTCATGTCTTGATACATCTTAGTTCTCTAGGATGGATCGTAAATTTTGATTGATGGCATTCACGAAGAACTTTCCTCCCTAGGTTCCCCAACATTCGGAATACATAACCTTCCCTTCTTTCTCAACTATCCCCTATGGTCAAGACTAAGATCTTTTAGATCATTAATCTCTAATCCAACCTCAAGCCTTTTAATCTTCTCGGCTAATAGTGGATCCTCATTCTACTTAGAAGCAATCCTCTAAATCAAAACTAGTCTAACTCTCAAGCAGGATAACATGGCAATGCTCTGACTAGAACTAGCAGTCAATCTTAATTGCACACTACAAGTATTTAAAGCCTCTAGGTCCTTCCATTCTGTTAATATAGCTAAAACCACATTCTGATGTATTCTACTAAGATCATCCGCTACTTTATTTCCTTTTCTAAGTGTATACTCTATACCAAAATCATAAGCTGTTAAAAACTCCAGGCAGCTCTGCTGTCTCATATTCATCTCCTTCTGAGACAATAAGTACCTTAAGGACTTAAGATATATAAACTCAAATCTCTCCCCTAAGAGATAATGTCTCCTTACTTTCAGTGCGAAGACCATTGCTACTAAGTCTAGATCATGAGTAGGATATCTCACTTCATGTGGTCTAAGCTATCATGAAGCGTAGGCAATAACTTTACCTTTCTCCATCAATAAGCCCCTAACCCAGTTCCACACGTATCAGTATACACTACTAACCCTTGATTCCTATCTGGAGCTACTAACATAGTGCATTGGTCAATAGATTCTTTAACATAAGGAATGCTACCTCACATTTGTTTGACCAAATAAACTTCATGTCCTTTCAGGTTAGCTTAGTCAATGGCGCTGCTATCTATGAGAAATCCGTGATGAATCTCTGGTGATAGCTAGCGAGTCCAAGAAAACTTCTAATCTCAATCACCATATCTATGAATACGAATATGAACTTATTAAAATGCTCTTGGGAACATCAAATCCACGAAGAAAACTGGCGCATTCGTTAACCTGAATTGCATTATTAACCACTCATATGAACCATATTTGGTCCGAAACAATGATAATGGAATACTGCTCTCTGCCATTCTTAGCTGGTACAAACCTATCACCAAATCCAATTGGAAAAATACTCTGGATCCACTCAAATGATCAAATAAATCATCGATTCTCGACAAAGGATAACAATTCCTGATCGTTTTCTCGTTCGACTTAAGATAGTCAATACACATCCTTAATGACCCATCCATTTTCTTCAGGAACATGCGGCCGCTACATAGGGCGAACTGCTTGGTCTAATAAATTTATTTCCTTCTAAATCCATTAGTCGCACCTTCAATTCCTTCATCTTGGTAGGTGTCATCCTGCAAGGTGGTCTATTTATAGGTTCTGCTCTTGGCACAAGATCTATTCGAAACTCAATGGGTCGCTTCGGTGGTAGTCTTGTGACTGGATCAACATCTACAAACACTCTTACTACCAAAACCCGATTCAAATCTTCTTCTACTTCCCTTACATTCAGCAAATACTATGCACTTAAGTCTAACTTCTTCACCAAGTATATGATGGTCATGACTAAGTCTTAGCGATATTTTCCTATCTTGACAAAATATCCTAGCATCATATTTATCTAACCAATCCATACCCAAAACGATCCCGAAGCCTACAAAATCAAAAACATACAAATTGCATGCGAACTTATGACCTAAAAATTCAAGTTTTAACTGGTCACATCTCATCCCCAAAGTTGCATACCCTCCTATCGGATTCACAAGCCTTGAGGAAGTAACAAGATATGAAGTTTCTAAACATAATTTATCTACCAAACACAGAGATATAAATAAATGCGATGCGCCAGTATCAAATAGTATCAAAACTGGTATACTATGAAAGAAAAGCATACCTTCTGTCATATTCTTTCCCTTCCCATCAGCAGTTGGTTTAGAAGAAGATAGTTCCAAAGCAAAAAACCTTTCCCTTATCCGCTTTGACTGATTCTGGACACTGATTCTTGTAGTGTCCAATCTGGTTACAGTTGAAGCACTTCACTCCTTTCTTATCTACAAACTTCTTCCCTTTCCCTGTTCGACATTCATGAGAATGACGTCCTTTTTTGTCGCATTTGTAACAAATTAAATCGACATTCCCTGCCTTGGCAGCTCCTCCTTTCTGAGCTCCTTTCTTCTTAAAGAATTTCCTCTTCTTGCCCTAAGAATCCTGGGTTCCAACCTGCTTTTCCTTCCCATAAGTAGAAAACATCTCTTCATTCCTGATTGACATCTCCACTACAACTATACTTGGATCACTGAGATGTGGCATAGTTGCTATAGCAATCTCGGGTCTTAACCCTTGAATAAACTTCTCATTCCCGTTAATGACGGTGTCAATGGTTGCATATACGTATTTAGAGAACGCGTCAAACTTGTAGCTTTCTTTATCATCGACATTTCACTCTGCACAAGTTCATGAACTTTCTCAATAATACTGACTTGACAACTTCAAACAAGAACCTCCTTACGAAACTCTGCCCAACTCAACTCTTCTTCGGGAGCAACCACGGTAACACTATTACACCAACGAAGTGCTACTTCCTGCAACTATCTTGAAGCAAGTCTCCTCTTCTACTCATTATATAATCCCAAGTTAATGAAAATTCTTTCACAGTGCAATAACCAGTTTCTACTTCAATGGCATCCTCCGTTCCCAGAAACGGCTTTCTACCAAGATTAGTGTGATCCTTGCTCAGCTTAGCATAGTTATTGCTAACTGGGGCCATGGGATAGCTACCCCAACATTCATTGCATTTCCTCCAGCTACTCCTACAAATGCTCCAGCATGCATCAGATTGACAAAGAACTGATACATGATCCCTATATCTACTGGCGGGGTTCCAGCACCTACGTTGACATTTATTTTTGGATTTGATCTCCCTATCGACTTGGATTCTTCTTGGTGTTGGATCGAGCATTTCCATTAGTTGTGATGCTTTATCCACCTAGATTTCCTCTTCCATTTCCTGCCTCATCATCTTTCTTCCTTAAAAATCTAGCCTTAGTAAGATATATAAGAATAATCTAAAAGAGAGGGGAATACGTACTTATAAACACACACATAACAAATGCAAGTATGTTACTATAGTGTTAACCAAAACCCCGGTCTCATTCTCTGATTCATTGGATTATATTCTGAAAATGTTTTAGGTTCAAATGTGTTTTAAATTTGCATAAATCTATGCTTTGATACCAAATTGTAACATCCTCCATTTGGAGGCCTAAAACTAGCTGCTACGGATGCTACAGTCATCCATAGTTATTAATTCTCGGTGATCAAATGCAGTATGTTAGATATATTGATATACCAGAAACATTTGAATATGAAAAAAAATTAAAATTAGTTTAAAACAAATTTCACATTTCATTTCAGATTCATTACATAATTCCATATGTAAGCCATGTTCAGAGAAATTACAATTTATTACAAAATACGCCAAGAGCGACATATGGAGATGCCCCCTTGGTTGATTAGAGTCTAAATATAGGGGCTAAACAACTTTTCCATTACATCCAAAACACAGTGAAATCAAACAAAAAGAACTCCTAATAGCTAGCTTGCCTCCTGCACATCTCCTGAAGCTTATTCGTCTAATGAAGAACTTGAAAACCATAGCTCTCAAACTACTCAAAATCGATTGAGCACTGGAGAGTTTAAGGGGAAAACATAAACCTCGAGTTAGAAATAAAGTCTGGTTTGAATAATAACCTATTATCCCGAACCATATAGATATCTATTGAGACAAGGCTGCTTAGCGTAATGGGTTTTCTCCTCACTAATTTCTTAACCCAATTCATAATAACCATATACTATGCATCTGCATCGACAATGATTAAGACATGACTTAATAAAGTATATCATGATGACATGCAAACATGCAACATGCTTTTGATTTCCTATCCCAATTTACCTGACTATCTATCTCAAGTTATAGTTTCTAGGGTCACAATTAACTAATTAGTTTTCATGGGTTGACTAATAACTTGTTCCAAACTTACGAACTATCTGTCCACTTACATATTTTTCTTGAGATCACTAAGTACCTATTGGTATCTACCAATAACCTCATCTAATCATAGTTTTCATAGGTTCACTATGAACCTATTGGATTCTCTAATAACATCTCTCATGTCATAGTTTTTATGGGACCACTATGAGTTTATTAATCTCTTTCTATAACTTATTCTCGACATAGTTTCATGGGATCATTAAGAACCTATTGGCCCCTGCCAATAACAATCTCCATACATAGTTTTCGTGGGCTTACAAAGAACCTATCTAAACCAATAATCCTTTGATTAGGCTTGGGCATTCTATATTCTGGTATGTCTAACCTCCTGAATGCAATTCTACTCACACAGGATTTAAATTCAATATATTTATATTCATTACTGGGTCAGCCTAGCCTGTTATTCTGCCCTCACCCCACGATGCAGTTATAGGTCATAAATGAAGTGAATATAGATACACAAACATTTACGATAAGTGATCAAATAATGTAACAATATAAACATCCATTGTTAAATTTCTTGTAATCATCTTTCTAATGAAATATGGTTAATACACCAACCCACTACCATTATCAAGGAAAACTTCCTTTAAAAACAAAGTTAAATGCCATTTTCAAATTGTTTCATATTACCATTTACTTACTTTAAAAATGAGATTGAGTTCTCAAATTTGAAAACTAAGGCTTTCGATTATGGGTGTAAACGGGTCGGACCGGACGGAGGTGTGTCCTGGTCCTGTCCTATAAGAGATTCGAACGGACACGGACCGAACAAACTTTAACTTCGAACATTGTTCATACGAGCCAGACAACGGTTGAACAATGTCGGACAATAGAGAAACATCGAACATTTTCTAACGGACATTTTTTCATACATTTTTTCTTGTCTTAATTCGTGTCCTAAATGAGAATTGTATGGACACGGACCTAATGTCTTACCGCCTCGGATAGAGTCGGACAACGGACTGTCCTGTCCTATATACAGCCCAACTTTCGATTATATCCTTTGTATCATTACTTAAAACCTTAGATGTTCTCTTCCGAGACCATCCAACATATCTTTTGAAAGCATGGAAACCTTCCTTTCAAAACACTTGAAGTTATACCTTTTGAAACACTTAAAATATACCTTTTGTAGGCATTTAGTTCAAGTGGATTTTATGGAAGCATAGCTTCAGTACCATTAGAAAGTATGCCTATTGAAATCATTGGGTTTAACATTAAATATAACTACTAGGTCAAAGAGAACAAAAGCGAAAGCTTTTCTTGCGAAAGCATTAATCTTATGAAAAAGAATTGGGGAAAAGGACAGCTTCAAAACCATCCTTTCAAAACCATTGCCCTCGAAACCATTTATAAAAGCAGCTAAAAGGAACCTTTCAAAAGCATTTGGAAGGCGGCTTTAGTAAAACGAAAACCTTTCTTTTGAACTCATTGTTATAAGGCTATAAAGAAAAGCGGCCTTTAACCAATTCGAAAGGTATGAATGCAATAGCTAGGTGTCGAATGAGTTCAAAATGCGGCAACTATTTCAAAAGCTTCTTTAAATAGAAGGGCAATTTGGATTGATTCGACATCTTATAAAAATGGCTTCAACTCCTTCAAATGCATGCCTTCAACAAAGTCCCTTCTGCTTTTCTCCAATACACTACGTATTTGTAGCTTGATACCATGTGCATTGGTTTCGAATGGGTGCGAAAGTTCATTAGCGAAAGTATGGTGACAGAGGCTATCAAATGGAAATGGCCAATTTGTAATTCGAAACAAAACTGATTTTTATGTCTTTCAAAGTAATTTCTTTTACGTAACTTGCCTAATTTGTCAAAATATAATTGGTTGCCAGTTCTTTCTCAAAAATTCTTTCCTAAAAGGCTACCAAATTCATCAATTAACAAATAAAATCTTTTGCACAAGTAAGCCCTTGCCCTTAACAAAACATTTAAGTCCTCTAACTTAAATAATGTAATGAGCATAATAAAACACTTAGAAAAAATCCTCAAAAATGACAATTATTCATTTTAAATATGTTTTCTGACATATATAAATTTCTGACCCAAAAACATTACTTAGTTGCCTTATATAATTTAAACCCAAAATTATCTATTTCTTCCATTCAAAATTCATAATAAATTATCCATGGCTTGGAATATTATGAAAATTTAACCCCATCTCCCAAATAATGTTCTACATAACATATTCAAACATCATAGCATTCGAAAATCAATTTGCATGATTTAAACTTTAAAATCGTATTTATTATCCCATAAAAATCCTTGTTTATATTATAACATGGCATATACCCAAAGCATATCATCATTCATCCATGAAAACTAATCTAAACCTTAAAATCGAATGTTAAATGTTCAAGAAGACGTATATGAGATGGTTTAGATCATTATTCACCTTGTTTGGATAAGGGACTTAAGATTTATTCTTGCTTTAATCTTCCTAGCTTGAATCTTAGTTTAATTGGATTTTCTCTTCTTCTCCTTAAGGTTATGGTCGGCTTTTTTTTTCCTTTTATTATGTTTTAGTTTTTGGTAATGAGAATGAAAAGGTTGTGAGGGTTTTAGGGGTTATGGGGTTCGGCAATACCCGTATTACCCATGCCCTATTCTCTTAAGATTTAACTTATAAATCATTCTTATAAATCCATTTTTTTAAGGCATGACCCTAATTAGATCTCAAATATCAATTCCCTTATCACTCTAGTCTCTACATGATTTTGTTTGATTTATCTAATTAAATCTCATGAATAATGCCATTTAAAATTGGGAGTGCTATACAAAATATTTGTAAACCTTGTCCAAATCTTCTTAAATTTTGGGTGAATCCTTAGGGAAGTATTAGAACACCTTCCACCATGTCAAAATTTGAGGGAGTGAAGCCATGTTCTCCCCCTAGGCGATGGCCGTGAGCAATATCAACGAGTGAACGGAGGAAAAACAAGTCAAAAGCAAGATGTGAAAGGAAAAGGTGTTGCAAGGTTGGGTTTGGACTTTTTAACTTGGATCTTGGTTGTTGTTGGCTAAAGGTGAGTTAACACACCACTTTTAATGGAAAATATAGCATATGTATGTGGTGTTTTGACTATGTTTTAGTTATTGAATTGTCATTGACATTGTTAAAAACATCATTTGATTCTTGTTTTGAGAACAAGATGCATATGTGACCCATGTCCATAGACTTGGAATAGGCTTGAATGGACTTGTACGACTTGTGAAAAAAACTTGGAACAAAGTAAATGGTTATAAATGGACTTTGGTTTAGATCGAACTCGGATTTGAGTGAGCACTTATGGCGATAGTCGTTATAGATGCATTTCAAAATTGCCTTGTTTTTAGCTATTTCTAAGAAACTTTGTTGAGAGATCCTTAAGAGTTTCTCACCATATTTATAATGTGTTATATATATATATGTATGTTTTTTGTTGTTAAAACTTGGATATTTAAATGTTAGGTAACATCTAGAAAAGTGGTTAAAACCTCACTTATGCAAAACTGCCTTGTTTAGCCCTGATATTTGGACTTAAAAGATTTGAAATGATATTTAAATTTTCATATTTTGTTTCATTCTTTTTAGATATATTTATTAATTCATATTAGAGCATTTCAAAAGTGGTTTAATATACTTATGAATTTTTAAGAATAGTTGAAATTTTAAAAGAAGTGAATTTTATAATAAAAACTTGTTTTTCCATGTTTTTAAGGAAATTATAAAGTTGTTGTTTTCAAGTAATATTTTGAGTAAGTGTTTTAAAACCTATGTAAGTATTGTAAAGTTTTTTAGAATAATTTTTAAGTACATATAGTTTTTAGAAAATTTGTTGACTATTTTATATCTTATGAAATAAAATATCTTTTAACTTTTTTATTTAAATATCAAATTTTACAAATAAATTACTATACATATATACTATTTTAAAAAGGGCTTTAAAACTATAAAAAAAGGTTTAGAAAGGAGTAAGAATTATTTTAGTGGCTAAATGGTTAATTGTTTAATTACCTATTAGAAAAGTAATTAATTATGCTTAACACTAAAAGCCTATGGAGTAAGGCTTATCTATTTGTGAGAGTTAAGATTGATGCTCCAGTAAGGATGGAGCAATAGAGCTTTAAGCTATCGACTTCTATTTAGACCGAGGAATAGTAAGTCGGAAAAGGTCAAAAACGTATTAATTATGTTGATTACCAACTTGTTTATGGAAATCATTATTACTATACTTAACACTAAAACTGATGAGGTAGACATATCTATTTGTGAGATTCAAGAATAAAGTGTCGAGGAAAATCTCAGATGCAACCAATTTTTAACTTACCTGGCTTCACTCTCGGGAGAGGAATAGTTATGTTGGAATGTCCGAAATTAGTTAAGCATACAAATATTGATTTGTATAAGCAATTTTTTTGACTAGATAATCAATTTTTCGATTATTGATATTGACCTAATATTGACTTAAGAAGTTATCGAAGGGCTTTGTGAGTTCATCCCAATGGGAATCCTCGGGATTGTTACAAAATGGCTCTAGCTTTCGCTTACTTTTGGAAGAACTGGAGTTGAGTTAACTAAAAATTCATTGAATTAGTTTTAAAGATACCAGGATCGGTAAGTATTTTACTTATCGAATACCACTTCAAAAATAATATACGATTTTTATGTTTTGGAAGAGGTTAAGAAGTGAAATGTTATTGAGTTGAACTGTCAATACTAAGGTTATGTCCAACCGAGAGGCCGGTATTAACATTTTAAAAGATCTCGTCATATGGGACTGCTTATCTTAAGGAATATTCTAAAAGTTAAGACAGTGTTAACATTTGTCGGAGGGCTTATATGGGGAACCTATGTGGAGGTTCGAGACCTATTCGAGATGCTCGAATTCATGTAGTGATTCGTGATCTTCTTAAGACGATGGAATCAATTTTGGGATTCATGTTCACTTCGACTGATGAAGGCCTTGGTGTTTAGCTGACCTTAAGGGTATATCAACTTCATATCTAGAAATGCTTATCGATGGTTGGTAGCGAGATTTGATATGACTCGGACTACACACCAAAGGTGGTCCGTTATGTTTACCTTAGAGAATATCCTTTCTAGTAATATACAATGCTCGAAAGGTAGTTTTTGATCCTTTTCTTGGAGTTTAGATGAGTCAGATCGAGGAGATCAATGTTGAAAAATCTATATGCGAACATGCCTTAGCGGTATTCATTGTATACCTATTATAGTTATGGCGTTTATACAGCAGCTATTTGATATGATTTATATGCTACACTCTGGACACTATTTATCATATTACTATATAAATGAATAGTTGGTTTCATTTGAGGGGAAAACCATCAAGGTAATCCCTATAGTCCCAAAAAGGCGTTACTATATGTCACTTTTATTTCTTAAATTTCTCATGCCAGTTTACCAGACTGATCCGGGTGTTATTTTCTTTTCGTGCTCGAGTCAGCCTCGTGCATGTTTTCAGATTTAGCTACGAACGCTTTGGAGCTTATGGAGAAGGGCTAGATGATTAGTTCCCACGGTATTCTTATTTTTGCTGCATTTTTGTATTGTATATCAGTATTATGAGGATAGGCAAATAATAGTGTTATCCCATCTTTTGGCAAGGCTGTGACACCAAGAACTTAACTGGAAACCGAGGATGACCCATCCCAAAGATCAGTTATATGCAGGCTCACTATGCATATCGATGAATTTTCTCCAAGTCGGGATCAAGCTACAAATAACATGACACGACATGCAAAGATATGAAAGCCAACGTTCCAAATTTCATGTCAATCCGAATTTGTATGCTCAAGATATGATTGATGCAAGCCAAAGAAATCAATTCGTTCGTATCCATCATTTCGCTCTCTTCGCATTGATTCCATTCGCATCCATTTAGAACTGCACTCTTCGTATCCATCAACTAAAAGGCCTTCTTCGCATCCATCATGCTTTAACAGTTCGTATCCTTCGACTATATTGGCTCGTATCCATCAAATGGTCGTCACTTCATATCCATCTGGTGACTACTGGTCAGCCTCCATGAAAAAGCACCACACTTCGTATCGATCACATTTACCCCATTTCGCATCCATCCCCTGAAGACATATCGCATCGATACGAGGAAGCTTTAGGTGAACGATACGAGTGGAACGATATGAAATGACATCCATCTATCGATACGAACAGAGCAATAACGACCAATACAAACAAGGCAGTGGTGATCGATACGAACAAGATACACTCCTATGAAAGATTCAGTTCATGTGGCATAAAAAGTGGATCGATTCGAGGAGTTAGTACCACGGTAACTTGTGAGTATGTGCCCAAAAAGCAATACGAACAAATCGATACTAAACGAATCGATCGAATTCAATAACCTTCAGAAAACCCAAACTTGCATCGATCATAACTCATAATCTACAAGTCCAAGTGCTACAAAATTTTCATAGGAGCTTGCGTACATCCTCAACAACGTTCACAATCGATCTCGACTTAATTGAACGAAGTATTGATCAATATGAAATTTTTTCGTATCGATCATAGATCGAGTGCAAACTGCATGGTATCAATCGCGTGGGTCTACCCACGAGCAAGAAGAGGTCTCCCAAGATCCGAGCGAGCTATTTGCAGCCTACGCCTATAAATAGCAGCCCAAGACCTACAGAAAAGGGACCTTTTGGCTCTCCTATGTCCAGACTCTGTCGAAACCCTTGTTGTGCTCAAATATCACTGTTGTACTCGAAATTCACTGTTGTAGATCATTGTAACCAGCAAGCAAAAGTTAATAAAGATCAACTATTTCATAGTGGACACAGGGAACATGCCAAACCACTCTAAACCATTGTGTTTCTCTATGTTTTTTCTGATTATAATTTGGAGTGTTTGTTAGATAATCCACTTTTGCATTTATTTTCTTCATTTCTATCTCTTCAAACACTTCCAAAGAGTGTTGTGCCTAATTTTGGTATAAACACTTTGGTGCTTTCACTGAGAAAACATAATTTTTCTCCTGCTCGTTGGATCTACTATCGATATCGAATTGCACAAATCTGAGATGAAGATCCAGATTTCAAAGTTAAAGGTTCTTCTATCCTATTCATATTTGCATCAAGTTTGGGAAAGAGCTTCGTTATCCATCATGGTTAACACAAGGACTACTTCAGCTGTCGCAGATCCGGAAGGACGGGACAGACAGAATCCCATACAGCTACCTCCTGCCGATCGAAACGCTACCGGACCATCAGATCTGCATTGCCCTATCACCAGGGAAGAATTTCAAATGCTAATGAAAGCGCTAACTCAGAGCCTCCAACAGCTCACTCAACAACTCCGTGCTAATGTGGATTGACCAACCAATTGAACCATCAACGACGAAGGAGATCCAGGAGGGAACAGGCTTCCTATTCATCTACTGAGAGTTCAGCCTCTTCAAATTTCCATCAAAGATCCACACGTCCACGGCTGGATGGGAGTTACACTCAAGCTACTGGATATCAACATACACTAAATATTGGGCAACCGAGAGTTAGACCGTCAACCAGCTATCAGACTGGGCCGTCCTCCCGGAGTACTGTTCCTCATCATGTTAAAGACAACTGCACTACCACCGCTGCTACTAAATTGGGAGTTGGTGTCCGAAATCGAACAGATCCTAACCGTCCCTAACATACTCCAAAACCTTATGTTCTAGAGGACATAGAACCAAGGAGGCGAGATACGGACCATCGATCGCGACCAGCCTAACCTCGCATTGTGGAACCCGACCACACCTTGGCTCAATGAGCCCAGAACGCCCAAATGCCGAACATCCCGATGATGGTCCGTTAAATGATCAGAGAGTGTCAAGGTCTCATCAATAACGAATGGTGAATCTTCCGAAGTCATACCCCTTTTATTGATGTGATGCTCTATGCTGAACCACCTCGGCGCTTCAGGATGCCAACTCTACCCGTTTATGAAGGAAGCTCTAATCCTAATCAACACATCCTGAAGTATGAATGGTTAATGAATGCTGCATGAGATGATCATGCAGTTAAATTCCAAAGTTTCCCAATCTCTCTAGGGGGCATAGCTACTATGTGATTTACCCGTCTTCCACCTCGATTTATCTCGTGTTTCGATCAGTTGGCGACAAAGTTTATTGGGTAGTTCCGGATGCACGTAACGAGGCCAAAGGATGTTAACACTATCTAGTGTCACTTAAGCTCCTGGAGGGACACTCAAACATTATTTGGAGAGATTTCATGCTGCATGCATTGAGATTAGCAATCCCAATGATAACTCTATTCTGATGGCACTAACCAAGGGTAATGATCCCGATCTGAATTCGGCAACTGGTTGGCCAAAAAACCTCTTGCGTCATTGGACCGTTTCTATTCCAAGGCTGCCCAATTCTGGAGAAGGAAGGATGCGAAACAGTCTAGGAAACAGGATGACGTAGGGTTTAGTATGGAGGGGATTCAGAGCAATGTTGTTGTTAAACAAACTAGAGAGAGTTCCGAAAAAGTGTAATTGAACATTCAGAATAAACAAACTCAGTAAAAAGGCAATGGAAATCAAAATAGGAAGCAGGATCTGAATCGTGGTCTACAACGTAGGGCTCCTATATTTGATAAGTACACTCCTTTGAATACGCCGTTGGAAAATGTGTATCTAAAAACCGGCAATACTATTCAGTATAAGAAGCTTGCTCTGAAACAGTCATCGGAGAAGCAGATTCGTACGGGGAAGTTTCTTAGATTCTACAACAGCTATGGCCATAAAATGAATGAGTGCCGCCACTTGCAGGATCTTATTGAAAAGTTGATATGTGAGAGAAAATTAGAGCAGTTTGTGCAGGCGCCACAATTTGGAGATACGGGCCCATCAAATCAGACCGTGTGCCAAATCAGGTGAGACTAGAGGAACCCGCTCGTACTGGCGGGAGGTTAGTGATAAATAATGTTAATGGTGGTCCTCATCGAGAAGATCGAAGCAGGAAGGAAATGGAGTCGTATACCAGTTCTGTTAAGCATGTGAGCTTCGAGTGTTATAGTAGTTTGGAAGAAGGGCCCCCGACCAAGCAACAGAAGATGATGACTGGCGACATCGTCTTTCGAGACAGAGATGCCGATAAGGTCAATGCCCCAACCATCGATCCACTTGTCATATCAGCTCAAGTAGGTCATGCTTGGATGAAGAGGATCTTGGTAGACAGTGGATGTTCTGTGAATATATTGTTCAAGCGAGCCTACGACCAGACGAAAATGTAAACTAAAGATTTGAAGCCTTGTGAGTCTCGTATTCATGGCTTCAACGAGAGTGAAACCATACCCACTGGAGTGGTGGAATGGCCAGTGGAGTTAGGAATCGGAGAACGCTGGAGAGTCCGGATATTACAATTTATTGTGCTGGATATAGACTCGCCGTACAATGCTTTCTTGGGCCGACCAGTCCTAGTTGAGTTCAGGGCTGTCATTGCACCATGGTGTTTGACTCTAAAGTTCCCCACTGATCATGGAGTTGGAGTCTTTCAAGGAGATCAGGCTGCTGGATGAGCCTGTTATTTGTTGAGCTGCGCAAGGCACGGCGAAAGGAGAAAGGAAAGGGCGTAGAGGAATATCTCAGCGTCCGTTTTGTTGAGAATTGACAACTAACGCCTGGGACTAGGCTCGGGCATCCAAACCAATTCCAAAGAGATCTTGACCCAAGAGATACCGAAAGTGAAGATGAAGGTAAAAAAGTCAAGCTTCTCCGGTCGATGTCCCAATCGACGATAACGACGATTCTAAAATGACACAGATTGGATATCAGTTAAGCCAACAGATGCAAAAGGAATTGATTGAATTTCTCCGGGCAAACCTTGACGTGTTTGCCTGGACACATTCTGACATGTGTGGAATCCCCTCGGACATCGCAAGCCACACATTAAACATTGACCCACGGTACACCTTCAGTCAAAAAAAAGGCATCATATGGATCCAGAGAGATCTGCCGCCCTTAAGAAAGAAGTAGATAAGCTTAAATCGAATGGATTTGTTCGAGATGTATAATACCCGAAGTGGTTATCCAACCCTGTACTTTTTCGAAAGCCAAATGAGAAATGGAGAATGTGTGTTTACTAATCAGACTTGAATAAAGCTTTCCCCAAAGATAGTTTTCCACTTCCTCAAATCGATCAGCTCATAGATTCGACGGCTGGACATGAACTCTTATCCTTCATGGATGCATACTCAGGCTACGACCAGATACCTGAGCAATTGCCCGACCAAGAACATACCAGCATCGTGACCAATCTGGGAATTTATTGCTACAAGGTTATGCCTTTCGGACTCAAGAACGCCAGTGCAACTTACCAACGATTGGTTTACCGGATGTTCGGCAACCAGATCGGAAAAACCATAGAAGTGTATGTAGACGATATGCTGGTAAAGTTGCGATTCACCACTGATCATATTAAAGACCTGGAATCAATGTTTAATATCCTCCAAGAATATAGAATGAAGCTTAACCCACTGAAATGCAACTTTGGGGTTGCATCCGAAAAATTCCTTGGGTTTATCATCAACGCTCGAGGAATCGAAGCCAATCCGGAAAAGATCTGGACGATTAGAAATCTTGAGACTCCAAGAACTATAAAGCAAGTCCAAAGCCTCAATGGGAAAGTAGCAGCACTGAGCAGGTTCATTCCAAAATCCACTGAAAAATGCATTCCCTTCTTCAATTTGATCCGAAAAGGGAAATGAAACTTTGACTAGACTATAAAATGTGAGGGCGCATTCCGAGCACTAATTCAAAACCTCTCCACATCACCTATTTTGTCAAAGCCTATCGATCACGAGAAATTGTACATTTACTTGGCGGTATCAGAAAACGCAATCAGTGCTGCCCTAATTTGGAAGGAAGATCGAATACAAAAACTGGTCTACTATATTAGAAAACAACTAACCGGAGCTGAGAGAAATTATCCGAAGCTAGAGAAGTTGGCTTATTGTCTTGTTATTGCCTCAAGGAAGTTCCATCCGTATTTCTAGGCTCATCCCATTACCATTTACACCAAAAAGCCGTTACAACAGGTCCTTATGCGGCCTGAGACGTCTAGTAGGTTACTCAAGTGGAATATCGAGCTAAGCCAGTTTGATATTACTTACACTCCAAGGCGAGCCATTCAAGAACAAGTCCTAGTAAATTTCATAGCTGAATTTACCATCCCAGAGGACCTGCCCAATACTAGTGAATCTCCCAAATATATTTGGAAGCTGCATACTGATGATGCATCAAATGACTGTTGCTCAGGTGACGCAGACGTACTTGAAACGCCTGAAGGTCGATCGATGTGCTATGCTCTAAAGTTCAACATTCGTGCGACCAACAATGAAGCTGAATATGAAGCTTTGCTTGCCGGATTGAGACTCAGTCGAGATTTAAAAAACATTGCTGTGGAGATTTATTGTGATTCGCAATTGGTCGTGTGTCAAGTTCAGGGGGAGTACTAAGCCAAAGATCGAAGACTGGCTGCTAACCTAGTACGGATTCAATAGATACTAAATCAGCTCGATTATTATGCCATCTACTTCATACCTCGAGAGCTCAATAAGAAAGCCGATTCATTAGCAAAGTTGAAGCGCAACAAATGGGACTCATTCCTATGGAAACGTTATCTTCCCCAAGCATTAATCAAATGGAGACGGATTGGGCATTAAGGTTGTTCCCGATAAGGAGTCATGGATGACTCCGTTCAGAAATTATCTCAAGCATGGGATCATGCCTGAGCACAGGAGCGAAAAGAGACAAATTCTTCAAAAAGCTTCATGGTTCACTATTCAGAATGGAGTCATGTATTAAAGAGGATATACTCTGTTCCTCTACTCCGGTGTATCGCTCACGATGAAATCAAACGAGTGTTGCATGAAGTGCACGAAGGAGAATGTGGCGATCATAGTGGGGGACAAGCTCTTACCAAGAAAGTGCTCCGATATGGATACTATTGGCCGACTATAAATCGTGATGCATCAGATTATACCAAAAAATGTGACAGGTGCCAGAAGCATTCACGGATTCCTTAGGTTCCACCTAACAAGATAACACAGATGGTCATTCCATGGCCGTTCGTGGTATGGGGCTCGATATTATTGGCTCTCTGCCTCTAGCCAAAGGTGGGGCGAACTACGCCATCGTCGTAGTTGATTACTTTACCAAGTGGGTGGAAGATGAGCCCCTTGCTATAATCACATTAAAGAAGGTAAACAACTTTGTAGTCCGCAACATTATCTTCCGATTTGGTCTTCCACACACCATAATCACTGATAACGGAACCCAATTCGAAAGTGTTGAATTTAGAAATTTCTGTCAACGATTTCGCATTTGAAAGAAATTCTCCGCAATTGCACACTCTTAAGCGAATGGACAGGTTGAAGCTGTGAATAAAGTTAAAAAGTATATTCTAAAGAAACCACTGGAAAAGGTCGAGGGCAAGTGGGTCGATGAACTTCTTATGGCTCTATGGGCTTACGTAACAACCCACAAGTCCATAACCAACCACACTCCATTCTCTCTTTCTTACAGTTCAGAAGCTGTCATTCCAATCGAGATGGAAGTACCACTTATCGTGTGACATACTATGATCCAAAGATAAATGATATATTACATGTCGAATCCCTAGATTTATTGGATGAGAAGTGAGAAGAGGCTGATTTGAGGGCAGCCGCATACCAAAATCGAGTTTCCCGATTTCCCAATGCCAAGGTCCAACCCCGAACCTTCGAACTCGGTGACCTCGTCCTCAAAAGAATCTACCTGGTCCCTTCGCACATGAAACCTACATGGAAGGGCTGTATGTAATCGAACAAAAGCTCAAAGATGGCATATTTAAATTATCGACCATTAACGATCTTACTCTGCCAAGAGCCTTGAACAGCAAGAGTCTCCATCGCTACTACACATGACAGGCTTTGTTTATCCAGTCTACTTTTCATATGCAATTTGTTTCTTCATTTATAAATTTGAATTTGTAATAAGGCAACTGACTTTGCCATATTTTCTTATTTCAGCAATAAAATGCCATCTCTTCGAGCCAGAGCTGTGATTTTTTGAAATGCGTCATACAACTATCACTATGCATGGAGAGCTAAATTCCACCCGACGGTGGGGTTTATTCAAATAGGGATTAAATGTGATACAACCGGTTACTTGCTAAGTGAAACCCAAGCTCGAGGGCAAGTCATCACACGGAAGTCAAAAAATGATTGATACACGAAAATCCTTTAACTAACTCAAGACTCCCAGAGTGCGAGTTGGAGTGTAAACTTAAAAGTACGGCCTCGAAAAGGGTGGATTAGCCCACCTAATGACTTCGCCTGTATCTTGATCAATTTTTAGGAGGATGGATCCGTTCATCTAACGACTTTGCTTGTTAATTCATGGTGGATGTGTACCGACCGTCCACGATCCTGATAGATTCGTCATTCCTAGAGTGTGAACGGAATCCTAAAGCCTAAACAGATGTGACTAGCTGTCTATCGGCCAACTCCAAGTTCTCAGAGTGCGAATGTGATGTCCCGGAAATTTGGGCAATATTTATTTAATAATTTCCATTAATAATTATTTAAAAATGTGTAATATA
This sequence comes from Allium cepa, assembly GCA_030765085.1. Taxonomy (NCBI): domain Eukaryota; kingdom Viridiplantae; phylum Streptophyta; class Magnoliopsida; order Asparagales; family Amaryllidaceae; genus Allium; species Allium cepa. Next base: position 819,482,450 of record CM060928.1, read on the forward strand.
GATTTAATAATCTAATTATCTTTTCAAAAACTAATAATTGTTTAATTTTTCAAATGCTATATTTTCAAAATTTATAATAATGATAATAATTTAATTTGGAATTTTATTCTTTTCAAAATTAATAATATATTTAATTAATAAAATTTATCTTTCTAAGCTAATTAAAAAGATATTCTATTTATAATGTATATATGAGTGCATGCACTGTTAATAGGGAGTTTGATTTTAATTTAAATTTAATAAAAAATTGTTTTCAAATTTATAATATATATATATATGTATTTATGTATATATATTGTAAATTGAAAGATTGTGAAAATAGAATCTTTTCAAAAGCTTATTTAAAAATCTATCTTATTTTCAAAAGTAATTAAAGTAAATATTTATTGTTATTTAAAAATATAATAGCTTGAGATAATATATTATAATAAAGTTTAATTTGTTTTCTTTAAAAAATTGTTTTTGAAATAGATTTAGTTCATATATATTAAAGAACAATATTTTAGTTTGAAACTTTGAAATAAGGTTTAATTCAATATTCTTTTCTTTTTAAATTTTCTTTCTTTAAAATATAGCTTTGAAAATATATTTTAAAAGTATACAAATAAACATTAAAGGTATGTAATTATATAAAGGTAATTTATATATGTAAACATTTAAAAGATAAATTGAAATAAACATAAGATCATGTTAATATAAATAAGAAATCAATTCAAAACATTTATAAAAATAAGCAATAATTATAATATGGGAATAAACATGTGTAAGGCTATTAAGAACATGCAAATGCACTTGTAAAACATTCTACAACTTAAAGCAACAAGTGGCATTGATTTGTTTATTTTTGAAACATTTCAAAATAAATGTAATAAGAGAAAAATTGGCAAAATCATTTTGTGTTCAAACTTTTTCCTTCATCTCTTCTAAAAATAAAACTGAAAATCAGATTTTATAAGAAAATTCAAAACCAGATTTTAAAAAGAAAGTTTCAAAGCCAAAATCAAACATTTGTTCAAAATCTGCAAAACAAATTCAATTGCAAACTGAAAATTTACAATTACAAAGATTTCTATGGATCTATAGCAAACTCAACAAATCTAAAGTTCAAAAATTTGTAAAGCAAGCCTGTAATCAAAGTTTTCTACAACAAGCAAGTTCAACTTCAATAATAAAATCAGCATGCAAACACAGATTCAAAGTACTAATCAAAAACAATAATCAATACTGCAAATCCTGTCCTCTGCTCTGCATGTTTGGTGAGTAAACTTTTAAAAAAAACAGTTTTTATAATATGATCTTATGCTGATTCATATAGAAATTGTTGAAATAGTTTATATGCATGAATGTACATGTATATATATATGGATATGAATGATTGGCTTGTGCATGTCTGTGTAAAGAATAGGTCATGTTCTGTTGTTTTACAGGCTTCTCCTCCACTTGTAAATTTGTATCTTCTTCTTCAATCAATTTTAGGCTAAGGTATATAAATGAATAATGACTATTTCAATGTGTTATAAACTTTAAAATATAGTAACTATTATTTACAATTAGTAATTGTCTTAGATTTGGAAATTTCAGAGAAAATTTGTGTAAGTCAAAAAAAAATAGTGAGTTCGAATTCATGTTTGAATTCCATAAATCGATGCGTAATAGGAAATAAGGATTTTTGATCGTTATTTCAAGATTTCTAGGTGTGGGATTATCGAGTTATCTCGAATTGGACGGAATTGACACTTTCATCGATTTTCGATGACATGAGGCGAGGAGTGCGTTGAGTTTTATGCTTGGACGTTGCGGGTAGTCAGGTGGTTGTGGGAAAAATGGCTCGAGATTTTTCAGATCATCGTGTTTTCTGGTGAAGCCTATCTAGGATTTGGAGTCTAGATTGGGAAGACATGGAAATTGTAGTTCGTTCATCGCCGTAAGGTGACCAGACTATATCGCTTATGGGGGAAACGTGGCTGGAGTCGAGGGTCGCTCTGGTAACGTAGACAGGTTTCATCGATGGAGGGATCGTCGGCGAATTGGGAATTTCCGATGATGGTGGAAATCTAGGTTTCGACCAGATTGTGCGATTTCATTTTTAGACGTGATCTTCGTGTCTGGGTGTTTGCGTGGTGTTGCTGAGGTCAGAGATGACTGGTCGGAGGTCAGAAGTTGGTCGGCATTGGGGTTTCTTGCCATGCATGTGCACGGTGGCATCGCGCGCATCTGAGTTTGAGTTTGGGGAAGACAGTTTTGGGCTCAGGTTTGATTTCGAGTTGGGGTCGATGGTGACTCGAAGGAGATGGCTTGGTGTTTGTATTTGTTCGAGATTACCTGATAGGCTCGAGTCCCCTTTTCCTCTTGTTAATCTTCTGACCAGATTACAAATTAGTAAAGCTAAGCGATTTTACTTAAATAATTTTATTTCTGGGATTTAAACAAAGAATAAACATATTTTAAAGGTATGTAAATTGAATATGTTCAAAGCATAAGAAAGGTATAAGTATAAAAGCAAACCAAATTTTAAAGCAAAGTTTAAACAGTTTTAAATGTATAAAATGTTTTAAGTTAGAAAATGATGTTTTAAATAAATTTAAATTTTAAAAGTATGGGTTTTAAAAATTTTTAAATTTTGTTTTAAAAATGGTTTTGATTTATAAAAATATTACAATTTAAACAAAACTTTGTAATTAATCCATAAGTGTTTCCAAATCAAAAATAATTGTTGAAATTGGAATGTGATTAAGGTAAAAAGGTATTTAACTTAATAAGTTAAAAGATGATGATTTTAAATAAATCAAATTCAGACTTTAAGTTTAATTTAATTTAAAATGGATGGCAAGAGTTTAATGTAGTAAATGTTTTATCTTAATTTAAATCAAGTTTTATTTACAAGTAATTATTAAATGCTTTATCTTAATTTAAAACAAGTTTTATTTACAAAAGTAATTGAAGTATAATTACTTAATTTACTAAAATGATTAATTTGGGTAATTAAATTTAGATAAATTAATTTATGGAATTAATTAAGTGTAATTAATTACTTAATTAGGGATTGATTAATCAAGATTAATCAATTAAGAAATAATTAAGTAATAAGTAATTAAGAGGTTAATTACTTAAAGTTAACAAGTAATTAAAAGGTAATTACTTAATAAAGTAATTAAAAGTAATTAATTACTCTGTGTAATTAATTAAGTTAATATGGTTAATTTTAGTTAATTAATTAAAGGCAATCATTTGATGTTGGATTAAGTACAATTACTTAATGTAATTAATGAAGTGTAATTACTTAGTGTAGTAATTAATGAATAATTACTGGATGTACTTAAAATGAAATTACTTAATGGATAGAAATTAAAGGATAATTACTTAAGGGAAGTGATTAAGTGATAATTACTCAGTGCAACTAAAGGATTGGTTAATATAATTAATCAAGGAGTGGATCTAAATTATATAAGTAATTAAGGGAAGTTAATTACTGATTGTGATTAATCAGGTTTAATTAATAAATATAATTAAAGGTAATTAAAATAATAATTAATTAATGAAAGTAATTAGAGGATCATTAATTAATGTAATTAATGATAATAATTAAAGGTTTAATTGATTAATAAAGGTGATTAATTATAGGATAATCAATAAATGAAGTGATTAAGATATAATTAATTAATGTAATTAATTATAATTAATTAATTAATGGAAGTAATTAAGGTTAATTACTAAGTGATTAAAGAATAACTAATTTGTGTAACTAATTTAAAGGTTAATTACTTAACGTGATTAAGTAATAATTAATCAAGGGTGATTAATTTAAGAGAATATCTAAAGGATAATTAATCTGTTAATTAAAGATTAATTAATTGGTTTATAAAGTAATTAAAGGTTGATTAATTAATTAAAAGGTTTGTAATTAATTAATTAATGATTGTTTAAGCAGGATTTTGTGATTAATTCTCAAGTAATTAATTTAATTTAAGTTGATTAAATTAATTATAAATTGGATTAATGATTCCTGTTTGTGGATGATTGATTGAGTAGAATGGCTGAATTGGATGATGCTTATAGTTTGAATAATCGGTAATATGCTATGATGTGATATTGATTATAGCTGTGATAAATGTGTGATATTTATCTGGGATTAATGCTGTGTGAATTTAATGTTTTAAATTGAATTAAATTGTTCAAACTAAAATCACTTGGACATTAAGATGGCATTTTGGATTCGATGAGACCGAGATCGGGTTTCCAAATTTGGAACTCTGAAAACCACATCGATCCAAATTAAATGTTAGGTCGTGAATCTTAAGTGAAGAGTGAAGACTCAAGGAGTAAGGACTATTCGTCGTTAAAACTCTGAGGGTGATTCCAATACGAGTTTAATGGGGATAGTACTTTCAGGTTGGAGATGAAGATTCAGAGCAAGGGCTATTGTCGTCAACTCTGAGGGTGATTCCAAAATGAGTGTAGCGAGATAGTGCCTTCGGTTTCATTCGAACCCGGAACGAACTTGTATGGATTGAATGCTTTCAGAACATCGCCAGGTAGACGATGAGCATTCTAAGATAGATGTGTTCAATAGAGGTAATTGTAGCCTCAAACCTCATCAACCGGGAATGGCTAAAACAAGGGAGGTGCAGCAAGGATAAGTAGGTAGCACCCAAGTAGGACAAGATTTACCCCGTCTAGAGGTCCCTTTTTATTCGGCCGTGTGGGCAGTTGGCGACGGCCATCTGCGAGGTTGTCTTGTTCGAGACTGTCTAGTAAGGAATGGTTCCGGCTTTGTGTTGCAGGGGATTGGGAGTAATCCTCGGTACGGTGATCTAGGCCCCGTACTGTGATGGACGGTACCCCAATAGCCCTGCCATTGTACTGTGACGGACGGTGATCTAGGCCCCGTACTGTGATGGACGGTACCTCAATAGCGCCGTACGTTTTGATTGTGTCCAACTATGTTGGAACGTGAGTTGTAAGCAATCCAGCTATTTCTGTATTTTACTTGAAAACCTTAGACCCTATTATAATATCACTGGATTTCCTATCAAATGTTTTGGTTAGCGTAAGGTAAAAACCTACCCATGTTAATTTGTGGGAAGTCTTACGTGATACCTTTTGTTTTCAAAGGTTTTTCAAAGTTAAGCAACTTTAATCGTTTACTCACACCAGACCCATGTCTGACCCAAGTGTTTATTTTCTGTTTTATTAAACTCTTGGGTACTCATATTATGTATGAGTAGTCAAGGGATTCAGGTTAGCTTTAACGATTTCTGGAGGAGAAATGGAGCAGGAGGCTTCAGCGTGTAGATATATAGTGGTTCCGCAGTGTAGTGTTGTATCTGTATTCCTGTGATATACTTGAGTTGTAATAACTAGATAGATGTTTATAACTGTCTAGTTTGAGTTGTATTAGCTGTATAACTCTAATGTATATGGTACTATGTAATATCTTATGTGATATAATATAATTTGTTCATTCCACTGTGAGATTATGATGTTGTTTGTTTCTTTCTTTTCTATCTTTTCTCTTTTCTATCCCTTTTTTCTTCTTAATGATGTGTCTTTCTATGGAATGAAAGGCGGGTCGTTACATTGTGGTATCAGAGTGCTAGGTTGAGTGAATACCTAGGCTATGGAGAGATTCTTCCTTGAGAGAGTGTACTTGTATTTATACACACACACACACCCCCTACCTATTTGTTGGGTTAACAGTTTGGGTTTTCCAATATTATTCTAGAGGTAGGAGAGGTAATGGTGTGTGTAACACGACTACCCATGGTAGAAGACTGAGTAATTGAGGTTGGAAGTGTATCTGCCAGGGCGGTATTAGGCATCTTGGGTAAGTTTTGCAGTATAGTGTATGGATTTCATCAATCTCTGAAAGAAACCTTTTCAAGTTTCGGAGTCGATCTTTGGAACGTAAGTTTGGTCACGCTCGTGCAAGCGGATTTTCTAGAATTTGGATCAATCGGAGTGTTGTAGCAGTGATGGTTTCTTAGCAACCTTAGGAAGGAGTTTTATCTATATTGGAGTTTGAGAATCGGTTCAGCAAGGTGTTTGTGCTTGGTTTGAAGCCCGAGTTTCCTGAGAGATATCTGTCCATCTTGAAGATTCTTTTGTGGAGTTGGCTGATATAGCTTTGAGTTTCGACGAGCTTTTGGATAAGGAATTCTTTGGCAGCAGTGGCAACTTGGAGGTGTTGAGTGTGCTGTCGGGAAGGTTTCTTGGCTTAGCAGTATCCTAGGTTGAGTCCGGAAGTAGTAGAGTGGCATGTTCCTTCGATAGTTCAGAAGTCTTTGTGATTCATTTGTCAGTAGGCCGGGCCGATGGTGAAGGCTTGTCCACTTCTTCTGGAAGCTCAGCTGGGTTTGATGTTATGGTTTAAGTGGGCCATCGGTTTCTTCTTTTGGTTAGGAAGGCTTAAGATGTTCAGATTTGTGAAGAAAGAACAGTTTCTTTAGAATCTGAACCGGGTAGAATCGCAAAAGTGACTTGCGATGGTTCGGAAATTCTCTTAGTAATCTTTGCTTTGGATTGAGGCATCTCTGGAGGATGTGGGAGCTATCGAAGTGGTTTGAGATGTTCCGGATAACTTCGAGGAAGTCAAGATTTGCATCTGCATCGGAAGATTGAGTTCTGTATCGACTTGCTTTTCGGGGTTCTACCAGTTGTTCAGCCTAGTAAGAGGGAGGTTTTTGTGAAGCAGTTCGGATTGATCGGATCTTGTTTTTTGACTGGATTTTTGCTGTGGCGTTTTTGACCGAATCGGATAGTTCACTAGAATTTTATGGAATTTGATGAACAATGTTTCCGGGATGAATTGATCAAGTCTGTGCTTGTGTTCATCAACAGCATTCTCATCTTCCTTAGATCAGAGTTGTGTAGCGGAAGCAAGGTGGTAGTGTTGGGGATGCGGATTAAGGATCTTAAGGCAGAAATAACACTAGAGGGGGGGTGAATAGTGTTTTAAAGAATATATGAACTATATGACTAAATTAAAACTTTCAACACAAATCTAAATAGAATTCTAACACAGAATGATCACTAAACATATAACAAATGCAAATAGTAAAGTAAAGCAAGTAAAAGGAAAGAACACACCGGATTTTATACTGGTTCAGAATCCTCCTACATCCAGTCCTGCACCAAGGCAATATCCTTGTACAGATTTTTATAAGCCAATATCCAAATTACAACCCTTAATTTCTAAGGCCTTGAGGAACCCTCCTATCTCCGAGTCTAGGGTAAACTCTCTTGATTTACGGGACACAAGATCACCCTAATACTTCTTAATAACAATCCTTTTGAATGGATATACTCTATGGACTTTTTGAATACAAATTAATCCTATAACTCTGAATAACACTTTGATCTTTAGTAGAATGATGGAGAATCAAATAGAGAGAGTATCTAAATGATTTTCTATTGAGAATTTGGCAGAATGATGGCACGATCTTGAAAATATGAAGTTTTATGGATATGGAATGGTGGAGAAGAAAGAGTGAAGAAAATAAGAAAGTAGTTATTAAAAAAATTCGTTTTGGAAGCCTTTATATAGATGCACAACAGTCATAACCATTGGCGAAAGGGTTTTGAACGAATGGACACTTCTTTTGAAAATTAAATGTTGAATCCAACTGTCACCATGTCGACATGGGGTATCCCCTTATATCGACATCCCTCAGTTCAAAATTGTAGAGATGTTGTTTTGTAAAAGCATTTGAATTTAAAACAAGTTGAAACTTCTCTGAAGCAAAATAAAGTGTTTAAACAATATTTTGAGATAGAGAATGAATATAAAACATTATTTTAAATATATATATATATATATATATATAATTGATATAGACCGTCAATTATATAAGTAATATTTAAAATCAGAATAAGTTTTGATGTTTTAAAAATAGAAGTTTTTAAAATCAGAATGGAGGAATATTTCAAGGCTAAAACAAAGTTTGAAAACATGATTTTGAAAGCTAAAACATTTTGAAAAAAGATTTAAAAACATTTTGAAAAATCTATTCAAACTGAAATTGCAAGAACCTTCCTACAGAGCTCCTCCATAGGACTCGAGAACTTGTGAAAAGTAGTTTAAATGATTCTGATTTTGGTGGGTTTGTAAGCCACTTGTCGTAGGTTTGTAAGCTACTTGTCATGGGTTTGTAAGCCACTGGTTTCGATAGAAATTGGTTTCCATCCCAAAAGAAAATTGGAAGAAAGATGAGAGTGCTATTATGAAGTTTTAACAAAATACTAGGCACATATCTTGAGATCTTGAAATCTTGATCCTCTAGAGTCTTGAATCTTGAATCTCTAATCTTCATCTTAATGCTTGAGTCTTTATACTGATCAGTCTTCGATAGTACCTACATATACTTCCTATATACATACATATATATATATATATGTATATGTATGTATATATATATGAAAATGTTAGTATATATTTTATAAAGTAAAGTATAATAACTATATAAGGTTGTTGTCATCAAAACATCATCAACTCAGTTCCTAACAATCTCCCCCTTTTTGATGATGACAACCTTTATTTATAAAATATTCTTACCATATCATAACTCTCCATAACTCCCCCTTACTCCGTGACTTCTTCTTAAAACTATAACTCCCCCTTACTCCATAACTCCCCCTTACACCAAGCACATATATTTTTATAACTTTCTCCCCCTTTGTCATCAACAAAAAGGAATAAAAAATTTACTTGTTCTAAGATAATCAAGTATATATAGAATAAAAGTGTAAAGTGAACGTGTAAGTGATCAAGTGTGTGTGCATATATATATAAAACTTGACAATCAAATCAATGTCATACATAGAAAACCAATCATGTATAGTATATGAAGTTATATACAAACCAAATCGAAATCAAACTTAAGTAAACAATTCAATCAAATCCTAATCAAATCTAAATCAAATCAAACAAACATACATACATAATGATCAGACATTCCTTGGGACTTCCACCCATCCATCTTCTCCAAAGATAGGATTAGTTTTGATAATATCCCAATTATCTTTGTCGAGAGTGACCGGTGGATTTGCTTCGGGTTCGTCTTTGCTAAGGCTTGAGATCATCCAACGAAGTGCGTCGAAGTGTTTCTCTTGCTCTTTGATCATCTGCATTTGGCTTAATTCTAAGGGCCTTTGATTTCTAAGTATAAAAGAAAGAATATTCTTGAAAGAAGTAAGAGTTTCTTCAAGATTTTCACTTAAATTCTTAATTGGAGAAGCCATAATTTAAGAAATAAGTTGAAGTATGAGAGGAGATGAATAGAAATGGAGGTTGAGAAGTTTTTCTGGAAAAAATAGGTATTTATAGGAGTTATTGGCCGTTCAAAATGAATTGTCACTTGGTAGTTACAAGAATTTGAAGTTAGAAATTATAACTACTTTCTGACTGTTATATGTCGATATGGGGGGATGGGGCATGTCGACATGGTCTAGACAGAATGATCAAGTTGAGTTATTTTTGATTTTTTAAGTTTATTTTTATACTAGTGGACCTATATAAACTTAAAATAAATAACTATCAGAGATATATAAAGCTGGAAAACAGAGAATAAGATAGCATTACTTATATTAGTTAACATTACATAATCTTAACTAAAAAAGTAGAAAATACAAAGATAGATAAACGATAGCTAGAGAGATAATGGCTAGGATTAGTTTGATAAAGATGATGATGAAGACAAGCCAAGTTTCCTGCCTATCTTCCCAAAGAACTTGTCGATCTTGGTGGAGATTTTATGCATTTTCTTGCTAATAGATCTCTTAAGAACCTTTTGATTTTGAGCAAGTATCTTTTGGTTCTTGAGTATGGTTTTGTTAGATGGATTGGCGGGTGTATGTGGATACTCTATACTTCCCAAAGAGGTTTCTTCATTTTCCTTTTCTTCTTCAATTTCCATTCCCTCATGAGCAAGTCTCTCTTCCTTTTCGGCAAGTGTTTCATATGGTTGAAACATAAGTGGGATTTTCATAAGAGAAATGTTCCCATGATTGAACACTTTCCTACTTACAAACTCTTCCTTTTTAACATCCACACCAAAATAATTGAAAATCCGAGTAAGGTAAATTCCATGATAAAGAGTGTTTTCTCCCATATTAAAATTTTTGGGTCTTAACTCATCCAAAATAGTTTGTGCCCAATTAATATCATATTTTCCAAATATAGCAAAAAGAGCTTTACACACTTTTGAGGTGAGATTATTGTAGTTTCCCGACCTAGGAATAATTGTGTGTTGAATAAGAAGGTTGACAATTCTTGCTTTTGGGCGGAAAAAGCGATTCTTAAAATCCATGTGGTCATCGCATTCAAAAATGTGATGAAAAGTCTCTCGATCGGTTTCATTGATTTGAAATTCCGAGAGATTCATACCGATAGATTTGCAACCCAAAATAGTACCCAAAATATCGGAATCCAAAACAATAAGTGTTCCTTTAACACTACTCCAAATTTGATCTTCATTTCCATTATAAAATCCACGATTTAGGTTTGCATAAAACATTTTGACAAGGTTTGGATAACAAAAGAAATCATTTTGTTTGTTATCAATCAAGCTAAGAATGGAGTTTTCTTCAAAAAGTTGATCGATTTCATAAGAAGAAAAATCATCAAAAATGGCAAATTTTCCCGTATTGACTTTACCATAGTTTACATAGCTTATGTAAGCTTTGATAGCCTCTGGGTCATTGAAAAGATCATTTTTGATGGATTTGGGCATCCTCATAGTTGATGGGTTACTTGAGGAAGCCATTGATGAGTGTTTGAGAGGAGTAGAAGATAATGAAGAAGGTTTGAATTATGAGAATAAAGTGAAAAGAGATGATATGAGAAGTATATTAAATAGATTATCTAAAGTCATTTTCTCTGGTCAAGAGGTATCTTTTCAAAATTTTGAAAGTGAAAAGGTGGAGGGAAATTCAAAAATTTGAATTCAAATTTTGAAATCAAATTTCTGAGAGGCATGTCGACATGGGGTATCATGGCATGTCGACATGTGCCTGTTGAATTTGAAAGGAGGTGTCTATTTCTAAAATCTAATAAATTCCTAAAATCCTAAGAAAACTAATCTATATTCTATATCTATATTTAATTCCAGTAATAATATTAAATATAACAATATTAAAATATTTTAATATTTAAAATATTATTAAAATAATATTATTTTGAATTTAAAAATTCAAATTTCAAAGGGTGATTTTGAATTTAAAAAATTCAAGAAATTGCAAACAAAATCAAAGCAAGCAAGCATCCAATAAAATTAAAATAAATGTGTACCTATTTTTAGATCCAAACTCCGATCGTCTTCTGATTCAAGAATAGCCGTGAAGCACAGATTTGAATTATCAGTTTTCTTCTCGTCATCACTGGATTAATCTGAATCGTCAAGAGTTGCTGCATATGCCTTCTTTCTTTTCTTTGGTTGCTCGTTGTTTGGTTGAAATGTCTGTTTGTCTGGATATGGACAATCCATCTTGTAGTGCCCTGTTTTGTTGCAGTTATAGCATCTATCACCATTATTGTTGTTGTTGTAGTAGTAGTAGTTGTTGTTGCTGTTCTCTGAAGTATTTCTGGAATTTCTTTGATCATTTCTTTTAAGGTTATTCATCTTTCTATACTTCAGAAATTTCCTGAAATTTCTGGTCGTGAAAGCAATTTCTTCATCACTCTCTTGTTTTGAATCTCCAGTTGTTGCTTTGAATGCGATCGATTTCTTTTCCGTTGCCTTAGATTCTTTTCTCCCTTGTAGTTGAACTTCATAAGACATTAGATTACCGATTAACTCTTCGATCTTCATTTGACTAACATCATTTGCCTCTTCAATAGTAAGTGTCTTTTGATCCCATTCTGGAGTGAGTGAATTGAGTATCTTTCTGATTTGATCTTCTTCTGAGAAACCCTTTCCTAAAGCAATCAATGAGTGTACAATGTCTTGAAGTCGACAATACATGTCGGAAATGGACTCATTTTCATGCATTTTAAACAATTGAAACTGGTTAGTTAATATGGAAATTTTAGTCTGTTTAACTTTGCTTGTTCCTTCATGAGTTACTTGCAAAGTTTTCCAGATTTCAAATGCAGACTTACAAACAGAGACTCTATTAAACTCATTCCTATCTAGTGAACAAAATAGTATATCCATAGCCTTAGAATTATTTTGTGCAACTGTCTTTTGCTCAGTAGTCCACTGGACAAAATTAGTAGTTGGTTCAACATATTCAATTTGTGTCATATTCCAAGTATCTAAACTTATGGATTGTAAATAAATTTTCATCCTACATACCCAATATGCATAATTACTGCCATTAAAAAGTGGTGGTCTGACAGTAGACTGACCTTTTACAAATGAACTAGTGTTAGTACTTGTGTTGACAGAAGTAGTAGTGACAGGAGTGACATTACTAGTGTGTTGTGCCATTAAAACTTTTCAAAATTTCAGATTATGAAAAAACAATGAAAACCAATGCTCTGATACCAATTGTTGGGGATGCGGATTAAGGATCTTAAGGCAGAAATAACACCAGAGGGGGGTGAATAGTGTTTTAAAGAATATATGAACTATATGACTAAATTAAAACTTTCAACACAAATCTAAACAGAATTCTAACACAGAATGATCACAGAACATATAACAAATGCAAATAGTAAAGTAAAGCAAGTAAAAGGAAAGAACACACCGGATTTTATACTGGTTCGGAATCCTCCTACATCCAGTCCTGCACCAAGGCAATATCCTTGTACAGATTTTTATAAGCCAGTATCCAAATTACAACCCTCAATTTCTAAGGCCTTGAGGAACCCTCCTATCTCCGAGTCTGGGGTAAACTCTCTTGATTTACGGGACACCCTAATGCTTCTTAATAACAATCCTTTTGAATGGATAGACTCTATGGACTTTTTGAATACAAATTAATCCTATAACTCTGAATAGCACTTTGATCTTTAGTAGAATGATGGAGAATCAAATAGAGATAGTATCTAAATGATTTCCTATTGAGAATTTGGCAGAATGATGGCACGATCTTGAAAATATGAAGTTTTATGGATACGGAATGGTGGAGAAGAGTGAAGAAAATAAGAAAGTAGTTATTAAAAAAATTCGTTTTGGAAGCCTTTATATAGATGCACAACAGTCATAACCATTGGCGAAAGGTTTTTGAATGAATGGACACTTCTTTTGAAAATTGAATTTTGAATCCAACTGTCATCATGTCGACATGGGTTATCCCCTTATGTCGACATCCCTCAGTTCAAAATTGTAGAGATGTTGTTTTGTAAAAGCATTTGAATTTAAAACAAGTTGAAACTTCTCTAAAGAAAAATAAAGTGTTTAAACAATATTTTGAGATAGAGAATGAATATAAAACATTACTTTAAATATATATATATATATATATATATATAATTGATATAGACCGTCAATTAAATATGTAAAATCAGAATAAGTTTTGATGTTTTAAAAATAGAAGTTTTTAAAATCAGAATGGAGGAATATTTCAAGGCTAAAACAAAGTTTGAAAACATTTTTGAAAACATGATTTTGAAAGCTAAAACATTTTGAAAACAGATTTAAAAACATTTTGAAAAATCTATTCAAACTGAAATTGCAAGAACCTTCCTATAGAGCTCCTCCATAGGACTCGAGAACTTGTACAAAGTAGTTTAAATGATTTTGATTTTCGTGGGTTTGTAAGCCACTTGTCGTAGGTTTGTAAGCTACTTGTCGTGGGTTTGTAAGCCACTGGTTTCCATAGAAATTGGGTTCCATCCCAAAAGAAAATTGGAAGAAAGATGAGAGTGCTATTATGAAGTTTTAACAAAATACTAGACACTTATCTTGAGATCTTGAAATCTTTATTCTCTAGAGTCTTGAATCTTGAATCTCTAATCTTCATCTTGATGCTTGAGTCTTTATACTGATCAGTCTTCGATAATACCTGCATATACTTCCTATATACATATATATATATATATATATATATATATGAAAATGTTACTATATATTTTATAAAGTAAAGTATAATAACTATATAAGGTTGTTGTCATCAAAACATCATCAACTCAGTTCCTAACAGGCAGCTATTTCAGAATAGAAGCAACGTTGGATTTCTCGGAAGTTCGTGTTTACCTTGGATCAGAGGATTTCTATAGGAACTCATTCGGGATCTGAAGGCTTGGTTGTCTAGTGCATCAGTTCTGTTTTCCCGAATAGGAGTAGGGTGTTTGAAGTCTTCTGGTATTTGTATAGTAGAGTTTGTATTTTGGAATTTGATGGATCTCAGAAGAACCATTTTGTTGAGTAGGATCCGAAGATCATCTTATTCTTGATCCAGTTTTGATCTAAGAGGCATCTGCGAAGTTTGGATTGATGAAGAAGGTTGAAGAAAGCCCAGGATCGGCAGAAGAGTTTTGTGGATTAGAGACAAAGGAATTCAGAATTCGAAGACGGAGATTTAATTTTTGGATAAGTTTTCTCCGATCATAAGAGCTATAAGATTTGAGTAAGACTAGAAGCTAGCTCAGAAGTGTATTGGATTTTTCTGTATGCTCTTAAGGTTAAGTTTTTGGTCTACAGGATTGAATTGCAGTTTGGATGGCTGGAATTCTTAATATATTTCATGTATCTCTGAGGGAGTACGCGTATGGTCTATCACTGGTTTTAGAACCATCAGATCTAGTGAGATTTGGAAATTGAATAGGACTTGTCTGTGATCCGGTATCCTGTTTAGATTATAGATCTAGATATAGGAACTCTGGATCTGAGTGGCATAGGCAGTTTAGATTCAGTAAAGTGATTATCCCGGTGTTTGTACCTGGGAAACTCTAGGAGGTTCTGTCCAGAATTTTGTCTGGATAGTTAGTGTTGTTTGTTTGAATTGGTTGTTATGGTTGCTACTATATGGTTCATAGCATATGCTTGCTGTTTTAAAATTAAAATCAATATGGGATTATTAAATTATCTTTACTTTCAAATTTCGAGGACGAAATTCTTTTAAGGGGGGAGGAATGTGATGTCCCGGAAATTTGGGCAATATTTATTTAATAATTTCCATTAATAATTATTTTCAAATGTGTAATATTGATTTAATAATCTAATTATCTTTTCAAAAACTAATAATTGTTTAAATTGGCAAATGCTATCTTTTCAAGATTTATAATAATGATAATAATTTAATTTGGAATTTTATTCTTTTCAAAATTAATAATATATTTAATTGATAAAATTTATCTTTCTAAGCTAATTAAAAAGATATTCTATTTATAATGTATATATGAGTGTATACATTGTAAATATGGAGTTTGATTTTAATTTTAATTTAATGAAAATTGTTTTCAAATTTATAATATATATATATATATATGTATATGTATGTATGTATGTATGTATGTATGTATGTATGTATGTATGTATATTGTGAATTGAAAGATTGTGAAAATAGAAACTTTTCAAAAGCTTATTTAAAAATCTATCTTATTTTCAAAGTAATTAAAGTAAATATTTGTTGTTATTTAAACATATAATAGCTTAAGATAATACATTATAATAAAGTTTAATTTGTTTTCTTTAAAAATTTGTTTTTGAAATAGATTTAGTTCATATATATTAAAGAATAATATTTTAGTTTGAAACTTTGAAATAAGGTTTAATTCAATATTATTTTCTTTTTAAATTTTCTTTCTTTAAAATATAGGTTTGAAAATATATTTTAAACATATAAAAATAAACATTAAAGGTATGTAATTGTATAAAGGTAATTTATATATGTAAACATTTAAAAGCTAAATTGAAATAAGCATAAGATCATGTTAATATAAATAAGAAATCAATTTAAAAACATTTATAAAAATATGCAATAATTATAATATGGGAATAAACATGTGTAAGGCTATTAAGAACATGCAAATACACTTGTAGAACATCGTACAACTTCAAGCAACAAGTGGCATTGATTTGTTTATTTTTGAAACATTTCAAAATAAATGTAATAAGAGAAAAATTGGCAAAATCATTTTTGTGTTCAAACTTTTTCCTTCATCTCTTCTAAAAATAAAACTGAAAATCAGATTTTATAAGAAAATTCAAAACCAGATTTTAAAAAGAAAGTTTCAAAGCCAAAATCAAACATCTGTTCAAAATCTGCAAAACAAATTTAATTGCAAACTGAAAATTTACAACTACAAAGATTTCTCTGGATCACCAGCAAACTCAACAAATCTGAAGTTCAAAAATTTGTAAAGCAAGCCTGTAATCAAAGTTTTCTACAATAAGCAAGTTCAACTCCAATAATCAAATCAGCATGCAAACAACAGATTCAAAGTACAGATCAACAATAGTAATCAATACTGCAAATCCTGTCCTCTGCTCTGCATGTTTGGTGAGTAAACTTTTAAAAAAAAACATTTTTATAGTCTGATCTTATGCTGATTCATATGGAAATTGTTGAAGTAGTTTATAAGAATGAATTTACATGTGTATATATATATATGTATATATATATGTACGTATGTATGTATGGATATGAATGATTGGCTTGTGCATGTGCGTGCAAAGGATAGGTCCTTTTCTGTTGTTTTACAGGCTTCTCTTCCACTTGCAAATTTGTATCTTCTTCTTCAATCAATTTTAGGCTAAGGTATATAAATGAATAATGACTATTTCAATGTGTTATAAACTATAAAATGTAGTAACTAATATTTACAGTTAGTAATTATCTTAGATTTAGAAATTTCAAAGAAAATTTATATAAGTCAAAAAAAATCAGTTAGTACGAATTCATGTTTGAATTCCATAAATCGATGCATAATAGGAAATAAGGATTTTTGATCGTTATTTCAAGAATTCTAGGTGTGGGATTATCGAGTTATCTCAAATTGGACAGAATTAACACTTTCGTCAATTTCCGATGATAGGAGGCGAGAAGTGAGTTGAGGTTTATGCTGGAGGTTGTGGGGAAAATGGCTCAAGATTTTTTTGATCATCGATGTTGTCTGGTGAAGCCTATCTAGGGTTTGGAGTCTAGATTAGGAAGACGTGGAAATTGTAGTTCATTCATCGTCGTAAGGTGACCGGACTAAATCGCTTATGGGGGGAAACGTGGCTGGAGGCGAGACGTCGCTCTGGTGATGTAGACAGGGTTCATCGATGGAGGGATCGTCAGCGAATTGGGAATTTCTGATGATGGTGGAAATTCAGGTTTTGACCTGGTTGTGTGATTTCATTTTTCGACATGATCTTCATATCTGGGTGTTTGTGTGTTGTTGCTGAGGTCAGAGATGACTGGTTGGAGGTCAGAAGTTGGTCGGCATCGGGGTTTCTTGCCGTGCACGTGCACGGTGGCATCGCGTGCATCTGGGTTTGAGTTTGGGGAAGACAGTTTTGGGCTCGGGTTTGATTTCGAGTTGCGGCCGATGGTGACTCGAAGGAGATGGCTTGATGTTTGTGTTTGTTCGAGATTACCAGATAGGCTCGAGTCCCCTTTTCTTCTTGTTAATCTGCTCTGACTAGATTATAAATTAGTAAAGCTAAGCGATTTTACTTAAATGATTTTATTACTGAAAGAATAAACATATTTTGAAGGAATGTAAATTGAATATGTTCAAAGCATAAGAAAGGTATAAGTATAAAAGCAAACCAAATTTTAAAGCAAAGTTTAAACAGTTTTAAATGTATAAAATGTTTTAAGTTAGAAAATGATGTTTTAAATAAATTTAAATTTTAAAAGTATGGTTTTAAAGTTTTTAATTTTTTTTAAATGGTTTTGATTTATAAAAATATTACAATTTAAACAAAACATTGTAATTAATCCGTAAGTGTTTCCAAATCAAAAATAATTGTTGAAATTGGAATGTGATTATGGTAAAAAGGTATTTAACTTAATAAGTTAAATGATGATGATTTTAAATAAATCAAATTCAAACTCTAAGTTTAATTTAATTTAAAATGGAAGGCAAGAGTTTAATGTAATAAATGTTTTATCTTAATTTAAATCAAGTTTTATTTACAAAAGTAATTAAAGTATAATTACTTAATTTACTAAAATGATTAATCTGGGTAATTAAATTAAGATAAATTAATTTATGGAATTAATTAAGTGTGATTAATTACTTAATTAAGGATTGATTAATCAAGCTAATCAATTAAGAAATAATTAAGAAATAAGTAATTGAGAGATTAATTACTTAAAGTTAAGAAGTAATTAAAAGGTAATTACTCAATAAAGTAATTAAAAGTAATTAATTACTCTGTGTAATTAATTAAGTTAATATGGTAAATTTTAGTTAATTAATTAAGTTTAATTAATTAAAGGTTTAATTGATTAATGAAGGTGATTAATTATAGGATAATTAATAAATGAAGTGATTAAGGTATAATTAATTAATGTAATTAATTAAAGATTAATGTAATTAATTATAATTAATTAATTAATGGAGGTAATTAAGGTTAATTAAAGGAATTCTGAAAACCACATCGATCCAAATTAAACGTTAGGTCGTGAATCTCAAGTGAAGAGTGAAGACTCGAGGTGTAAGGACAATTCGTCGTTAAAACTCTGAGGGTGATTCCAATACGAGTTTAACGGGGGTAGTACTTTCAGGTTCGAGATGAAGATTCAGAGTGCAAGGGCTATTGTCGTTAATTATGAAGGTGATTCCAAAATGTGTGTAGCGAGATAGTGCCTTCCGTTTCGTTCGAACCTAGAACGAACTTGTATGGATTGAATGTTTTCAGAACATCGTCAGGTGGACGATGAACATTCTAAGATAGATGTGTTCTATAAAGGTAATCTTAGCCTCAAGCCTCATCAACCAGGAATGGCTAAAACAGGGGAGGTGCAGCAAGGCTAAGTGGGTAGCACCCAAGTAGGACGAGATTTACCCCTGTCTAGAGGTCCATTTTTATTCGGCCGTGTGGGCAGTTGGCGACGGCCATCTGCGGGGTTGTCTTGTTCGGGACTGTCCAGTAAGTGATGGTTCTGGCTTTGTGTTGCAGGGGATTGAGAGTAATACTCGGTACAGTGATCTAGGCCTTGTACTGTGACAGGCGGTACCCCAGTAGCCCTGCCATTCTATGGAATCCAATCTCCAATAAGCGATGTATGTTTTGATTATGCCCAACTATGTTGGAACGTCAGATGTAAGCATTCCAGCTATTTTTATATTTTACTTGAAAACCCTAGACCCTATTATAATATCACTGGATTTCCTATCAAATGTTTTGTTTAGCGTAAGGTAAAAACTTACCCATGTTTATTTGTGGGAAGTCTTACGTGGTACCTTTTGTTTTCAAAGGTCTTTCAAAGTTAAGCAACTTTAACCCGTTTACTCACACCAGACTCATGTCTAACCCAAGTGTTCATTTTTTGTTTTATTAAAGTCTTGGATACTCATATTATGTACGAGTAGTCAAGGGATTCAGGTTAGCTTTGACGAGTTCTGGAGGAGAAATGGAGCAGGAGGCTTCAGCGCGTAGATATATAGTGGTTCCGCTGTGTAGTGTTGTATATGTATTCCTGTGATATACTTGAGTTGTTATAACTAGACAGAAGTTTATAACTGTCTAGTTTGAGTTGTATTAGCTATATAACTCTGATGTATATGACACTATGTAATATCTTATGTGATATAATATAATTTGTTCATCCCGCTGTGCGATTCTGATGTTGTTTCTTTCTTTCTTTTCTATCTTTTCTCTTTTCTATCCCTTTCTTTCTTCTTAATGATGCGTCTTTCTATGGAATGAAAGGCGGGTCGTTACAGCGAATTGGAGTATAAACGTCAACTCTAACTTCTCAAAGTGCAAATTGAAGTATAAACATCAACTGTAGATTCTCAGAGTATGAATTGGAGTATAAACATCAACTCAAGATTCCCGGAGTGCGAACTGGAGTGAAAACATCAACCAACTCTTGATTTTCGGAGTGCAAACTAGAGTATCGACAACAATTGACTCTATGTCCCCAAAGCGTGGATTGGAGTTTAAACACCGACTGAATCTAACATCCCCAGAGTGCGGATTGGAGTTTAAACATAAATATCCTTAACACAACTTTGAGTCCCCAGAGTGCGGTCAGAGTATAAACTTAAATCTGATGTGATTGACCACCCATGAATCAATCTAAAGTCCCCAGAGTATGGATGCAGTTATAAATATTAAACAGGCATAATCAACCGTCGACATACAAATGTAAATCCTTGGAGTGTGGATGCAATCGTCGACAGATGAGCGAGTACGATTCAACCACTCGAATTTTCCTTTTTTGAGCATCAATTCAACGACATTAAGCTCGATGTGTTGAAGGTGAAATACAATTGCTAACTGATCTTACAATTCGTCCCTGAAATCGAGGGTAGTACTTAAGTGCCAATCACTAACTGAGACAGTACAGCATCAGAGTCCAGCTTAACATTTGGTCATGACCCATAGCCGCGACTTCAGGACTTAACAAATAAACTCAGATCTAATCTGAAAGTCAAAACTTTACAAGTGTACTGAATTGGAGTTCAAATACTGAAACACTTAAGCAGATAAACGAAAATTGGGTTGAAGACAAAATGGAATTTTATTTCTACTATTTGTGTATGAAAATTAAGTACAAGTTTATCCCGAAAATCCTACTAGCAAGGGTCGAATCCGCATCTATATACGGCCTGCAAAAGCTAATGAAATTCCTATCTACTCAAAAATGAGCCGAGCAGACGCGTCTACCCTCTTTTCTTTTTCGGTTTCCTCTTGGTGTGGACCCGTTGGAGCTGTCACTTGGTTTTCTCTTTGAGCCCTTGCCTTTCTACGGTCGATCTCCAAACGAGGGCATTATATCAACCTCTTCCTCCAAACTCGCATGTATAGGAATGTTTCCTGAAGGTGGAGTCAATGCGACCGGATCACTGTAGGAGGCGAGATAGGCACGCTAGTGTCAAAACCATACCACTAGGAGATATCATTCTTAATGGAGCTGGGTCGGGTCATGCCATCCTACCTCCAAAACTACTAGCTCGAGCGGCTGCCTCCATTTCTTTGTTAATCTCGGCTATTATCTCCTCATCATGGGTTTTTTGAGCCATGTCGGGAACATTAGTGGTTGGTACTGAGGAGATGGTCGTTGGCGCTGCTCGACCTATAACAAATGGTAAATCAGCAAAGGGGTTGTTGTGATGACCGAGGAGTTCCACCATCATCTGTTCATCAAAAGCCAACGTGCTCCCCTATAACCCATTCGTAGGTGCGGTAACCGTCATATGATTTCTTCGGTTATGATTGCCTCCTGCTCTTGGTGTTGTTCTTGAGTTAAAGAAGGCACGACCGATGTAGCTTCAATCATTGGATAGAAGCAAAGGAAAAATTGTTAGTAATTACTTCAAATAAAGCTCCTGATTTCGAATAAGTATGAGCAATGGTCGTAGTAACTTCCTCAGTTTGACTCATTGGCAGAGCATCTTCAGAGACTTGTTCGCGAGCTAGAGAGGAATGCGGTTGATCAAGATTATAAGCAGGAACAGATTGAGGATCAACCGTAGATACAGATTCAGGCTGAGTTGGTGGAGGAATTTCAGGACTTGTATCATGGTGCTCAACATCTGAACCCTTTCTAATCTCTTTGAGCTGGGTGACAAGTTTCTCCTTTTCATATGAAATCGTTGTATCGTGGAGAATTTTTCGTTCGTCTTCATTCAGTACTCGGTTCTCAAGCTCAAACTCATCAACTGATTCACCCTGATACGCAGCCTTTTCATCTTCAACTAATCGGCCCTAGGCGTTGTACAGATGTGTCGAATAATTATCGAGCCAAGCAAGGTTTCTATGCTACAAGACGTTAGCATTGTAAATAATAAGGATATCTTCAATATCAGTCTCTAGCCTGGACTCTACCATTTTGACTTCTTCCTCAACTTTGGCCTCCACCTCCTGAATTTTGAGTACTGCAGCATCCCGTTCACCCCGAAGCATCACTGCATGTTCACACACCTCCTGGGCTACTTTATTTGCATCATCTTTCTCTTTGATGATTTCGAAAAATTTGGTTTTAAGCTCATTAAGTTCTTTCAGAGCAGCGTCCCTTACGGCTGTGATGGCGGTGTTTCGGTGGCCCATCTCTTCCACCAAAGAAAAATGTGTTTGCTGCATCCACTCCATAGCCAGGTTTACTTCATCGGCTTTTTGGGTGGCCTCTATTTCAGATTTCCGAGAGGATTCAGCTTCATCATTGAGCACTTGAATAACATGGTCTTTCTAGGCCAGATCAATTTCCAACTTCTCGATCGCCTTCGCCTGTTCAAAAGCCACTGCAGAGACCTTATCGGCAGTCTTCAGCCATTCCATGTATTGGCAATGTACATCGTGAATATAGTCATGCATGGTTTGTTCAGCCTCAAAAGGAATTTTTTTCAAGTGTGGGGGAAAAACCATCGAAGAAGATATTGGGAACGTCTTTTTTCAACCGGGCGATTTTGATCACCCCTTCCCCGTAAGCTCGGTAACAGCCGGCTCTGTAACAATGGGGGCTATAACTTCGGTCCTATAGTGTTTAGACTCAGACCTCGGAGCGTGAGAAGATTTTTTTTGGCATGGAGGCTTTGGGGGATGTGTGCTGTGGGTAGAAGGTTGTGTAGGGACTCAAGGAGGTGGAGAACGCGATCATGATCGATTTCTATGCTCTCTGTCTCTATCTCTCTCATAACGCTCTTGGCTGGAATAGCAGCGATCGCAGTTTCTATCATCCTCCTTCCGACGGGACTCATAATACGAGCTCGATGACCGGTGCGCTAAACGGAGACTTCCAAGCATAGAATCTCGCCTAGTCATTGTATCTGAAAAGTAAAGGAAAAAACAGAGTTTGTAACCTCCAGAAGCGAACAACTTAAGACTGGAAATCGTGAAGTGTCGTGAAGTGTATATGTGTGTACAACTCCCCGACCAACCGGTAATGTCGGTCACGCTTGTGGGAAGAGACTCGCTTAAGTATAGAGCACTTTGAAGCTCCTCCAATCCGGTGTCATGTTGAAGTGACACATAGTCTGGAATCGGAATATTAGCAAGCCCTCGAAAGGATTCTCTAATTGCAAGGGAGGAGCTTTCGAAATTCTAATACAAAAAATGGGCAGAGACACAATTACGGATTTCCATCTCGAAGATTCGTAATGCTTATGTGCTACTGCATTGCCTTTTCTTCTTCCCTCGAAACCCTAAAAACTGTCAGAAGGCCCGGTTATGGGTTCATCATTCATGGGCGTGCTTTCATCATCACCCTCCTCGGCTATTACAACCCCGGGTACTTTATGTTTCATCCGCCTCGCCGGGGCTGCCCTCAGTGTTCCTTCAAGTCTTATGCTTTGATTTCGTTCGATTAGTCCAACAGTTCTCAAGTTTCTATTTGTTAGCACCGACTCGATTTCCGTCATGTCACTAGGCACTTCTTGAAGGACCCATACTATTTTTTCAAAAGTGTGCGCCTTCAGGTCGTGGAATTACGGCTGTAATGGAAAGATGTTATTAGTTTCAATGTCAGTTACGGCTATTCTACCAGTTACCAAAAACATTGTAGCTCTTACGTCTAACTAACCATCGACTAGCAAACCCTGGAGGGCATCGAACATAGAATCACTCAGTTTTGAAGTAGCTCAGTCTAGTCTAAGACCCTGTAACCACATAACAATTCCTAGCTGCTTCCAGGAATGTAAACGAAGGACTGTCTCCCTGATTCTTGGCATTAAATAGGTATCAGATTTCGATCGGAGTCGAGGGCCGAAAAAGATACTCCATGAATACGACGAATAAACCATTTTGCAGAGCCTATCCATTGGGATGTAGCTTCGAAGGGGAAATTCCAAAGAAAGCCCATACTTCTCTAATATATCGATTAAAGGGAGGAAGTGTTCCCGCTGTACACGCATGGCGATTAAGGGTAGTAAACCCTTCTTGGGGAGCATGCGGTCTGCCATTCGGCTCCGGTAATAACATGTCGTCCAATGGCGGACCGTGCCTTAGGCATATTCGCCCCAACATTTCTTCGAAGACATTGGACGGCACAAAATCTTATGGGTTCGCGATAAACCTGGCACCAGGCAGCTCGTTCTGAGTTGGATCTATAATTTCGGCTGCAATGACCGGAATCTCTTTGACTAAGGGTGATGGAATTTGAAGCTCCTGGTGCTGTGAACTTGTGGATTCCATAGCTAATCAAAAACCATCATTAGATGATAATAAACCCGTGTGTTCCCCAGTGTGAAGTGCGTGAATGTGTTGTGAAGTGTAGTGCTACACATTACTTAAGAAATCCTACAGAGTTTGAGAAAATATTCGAACGACGAGACTTCAAAATTAAACTGGAGGTCATCGCTGACCGTCACAACCATGCCATCCAAACTTTAGAGACCGATCCAAGTTAAAGTTCATAAAAATTGGTCAGGTTAGGTTCCATCGACGAGCTTCGAAGGGCAGTCACATATGCTATAAAATAGTTAAGTTCAACTATGCAAGGTAGAAGCTCCCCGGAATCAAGTGCTCAAGGAATTACGCATCCATCGTAGTCCAAACTTGGATTGTCCCTCGCAATGGCAGAATCTCCATTTTGTATCGATCAAACACTTTCATTTCATATCGATTAGTATGATGTTGGTTTCGTATCGATCTGAAGCTCACATTTCGTGTCTATCAGTATGCTATTGGTTTCGTATCGATCAAGTCACACTAGCTTTACATAGGTCAAGACGCAACAAAGTTCATGTCAGTCCGAAGTTTTCATTGCCTATCGATCAAACATTTGCTGGTTTCGTATCGATCTCAGACCATGAAATTGTATCGATCGCTTGTTGCGGATGTTGTTTCCATAGGAGGCTATTCAATTTCGTATCTATCAACTCCGATCGATGTGAACCACTATCACTCCAAATCGACACGAAGTTCGTTAATTTCATCGAACAGTTATTCACCAACACAAATCTCGTGTTCAGGATCGATACGAGTTCAAGCCCTTTCTTCTCTCCTACCGATTCGAAGTTGGAGCCATGTATCCCTTCTCGCTTCTTCTTACCCAGACGTCCTAAATGCCATTACCATTCTACTAACCTCACTCTAATCCTATTCCAGCATCGACGATGCCGGAATCGACCACCATCATGGATGGGGTGACATCAAATTTCGAGCCTCCTCATTTTTAGACGGATTTAGTTAGTTAATTACCTAGATTGAAAGGATTGAGTTAAAGATTAAGCGCTAAATGCTTTGGGACGAAGGCTTTTCTTGTTTCTTGAGTACTCTATCGATACGAAGGCAGAGAACAAAATGATATCAAGTGGAATATTTTTTAAGTCCCAAACGTATTTTTATTGTCTCGTATCCAAGGAAAAAACGATTTGCCTCCCGGTGCCAGTGACCGATCAAAGCAGTTTGCACATCACCAACAGAAATCCTCGTGTTCGTATCCATTTCCTATCGACCTAAAGCCACAGCTATTTATATCTATCAATGATCCATTGATGCGAAGAAGCCTTCTTCGAATCCTTCCATCATCCATCTAATGCAACAGCTGTTCGTATCCATTGGTTCTCATCGATACGAACGCCACTACCAAATCATGTTTGGACTGCCCAAATCCATCGATATAAAAGGCCTATTTTGTATCCATCGACTTGAAGACCCTAAGATCTCATATCCATCGATACAAACTATATTAAAACAATGACTAAAATCACGTCGATCGATATCGATGTGAAAACAATTTTTCGACCTTTTACATCGATCCAGGAGAGGATCGAGACAAAGTGACATTCCAAAACAACCATCTAGCATTGTTACAAATCGAATTTCACGTTGATTTAGGAGAGGGACGATGCGAAATTCAATACAAAAAAAACTGAAAAACTGGTAATGACTCGTGAACATGCGAACTTTAGCGGGAGCAAGGCTAACATACATTTATATGTAACGGACAAACATCCAATTTTTAAAAATTCACAGGAACTGAATACTCGTCTAGTGACAATTACAACAACAAACAATAAATCACTATCATACAATACTCAGTTACAATAGTACACGGTACAACAATTTGCAGTCAACAATTCATGATTTATGTTTCTATGGATCCATCAAAGGTCACGGCTTTCGACGAAAAGACGACAACCATTCAGACAAGTCAGATAAAACTGTTAAAGTTAAGGAATGCAACTTTTCAAAGCATGTCATGTTTTCAAAAGACGTACTTTGGAGGGAAAATGTTATCATGCCTTTTGGCAAGGCCGTAACACCAAGAAATTAACTGGAAACCAAGGACGGTCCATCCCAAAGATCGGTTATATGCAGGATCACTATTGATATCAATGAATTTTTTCCAAGCTCGGATCAAGCTATAATTAACATGACATGACATGCAAAGCTATGAAAGCCAACGTTCAAAATTTCAACTCAATTCGAGTTCGTACCTCAAGAATGATCGATGCAAGCCATGGAAATCAATTCGTTCGTATCCATCATTTCGCTCTCTTCGCATCAATTTCATTCGCATCCATCCAGAACTACACTCTTCATATCCATCAACTGAAAGGCCTTGTTCGCATCCATCATGCTTCAACAGTTCATATCCATCGGCTATATTGGCTCGTATCCATCAAATGGTCGTCACTTCGTATCTATCAAGTGACCACCGGTCTGCATCTATGAAAAAACACCGCACTTCGTATCGATCACATTTACCCTATTTCATATCCATCACCTAAAGACAAATCGCATCGATACGAGGAAGCTTTCGGTAAATGATACGAATGGAACAATACGAAAAGACGTCCATCTATCGATACGAACAGAGCAATAACGACCGATATGAACAAGGCAGTGGTGATCGATACGAACAAGATACACTCCTACGAAAGACTCAGTCATGCGGCATGAAAAGTGGATCGATCCGAGGAGTTAGCGCCATGTCAACTTGTGAGCACGTGCCCAAAAAGTGATACGAACAGGTCGATACGAAGGGAATCGACATGAAGTCAACAGCCTTCAGAAAACCCAAACTTGCATCGATCATAACTCATAATCTACAAGTCCAAATGCTACCAAATTTTCATAGGAGCTTGCGTACATTCTCAACAACATTCACGATCGATCCTTACCCAATTGGACGAAGTATTGATCGATATGAAGTTCGTTCTTACTGATGATAGATCGAGTTTAAACTGCATGGCATCAACCGCATGGGCCCACCCACATGCAAGAAGAGGTCTCTCGAGATCTGAGCGAGATATTTACCGCCTACACCTATAAATAGCAGCCTAGGACCTACAGAAAAGGGACCTTTTGGCTCTTCAACGTCCAGACTCTGTCGAAACCCTTGTTGTGCTCAAAAATCACTATTGTAATCGAAATTCACTGTTGTAAATCATTGTAACCAGCAAAAGTTAATAAAGATCAACTATTTCATAGTGGACGTAGGCAATAGGCCGAACCACTCTAAACCTTTTTGTTTCTCTGCTATTTTTCTGATTATAATTTGGATTGTTTGTTAGATAATCCTCTTTTACATTTATTTTCTTCATTTTTATCTCTTCAAACACTTCCGAAGAGTGTTGTGCCCAATTTTGGTACAAAAAAAATAGTACTTAGTATTTGGTAACTTTGAAAAAAAATTATTCATGGTAACCCTTTGTATTGTTCCATTGACATTATATGTTATTGTTCTGTTTTGAGATTCTGACATTATGTTCTCTCTTTCTTGTTCTATTCCTTTTCTTTTTATAATATCCTAACTTTCTATCTTTTTGGCACTTTGGTGTTTGGCATACAAGCATCGTGGATGTATTAGTGTCGACATTCGAGGGTCGAAAAGTTAGACCGTTACAGCTCGTATCAGAGCTCAAGGTTGAGCGAAACCTTGGCTTTGGTTGAGTATGGATCATTAGAGATAGGGTAAGCAACATCATAGATTGAATCGAGTGTATATTCATATGGGAGCGTATTTGTATTTTGAAAAACTAAACTTTTAAATTATTCTTTAGGAATATCTCTTTCTCGGAATCCTTTGTGTGAAATAACACTATCCTTTAGTTTGCTTAAGATGTTCCTCTTTGATTGGGTAGTAAGAACTATGGATACTAGAGCTTTTAATGATGAAAAAGACATAGTAAAAGAAGTGGTGTAGGTTCGACCATAGAATGACTTTGCTTTGATATAACATGAGTTTGAGATATTGGATAGAAAGAGGTTCAATGGCACCAAGGCTAGCATCGAACTACAAGCTTGGATTAGTTTGTGCAACATGGTATGTACGGATACGATGGATTATGACTAGGAAGCATTCAAGGATATTATAAGTATAGCTTTTTGGATTGAGGGTTTGGCTCCAAAGCTGTCTGTATCGATAACAATCGGGGATAAAAAGCACGAGCTTCAATCGTCAAAGAATAGGTCCACACTTGATTGCTACAAATGTAGAAAGAAGGGCCATTTTTGTAATAAGTGTACATCGAGAAGGGATGGACTTATGGTACAAGCACCGATCAAAGAGGTTCCAAAGCTTGAGGAACATTTTGCATGGAAAGGTTGTTACGGTTTCCATTAGCCGGGCCATTTTGTTAGAGATTGTCTCATGCTTAAGATAGGGGAGCAACCTACGGTCTTTGCTATTTCTTCAGCATCTTCTACTTCTGCAGTTGCAAAGGGGAAGAAAATTCTGGAGGATACTATCTATTTATAGTTTACCTATTCATATTTGGTTTGATATTACTGCTTCTTATAGTTTAATAACTTGTTTGATTGTTTAGTCATGCTCAGCATGTTAGGAACATTGACTGTTATTTGTTGTTGATTTGTGGTCAACCACTTTAGGAGCAGTTTTACCTTTCTACATCATGGGTTGGATAGACAGTAATTGTGGGTGCAATAAACGAATATCTTGTGAACTAATTTTCACAATTTGATCATAAGGCATTCGGTGATAACATTGGGTTAGAAGTTAAAATTTAGTAAAAGATGTTCACTATAAACAAAAAAAAGATAGAATATTTTGGAAATAAATATTGGTGAAAAGATTAATATAAGAAAGTGACTTTATATGTATAGTTTATAAAATGTGGGTTATAAAGGAAAAAGTATTTAGATAAAGAATTTGAGGACTTATAACCGATATCTTTGAAAATGTTTTTCAAGAATTTTAGCAAAAATAATAATATATTATTTGAATGTCTATACTTAGGAAATTGGTTTAGGAGATTAAGGTCATGATATAATATTATTATATGAAGTAGTTGGTACCGCTTTAAAATGATTTTGGTTAAGTGCCAAGTATTGCTTGGATGTACCAAACTCACTTCTATCGCTTGAAATAATTTTGGTGATGACTGCAGGATCATTGGCATTCATTTTCAGGTTTCTAAGTGGGGGCTAAAAAGTTGTTTTGGTAAAATGAATTTTGATTTAATCCCAAAGTAAGATTTAATGTTAAATTTTATATGTATATATTATTTCAAAATGATTTGAAATGAAAACTGGTGTTTGGTTCTAAAGTTCTCCTATTATGTTATTTCATGGACACGTGTAGCCTATGCATTAGGAAAGCATACAGTTCTCCTATTTGGTTCTAAAGTTCTTCTATTAAAGTGAAATGGAATTTTGTACGATTTTGGGTAGTCGAAAAACTTTCGAGTTGTTATAGAACTTTAGTTAAGTGTTCTTGAATATATATAGTTGAGTTATATAATACTTGAATTGAAAAGGTGGTAAGTTAAAACAAGTGTTAAATGGTTAAACATGCTTGTTAAGTAAAACAAAATGATGTTTTGTACATTCTCTTAGGATGTAATGGAGTATATATACAATTATGAACTTTAGTTATAAAATGCGGTCAAACTTGAAGTTAGGTTTTTATGAAATGATTCATAAGTGGATTTTGTATTGAATGACGTACTAATTGTATAAATGAAGGTGATTAGAAGCAATTAGTGTAGTTAAGAAACCAATAGACAAATACTAGAGCAAGAATTTTCGAGGTGGTTTACACCAGAACAAACAAGGATTTTTCACTTGGTTCTTAGTGATGAACACTTGATATAGATTCATGATACGATCCCAAAGTTGTCTATCATAATATATGGCTATGAAAGAACAATGAAGATTTCTAATCAAGGAACTAGATCAAAGTCCATACTAGAGAAGTCAATTGATCTATACTGGTTGAGAAGTGAAATTTATACGATCGAACAAGTGATTAGATCAGATATTGCATGAGGATGATATATGTACATGGATGGGATTTAGTACATTTGTATGATATGTTGACTTAGTAAGAGTTTGGGGAATGACTCTTCGATTTATTAATAGGTGGCATGAATAATCGTTTAAGTAATGATCTGAAGCTGTTGACCAAAGTATGCTTAGTTATCGTCCTTCGACGATGGGAGGGTTTTGAACCTGAGCGAACCATGAGCATTAATTGCTAGTAACTATTATTGCTATTTGAGTATTTGTATGCTTGTTCCTTTATTAAGTTAATAAGTTCCGAGGAGAAAAGATGGCTCGAATGGTACAAAGAACACGAAGGACAGTTTGAAAGAGATCCATCCAGGTTTGCTTGTTGACTATGATTCCTTACCTTAGTATCATACATCTTTGTAATGTATTCACTACTTAAGGTGGAGTCGCTTAGCATGTATTTTCGTTTGCGGTTTAGTTTGTATAGTTTTAGCAAAACTCTATATATGTATCTTGTTTCTTTTATCTCCCTTGATTATCGTTCTCATTTGAATTTTAATGACGAAATGTTTTAAGTGGGGGACAGTGTAGTGACCTTGAAATTCGAACACTTCATCTTTGAATATCAAAACATTTTGAAATATAATTAGGTGTTATTTATATGATTTTATAACCTTATCAGACATCGTTTAATTGATGAATAATGATAATAAACTTACATTTGAAATTTTTTTACAAAAATATATTCTTCGAAGAAAAATCGATAATGTGACCAGAAATCAATTTACCAGTAAATAGTTTTTCAATCGATATAAGTTGTTTGAACTCTTGTGTACATGTCTAATGATCAAGTGAACACATTATCATCTAATTAACACATACACCTCTTCATAAAGTATGGAACATTCTTGAAATTTCCATTGGGATAAGAGATTTTATTGTAAGAGGGGTATAATATTTCCTAAAGCAAAATATTTGCAAATCTATTCCAAATCATCTCAAATTTGAAGTGGAGCCTTTAAACAATAGTAGAACACCTTCCACCATGTCAAAAATTGAAGGAGTGAAGCCATGATCTCCAACTAGGCAATGGTCGTAAGCAATATCAAGGAGTGAAGGGAGAAAAGCAAGTGGAAAGCAAGAGGAGGAAGGTGTTGTAAGGTTGGGTTTGGACTTTGTCAGCTTGGATCTTGGTTTTTGTTGGGTTAAAGTTGAGTTAACACACCTCTTTTAATGGAAAATATAACATATATATGTTGTGTTTTGATTGTATTTGAGTTGTTGAATTGTTATTGACATTGTTAAAAACATTGGTTTGATTCTAGTTTTGAAAATAAGAAGCATATGTGATCCATGTCTGTGGACTTGGAATGGACTTGAATAGACTTGTAAAACTTATGAAATGACCTTGGAATAAAGCATATAGGTTAAGTGGAATTTGGTTTAGATTGGACTCAGATTAGAAAGTGCACTCATAGCGGTAGTCGCTATAGATGTAGTTCGGAATTGCCTTGTTTTTGTCTATTTCTATGAAACATTATATAGAGATCCTTAGGGATTTCTTACCATATTTATTGTGCTTTATACATATGTTTGTTTTCTATTAAAAGCTTGGATCTCGATAAGTGGCCAAAACTTCACTTATGCCAAACTGCAACGTTTAGCCTTGATTTTTGGACTTAAAGGTATGAAAAAATATTTAAATTTAAGTATTTTGTTTCATTCTTTTTACATGTGTTTACTAACTCATATTATAGTATTTTGAAACTAGTTTGAGATATTTATGAATTTTTAAGAGCTAATTGTGAATTTTTAAAGGAAATGATTTTATAATAAAAACTTGTTTTTTTAAGTTTTTAAGGAAATTATAAAGCTGTTATTTTCAAGTAATATTTTGAGTAAATGTTTTAAAACATATATAAGTATTATAAAGTATTTTAAAAGAATTTTTAAGTGTATACATAGGTTTTAGAAAATATGTTGACTATTTTAGATCTTATGGGATTAAATATCTTTTGACTTGTTTATTTAAATATCAAGTTTTACAAATAAATTACTATACATGTATATCATTTTAAAAAGGGTTTAAAAGTATAAATAAAAGATTTAAAAAGTGGTTAGAATTCCTTATTGTTCAAATGGTTAATTGTTTAATTACTTGTTTAAAGTAACTAACTTGGCTTAACACTAAAAGCCGGCGAAGTAAGGCATGTCTATTTATGAGAACTAAGATTGATTGTCGAGTAGGGATGGAGCAATATAGCTCTAACTATCGGCTTCCCTCTTGACCAAGGAATAGTATGTCAGAAAAGGTCAAAAATGTGTTAATCGTGTTGATCTCCATCTTGTTTATGGAAACCGTTAATACTACTTAACACTAAAAGCCAACGAGGTAGACTTATCTATTTTTGCGATTTAAGAAAGAAGTGTAGAAGCAAGGCTTTGATGCAACAAGTGCTCTAACTTACCTAGCTTCATTCTTGGGAAAGGAATAGTTATGTTGGAATGTAAAAATCGAATTAAGTGTATGAAGATTGATTTGCATAAGCAATTATTTTGACAAGATAATCGATTTATCGATTATCGATTTTTACCTAATATTGACTTAAGAAGTTATTGAAAGGCTTTGTGATTTCATACCAATGAAAACCCTTGGGATGGAGTGTTGGTACGAAACGTTTCTAGATTTCGCTTACTTTTGAAAGAACTGGAAATTCATCAAATTGATTTTTGAGAAACTAGGATCTGTAAGTATTTTACTTATCGAATACCACTTTGAAACTAGTATACGAGTTCTATATTTTGGAAGTGGTTGTAAAGTGAAATGTTATAAAGTTGAATTGTCAATCCAAAGGTTAATTCCAAGGGAGTGGTCAGCATTAAAATTTCAAACGAAGCTATCATGTGGGACTTTCTATCTTGAGGAATATTCCAAGAGAGAGGACAGCGTTAGCATTTATCGAAGGACTTATGCAGGGAACCTATATAGAGGTTCGAGATTCATTCTAGATGTTCGAATGCATATAGTGATTCATGATCTTTCCGAGATGAAGGGGCGATGGAGACTTATGTGAGAGATGCCAAATATAGCCTCGACATTGGAGAAATGACAGAAACAGAGAAGAGCATAGCCAGGGGGTTTAGCTGACCTCAAGGGTATATCGGCTCTATATCTAGAGATGCTTATCGATTGTTGCTAGTGCGAGTTGATTCAACTAGGAACACACACCGAGGGTGGTCCAGTTTGTTTGATCATAAAGTTTTGAATGCTGACAAGAGACGAAAGTTCATGAATCTATGACTACGGCAAATCCGGACTCATCAACTCAAATATGTTTCGTATTGATATTGATGCTATCCAGAGTCAATAAGTGTATAGAATCTAGCATAGAGAGTTGTTAAAATCTATCCTCAAGGTTCATCACTCGCAAATTCGTTTACAAAAATAGCATTCGTTTTATAAAAATTTCATATACACATACAAAATACTTTGACTGCACTAAAACAATAGCTTCAGTCGACTGGCACATATTAGATAGTCGACTGAGGTTGTGTACAAATTTTTTAATATATATAGTAAATAGTCGACTAAACTTCCTAGGTCAGTCGACTAACACTGTACATGTTTTTGTGCACGTTTGAAATTCTGTCGACTGCCCAAACAAGTTCAGTTGACTGCATCTGCAACTCTCATTTTTCTCCAAAATACACTTCTTTTGATCAAAGGGTTCCTTCTTCTTAGAAGGTCACAACTTTTAGATTCTAATAGATGATGATTTCCAGAAGTCATATCTCATCACACACTATATACATACTCAAGATTCATAGATCCAATTACCTAATTTTCTATTCTCTTTTGATCTATAGCACTTAGCATTCTTGAGTTCAATGTCTACAAGCTTTCATAGAATCATTGCTTGCGTATTCGTTTCTATATTCTTCAAGCAATGTTAAATTTCCTATTCTTCATACACACACAAATATACACATATACTATAAGGATAAGATTATAGGAAGGGTGTACTACAAGTGACAAATCTGTGTTATTTAGAACACTCAAAGTCAAGTTAAATCCAGTTTGTAAGAAAATTCTATTTAGTTGCTCAAGCGGTCAAGTCCTGTTATGTTACTCAGGCGGTAAAAGTCTTGTTCAGTTGATCAGGCGATCAAGTCCTATTCTGTTGCTCAGGCGGTCAAAGTCCCGTTCGTTTGCTTAGGTGGTGTAATACATGTTCCTCCGAATTAAGTGAGGGTTGGTAGTTATAATTCCAAAACGAGTCTGGGACTGGATGTAGAATGGGAGTTCGAACCAGTATAAAAATCTCTTGTGTCATTTTACTGCTATTATTTTTTTACAATTATTTTCTGCCCTAGTTATTTATTGTACTCCATATTACATGATCCTCTAGCACAGTCACTTTCACAGTTCTATTTACCTTAGAGTATATTTTATCTAGAGATATATAATGCTCGGATGGTAGTTTCTGATTCTTGTCATGGAGTTCGAATGTGGAGTTCGAACAGCTATTTGATATGATTTATGTGCTATAATCTAGACATTATATATCATATCACTATATGTTAAACTTAATGATGGTGGGTTTCATTTGAGGGAAAAATCATTGTGATAATCCACAGGGTCTCAAAAAGGTGTAGTTATATGTTACTCCCATTTATTGAGTTTCTCAAGATGGTTTTGCCAGACTGATTCGGGTGTTATTTTCATATAATGCTCAGGTCAGTCCCATGTACATTCCCAGATTTAGCTATGAACACTCTATGGCTTATAGAGAAGAACTCGATGATTACCTTCCGTAGTATTCTTATTTCTGTTGCATTTATGTATTGTATATATCAGCATTGTGAAGACTGACAGTTATAGCTATCCAAGCTGATGATAGTACTTAGGTTTTGGTAACTCTGAAATTTCTGTATTTAGGGTAGCCTTTTCTATTACTCCTTAACTCTAAAATTTATGTATTTAGGGTAACCTTTTGTACTATTCCTTTGATATATATCATATCATTCCTTTGTAAGATTCTAATGGTGTGTTCTCTCTTTCTTGTTCTATCCATTTTCTTTTTCTTTTAGCCTAACTTTGTGTCTTTCGGCACTTAGGTATTTGGCATAAGAATACCATAGATGTAGTAGCGTTAACATTCGAGGGTCAAAAGTCAGATTATACGATTTAATAAGAAAATAATTATAACATAAATATACTTACATTCATACTAATCATCCATTATAGTAATACTTCACAATGTTAGTATAAATTATCAAATGTATATAAATTATTAATATTTTCAAAACATCATTCATCAAATGTGTACTGATCCAGAAAACATTAGTAACACAAACATAACCATAGTTAGGTACACAAAACGTAGTAATAATGGCAACACATCCAAGTAGGATCTCGTTGAAATAAAATAACATACATAATAACTAAAATCAGCCGTTAATCACATATTACATCCACCCAAAACATCACATTTACAACTATGGTTGTTCTCTAAATATAAAATCATTTTATTATTGTTTGTTATAAAAGCACCTTTATTCATCACAAGACAATAATAATTCTTCCAAAAATGATAATATATTTCAAAATACTTTATTGTAATCCTTTACTTCAAATCTTTCCAAACGTTTTATTAATATCAAAAATAGTAATTTCCTCAAATACCTCTCAAATCAATAATATTATTATATTACGCTAAAGTGATATTATGCATATTAAATCCCTTAATATACTAAAAAATAAGTTCATTTCTATTTATTTCAAAAGAGTGTAATTTTCATAAAAAAACATATTTTTCTTATTTATAATATTTATTTTTGCTGAATAATAATAACAAACGTTTACAATTAAGTTTAAAATATATTCTTCATTGTTATTTATGGATTTATCTAGAAATTTATAAATAATAACTTTATAAATTTCTCAAGTTAATTTCATTTTATTTGATTCAAACAATGTTATTTACAAACATAACATGAAAACTATGAATAATCGCATTAAATCTTATTTTACCCCTATTGCATAATTTCACTTATGTTATTTTAATAAATAATAGTAATTTTTAAATCACAACTAATTATGATTAATAATCTAATAATACAACAATCAGAAATAGATAATCAACCACAGGCTTAGCATATCTAAGATGTTCAAATATCCAAACAATTATCAATATATCTCAAATAGATCAATTATTATATTTTCCATCAACAAATATCTATTTTATAATTTAAATTAAATTAATTAAATTAAGTAAACTCTATGAATGCACTTTTTCCAATAGTCTCCAAACTTAGCAAAACTATAAAATCGTTTGGAATTTCGCCACAAATCCAACGGAAGAAACCATGCGTGAATCAGAGTTCCTATATAGAAGATATTCAAGTTATAAGAAATATAATTAGAATATTAATTAACTGGTCCACATTTAATATTAAAATATTAAGTTAATTAATGTAGGTATTTTACCTTTCACTTTCTTTATCTACCATGAGTTGTACAAATGAACCAATACAACCCTCTTTGACTATGCTTTTAACCGCTTGCTGCACCGACCAGAAGCCACCACGACCAGATCCGAGGCCACCATCATGACCACCATGCCATTGGCAACCCACGATGTCGTTGCTAGGCCCTACCGCCACCTAGGTCAGAGCCTCTGCCATTATGAAGTCCGACCAAATTTCAGTGATTTCCGACCAATCTAACCACCTATTTAACGATCAAATGGTATAGATAAACTTCCCTTGCCTTTGTCTACAATGCAGTAACCTCTGATTATCTTATTACTACAATCCACCATTGAATCAAATTACCTCCCAAATCAATAGTGTTATTATTTTACGCTAATAATATGCATATTAAATCTATTTAATATACTCCAAAATCAATTCATTTTTATTTATTTCAAAAGAGTGTATTTTTCACAAAAACCATATTATTCTTATAAAAAAGTCTCACTTCATTTAATAATAATAACAAACATTTCTAATTAAGTTAAAATATATTCCTCGTTGTTATTTATGGATTTCTCCAGAATTCATAAATAATAATTTGTAAATTTCTTTAGTTGATTTTATTTTATTTCATTCAAACATGGTTACTTGCAAACATAACATAGAAACTATAAATAATTATGTTAATCATTTATTTATCTTTATCCATATTACATAATTTCACTTATGTTATTTTAATGAATAATAGTCAGACTTTAAATCGACAACTAACTACAATTAAATATCCAATAACACAATAATCAGCAATAGACAATCAACCCGAGGCTCAGCATATCCAAAATTTCAATATATCCAAAAAATTATCAATATATCTCAAACAGATCAATAATTATAATTATTCATCAATAGATATCTATTAATTTAAATTCAATTAATTAAATTATGTAAACTACGCTGATACAGTTTATCTAATAGTCTCCAAACTCAGCAAAACTAGCATAAAATCATTTAGAATTTCGCTATGAATCCAATAGAAGAAACCGCACATGAATCGAGGTTCGTATGTGGAAGATATTCAAGTTATCGTCAATATTATTAGAATATTAATTGGTCCACATTTTAATATTAAAATAATAAGTTAATTAATGCATGTAGGTTACCTTTCACTTGCTTTACCTTACATGAGTTGTACAAACAAACCCATACAATCCTCTTTGACCATGCCTTTGGTTGCTTGCTGCACCGGCTACAAGCCACAACGACTAGATCCAAAGCCACCATCAAGACCACCGTGCCGCTAACAATCCATGATGTTGTTCCTAGGTCTTATCCCCGCCATAATGAAGTTTGACCATATTTTAGTGATTCCCTACCAATCTGATCACCTATTTAATGATCCAACCATATAGATGAACTTCCCATGCCTTTATCTACAATGCACTTTTCTTAGATCATCCTGTTACTTCAAATTCACTGTTGGATCAAAATCCTAGAATGGGTGATCGAGAAGAAATAACCAGTTTTTGATCAGCTGGAGCCTCGGATGGAAAAACGAATTTCAGAAACCTCTTCTTCTTGTTGAGAGCTTTCCGATGATATATAATTTAATATGGCTTGGGCACTTTGTATTTTTAATCACTTTTAATGAATTTGCAAATCGCCATTATAAAGCAGTTAGGGTTGATTTTAGGATTAAGGAAGAAAATTAAGGTTAGAGATGAGGGCTAGTGTTTCGTACTCTCAAATATATAGTCACCCGATTAGGTTATGGGCTGTATATCCAATTTGGCTTGAGACAGCTGTGTATGCTATTTAAATACTATAACACTTCTATTTTGCAACCTGTAACTCCAAATATGACAAAATTGCATATTAAATTGATCTTCTTGGAAAGACCACTGCAGCGGTTTCAAATACGGTACCTAATTCACCATATTATTAAAATTTTACTTTTAACTAATTTAACTTTTGAAGAGTTGAATTTTCGGGTCATTACGGGTACGAGTATCAAAATCATATTTTAATAGCCGACTTGGAATCCTTATTGGATCTGTGCATCATACCATATCATAGAGTCGACGCCCTTAATGGTATAATTGACAATGAGGATTTTCTATTCTCAATATTGATAAGAAGTTCATAATCTCTCTTTAATATATGAGAATATTCATTAGATATTCTAATGCATTGTGTTCATTCAGGTTTGGTTAATATCATTTCATCCCTAAAAATCAGCTTCATCTTTGGACTGTATCCAAATCCATTTCACTACTAAAAATTTCTTAAAGATGTTACGAAGTTGGTATTTTTAAACAACAGTTGTTTCTCAACATAATGAAATAGTAATTCACAAATAGTTTATAAATTATGTTATATATAAAACTAATTTTGATTTAGTCCACAAAACTTATGTTCAAAACATTAATAGGTCATTCAATGACAATCGTTCCTAAACTCCTTCTAGGGAGATTCATACAGGATCCCTCATGGACAATTACTACGTGTATTCTTTCAACTCACACAACCTTCCAACTTCGTGGTCTAGGATATATTGGGGTTTCTTATCAAACATTTATCCTGTATGGTTTTTTAAACTATTCTTTGGATGATATTAATTTTAATCTTATATCGTGTTTTTTCCAACAAAGTTTGATTACTCCTTATTAATACATCATTATATATAATGAGATGTGATCTTTGAGACTGAATCTTTATTCATATTATTTAGATATGGAACTCTTTCCAATATGCTTATCTATTCGATCAACTTGAATCATTTCTATCACATGTTATAGTATTTACTTCTATTTTATATTCTATGAGCTTATCATAGACTTATACACATGTATCAAATATATATGACTATGTTTGTGATAACTCATCCGTGAATATGACGAAGTACGTGGAACCAGATTGGTATTAATAGATTTATGATTGCATACTCTATATGGGACAAATAAGTCTCTTAGACAAACATCCCAAAAGACAAATGATCCGAAGGTGCAGTACTGGCAAATACCTCTCTTAGACAAATGTGTCACAAATTCTCAGATAGGAATCCAAAAGGTGTTAATAGTGTGTCCCATACCACACATTCTCACAATCAGTTTACTGACCGCTAGCTAATTCCACACCGGAAAGCACTAAAAATATTCGCCTCATCTCATCAGCAAATGTGACCCGAAGGTCAAAATGATCAAATGGACAAGTCAAGAATTAACGAAAAGTTAAACGTATGTGTCCCATACCATGTATTCTACCCGATCATTTAATTCTCCTTCTCATTCGCTCGAATAGTGGAAAAAAAATATATTTTACATAAAAAATAATTTATTTCAGAAAAAAGTTTTTAAAATCTTTTTTCGAAATTTATTTTTAAAACAATCTTTCAAAATTCGCTTATTATAGATAATATATATATTTTATAGCTTGAAAATAATTCAAAAATATTATATAATAATAATTTCAAAAGCTAATGTGTTTTAAAAATTATTTCAAAATCGTTTGGAAAAATCCGCGCTCGAAATAAAAAAAACATAGAAAAACACTCAAAATGGACATTTCATTTCAAATTCGATTCAATTTGAATTTCAGATTCACCAAATTCTTAGCTAGCCTATTGATAGGCATCATAGCCATGAAACACATCATAAATATCACAAAATCGAGTAGAGGAAGCAAGAAAAATGGACTGAAACATTAGGCAAAACAAAAGAAAAAGGGGCGGAAAAAGCCACTACCCAGGTCTGAAATCTTCACCGGGTTCAGTTTTGATGCTTCCGCTTGGATATCTATTTATCACCTTTTGTTGTTGTTGTCTTTTTGCTTGCCTCAGATATATGTATATTTTTGACTTGTTGTATATAGTGTGGTCTTCAAACCACTTATGATATAACATTTTGTATCGTGCTGGGGATGTATCTGTATATGTGTGTGTGTGTGTGTATTTATCTGTTGTTCTATGATGTGATGTGCATTTAATTGTTGTATTTTGTTCTAATAAGTCCGTTAGCCACCTAAAATTTTTTATTAAGGACTTATTGAATATGTCGATCCACTTGAGATGGAAAAACAATTTAGAGCATTTAATCGATGTATTCAGTAGATGACTAAAACAAAGCTATAGATGATCGCTCCTAACCGGACCTATTCTTCGCATTAGCAGATAGTATTACCCAGTAATGCTCTTTGTTAATGTGGATCTTGGGGTGGAGCATCACATGTATAGTATGTTTTACGAGAATAGTTTTCATAACTTGATCCAATCAATAAATATTATACAACATGCTCCCACTACTTCTACCGTTACTAAAATAGCATATCAAATTCTTTCTACCACTTAATATAGGCAATTTATCTCGTTTACTATAACTTGTTCACAATCTATAATTTTCAGATCAAATATCTTAATTCAAAGAAATAAATCTCAAAGGAAGCAATTTTCTATTTGAAAATACATTTTGGAATAGAAATCATATTACTTATTCTAATGTTAAGTATCAACTTTCTCATTTCTGATGTTTCATTATGAAGCAGAAGTGACCATTAACTCTCTTCATCTCAACTGTACCTTCAATCACATCTACTCATGTACATTCATTTTCCTTTTTAAATGGTCAAACAGTTCAAAAGAAAGCCCTTTGTACAATATCATAATGAACTCTTTACAAAATCTCACTCGATCATCCTTAACATTTAGGGATATCAAATATATCGTACTTCACGTAAATTAATTAAACTGATATTTTAGAAATCGATTTCGTAGATCTGTCTTGTATTTTTGGTCTAGCATTACATTTAACACGATACGATCGTTATTCTAACCAATCAAATTGAATACTTGATCTTACAGTACGATTTGCTTGTTTGTTTCGAACGAATTAATTTCATCAAAGCACCATAGATTGCAAATGCTGACCGTTCACTATATAACACGTATTTTTGATAGTATATGGATCATATATGCATACTCCTATATTGCGTTTAAGTTCTGAACTCATAGAATTGCAATACACGGCCTTGACAAATAAACATGTAAGTGACAAATTATGAATGCATTTAGTAGTTGTAAAATTAGGTGCTTGTGTGGGTATAGAAAAATTGACATGCGAGAAGTATTTAATAGTAAGTGTATATATTATATTTCTATTTGTCAATATTTAATTCAATTTATCTATACATCTTAATTGATAAACATTCTATCAAGTATTAAATGCAAATATTTATCAATGCAGATTATTATAACATTATACAACATTTATTCTTACAATATAAGAAAAGTTAAATTTTATCATTTCATTTTCTAAATAAGGTTCTTATCATCAAACCCTAAGTGAAACATAGAAGCCTTTCAAATTGACTAATGGGTGTTAGGACTCATATGCCTTGGGATTCTGAGCTTGAGGAAAGCTCAACAAATCATAGGTATAACGACCCTGAATCGACCTTTGAAAATTGGCACCGAATAAGACACTCGTATTCAAATGTCGTAGATCCAAACGTCGAATCTGGTTCGTCGGAGCTTATAACACAATTAAGTATAACAACACAACGGAAGAAAAGAAATGAATATCATTGATATGCAACATTCGATACAATAATGATACAATATGAATCAATATCAGAGATACAAGATAAGAATGCTACAGTGGAATAAAAATATGATATAGCAGCGGAAAACAGAAACTCCAAACAGGAACAGCAACTCTAACTCCAAAGTACCAATCCAGAAATAGCTCAAATCACCATCACGTTGCACCAAGATGACCAAGTCCAGTCCATGAATCCAAAGACTCCAAAGAATACCAAAGAGAAAGCTGAAAGCTGCTGAATCGATATCTATATCTACTATCTGAAAAACCCAACTCTAGTCTGCCTGTGTGGAAAATTGTGGGCACCCAGAGTTTAGGAAAGGAACAATAAACTCCGGGTCAGTCGTGAGACTGGTGTGAGCAAACAAAAACAGTTTTTATCTTTAAAAACAAACAAAAGAACTTAAATTAAAAATCCGCAATGCTTTTAGGAAAATGAAACTACCATAAGACCTCCTACCACACACACAATGCAAACGCAGACTTGGAGGAGATTTCTTCTTATGATAGTCAAAAATGCTTGATACGCGAAATCCTTTGATATTATTACAATAAGTGCATAGTGGAAAACATTTTGAAAGTATAATATTAATCTTAGCCAGCATAGACATTTCGTACTATGCCGACTATAGCTACCATCCAAACAGTGGGGCGCCACCATAAGTAGATGGCAGGTTATACAACTAAAACAGTAAAGAGCTCGTATTGGATGATTGGGTTTCCAACAAATGGTCGGGCAAAGAAACTTCCCATATAAATGAAATGGAACGCCTTTGGAGGGACGTCCCCAGACCCTAACCGGATCTCTGCTACACAAGGCCGGGTTATCTCTGTAACTAGGTAACTACTGACACGAGTATGCCACCTCCCGGTCGTTACCAACCTTTATCCGAAGCGCTTCCTAACCGACAACCACAAAGAAATAAGTTTTGTAGCAACCACAAAGTAAGTATCTGGGATCCATACCATGATACCACTTATAATCCAGAAGGAACTGGACATATCCTCAGAGGGCGCTACCCTCAAATAACCTTGTTGCCACGATTCATTTTTTGACCATAACCAGGTTGTGAGGTTCGACGAATTCTCGTCCACAAAGCTACGCTTTATCACAAAGCCATGCTTTGATCAACAAATGATCAGCAGCACTCATCATGCCACACTACCAATTTGGGAGTATATCACTAATAACCTTCAACTACATAACCACTGAGCTCGTACGTCTCAGAGAAGGGTGTTAAGCTAAGAGAATAAATTCTCTGCCACCAACAGATATGTATTTGAAATAAATTAGCTTTATCTCTCAGTTTGTAATGTCAGACATATAATCCATACAAGTCTGTTCCAGGTTCGAACAGAACCGAAGGCACTTCCGAAGAAGCCCTTGCAAATCCGGGAATCCACAATCTCGATCGGACTTCCCATCACTTAGTGAATCTCTATATTGTAGCTACTCGGTGCAGAGACAATCGATAGGTCCTCCTATCGTTCTCGCAAATACCCGGTCTTCACCACCGGTCTTTAAATGTTATCCATAACATCGTATCATTATTCGAAATGGGTTATATGACACAAAATCCTCTCCCGGCTAAACCGAATAATTAGCGCAATATTTAAAAACATATGGATATGAGATTTCAGTTAAGTCACAACTTTAAAACCCAAAAACTTTCTTTCAAAATGGTTTAAACCAATTACCATTTACAAATCTTTTTAAACAAAAAGATTCACTTCCAGAAACCTTTCAATGGTTTAAACAATTTCCACACTTTACTCTTTTAAACAAAAGATTTACTTTTAAGACCCCTTTCAATTTTAAACAAGGTTCACCAATCTTTTAAACAAAGATTCATTCATAGCTTTTCAAAACAATTCCCAAAGATTCATTCATAATTTACAAAAAAATTGCCGGTTTCAAATCTTTTATATATATATAAAAGATACATCATTTAAAATCCTCTTCAATTTTGCAATAGGGTTCAACTATCTTTCACAAAGATTCAATTTTAGCTTTCAAACCCGTTCAATTTCAAATTTGAATTCTTTTCATCATAATTATTATTTGAAAACTACTTGTTTCCGTTTCAGAAAACCCAATTCCATTTCTAAAGTTATTTAAAATCAAAATTCAAACTTTAAAACCATTTCAAAATATTAAATTCAAATATCTGTGACTTAACCGATTTCCTTGTGAAATCCATATTTGTGTGTGTACAGTGTGGTCCAGGGGTTTTACCCAATAATGGTGCGACATCATCAATCATTAGAGATTCAAACACAGAAATATCGATAAGCGATATAATCTATAACGCTTATCTTCATTTACAGATTCATAGATAAATGTATCACAGATGAATAAATAAATAAATAAATTCCACACAGTTCAATTCACAGAACAGAATATCACAGATCAATCAATTCAAGGCAATTCATACAAGGCAAACATTCATAAGCAAGGTCAAGCATTCAATAATCATTTATAGGTAGGATTAATTAATCGTTTAATCCTAATTAATTCAATTAATTTCCAATTAAATTAATTACTTATGAATAAATTATTCAATCCTGATTAATTAATTACAAATCA
Organism: Allium cepa; assembly: GCA_030765085.1. NCBI lineage: Eukaryota > Viridiplantae > Streptophyta > Magnoliopsida > Asparagales > Amaryllidaceae > Allium > Allium cepa. The sequence continues at coordinate 819,527,290 of CM060928.1, forward strand.
TTTGATATAAATTAATTAATCAATCACCTGAATTAATTACATCAACTAATCACCTCATTATTAATTATTCCTTAATGAGTCCATTATAAATTACATCATTAATTATATTAATTAATGACCTCTAATTATATTTAAATTAAATTACTTTATTTAAATTAAATTACTTTATTTAAATTAATTATATTAAGTAATTAATCTTTAACTAAACACAATTATTAATCACCCTTGATTAACAACAAAATGAATTACCCATATTACTTCGTTTATAAATCATATTCACTAATTACTTCCCAGTAATTATCATTTATTACTTCCCTAAGTAATTATCTCCATTAATTTCACTAAGTAATTACACTTATCCAATTATCAAATGATTTTCTTAAATTAATTAAACTAAATTAATTAATTAACTTAAATTAATCACATTACCAAAATTTATAACAATAAGTAATTAATCCCTTAACTACTTTCATTAAGTAATTACATTCAAAAATGTATAATTGAGTATCTAAATTAATTAATCTAATTAATTATCAGAATTAATCACATTAATTTAATTACTTAATAATCCCAAGTTAATTATCTTCATTAACTAATAACATTTCTTTAATTACTTTCTTAAGAAATTATCTTAGGTTAATTCATTATAAATCATTTCTAATTATAAATTAATCTAAATTATTTATTTATAAATTAAATAAATCATTCTTTAATTACCTTATTAATTAAATCACTAAAACCTTAATTATCCTTAATATAATTCATTTCCTTTACCTATGATTTAATTAACATTTAAGTGTATATTTTAAAACATTACACTTTTAAATTTAAATGTAAATTCCATTTTGAATTTAAAATCCAAAATGATTAACCATTTTAAACATTAATCAAATTTAAATTCAATTTATAATCCTTAAAATAAATGTAAAGAACATTTATCACTTATAAAAAAAATTATATAAGAAAAATGTTTAAACTAAATTTATAAAAACCAATTTAAACATTTGTTTGAAAACCAATTTCATTCTTTTAAAAATCTATTTTAAGTTTAAATCTTGTTTTAAATATTTAAATATTTAAACTTTATTTTTTTATTTCAAATTAGGATTCAAAATTGAATTCGAATCCATAATTCAAACTGGATTTAAAAACCTGATCTAAAGCTTGTTTAAATTTTAAATTTCATTTTAAAAATCTTAAAACAGTTACAGGTTTTCAAAACTGTAAACAACAATATGACCCGAGGCACCTTCACAATGCTTTGAGTCAAAACTCCCCTAGTTTCGAGTCTCACTCGAAGTTTACTCGAGAAAACTCGAGCCTCACTCCAGAACTCAACCCAAAAGTTCACCAGATACAAAAGTGCATGGAGCACGTGTACAACCCCGATCGCCATCTCCGATCAGCGCTGCATCGACAAGTAAGTCGACGTTCGCCTCAATACCAGACTCTGATCCTCTGAATCTCGTCATAACCTCGAATACGAAAATCGAGTAAAAATTCAAAACCTGGAACACAAGAACCGGAAACACCAAAAAACCTGTCAACGCCTCGCCTCCTCACCTCCGACCACCGGCGGCGACACAACTCCCTCCATCCACTCATCAATCTCCCTCTACCTTCCCTTGAACCACGACGAACTCGATCGCCCACAAACGACGAACGAGAAAGAAATAGAAACCCATGACAAAATTAGGCTTCCAGAACTAAATCGCTCGCCACCACCTCCACGACCACCTGCAGCCCTATCCACTATTTTTCCCTTACACTACGTTCACTCCATCACCACCCCAGAGAACCCCGACCTCCACGAATCAGTCAATCACCAGAGATTGCCAAAACTATGAAATCGAAGCAAACCCAAACTGCTCTCGACTCCCAACTCTAAAAATTATGAATCTTGCTTTAAAAATCATATTAAAGTATAATAATTTCATTTATACCCCTGAATTCATAATTTATGAAGTTCGAATTTTTTGCTTATTTACAGTTAGCTCCTGTTGTCTTGCTTTCCAGAGAAAGTTAAACATTGTCTTAACTTATATATATTTTAAAACTTAGTATATGCTTGAACAAACAATCTTTGTTTTAAATTTAAGCCCAAGCATCAAGTAGATCAAATGGAAATGATTTTTGAAATCAAAACTTTGTTCTAGAGTTCCAGGAAATGAACCTGTAAACACTTCCAGATTTCATTTATATTCAGAGAATCCATGCATATCTAAACCAGTTTATTCACAGAGGTATGTATATGTAAACAACATATTTATACCTTTAAAAATTAAGAAAAGTATGTTACCCACCTGGATTGGATATTTGAACAAAGCAAAAACTGGAAGTTGCTTAAAACTTTGATCTTTGCCTGATCTGCTTGTTTGAATTCGCATGCTCGCTGATTTGCATTTTAGCTTATATTTAAATATGCTATGATACTTGATTTCAGCTGAGACCTTGTATTGCATTTTAAGTTTGAACTTATTTAATTTTGAACTGCTACATTAATTTTGAAAAAAAAAACTGAAACTTGGTTTACCTGTTCTTTTCATTATACTATGATGTTTCCAGGTTTTGAAAATTGCTTCAGATTTGATGATGTTGTTTGTCATTTCTTAGCTTTGATTTCTTTAGCTCAGTTGAATCTGTGCTTGCTTCCTTTAATTTCCCAGATTTGATCTTTGTTTCAGGTTAAAGTTTCAGGTTGAAGTTTGATTCAAATTTTATTTTTTCAGGTTTCTAGTTTACAAGTTTTGAAATGAGAAGACTGAAATTGTCTTCTCTTTTAAATATATTGTAATTAAATTTTTAGTTTATAATAAACATGCATGTGCCACTTGTTTAATATGTTTACACTTGTCTTATTATTTTAACACTTGTTGAATTATAAACAATATTATGTTTTTCATGTTTTCTTATTCATACTTTTATATATTTATTTTCAAAAGATAATTTTAATTACTTATACTTATATATATCTTTCACATCAAAATGCACATTTACAAAAATTAGAAAACAAGATTAGTTTCAAATATATAGAAATTTTTAAATTTATGTTTAGTCCTTATTTTTAAATACTTTTAAACCCATAATTATTCATATTTTATAACCTCTATAACTTTTAGCTAGCAATTCAAAAATTATTTATTTAATTTCAAAATATAACTTCTCATTCAAAATATCTATTTAAAATAAATTTGGAAAACAAATCTTTTAAATTGAAAATATAATGTTTTCAAACCCAATAAATTTATAAGATTTTTAATTTTGAATTTTAATTCCAAGATTTAATTTAAACTAAATTTATAAATATAAATAAATAACAGAACCTATCTTTTATAAATCTTAAAACTTTATAATTCTATTTATAATCTAAAATATTTATTTATCCCAGAAATTTCTAATTAATTCACAAATAGATTCACAATTTAATTTCAAAAATTAAATTAATTATCAAATTATCCTGGATAAAATTCAGGGATGTTACAGTAGGCCCACATAAAGTGGATAACTTTTTATCATTTGTATCATATGCAACTCCTAACCCATGGTTTCTTTTTCCAATCTCATCTTTACCTTGAGGAAAGCTCAACAAGTAAAGTGGGATTATTCACTTGGAATCTTTCATTTCATGATGGCCTAAGCATAATGCATATACCTTAAGGAAAGCTTGGTAGATACATGTTGTTATCTTACCTCATCTATTTAATATATTAATAGCACTACACATAACATCCCCTAGCTAGATGAAAGCTTAAATAACTAAAGAGTATGCATGTAATTTATTGATATATAAATGATAGAGGACAAGATTATATTAACGAGTCATAATCTTCAATATATTATATCGAGCGATATCAACTTATGGAATAATGTATTTTTTATGAAATACCCTCACGATTCAAGTGTCACACACATCAGAAATCACACTATACGTATATTTACATATGTATATATTTCTTAAGTCTAACTTAGAGTTTGTTTAATATTCCACATTTAATTTATACATTCATATCATATCAGTTTTATTATTATATAACTTTTATATTTTATATTACTTATACACCAATGTTATATATAAAATTATATTAATTGAATCTTATTTAAATAATTTTATTTAATTAACTATCTAATTAATTTTATATTACTATTCTAATTCAACTTTTACAATGGACATGTCTACCACAACCTTTATAGTATATATTGTAACTTTTATAGTAATACCTATATATCCTTTTTTGGTAAAGCCGATGAGGTAGAATGGTCCCCTACCATTTTTTATTATAAAAGATAATAAATACATAAGGAACAGGAGATAAGCACATTATTTATCGACTAAACGGTTTTTTAAAGTGGACCGGCCACTATATAACGAACTGGAAAAAAAGTCCAGAGAAACAAGAGCTGAAAAACAAGTGCTGAGAAATAGCATCTCAGCAACTCATATTACATTACATGAGCAAATACAGCAACGTTGTGCAAAGAAAATCGTGAATGCCAAATAGAAGCTAAAGTTCCCTGAGCAATAGCAAGTCCAAAAAGGAAGTAAGGACCAGATAATAAGATCCAAACAAAACAGACCAAATGTTTCAAACTCAAAATAAGGACTAGAAGCGGTACATATTTCATACTCTGCAATGGCTTCACAATACCTACTGCATACCACAAGCTACGTGGCGAGGCAAGAGGAGTTCAACATCTCCACCTTCATGCATCTAGTGACACGCCTAGAGGTGGATGATGCAGGCGAGGAGGTGGTTTACTTAGCGCGAGACGAGAAGAAGGTATGCTTCGCATGAGGAGGGGATGCTTTGTATGGCGCCAGAGGTAGAATGTGGTCGTAGCAGTTTACTTGGGTTTTATTAGGAGGCTTGGCCAATGACTTAGCTTTGGAAGATGATGGGGAGAGCTTAATAGGATCATATGAGGAAGCATGGAGGCAAGAAGAAACAGTTTTCTCACTGCATGTTGACTATCGAGAATGAACCATTGTAGAAAGCAAGGAGGCACTGTTTACACCGCGATTGTCAGAGCCTAGGCAGGAAACTGCTACTCCAGAGGAGATGTCAGAACACCGAGTTCCATAGTCTATTGATAGAGCAGATACGTGCACATAGTTAGTGCACGTCATATCAAAATCTACCATTTTAAATGAATCACTCACATCGGATATTTCTCCCTCCTCCTTCTCATCATTATAATATTGCATTTCTAAAGACTGATGATTATTAACAACTGTCCAAAACCGAAACAAGGTGGAGCACTGCCACGAATGGACTCGTGGTTGGTAATATAGGGATCATCAAAAGGGATGTTAGGTTTTTATGATTTTCCACTGTCAAATTTGTTTAGCTTTGGATCATCTTCCACTGCACTCGCACATTTATTTATATTCTCTAGCACAACCTCCATATCACTACTTCGATCCAGAAAACGTTCACTATTTTTTTATGAAGAGGTTGAAGTTTCAAGGACTAAGTCTCGCCTCACTATACCTCCTTCTCCGACCGAAGACAGCATTCACCTAACAAGGTAAATCGAACACTTCATTAATTATTGATGTTCCTCCATCAGCTTGCCCATTTTTATCATTGCATTTAGTTACTTCAAGACCTTTCAGAGCTAGGGGAGAATATTTCTTACTGCATCGTTCTTCAAACTCCTTTTCTTCACTTTAATCCATATTTTCTTTTTCTTATGCGTTTGTCGCTTCAAGGCATTTCTTTTTGGATCCAAATTATTATCATTGCCTTCATCATTAACCTTTGAGTTATCAACTGTCACCACAGACAACTTGTTAATCCAACTTTAACACTTTCCTACTCCTTATTGATCTTTACACATCCCACCTTATCATGGTCGAAGACACTACAGCGACAACAAATAAGTGGTTTCCAGAAGTACTACACTCATTCATAGTTCACCGATCCATCAACCATCTGAATGGAAACTCATCAGGTAGAACATGGTTAGGGGTGACTTCAACCATGCATTTTGCAAACTCAAGCCTATCAAGTCTTTCGGTAGATACATCCATACATAGGAAATTGCCTACTCTAGATGTTAGCCAGCTTATACCCTACAGGACCAAGCCTACATAGGTATATTAAACATTTTAATCCATATAGGAACTTTCTTACTACTACAACAACTATTACCTACAGCAAAATCCCATGGCTTCACAATGAAAAGCTTGTTCCTCAATATAATAGGGTCTGCTTCAAGTATTTTAATCCAGTCTTCATTGCTAGAAAGCAGGAAGAAAAGGAGAAAGCCATACGATTTTACCGTGATTGTTTCTTTCAGCTTACAGATCCGCTTCAGCATATTGATAACCACCGTGTATGGCAGTGGCTCGTCGACGAAAAAACCGACTAGGTAGTTTTGCCAAACATCATCTCCTACTTGTAGAATTTTAGCTAATGGGATAAGAGTACCATCAGTAAAAAGAAGAGGAACCGCAGTTGACTTGAAGGATCCAGCATTTCTTGGCTTCGATTAGAATAGAGAGGACCATTTTTGCATCCGTCGAGGAATGTTTAGAGCCGAAGGTGAAGTAGCAAACTCAGACGAGGAAGGTGAAAATAGCAGAGGGGGGAAGGCCGATTCGGTAGGCGATGGGATAAGGTTGGGGGGTTGGGGAGTTGAAGCAGAGGAGGGTGTCTGGAGCGGATGGGGCTCGAGCGAGCGGCAAGTAGACAAAGGTAGGGGATGGAAGAGGCACGATTTAACTCGGTGGGAAAAAAGAGGAGGAAAGTGGCGAACAAGCGGCATGTTCGACGCCATGACTTACGTATTAATATGCTAACATATAATACCTATATATCTTATATGTATATATATGTATACATACACACGCATACGCATGCACACACACATACTATAACTTTTATAGTACAATACATATATCTTATATATGTGTGCTTTTATTTAATTAATTAAACGTTAATTTATTTGTTTAATCAATTAACCCTTAATTAATTTATTTAATTAAACAATTCTTATTAAATTATAGTAATTTTGAAAATTTATTTTACATAATACTTATATACTTATGTTATCCTAAACACGTTAAAATAACATAACATATATCAATGTATGTAATACATATTTATAAGTATTGATTAATTAACCTATTTAATTAATTCATTTTACTAATCTTACTAATAAATTTTAGGTTTTGAAAATTAGTATTTACATATTTCAAACATTTTGGAAATATCATTATTTGTTGAAACATTTTGAAAACTTATGTTGTATTATAACTTTAAATAAATATGATTTTATTTTAAATTAGCTTTTAAATTTAATATCATTTATATTGATTTTCAAAACAATCTTGAAAATTAGTCCAAGACCAAATTCAAATTGGTTCTTTTATATTTGGGGCAACCTTTAGGCTCACTTTACCTTTCAGGCCAGGCCGGTAAGCAGGCAGGACAGTGTACTTGATTATCCCATTCCAATCTTAGAAATTACATTTCCAGACACCGTGGGCAAGCTTACTTAGTCAGCGATAAAATGACTAATTAAGATCGCGTAGGCTTTTAGGCTTTGACACCATTAATGAAACCGGGCTAACCCATAGAGGAAGAAATGGATAAATTTTTAAAAAATTCCTATTGGATCTTTGTTGGGCTTATGTAGTCTAAATTTATTTATAACATTTTAAAATATTCCTTTTAAAATTTTCTTCATATTATTATAATTTTAAAAATTAGTTTAATTTAATTTTAATTAATTACATATTATGATGAGTACATCAATTGCACCCATGTGTATAATGTAAGTGCAATGTATGTAACAATTCACAAAATGATTAACATGAAGTTTGACTGTAAAGCTTTCTCAACGGTAAAAAAATGGCGTCTTCTTTCTTAGCGATCTCCCTTCTCTCGCGATTGTATTTGTTCATAAGTTTATTGCGATTATCTCTTGCCTCCTGCTCTCTCTCTCTAGTAGCCCTCCTCTCTCTGGGCTTCGTCAGATCTGTTGAAATTTGGTTGGCTATGATGTCGGTCTCATTCGTTGACGAGTTCGTTCTCTCTGGCAATTTCCTGCGTGATTGTCCACCGTTCGCCGATATAGCCTCTGCCTTATTGGCGGAGATGGCTGGTCCATTGTCGGTTACTTACTCTGGTCCTGTTTGTACTGCGTCTTTCTCTGGAGGGCGTCTTAGGCAGCTATTTCTGTTTTTTGTTTCTTCTGTTTTTTGTTTGTTATGGCTTTCTTCGCCGAGTTTTGTTGTCTCCTCTTCTGTTGGTTACCTGTCAGGCTTGTTGACAGCTTTTGGTGTTTTTTAATAAAAATCTTTCTTCTGTTAAAAAAAAGTAAGTGCAATGTATGAAATGTGTACACACTTAATATGAACAGTTTTAAGGTATTCGAATTTACACCGCAGCGGACATTATCCCCTCTATATATGCCTTTGTTATCTAAAAGGTGATTATATATATATTCACACACATACGTATATATGCACATGTTTACATATATAAATATATATATAGATGTACAATAAATATTTTCCATAGCAGTTTGTTTCAGCCAAAAATGGCACAAATACCCAAGATAAGTAAGTAGAGAATAAAAAATGGAGAAAATAAATGAAAAACGAGTAAGAAAGTACAAGTAGAGATTTATGGTGGTACGGCGTTCTCTGGTCTACATCCACTTAAAGTTTTTCTTTATTATATAGTTGTTTATAGGAAGGAGTTCTTACATGTAACAACCCGTATATTTATCAATTGTATATTTAAATATTTTATTTAAATATTTCATCGTTCGTCGGATTTTAGTCCGAAAACCTACTTTTTGCAAACAGTCGAATTAGGACTCGAGACCCCTCCCATTGAGTTCAAAATGTCGTTTGCAACCTTTTTGAGTATAAGCTTTGATATGTTTGGAGTTAGTCAAGTTTTTCTACTTTTTCACTTTGGGTTTGAGTTTGGGTTTCAGTCCATTGTTCCACCTTAAGACTCTAGCTTCACTCCAACTCTTCATTACTTCATTTCATATTCCTAACACTTCAAGCTAAAGTAAAAATGGTGGAAAGGATTGGAAATGGAAATTCCTAAGCCCTATCTTGTTTTGCAAATCCAACTTCTAGCTCCAAATTCAAGAGAACCCATTGGTAAGCATCTCATTCATCTTCCCCAACTCATTCTCTCTTTGATTTCAGAAAATTCCTAAACCTAATTTGGGAAATATTTCTCTTTTAAGCTTAGAATCAAGCTTCTTGAGTTGGGATTGAAGGTGATTGTTCTTGCCATTGCTTTCGAGCTTCTTCTTCATTGATTTGGGTTCAAAGGTGAGATTTTTATCTCACATCTTTGTCTATAATTATCTTCGATTGTTAGGTATGAATTCCTAACACTTATTCTTGTGCAATTGATTTTGGTTTGGATTGATTTGGTATATATTCCAATTTTTGGTGTTTTGAAATCAAAATCTATGAAAATCCTTTTATGGATATTTGGACATTGATATTTGAGGCGTATCGAAGAGCCGTTGAGGCTGGGTTGTCGCTTGGCGTAAATCCTTAGTCGTTGTCGCTCGATAGATCGCTTCTGGTATCCATTTGGCCATTTTTGCCTAGGTTCAGGGAATGCCCTGAACCTTTGATTCAGACGTCTGAAACGTTAGATTTAGATGTCTGAATATTATACTGGAAACTTTTATTCCCCAGTATTCAAACGTCTGAATCTATATTTCAGACGTCTGAATTGGTTTATTTGGAACCAGAAAGGAAATAGGCTAAAAAGTGCCTATTTCAGACGTCTGAATTCAAGGATTCAGACGTCTGAATTCTGTCTTTGGAAAATATTTATTTTCCAGATTCAGACGTCTGAATCCTTGATTTCAGACGTCTGAATCTGCACTCTTTTTGCCTATTTGCCTATTCGCTTGAGAATTCCAACTTTAATCGATTCGTGTTGATTCCCTTTTGTTATTATCACCTATTATCGACTTTGATGGCATTTTCTTCGTGATTTTGGGAATATCCATTTTAATGGATTCGGTATCGATTTCTTTGGATTTTATTCACGTCTTCGAATGTGAATTTTAGTGATTGATTGTTCCTACAATCTTCTTTGTGATTTTTCACTTTAAAAATATAAAGGTTTTCTATACTAGTAGTAAATATCAAAATTCTTTCATCAAAACGATTTCAACACTATTTTATTACAAAGCTCGTTTCTTAAACCGTTTTCCAATCTATTAGTATATACAAGCCTTTACCTCACTCGTATGAGAAATCTAATTAAACGACCTAGTAAAACGAGAGGTATGAAACGCTTGCGTTTACTTCGTCGGTTAATTCTTGGACTTGTTCGATTGAATCTCTTGTGACAATTTTCTAGTGGAGATCTACAATTTGTTCGTAAATATTTAAGTTAAGCTAGTGGTTATGGGACATGAAGCTAAGCTCATATATTTACTAGCTTACTGTAATTGACACTTCTCTTTGATCATGACGATCATTTTATGTTTTAGACTAGCATTGTGCGATGTCTCTTTGACTTGGCTCATCGGATGTCACGCTGTACGACGTCGTTGTTCCCTTTGATTGTGATTTGGTTCATCGGATGTCACGCTGTACGACGTCGTTGTTCCCTTTGATTGTGATTTGGTTCATCGTATGTCACGCTGTACGACGTCGTTGTTCCCTTTGATTGTGATTTGGTTCATCGGATGTCACGCTGTACGACGTCGATGTTCCCTTTTTATTGTGCTTTGGTTCATCGGGCGTCACGCTGTACGACGTCGTTTTTCCCTTCTATTGTGTTTCTGGATCATCGGACGTCACGCTGTACGACGTCGATGCTCCGAATTATTTGATTTCTGGATTTCTTGTGTTGATTTCTGGAATTTATGTTTCACCAACTTTTACGATTGGCATTGATATATATGTCATTTATTGTGGCTCGGTGAAGGAAATTAGCAGTATGACATTCCTTTTTATTTTTGAGAAGATCTTTGAGATATTGATTAATCTCTTGTTGATTTTTCAATTATTTATTTATCACAGCTTGGCATTGTGATTATTATACGTTTAGTCATATCTCTTATTCTATATCATTTCATCTGATATTTATAGCTAGACTGATCCGTTTATTATTTTCTTCTTATAAATAATACTCGGGTCAAACTGAGATTTTACAGGTGCTTCTGCTTGCCACCTTATTGGACCATCATATGATCTTTTGGCTAACTACTTTAGTTGGGTAGTTCTTGTTGTATACATCTAAGTTATTGACTCCTTGATGTACACATATTCGTTTGGCTTGCACTTGTATCTATTCTTTTGTGACATTGTGGATCTTGTTAAGCCACTACTTTGATGTACACTTTCATGTGTTATATTCATATCTATTTCCGCCTTTGTGATATGAATTTGCTGTGACTGATTTGTGTTATGTTTATTTCTATATTTGTTTCCGAAGACATTATAGCCACTGTGTAGTAGCTTTGAGTTTGTGTCGGTATGTCGGACTTCCTCTTGAAAAGAATGCAAGTTATATTTTATCTGGCATATCGGTACTCGCACAAAGCAATTATACAGATGGTCTCTCCTCAACAGCCTTATTCTCCGTGCTAGTTGACAGCATTACACCGTAGTGTTCTTGGCTAGCGTGGGTATAGAGGTGGGGCGTCACATTACAGGTCTGTACAACTTCATTAGGGGTCGGTATAACTTCACAGTGTAGCGACCTGCAGTTCCGTACCCTTTGAGTTGATAATAATTCACTCCTCCTCGACCCAAATTGTATGAAAGAGCGAATAATTAGGGTAAATAAGAAGAAAGAGATAGAAGAAAATAAACAACAACATAGAATCTCACAATCACAGCGGAACAAAATATAACATATAATACTAGATTTTTACACAAAAGAATCTGTAATAGTTTATATACTTACAATCATCAGGGTACAACAATATATACATCAATCTGGGGATTTATAATAACTTGTCCTCATACAGTGGAAATATAAGTCAAGTCAAGAATACATCACTATCATCTAGTTCGTTTCCTGAGCTCCAAACATCCTATCTGGAATCTGTAATACTTGGTCCGACCCGAGCATTATAATAAAATAACACCCGAGTCGGTCTGGAAAACCAGCGTGAAAAAACACATTCAATTTGAATTATTGGAGTTATCAAAATCCTTTGAAAAATAATGGTATCTCGTAAGCCCGCATCACACATAAACACGATGGGGTTTTTTCCTTACGATAACCAAAATAATCTTCATCAAAATCATTTGATATTATAATAGTGTATATGGAAAGTAAATAGAAAATAGCTTAAATGCTTGCATCCATGTTTTAGCATAGTTGGGCACAATCAAAATCGTACAACGCTTATTGCAGAATGGATCTCATACAATGACTGGGCCATTGGGATACTGCCCATCACAGTACACCTCTAGAACAATGTACCGAGGACCTCGCCAGGATCTCCTGCTACACAAGACCGGCCTATCCATAACCTGGGTAGACTGAATATGTTATCACCCCGGGTGTACCCACCCTAAAAAATCGAGCGCTCCTTCTTTCATGCACAACCATATCCATAATATATAGGTTTCTAAGGATATCTAGAAAAGTGATAACATACCCTAATTGGGTGCGACCCACTTAGCCTTTCTGCATTTCCCCTGTTTTAGTCATTCTAGGTTGATGAGGCTTGAGGTTAAACGTTACCTTTCAAGAAACAATCCCACTTAGAATGCTTATCGCCCTCTAATGACGATGTTCTGATAGCATTCGTACATACAAGTTGTCCTGGGTCTGGACAAACCGAATCACCGTCTTCATCATCTTCACATTATTTATTTGCAACGTTCCAACCGGATCGAAACAGTTTGTGGATAATTAAATCTGAACCCGGTCACTTCGAAACAATTAACGAAATTGGCCAATATTGATGGTCGGTTACTTAACTATCAATAAAACATCCATAAGCAGTTACTAGGCTTTATTATAATTTTTTTCCAAAATGTTTTATAAGATATATCAATGCCTTCCAACACTTAAAAACAATTTCAAATACTTAAATACGTAACACGTTATTTCCAAACCATCTCAACACTTAGAAATATTTCTAAATTTCCATTTTTATACTTAGGAAAATATTATAAGTCATATTCTCCAAAATCTTTTCAAATAACAACACTTAGAGAATATTTCATAACTTATCTCATAAGTCTTCGAAGTCGCTAATATATATTTTTTCAAGTTCCAAAACTCAGTGTACTTATTTATAACCCCATTCAAAAAATTATAACTTCTTTTATAAATTCAGATCTCATTTTCAAAATTCCCATATTCAACATTTTGAAACCTCATTTCCTCCAAATCCCCTATAAAATCCACCCCTCAAAATCAAATCCATTTAAAAGCCCCTTTAACGAATCTCGAGAGAATTTATAAATAAAAAATTTCAATCACTTCTAAACTATATATATATATATATATAAGTATTTTAAAAGTGATAATAATTTATTTTAAAAAAACATGTTCAAGTAATTATTTAAAATATCGAAAAAAATAATAAACATCAATAACTCATTTTTTGTTAAGAAAATAAAATTTCAAAGCTGATTTTAAAAGTTAGAACTTACTAAAATAAATACTTAATATTTGAAGATCTAGTTATTGAAGGTTTTCAATCCGAACTAGTTTAAAATTCCATAATTTAAAAAAAATAAGATTTTCCTTTTAAAAACAAAACTAACTTCATAGAATTAAAAATATATTTTTAAAACCTCAATAACCAATTCAAATTTATAAATTCCTCTCTAATCACATCCCATCACTTCCATTTCGATCTCCTTAAACATTTTCACTTTTAAAAAATAGTATCCACTATTTTCCTCATCCTATTTCCATATTTTAATACAAACTCACTCTATGAATTTTATATTCTCAAATTTTCATCTATTATCGTTTTCCTTTATTTAAGACCTTGTTTATAAATGTATAAGTTCTCTAAATTTTAATTTTTTTTATTCAAATAATCTAATTTATAAATTCCATTTTATAAATTCAATTCCTTACAAATTCTGTTCATTTCTACCAATCTATCTTTAATATCGATTTCAACTTCTTTTCATATTTTCCAAAAATATCGTTTTAAAAAAATCCATCTTTTAAAAATCCTTTATATATATTATTTTGAAAATCCCTATTTTAAAAAAATTCTCGAATATACAATCCAAAAGTCAATTTACTATTTTACCCAAATCAATTTCTTTTTAAAATGATCTAAACTTCGATATAAATATTTTTATATTCAAATCTCCTTTTAAATTCCTTCAAATTCCAAAAATAATATTATGGTATTTAAAATACCAAAATTCAGGCTAGTGTTAGTTTAGCATCCAATAATTCCAATCACTTCAATAATCTATAACAGATTATTCTAGCACATCATATATCACTATATATGAAATTTAAAATCAACATTTTTGAGGAATCCAGTTGGATTGCTCCAACCTATTTTCTCTGCAACCACGGTTGTTAATACAGCATAAAAATACCAATCCCACTTTGAGGGGGATGTCACGGTATATAGGGTCATCCACTATTATGCGGGGTGCATAGGGCCTCATCCACTATAATGTGCGGGAATATCACTACAACTACTAATATATATACTACTATATATATATATTTAATATCATTCAACGGATAATTAATTCAACCAAACATCTAGAATAAATTCTGACTATTTAAATTTAATATCTAGCAATTCAAAAAGAGTAAGATTTACTCACCTTGATTTAATTTGCTGATCGTTCCAATTTTCAATTCTATTGCGTAAATTCCACAGCTTCGAATCCTATATGACTGATTCCATGCAATTTAAACCTCATATAAGCAAATTTCAAATTATATAAATGAACGATTTTAATTCCAATTGTAATTAAGTAACTAATTTCTTAATTAAAATTTATTTATCTATCAATGATTAAACTTTACCTTCTTCTTAAATTGAATCGTTACATCCCGCCCTCCGCTGCGTAGAGTATCACGTCGCGACTTCCAGAATGCATTCGAGCTACCTTCTTTTTTTTCCTGGAACACATCGCACATTCCCCTTCCCCATTACCAAACAAAGACAATCGCACCATCCACTATCGTGCCCACCAACACCAAGCTGCCCCCTCCCCCTGAAATCCTATAGCATGAGTCCCTTTCCTCGTCCATCTCGACTTCGCCAAAAACCATTGTGCCATCAACATCGCACCCTACTCTGCAACTTCCACATATCACTACTTTCTCGCATGTCTCCTCCTCATGCCTAACATCCCACGCACGAAACCCTAATCGCAAAAATCACCAAACCTATGTCGAGGGTCCTCGCGTTGCCTTGGCTCGATCATGACCACAACCCCTCGCTAACGCGCCTGCCAACACGATTAAATCAGTGAAAAAAATTTCTCGACAAATTGGGTTTTCGATTCTGTATAGAAGATGGTAGGAGATTACGTGATTTCATTTAACTAGAGAAGGAGAGGGAAGAGGCTCGCGATTTTACTTTTTTTCTTTCTTCGAACTGAAGTTAAATGAGAGGAAAGAACATATGTGATTTAATCAAAAAGAAGGGGGCGTGATTTAAATGAATAGGTAAAGGAAGCATATATGTTTTAAATTGAGGAAGATGGCTATAATTTGACTTTGACTTGAACCTATATATTTTTATTTTTATTCCAGATATCCTACTTTACTATCACGAAATATTGAACCCCTATGGAGGCATGCAACTAGGCGTTTATAATGTTATATCCCTATTCTGAATGCAATGGAAAGGGTTTCGAGTTCTAATTCGATCATATGGAGAAGACATCTTTTTGGACCAAATTAAATTAAATTTGATTAAATCGTTTTAGGCATTTTTAAATCATACGACCAAACTGTGAATCTAAAAGCTACGAAACATGAAATCCGATAATAACACACAATTACGGATCTAATGAAACTAGTTTTTTCGAATTCTAAGATTGTCCTCTGGATCGCTATTTTTAACATGTGGATTTGAATTGACAATTTCAAATATTTGCGAAATCGCTTGAAATTCCAGATTTAAGATCTTATTAACTAAACTAAAATTTGAGTAGAATTTATATCAACATTAGAAATCATTTCATTTCATATTAAACTTCAATTTCTAACTATTCACTAATTTCGTATTGCGATAAATCGATATATTTATGAATTCATTCTACAATCCCAACCACAAATCTTCATATTCATAACCGATTTATATTCCACATCAATAGTTAAAACCATTTAAATATCCACAATTGACCCTTGAAAAACCCGGGTCGTTACAGACAGAGTTGCAAGAAATTAAAAAAGGAGCAAGTGCCTGAAAGATCCTAAGAATGAGCCATATTCCTTTATTTATAGAGGTAAGGAGCCTAAAATCTTGCATAAAAGATCTCTAGACCATTTTTGTTACAATAGACCAGTTCTTCAAAAGAATAGGTCACTAACTCGTTAACT
The DNA here is from genome assembly GCA_030765085.1 of Allium cepa. NCBI lineage: Eukaryota > Viridiplantae > Streptophyta > Magnoliopsida > Asparagales > Amaryllidaceae > Allium > Allium cepa. The sequence goes on from CM060928.1 coordinate 819,543,801, forward strand.
TGTGTGGGTTGGTATAACTACAAGGGCAAGGGTCGGTACTGACCCATAAGATAGCCAAATATGTTACCTTCGCCTTTTCATGTTGGATCGTCTTATGGTTAGCTTCATGATTCCATAGTTGCTTGTATCAATAATAGCTTGTTTCGAAGTCCAAATGACAGAGTTGTGGAAGAACAAAGTTACCGATTCAGTAGTTCATGGAGATTGATAGAGAATTGCATTGAATCGATAAAACAACATTGAAAATAGGCTTCTCGCATCGAATTTGTTATGTAGGTAGAAGATGCATCCCTCGGGAGGAGAAAATATGGATCGGTACTGACCTATGGTGTGGGGTTGATACCGACCCACCACTTTAGTGCGATTTCGGTTCTTCGGTTTGGGTTGGTTTGGCATTCCCCTTGCGATCTTGGATGTACTTGGGTTTTGGATTTCATGGACATCTCTTCGGGAGTCTCTCCTTGATAATGTCAAAGTTTGGTTTGTCAGGTCCGTTTGTATACTACCAGGTCAAAAGGCGAGATAAAACTTGCCTCCTAAAGTATGCCCTGCGAAAGGAATGTGTGCTTTTCTCAAGAACAGATGTGATGTCAATCTCCGATAGTTGAGCTCTCTGGCTAATTCAGTCTTGGTGTATTGTCCAGTTCCTTCATATTCTCTTGTCACTCACGGGTCATTCCGAACCCACTATAGCCTAAAATTCTAGCTTTACTCAAGTGTAATCTACACATCATTATCATTCCGATTTCATTCGGAGTTATTACATCACATAATAAAATCGTCCCATGTTCATATAGGATTTTTCAATTCAATTCCTGTTATAAGGCATACAAATCCTTTTACCAAAATCAAATCTATTTTCATTTTAGGTTCGATCTTTTTGGGTCATTTCATATTAGTTTAATGCTTGATTGCTTTGGATCGATAATCAAATTCGTGGCTATTCAGGGTCGATAGTTAAATTTGCGATCTCTCCGGATCATTAATTGTGGTTATGGTCGTTCGAGACTGGTACTATATCTGCATTCTCAACGGACCATTAATCAAATACATGGCTATTTAGGGTGGATAATCGAATCCATGGCCATTTGGTGCGAATAATCAAATCCACGGCTGTTCGGGGCCGATAATCAAATCCGTGGCCGCTCGGGGTCGATTAGAAAATCTGTGGTCTCTCTGAACCGTTGCTGCGCCTAATTTGCTCGCTCTCTGTAAAGGGACTCAACGACAAGTAAGCCCATTCGCTCATGATTCGGTGAGGTGACTTACTTCTTGCATACCGGTTCCATCTTTTCAGATGGGACTTAAAGCAATTCAAGTCAATGGTCTCTTCGAACCCTTGCTGGGCTTAATATGCTCGCTCTTCGGCAAGGGCACTCAATGAAAAGAAAGCCCATCCATTCATGCTCCGGTGATGGGGCTTGCTTCTTGCACTTCGGTCCCTTCTTTGATTCTAATTTGCAGCAACTTTGGCTGTTCCCATCTGTCCCATCCTCCTGAAGAAGTTATTCATCATCTCTTCATGACAAGCAATCATCCTTTCCTTTAATACATTCATCATAGCATCCATCTCACTCCAGGTTATATAGATGGATGGGGGTTAGCTCCAAATGATGCCTCTTGCTGCCCCCTGGTTGATTTTCCCCGACAATAGTCCTTCTAGTTGATTATCTAGTCGTTTTGAATCTTTCCAGGTCTTAAATAAGCGAATTCAAGTGCTTCTTAATGAAAGCACTAAAACGTTTGAACCAAAAATGGCATAAACATCCAAGATAAGAAAGTAGAGAATAAAAATGAATAAAATAAATGAAAAAAGATTAAGAAAGTGCACATAGATTTATATTGGTTCAGTGTTCTCTGGCCTATGTCCACTTCAAGTTTTACTTAATTATACTGCCGTTTATAGGCAGGAGTTCTTACGGTCGGTACAACACTATTCGGGGTCTGTGTAAATCGGATACAGATTACAAGAAATTAGAGAAAATGGAGCAAGAGCCCAAACGATCCTGAAAAATGAGCCATACTCCTCTATTTATGGAGGTAAGGAGCCTAAAATCTCGCACAGAAGATCTCTAAACCATTTCTCTTGCTATAGATCGGTTCTCCCAGAAAATAGGTCGCCAACTCATCAACTTATATGGGTCGGTATAACTCCAAAGGTAGCGGTCAGTACCGACCCATAAGATAGTTAAATATGTTGCCTTCGCCTCTTCATGTTGGATCGTCTTTTGTTAGCTTCGTGATTTATAGTCGCTTGCATCAATAACAGCTTGTTTTGAAGTCGAAATGATGGAGTTGTTGAAGAACAAAGTTGCTTATTCAGGATTTTGTGGAGATCGATTGAGAATTACGTTGAATCGACAAAACAACACTGGAAAAGGCTAGGAAAAGGCTTCTAACATCGAGTATGATATGTAGGCAGAAGATGGGGCCCCCGGAAGGAGCAAGTATGGATGGGAACCAACCTACGGCGTGGGGTCAGTACGAACCCACCACTTTGGTCAAATTTTGGTTCTTTAGTCTTGGGTTGGTTTGGCATTCCCCTTGCAATCTTAGATGTACTTGGGTTTGGACTTCGTGCACATCTCTCTAGGTGTCTCGCCTTGATAACTTCAAAGTTTGGTTTGTCAAGTCCGTCTTTATACTACTTGGTTAAAAGGTGGGATAACATAGTTCAAATTGAAATATACTTTATTTATATTACATGTAATAAATTAAAGAATACAAAGTCTAATTAAAGCAATTAAAGTCTGCTATTATATCTTATACAAAACTTCTATAGAAAACTTTGAGTTAAATGAAAATACACACACATAAATGATATTGTGTAATATATAAATTTGTGTTCACATATAAAAAAACTGAAATAAAACAAAACAATATACAAGTAGTTTGTAAAATGGAATATTTCCTTTTAAACAAGGTTTAGTACTATACCAGATACCATTATAAAACTAGAAATAAATCATTAATTTAATGTTTTCCATTTTGTTTCATTCAGTAAAGCTTGTTTTAGAATGATTTAAAACATAACACAATTGAGCCATCCTTTTATGTTGACAAAAAATATTAATTAATGCAATTATTTCAAAGTATTACTCATGTAGCAATTTATGTGTAAACATTCAAGTCTAAATCTTCTAATATGAAAACTATCTTGTTGATAAGAGTATTCCAAAATTCAATTCAGTTTTGTTTTTTTAATAACAATGATAAAATCAAACGGCCTAGGCATATACAGATTCGTGATAAGAAGGTCTAGATCTAGGTTATACATGGATGAATCAACATGCAGAGCAGAGAACATGAAATAAAAAGGATCAAGATCTAAGTTAAATAAATTGGATAAGTAAACATATAGAATAGAAATATAAATTATTATCACTGATCATAACAAAATAGCAGTGAATATATCAAGGGTATTTTTTCATGGAAAAAATATATAATCAATTCATGTAGGCGGTTTGAGACATCCAAATCAAAATCCAAATTCATATATATGAACAGAAGAGAGAAATAGACAATTAAGGGGATGTAAATAAAATTAAATGATACGTAGATATATAAAATTACCTTAGGATGAAGCCTGGAGAATACACATTGAATGAAGAAGAATTCCTAGATTCTTAAAATCAATCTCCAGATCTGCAATAATCAACCACCTTTTTCTCTTTTGTTTTGTTTGAATTTTGCTTTGAAATTTTTGGACACTTACAATAATGAAAAATTAAATTTTTTGGAGGAGAAGATGAAATCAAAGTGGCAAATGAATGAGAGAAAATTTTACTAAAGGAGGAAATAAATGTAGAATTCAATATATGTTGATTCAACTCTATTTAGTAATATTTTCTTCTCTTCAAAACTAAAGACCCCTCTGATTCCTCAAAGTATGGCCAGCTACTACATGGGCTGTTTGGGCTCCAAAACATTGCAAAATCCAATTAGTATTATTCCCATTTAAATCCAGTTCAAATTTCCTATCGATATCGTATATCGATACGCGTGCTTATAACTATTATATATGCACTTTATTAAATATCAAATAAGAAATTTTTTACCAATCAATATTTCATTAATATTAATTTATTTAAGCACATTTTAGTATTTATTATGTTTAAATGAAATTTAAACATTCTACGGATATCGTATATCGATACGCATGTTTATAACTTTTATATACGCATTTTACTACATATTAATGGTATTCAAATATATTAAATAAAATTTAATAACTAATATTTCGTAATATTAATTAATCTAATTAATTTTAAACTACTAAAAATCAATTAAATCTGGTTGTTTGATTGTGTGACTCAAAGGTGTATATTCAGTCAGCGATTAATATCGAACACTTCAAATATAAATGTTCCCGCTCGTCTTAGCTAGTGGTGTAATGTTTTGGTTGAATTCATCGCTTCTGGTAAAATTCAATATGATTTATTATAATCGTTAACCATTAGGGACAATTATTTACCCCAAATCTCTTTGTAAAAAACTATACCACTTTGTACTTATAGAATTTAGTAATGGTCAAAATTCCAACATTGTCCATATTCAACTTTATAATCCAAACACAAAATCATTGGTTCAATAATAAAAATTATTACTAACCAAAATGCTTTGTTCATAGACTTTGACTTTGAATTGACTTCACTTGGTTATGATACTAACCTTATATAAATAAAGAGGCAAATCCTCTCTTATTGCGTTTCACTTCCAATACTTCCACTTGACCCAATTATAGTCATTCAATGGACATTGTACCACGATTTAACTACAATCAAAGTAGAGCTTCCATATTGAATATCAACAGTATGCTCAAGTCATGAGAATCGTGTAATTTTATCACATCGATATTTTCTGTTTGACCTTAGTTATATTAATCAACAGAAAACTACGAGTGAGTCATTCCATAGTTATCCAGTAAATGTCTGTACATAATCCCTTGGTTCCTCCAACAGTCATGAGTAATATGTTGTTCAATATTTAGAGAGCGTTACATACTCTAGTCTCAATAAGTGTATTGATATCTAGTCTCGACACACCTTGACTAGGAATATTTAAAATAATATATTTATTTACATTGTGATAAATTACTCATGGTAATAACATTTTGTAGCTATTATTGCAAAACATACCATTTATTGATTTTATATTAAATATACTTTTAATCAAATTAATTATTTAATATATAACATATTATATTAAGTATATATTAGAAAGAAAACACCTTTGATCGCATAACATTGGTTATCGAGTTAGACCTATGTAACAAATTTCATAATTTTCCCTAAAGCATACCCCTAAATCTGTCAATTTATAGTTTATTTAAATCATTGACTAGATCTAATAATTCACATTCGTCATAAACGTATAATTGAGGCTATATAATTTTAATTGCATATTTATCTTGCCTCCTAATTTCAATTATTAGTATTAAGACACTTTCACATGAGAATACCTCTTACTTCTTTAATACTATTTAATATCATTTGCTATTTATCTCTGATTTAATATATTAAATTTTTCTTACTACTTGATTTCCAATTAATATAATTAGACGTGTTCTATTGTTCCTTCTTAATTAATAACTATACTTCTCTAATTATTATAACTTTCCAAATTTCTTATTCCATTGTTTTGTTACTACTTTCGTCACTTATTGTTTATTTCCTAACTTATTTTTTTTGAAACGCATATATTATTAAAAAGGAAATCATTGTTGTTATTTCTCTTTATAATACTTTTGTTTTACCTTTAGGAATGTCAATATTTTAATGCATAAGAGCTACATCTTTCCAAAAGGTAATGTTAACATTGTAAATTTCCATAAATTACGTAAAATAGGATTTTTGTTATGTCTAGAATTATAAGAAATTATCTTTTCCACTATTAAATAGTTGGTAAAAACTACGGTAACATCCCAATTTTGTACATCTCTTTCTTTAAGTTATATTCCTTATTATTTCAAACAATACACCGTACATAGTTGTAGAAAGTCTAATAATTTATAGAAATTTACGTTGCAACATACTTCATTATAATGAACTAAAAATGTTACTTACATCCTAATCCAATTCGTAAAAATCTTCAATTCATATTTAATAACATCTAAATTTCAAATAGCAAACCTGAAATTTACATAATATATTATTAATGAATTATTCATAACTTTTAGAAACAACTTTTACCCTTACATTCCAGGTTTAGGTATATACAATATTTAATCAGATTTAACAATTCATAGAATATGTAGGCAAGGTTCTCAAATTTATTACATATACATATTTAATCCTACAATTCTAAAATTTACAATTAGGTGTACAAGGAACAGATTCACAGTGATATAAATCTAATATTATATAAAATATATAATTTCTCACTCACCTCAAAACTTCCAAACCTCCAGATCTAAATTTGTTATTCCTAATTGACTACCTTTCTTTCTTTCAAAATATATATCAAAAGCATACACATACTATTTGAATTATAGACTTGAGAAGAGATTTGAATTAAGTGTATATTTGGAATTAGATTTATAATTTACCTTGGCTTTGGTGATTCAATTCGACCCTATTCATTTCTCTTTTATTTTCCGCTATCCTCCAATCATATATATATATATATATATATATATATATATATATATAATAGTTTATACAATTTTTAGAATTTTTGGAGTAAAGAAAATGGCAGAGCTTCGCTGTTGATTCATAAAATATGAGAAGAAAATTGAGGGGCTAGGTATGTATTTATAGTGGTTTGAATCAATCCCAACCATTAGATTATATTACATTAAGTCAGGACCCTTTGGCTTAGGTTTAATATCAACTGATAGTTTACCACCGGTTGACCACTATTCATCTATTGTATTTGTACGTTGACTGTTGATTTCCTTTTGCTTTGTTTACTAATTAAACTGATCTAATTTAATTTGATTAATGTTAAAATGCTTAATCTTTACGTATGTGGTTGACGTTGAATTACCATTAATTAATAATATTTATTTCCTTAATACTTATAATTATTTTTGATCCGAAATATTCAATTGTTAATAACTTTTTCATTTGAACTCCGATCGTAAAACTTTATGGATGAAAATTAATTAAAAAATTGCCAGGAACACAACGGTACAAGTTTCATAGCCAAATTATAACGTCTCTAAAAATTTTAGTTTTGAGCACTACAAGTTCTTTATTAATTCTTTTTACTTAACCATCATTTAATTTATGGAGTGTTACAGGAGGTGAGGATTTATATAGGTGGAAAAACAACCGTTTGCATTAAACTATTGTGTCTTGATGTGTTAAACGCATTGGATGCATCAAGACGCAATGGTCCATAGGAAAGACTTCGACTGAATGGTGCTATTGACTCCTTTGACTGATATTAATTTTTGAGCCGTTAAAAATTTTAATTGGACAGGCAAAGACTATGAATGCACCCTTAGTGATACATCTTATACAATTGGGAGTCGAAGTGGCCTAAAGGTACTAGATGAATTATGTAAATCTATTTTCAATTCTTTATTTCACCATCGTAATCTAATCCAACTACCTGAATTTAAGAAAGTACAGATTTTGAATTGATGAAATTAGAAAGTAATTGTCAACCACCATTCGTCATCCAATTGAATGAAAACTTGTTTAACTGGTCATACACCAACCACAGTTTGTAGCAGCTTGTTCCATGGCGACTAATTACGTTTCAAGTTATCCTATTTATTTTTCATATGGGTGGTGGTGAAATCAAGACCTAAGGGCTGGTTGAAATCGGCCGTAATTTCTTCGTATTAGATGCCGTGTTACAACCCGAAATTTAACTCATAAAATTAATTTGTCAATTAATTAAATAACAAAATAACCTTTTGAAATTATCAGAACTAAGCTACAGAAGTTGCACCATTGTGTCCATGGTAATTTTCTGGTCAATTTTCATATATAGAACGTCAGAAACCGAGCTAATATGACCAAGTTATAATAAACAAAAAAACAGAAATATAACGAATATATATATATATATATATCGGCTGGTCGACCTGGGCAAGGGGGCGGTCGACCCGCCTTGTATTTTTGCAGGCGAACGAACATTAATCCATTTGAACGAATGAGAGAAGTCGGAACACGTCATTTGCACCCTTTTATTTAATCCAGTCCCTCCATTTTTGATGGCTCCTGTTCAGCTTATGACGTGATTGCATCCTATTAAATTTCCAAATCTAACGGTCCAAGATCTACTTCAACACATATAAATAAACTGCTAGACCTAACACTTTTTCCCATTCTAGATTTTCTCCACTTGAGTTCACTTTTTCAAGAAGGGCCCTAAAAGGAATAATTTTTTAAGGGGAGAATATTTTTAATAAAAATTATTTTACAACTCAAAGTGGATTCGGAAAGACCAAAGGAAGAGCTTAAGACCGAAGGTGGGTGATTGTAATCATTTTAAGATATCTTTAAGTAATTTAAAATAATAGGGTTTTCAATAGTTGTAGTTTTACTACGATTTTTGGAATAGCCTTTTTTAATAATTATTTACAGTTTTTAATTATTTTCAGTCCATTCAGCTATTTCTTTTAGTAATTTTAGTATTATTTCTGTTAATTACAAATTATTACTATTAAGCATAGCTTTTTATTAATTTATAGTCCATTTATAGTATTTAAGTTTATTTATTGTTTTTTATTTCTTATTTACATCTTTTCGACGTTTGAATTTTATGCAAGCGTCTATTCCCTTCATTCCCCTTTTCTGCGTGTATGGATTAGAATAAATTAAATGCGAATATGGATTTTATAAGTAAGAATATTAAATGAAGAAAATAAGATGTAAATTATAGAGACTGTAAAAATTTTGGGATTGGACTGAAATTACGCCTAATTATAATTAGAATTGGACTAATTAAAGATAATTGACATAGTTATAACTTAGAATTATAAATAAATGAAGTAAAAGACAAAAGAAGCTTATTTTCATACTTAGACCTTGGGTTAAGTAATAAGCATGATTGTAACATAGGTTATAATAAGAAAAAGATTAGAATGAGACTTATTTTAAGGCTTGGGATAAATTAATGAGCGTAGAAAGTAAAAATGGTAATAAAGGCTTATTTAAATAATTTGTCTAAGTTAATAAGCAAAGATGAAAGTAGTACATGTATCGAATAGCATTCCCTAGGGCACGAGAATGGTAGTAATTGGTCAAATAGAAGTCTAAATCACGAGGATTTGGATATTGGGCGCAACTAGATATTGTTTGGATAAAGGGCCAGTACCAACAACATTTTCCCTATTTTTCTATGGACACACAGTGATCTCGCATTAGCCTGAAGAGAGATGAGGGGAATGCTATGATGTATGTTGGAGATAATAAGAAAACACCATTGCCTTCTATGTAGGGAGCTATATATGTCGTTCGGATCCATAGTAGCTGCTCTGAGCATCTTCCGTAGATATCATTGGCTGCTGTGTAGAGAGTTATATAGCGACTGGTCCATAGAAAGGTCTATGGAGTAGCAGGCCAATCAAAAATGGTAGAAATAGGGTTACATCCTAATTATAGGATTAGGAGTTCAACCTATTTAAATTAGAACAAGTGCAAGCAATCAAAGTTAACATATCGTACAAATTGAGCAATATTTAGTCGTACTTATTCTCAGTTTTTCTCTTTCCTATTTCCTTTTGTTATCCTTCTCTATGCTAGAACTGTTGTAGAGTTTATTGCTTTTATATTGCTTAAAGACTCTCCTAACTATTATCATTCCCCAGACTTTTAGTCTGACCCACTCCTTTATTTTCCCTTTCCCCTCTCCTATAGGTAATCAAGGGAGAAGTCAGTTGTAATGACCCGTAAAATTTTAAATATTTTCGACCCGTAAAATTTTAATAATTTTGAATGGTTTTATTTACGTATTTAATTGATTTTTTGTACTTTTATTCATCTTATTTAAAACTTTGGTGTTTGATTTCTTAAAAATTTTAATTTTAGAAATTTCTTGAATTGATTATAAATCATTTGCCCAAATTGTAATAAATATAAACAATTTTTGTAATTTTGCTTTTGGATTAAAGTTTAACTTTAATTTAAATTTTAAATTTTAACTTCCAAATCTTTTATTTAAACTGTATATATTTGTACAACATTTGTTTCAAATTTTGTTTCTTTTAAATTGGTTATGTACTTTTAAATTAAGTAATAAATAATGTGTAAAAAGGAAATAAATTTATACGTTTCTTTTATACGTATATACACCCATTTTCTTAGTAAAGTAATAAACAAATCAAATGGATGTAACAAATCAAATTTTAGATTAAGAAATAAATAATGTGTAAATAGCTATTTAATTATACGTTTTATTTGGTACGTTTTATATCCGTTCTTGTTTCAATTATTTGGCGTTATATAAATGATATGTTATCTCCTGAAATATACTTTAGCATATATTTTACTAAATTAGTACGAAACAAATAAATTCAAAGTACGTTACTTTGTTATAAATTTTGGGCATACGTTTCGATTTAATTATTGCCTCTCTAATGCGCACACTTTTGATTTCTTACCTTAGCTGTTAAAATCATCAGCCGTGCATTTTAAAAGGTAATGAAAAATATTGTCTTACACTTCACGTGTAAATTATTTCATCTCTTTTACACTTGCCTTTTGCTTATTTTTATTTAATGGGAATGAGATCCTATAATTACTCTGTCGTTTCAAATCATTTATTTCTTGCCTTTCATACCTGAAATCAATGCAAGCTTATGTTAAATCCAAAAACCCAAGTACACAATTTCATCTGCATCTCATATTGCCTTCATCTTCTCGCACGTGCTTCTTTCTGAAGGTAATGGTCGGCCGCACATATTATTTTTTCCTTGTATTTTCTTGTTCTTCTTTCTTGTCTTTTTTAGGTCTAAACACTGTTGATAGTAAAATATATATATATATATTACTGTTTAAGTACAAATTTTCCCACAGCTTTCAAAATCACTTCATATGGTTTGCCTTTCCTACAGCTCTTTTATTACATTTTTGTATATAAAGTATACAGTTATATATTAGCTTTTTTACATTTTCTGGGTAGCGTGTTATATATATACATTGGGTTTTAGTCTTTGATCCCTTTTCTTTCTTTTTTATAATTTACAAATATATTGGTCCCAATACACATGTTTAATGAATACTGATTTTAATATCTAGATATTTTGATTTTTAAAATGTGTTTTAAATACTAATTTTAATTTATATATATATATCTTTTACTTTAATTGTTTAAAATTTTTATATTTTGTTTTTCTTATTTCGGTTATTAATGGTATGTTAATATACATTATATTTTACCAGTTATGTTCTGATGTTTATATGTGTGTATTCTTATAAAGCACGCAATACAGGTTATTTTGGTTACTAATATGTATTTTATATTATTATGTTAGTTTATATTATACTGGGTATTACTAGTTATAGTTATATTTATAGTTTGATTGCATAAGTTAAGTATATATATGTGTCCGCTATTGTACAGTTTTAAAGTTTATAAAAATTATAAAGTTGTTTATATACTAGTTTGTTTGTTTTAAAGATTATATTATACTAGTCTCTGTTTTTTTAAAGATTATGTTATACAATAGTTATATACATTATTTTATATAAACTGATACTTATATGTAGTATAGGATATAAAATTTGATAATGAAAGTTTTGTTAACTGTATGTGATAATATAGGTGAAGTAAATTTTGTGTTACTGTATTGGTATGCTGTTTACAATATAATGAAATATGTTAATATAGATATTTTAATAACTTACATTTTTAAAGCATATAATATAGTGTCTTTGTTCATATAACATACAATGTATTAGTTCTGGTAACATACATGTCTAATACTGAATAATTTGATATGTAAGTTAGTTATATATAGATGCCTATCAGTTTATATGTATGAGTATCGTTTTAAAATAGAATGTGTGTGTATATATATATATATGTAGTTTATATAAGATTTTGTGTATGTTATATATATACATGTAATATGTTGTTTATCATTATGAGTATATATATTCATTTATTTCAATTTTACTGTGTAAATATATGTTGTTTTATATGTGTTTTTACTTAAAAACAATGATTTTGAAATACATATATATTTAATTTAATATGTGTTTAAATTAATATAGATTTGAAATTAATAATAATAATGCAACGTACATTTCATTTCTGTCTCTATCAAGATTGATTCTAATTTGTTCTCACCGATTTTCCCATTAATCAGCTTGTTCGTAGTGCCTGTTTTCTTCATTGAATTGTGTCTATCTAGCGTTTCTTTGGAATTCGTAACTCAACTTCATTTTCTATTCTCTCTAACATCGAAAGGTGAGAAATCACTCACGATTAACATTCTTTTATTTATTAAATTTGATTTCAATTGGAACGAAAATTGAAATATGTTGCTAAAATTTAATTGTTAATTGTTTAAATTGTTATATATATGATATGCATTTATATGTAATTATTCATCTATGGATATGACACCATATCCTGTTCTTTATATTATATTGTTATTGATGATATATGTCTGTTATTATTATTGTCATATCTGTTATCACTCCGCAAGTTCCTTGTTAGTATATAATTCACTATGGGTTGAAATGATACATACCCGAACGGACTATAGAATAGGAGAATTTCATTATTGGTTGAAATGATAGACCCAAGCGACTTTCATTTGAATTGAATTTGGGATTGCGGGTGGAAATGATATCTACCCATATATATTTAAATTACAGATTGAAATGACAAAATATCTATGTCACTTGATCATAGGATAGGAAATTATATACAGGCACCGTTGGTCTATATATAAATATTCTAAAAAATGATTTCTATGATTTTGAAAGGGAATATATATATGGTTTTTTAAATATTGGAAATATATCTTTAATTTTTTATATAAAGTTGATTTAATAATAAACTCAAATCTAATAAAGTTTGATTTAATTAATATAATATGTCTAAGTATTATATCTTTGAACAGATTTTCAAGGATTTGTATAAGTTAAGGAAGATAAAGTTGAATTAAGTAAAATTGTATCTAATTAAGAATTCTACTTAATTAAATCGATTTGAACTATTGAATTTGAAGTTTAAGATTTGATTTTTTTTAAGTTGATTTTTTGATTTAAAGTGATTAAAGGATATTTAAAGGTTAAACAAATCGGAAGGAATATTTAATCTAAGGGTAAATTAAGGTTATTTAATAATACTGAGTTTATTAAGTGAATATCTCAAGACTAAAAAATATGAGGTTAAATCGAGATCTGTAGAAAACTGTTAAATTTAACTTCGAAATGCTGAAATTAAAGCTTTGCAATATACTGGAAATTAAATGGTAAAATTGTGATTCAGATATATATTCGAAATCAATATAATTTGAATTTGTTATCTAGAAAACTGAATTGAATGGAAATTGATTAATTGAGATTGAATTAATTTGAGTGGGAAAGTCGAGTTGACTTTTGAGGAAATTGCAAATACCTTACTTTATAAATTATTTAATATATACATACCATTTTGGAAAATAGATCTATTTGAAATGGAAATGATATTTTTGGTTTTGAAGTATGAATTAATTTGAAATGACCACAGTGTTATAGTGTATATTTCTACATTGTAGATAGTTCCATGGATCCTTAGAGGATGGTTATCCCAAACATCCTTTATGTTAATTATATTTCAGTTGATATTTCACTTGAGTTGGATTTATTGATATAAGAATGTTAATCCTGACTCGAGTGTTTTTGTGTTTTGCTTTACGCTCGGGTCAGACTGAGTGATACAGCATTTGAGACTCACCTTTGGAGTTTGGAGCTTCGTTTGGAGATCCAACTATCGATTCAGCTTTCAGTTTTTTCCAGTTGATTGGTTCAGAGAAGTCATCGGTTCGTATTGGAGACTTCACTATAGTTGAGATATTCCGTTGTATTTTATTTCTAACTCTGATGTTTATATAGTAGCTTCATGAACTACTATTTATCTATTCCGCTGCGTTATTATTATATTACTCTGTGTCTGTGATTTTGTGCTTGATTTATTTACTGTATATGTTGAGTTTGCCAAATTTAAATTAACAATCTGATATTTTGAGCAAATTCAAGTCCGGCATGTGCAGATGCGAATGGTTGAAAATAGCAGGTCGTTAAAGTTGGTATCAGAGCTTTGGCTCTAGGCAAACTTGGCATATATGGTAAATTTATTTACAGAATCACTTTCGTTCGAGCTTGAATCTCTTCCTATTTGATTCAGTTTCCTTTGAATTTTGGAACATTCCCCTCGATTCCAAATCCATTCTTGTCTTTCCCTATTCGTGTTTTCTAAATTCTGGAGTATCCATAGCTCCACTGAATGATTTGTAAAGGGGTGAAACTCCTTTACAATAGCATCGATTCATCGAAGATTAATATATCCTCGGTTTAGATGCGGCTATCTCTGGTTATGCCAAATTCTATATCTGGCAATCGAATGTCGATTTGCCTTGGAATTCTGCATTGATCATATTCCTGAAGCCACGGTTGACCCGGTTAAGGTCGTCCGCGATTTATGTAAGTATATTCATCTTCTATTTGATTCGAGCCTATCTTCGAATCAGAATTCTATTTGGTTAGAGTCCCTCTAATTTGAAACTCTATCTTTGTTTTGGAATCCATTCTTCAATCATCCTTTGAAAAATCGGGATTCTTTGTATTTTAGAAATTGTTTTATATATCGAAATTATTATTTTGATAAGTATGATTTTATTCCAAATATAAAAGTGAAAATGTTTCGATAAGGATTATATACCTTTTAAAAACGATAATTCGGAGTTCTGAAAGGATTTGAATTTTGAAAATTATATAAGAAATTGATTTATATAAAAATGATTTATAACTGAAGGGTTAAATATGAAATTCGAGAATTGAATTCCGGTATTTTGAAATTGGTTTTAAGATTTTGGAAAATATATAATAATAATATGATTTAAAAGTATTTTTTCAAATAAGAAATGTTTCAAATGAGTTCAAGTGAATTCCAATGATTTCGAAGAAATTTCAAAGAAGTTTTCAAGAAAATAGAAGTCCAGGACTCACTTGTGTCGTTGGAAACACTACAACAAAACAACCATATTACAACCTTTTCTTTACAACTTGCACAAACTGGAAGTTGTAATAGGTATTTTATAACAACTGTTTATATGTAGCAGTTGTAACAAATTTATTTGTTCAGCGGTTGTAATACATGTCTGTAGCAACTGTTTATTTGTGTCAGTTGTAAATATTTATCTATCACAACTGTTTTTGACAGTTGTCTGCCTGGACTACGAAAAATTACAACTTCCCTCTTTTATTTTCTTCGGCCTGCTTAATGCTTTCGTGTAAACTAAAAAAAGTGGCCGCAAAATTTCATAAATCTAAACCATATCCCACTCTGCCATTGCTATCCATCGAGCTAGAAACCCTCTTCCAAACCCTAACCCTTTACTCTCTGTCATTTTCTCGCCTCCGTTTGCGCATCTCCATTGCTACACGCGTTCTCTCGCTTCGCCACTGCTGCTACCCGCATTTGCTCGCCGTTGTTGTTGGTCGCCTTCAACGAAGTTGTGGTATGTTGCTATCCTACGATTTTCTTGATTTTTGGTTCTTAGTTATTTGTTGATTGAAATTGTTGATAGTTAAATGATTCTTTACTGCTACTTTGGATCACTGTAATTTATTTCCAGTATATTATTAACAATAAATTGCTACTTCCCTTCAAATAGAAAAACTATGCTTTATTTCTCCAATAATCTCCATTTACATGAATTTTCTAGAACCAAATTTAATGTAATAAATCATACGCCATATTCAATGGTATTATCTTAGAAAGGAAATGAATAGCTTGAGAGTTGAAAGGGAGAGGGAAAGAGACTTCTTAATGGAGCAGAACAGGAAGCTGAAGGTTCAGGTCAGAGATACCGTTAAAGCTGTGAATGCTGCTGGTGAAGTTCTTGTTCGGTTGAGGGAAGTGGACGATTCTCTTTTGCTTGCAGAGGTGATTACCATATTTTTTATACTCATGTTCATTATGTATGTTCATTGCTCTCCTCCATAAGTCTAGTTAATCACCTATTTTTAAATCTGCTCAAATGAGTTTTGAATAGTAACTTTTAAATAAAAAATGTTTAGGTTAAGGCGTTTGGCTACTATGATCTATAAGTAATGAATGCATAACATATGGACATATTCTTTGTAAATCATCCGTAAACACTATTTCAATTATTTGCTTGGTCAAAATTGTGGATTGAATTCCTTTGTAAGTTCTAAGAAACAAATGATTGGTTCTAAGTTTTCAACATATAAGCTACTTTTGTAAGTTTGGTTATAAGAAGTTCTTAGCCAGTATAACTCAAATAAATAATTATAAATTACGAGGAATTGCCAAACATGATGTTGATTTTATTTGTATCATGATTAGCACACTTATAAATAACTTAATTCAATTTTGCTTCTAGAAAAAAGTGTTTAAATAATTATTTCTACAGTAGTTTTAGATAATAATTTTTATCTAAAAGTGTTTGGACGAAATTTGATTTTCGATGAGCTAGTAAATAAATTTTAAATTAGAAAGAATGAGACGGGAGGAAGAAATTTATGAAGTTAAAAGTAAGGTATAAGATATTTTTCTTTAGTACGGATTTTATTTTAGAAAAACAATTTCTGTTGTGAGCAATTGAGGCAATTCAAAATGTTTAGCATTCTTGTTGAAAATAACGTACAAGTTACTTATTCCTATTTGTATATTTGATATCAACATGAAATAATATAAAATGAGAAAGTCACTATTCAAAACCACTTCTAAATCAATTGCTTCTTATACTTTCTGCATTTAAGCTATTTTTGCTAATTCGTTATAAGGAGTTCTCAACCACAACAGTTCGAATAAGTAACTTATAAGCAGTCGTCGTTTGCCAAACATATTATTGATTTTTGTTTGTTATGCAACTGAAATGTGCAGAGGAGGTGTGAGCAATCTGAACAGGAGAACGAGAAGCTGAGGAAGCAAGCAGAGAAGATGAAGAAGAAGCACGAAATGGAGATGGAAGCAATGAGGCATTATCTAGAAGAAAGCCATTTGCCTGGATCAGCAATGAAACCCATATCCCATTTTAATAACAGGCGGTCAGAGTCAGAAATAGCCTCTATATTTCCTAAAGAAGAAGAAGATGATCTATCTTGGAGAACTTCGTTTGCATCCTCTTACAACTAACTAAGTGTGGTACCATTTTTAAGCCCTTGTATATATGTTTCTTTGGGTTGAACAGCAGATACATAGCATATGTATATGTCATTGTGTGTGTGTGTAACATTATCTATTTTACAAGTTTCATATGCATTTCAATGCCACTAGTGGAGACAGTAAAAATGTTGTTAGAAGACAGAACCCTATAGGAGACTGTTGTTTCTTAGTAAGAACATCAGCTTGACATTTCTTATTTGGAAACTTGACGGAACATGTTTCAAAATTGATGGTAACACATTTCAAAGTAGAAGGGAACATATTTAAAAGTTGATTAACAAAACTGAACATTACAAAACATTTGAACTAGTATTTGCTATATAGTAATAGATCGAACGAGAAGAAAATATTTTCTTCTGAACATGCAAAATGAACTAAAAAAAGATCACTGTTATGCCCATTGTAGCAAAATTAGAAAAAAGGTAACAAAAATCAAAATCTTTGTAAACTAATATTCAAACTGGTAAATATATATTATTTATCAAACCGACCGTTAGGTTGCAATTTTGGACTTTTAGTTGTATATTACATTGGCAGTGTAGGTATTTAGTTCCTAAACATATGAAATTTTTGTATACCTCATATATTAGATAGCTGTATTACTGCATTTTTTTAAGGATAACAAACTTTCTCATGTTCCAATCTTGGTGACGAAAGAGACTAGGGCACATGTGGTCTTATCCTCTTATTGTTAACATGTTATGATTGTTAAATACAAATTAGATTACTTAACATGTCATTTGCATTATACTTAAGACATATAGGAGTGTAAAGAGTGGTACATGATAGTTAGTACACTAGCATTGTATTAGTTGGCAGAAGGTTAATTGTTTACAATATTACATGCTTATCAAAAGCATTTCACACACCAAGTCTCCAGGCGCGACACACGTTAGCTCCTCAAAAGTGCACAGCAAGGCAATTTTCGGTAGATGCTCATATCCATCATCAGGACATGTGTCATTTGGTTCTCAAAATAGTTACAATTTAAACTACTATTATGTAAACAATTTCAGTTTAAAAGCAGTTTCAGTTTGATCTATAGTGGAAGTATTAACCCTGCTTACATAACAACTTAATCATTTTTTAACTAGTTTTTGATGCGTATCAAACATTGCATTATTTCAGCTCACATTCTTACGATTAAAGACTGTCAACATCCTCATTCATTTTCAATAATGCCTTAAATTATATATAGAGGATAAACAAAGCTCTTCAGTTTTGTTGTCATTACAAAATAGGGTCAATCAGCAAGGTTTTTCATATATGAATCTGATTTGTATGTTAACTATCTACTGCAATGAGATGGAATTCTTAGAATCATACTTGAACTTAATCGATGATTCATTATTAAATATATTTTTTAGTCAATGGGGCCATTAACTTACGTCAAGAGTGCAAAGAGCTTTGATGTCTTATGCAAAATTTCCCACAAGTTCCAATGATGGCATTAACTGCAACTACAACTCAAAATTTCCCACAAGGTCCAATGATGGCATTAACTGCAACTACAAACCAAAATTTCCCACAAGGTCCAATGATGGCATTAACTGCAACTACAACCCATCCGGTTTGCAAAGCAGCCGAAGTGTTTTTGCAAGGTAACTGAAATGCAACTGCAACATTTCTGAAAAATTCCATTGGATGTATTTTATTTGTGCTTTTGAACTTTAAACTTGCTCCGTTCCAAGTATTGCTTAACTCCACTAGCTGAAATTCTTAATTAAGCACATGCTAATAAGTTAATTTAACTTTTAAGGGTGGGATCTAGGTTTAAATAATTATGTCTCTAATGTGACCTGCCTTATCTGCATTCATAATGGGAAGGGTTGAGACATAAGGAATTTGTGTCGGCCGCACATTGATGGATAAATGATTGAAACTGTAATCTCACATCACAATCTTGTTCTTTGCATTTTATTTTAATCTTCTTTCATTTTTACCCTTTATTTATACTCTTAAAATTGTGATGCAGGTGGAATGAGACTAATCATCCGTCGGGTTATTCCCCAACATCATTGATTGGAATGTGGATGTTTCTAAAGTCCTCACTTGTATGAAAGGATAATTATTCATAAAAACCTAAAGCTTAAAGAGACCGCACCATTCCAAAACCGGTTAAGCTTAAAAATATAATTATTCACATTACATTTCAAATTTATATGTTTAGATCTCATGTTCAAATTTTTATATCTTTACAACCATAACTAGTTTGCTAATTTGGTTCATATTGGTATACAAAACCAATAAAGCTTGAGTCTATCGTTCTTATATGTTTCAAAGATCATACATGTCAACTTGCATTCAACTCATATTAAGAATACGTAAACTCAACAATATTCAATAATTATCTTCTTCCTTTTATGATTAAAAGTATTTACGATAGTAAGATGAATTTTGAATCCAACTATTGTTATCTATGTTATTTAGAGTTGGTGCACATTTAATTGCATTTATAGGTTACTTCATATCATTCGAGACTAATAACTATGGCCGATGGATACTTCACATAGCGTTAATTTCAAACAATAAGTGTGCTTATTTTCAGCACGTGAACTATGTGTTGGGACGTGAGAATCAATCTATAGTTTAAAAGCATACCTTATCACCATAAAAACATGAATTTGTATACTAAAAAATAAGAATAATTATATAACTTAATCACTTGGTATATCTGCTACAAATAAAAACTACCATATATCCATTGCCAAATCATCTTCAAAAAGAGAGGTCTATATCCATGTTTAACTTGAATTTGGTTAACTAACAAGCTGTTTCAAAACTGTAGTTTACCATTTCTATTGTTCTTATCACCATGTTTGATTCAATACCATACCCATTCTACTGTTCTTATCTCTATTTTTTTTCTACCGCTTAATTACACAGCTAGATGTTCTTCTTTATGTTCAGGTTGTTAAGATAGTAATGGTAGTTGAGGTAGTGGGTGCAGGTATTAGAATAGATGCAAATGGAAATTAGGTTAACCAATGGGAGAAATGTATGTTGATTGGAATTCAGCAACTTGAAATGCACAAGGGTTGTCAATGCAGTATATGGTATATGCTTCACGTGTAATTTAAACAAACCGATGACAAAAATTATGGTATAATTAATCACTTTATATGATCTATGGCAACATTAGCCTGATTATTTTAGGATTTTGTTGAAATGTCTTTGTACTTCTTACTTCTCTTTGTAGGCAAAAGCTGCTATGATCACAGGTAAGAGCATGCATGAAAATTTGTGTATAAGGTACCATCATTTTGAGTTATTGTTTTTCTTTACATTATTTATGGATTTGGGTTACTTAGACATTAGAATTATTATTAATTTACTTCGGTCAGTGCCTTGTACAAAGATAAGTACTCACTGAATCAAACATAATAGTATTGATTTTTTTTCATTTTAAACAAAAAAGAGATACTTGGTTTATATAACTTTTTATGTGAATTCTTACATTCATACTATAGGCATTTAAATTTTTATGGGGATTGGCTTTCAGGATAGGAAGCTAATATATTTTGTAGATAAACTACAAAAAATAGACTGGATATCCTGTAAATTACTATGTAACTATGTAAATTAATTGAAAGTAAACGATTTATTTAAGTATGTTGATGGATCTAATAAATTGCAAGGGAAACTTGTTCATTTGTTTCTTTTCTAAACATGGACCAGTAAATTGGAAGGCACCCATTACTTTGTAGCTCCTTCTACGACATGCTTTATTTTACTTATAAAATCTTGATTTGTTACAAAATCATGTACATAAGTGGCATTGTATAAAATTGAGAGATATGCGTGAAAAAATTTGACTGTATATGGATGCAAATTATACACATGATTATTCTTATGAATACCATTACTGGGATTCAAATTTTATTATAATATGATAATGAGTTATATTCTTATTACCTTATAATATGTTGAATTATGGAAAGATAATTACGAGTTATAAGTTAAACTGTATAACACGCAAAAAATTCAATCGAGCATATTTTCCTAATTAATAAAAATTAGTATTTTTTTGAAATTATATAATCTAACGGTCGGTTTCTCCACCGTTGTACGGTTACACTAGTTTATTCGATAATGTTTTTACGAGGTGGAGCCTAGGCGCAATGGTTAGGTCACCAGCATGGTGATCTGGGCACCACGATTCGAGTCCGGAAATAGCAGCTTCGCAATGCGAGCGCGTACATATATGTTTCCAACCTAGTACCCATTCCTGCTTTGGGCTTCTAAGCAAACTGTTTCTCAGCTGAACTAATATTACAGTTTCCTAGTTAATGTCTTAGGTTTCTGTTTTTAAGAACTCTAAAGTATGTGTGATCTTAACTCACATATTGCAATTAACCAGGATAAGGAATTGTTTGGCTCAGTTGAATGCCAAGGACATTACTCCTAATGGCAAACAAGAACTTGATGAGGCTTTACAAAGAGAGGTATATATATACATATGATTTCCTTTTCTTTTGGAATCAGTTTTATCCATTCTCTTCGAAATCTTCGCTGCTTGCAGTATCGAATATTTAGATATGTTTTTTCTGAATTAATGATAAATAGTTGTATGTCCACCTTTTGCTTTTGAATAATCCACTGCAAAGAGAGGGATAATATCCATATAACAAACAAATCTTTATGAGGAAAAATACATATTAGTCTAATTTAAATATAACTACAAGATACAATATGTTCCTTTAGGTTTTACGGACTTGTCATGTCTTCAAATGATAATAGTCGTCTATAGTTCAAAATATTTGCTGACAATATTTTTTCTTCTTATGTATGCTGTTAAATGAACTCTTCTTCGTATTACAGATTCAAGCTGCCTTTAGGACAGATGAAATCAGAAGAACTCAACCAACACCACAAGATGAAATGAGAGTAGGAATGAGTTATTTTCATGAAACTATATGGAAGGGTGTTCCAAAAATTTTACGTCGTGTGGATACTGCTTTAAAGAATATTGGAATTAACGAGCGTGTTCCTTACAATGCCCCTCTTATTCAGTTCTCGTCTTGGATAGGTGGAGATCGTGATGGTATGACCCATATAATAACTGCATAATTGAATTGTTTTCCATATCGTTGATTCATAATGATTTTTTATTTTTAGTCGCATTATAAAGCTATGATAAGTGAAGTGTCGTTAGTTTTTACTTGTACGTTCTTTTCACCATCTATATTTTCCTGTATTATATAGGAAATCCTAGAGTGACTCCAGAAGTTACTAGGGACGTGTGCTTGTTGGCTAGAATGATGGCGGCAAAATTATACTATGCTGAGATAGAAGATCTTATGTTTGAGGTACTTCAAAAGAGGAAATAAATACATGAAACGTGATTTTAAGTTTAATTGACAAGTCGCTAATAGATATTTTTTCTTGATATCCTAATGCATCTGATTTCTTTGCAGTTGTTTATGTGGCGTTACAACGACGAACTCAGAATTAGAGCTCGGGAACTACATCTGTCCTCGAAGAAAGATTCAAAACATTATATTGGTAATATGCACTACCTATATTCAACTGTAAAAATTTCAAATGTATTCATACTCAACCTAATGCTAAAATCATCTTTCCATCATTATCGTAATGTATCAGCCTTTAACTGGATCTACGTGTTTCATCGTATTCTCCAACTTCCAGTCCTGCATCATATGTAATGTTAAAGTTTGTCAAAACTAGTTGTGGTATGCAGAATTTTGGAAACAAGTGCCACCAAATGAACCATATCGTGTTATCCTTGCGGATGTAAGAGACAAGCTATACAATACGTGCGAACGCTCTCGCTACTTACTTTCGAATGGATATTCAGACATACCGGAAGATTCAACCTATACTGATCTTGAACAAGTAATTTTTTTCATATTTGAAAGAAAAAATTAACATGTTTTTATAGATCTAATTCCTGTTATAAACATTTGTCTTTTCGCAGTTTTTGGAACCCCTTGAGCTATGCTACAGGTCACTCTGTGCATGTGGTGATAGACCTATCGCTGATGGAAGCCTCCTTAACTTCATGCGCCAAGTATCAACTTTCGGGCTCTCACTTGTTCGACTTCCAGTTATAATTTAATTAGTATGTATATGTTCTCTTACTGAAATATGTTACGGATTTAGTTGTGTTTTGTATTGAACTTATGTATTCATAAATGGTGTAAACTCGAATTGTTTTCGATTTTCTTGAATGCAAATGGTTTGTGTTGTTTCAAGTAATTTGCATGATTGTGTATAATATTAACGAACTATTGGTTTTAGTTATGATATTAAGAAATTTATAGAAAATGTGAAAAGATGATTTTAGTTGTTTATAGCAGTTGTAAAAATATATGTTGCAACTGTCATTGTTAGTTGTATTTCATCCTTCTACAACTGCAAGCGGTAGTTGTAAAAAGCCTTTTGAAAGTGCTAAAAGCAGTTGTAACTAGTCATTTACAACTTGCATGTTGCAGTTGTAAATGGTTTTCCGCGGTGTAAATAAGTTTTCTACAACTAGCAGTGGCAGTTGTAAAAGACCTTTTGCAAGTGCTAAAAGCAGTTGTAAAATAAGTTTCTACAACTGCTTCTGCAACTGTTCCGGCCAGTTGTAAAATAATTCAGATCTATTACAACTGTGGATATAACGACTGGCGACTGCTAGTTGTAATAGACATATTACAACTATTTTTGGCGGTTGTGAAAAGGTATTTTTGTTGTAGTGAAAATAATTTCGATGATGAGTGCACGCATTATCGACATTGATTTTCGAGTTTCAAAGTGGGGGAGAGGCCACTTTAATAGCTTCGCTATGCGAGTGATTTTGTGAAACCAATTTTGATTTCAAATTCTGAAGTATAATTCGATATTCAAAGATATATTTATATATATTTGAAATGATTTGAAGTGAGCCGGTGTTCAGTCCTCGAATTTTGGATTTGATTTGGTAAAACCCTATCTATTGAAATTAATTTACTAATTTGTTGCTGATTCCAACTCTTGGATTTGAAAATTTGGTTTCTTCGACTATTTTTAAAGGTTCGAGCACTTTCAAATCAAGGTTTAATTTTCAAAGCTAAGTAATCTTGGAAAAATATAAATCATTCGATTAGGTAAATGAGTTGAAACTGTTTTGTCAAGTAAATGAATAAGACTATTTTGAATTATGCTGATATGGAATTTAGTTTGGATTGTTTTGAATAAAATTTATTTTTAAATAGTTTGAAAGGTAAATTGATCTTTTGAATAGAAATAAATAGTTAAAAGGTTTAAAAAGGGAGTGTTTTAAACTGGTAATCATTTAAGTATAATTGATTTTGAGAAAATTATTGATTTTGAAAATAGATTGGAATTCAAACCCAGTATTTATATGATGATTTTGAAAATGAATTTGTTGGACATAAATTAAGTTGATTTGGAAACGAAGATGACTTTTTAAACCTATTAACTTGGAAACTTTAAAACTGAAGATATTTAAGTTGGAAGAAATTTGGTGAAAGCGTATATGATTTCGAAACTGAACTGATATTGAAACAAATTGAAATTGAGGACCTTGTTTGACTAAATACTTGATTTGGGAGTTATCAAACTTTTATGAAATTGATTTGTATAAATATGAATTTGATTTGAAAACTATTGATTGGGAAAGGTACACAATTTAAAAGGTGTAATCTTATATAGTCGAAGTATATATAAGTGTGATTTGATATACTATTGATTTTGGAAAGTATTCGATTAGAAAATGAAACCTTATATATAATGGACTCTATATAAGTATGATATTTGAAATTGATTTGAAAAGGTACTATATGATATATATTTTTGAAGTAAAGATATGGAAAGTGCCTTCTGCTTGATATCCGCTTTGTGACCACATTATGGATTCATTCTATCGATATTATTCTCTCTTATTTTGGTTTTCCGGATGCGATACTCGAGTGTCCTACCATGGCGTAACCCATGGTCGTTTTTTTTGGTAGCGTAATCCGCAAGATAGAGATTGCTTAAAGGATATGGATGTTTCCTTGGGGATCCAGGTGTAACCATTGTTATGTATCCTGCGGTCTATAGTTTGTTGTGGTGGCGAAATCCGCAAGGCAGAGATTGCTTAAAGGTTATGCATGTATCCTGGGGGATCCAGGCGTAACCATTGTTATGTATCCTGCGGTCCACAGTTTTGGTTACCATGGCAAAATTCGCAAGGCAGCAATTGCTTAAAGGATGTGGATGTTTCCTAGGGGATCCAGGCGTAACCATTGTTATGTATCCTGCGATCCAGGTGATTTGTTTGGATTGTACTTTCCATATCGGTTTTGAAGGTTTTCAAGTATTTTCACTGGGTGTTGAAACAGGTCTACTAAGTACTTGAAGAATTCTAGCTTTGCGCCTGATCAACGCATGGCCAGAGTCTGTAAGAATGAGGATAAACTTGTTTAAACATCGAGTTATAGAAGTATTTTCGAAAGGAAAATTTGTTTCGATATAAAGGTATTTTATTATAAAGGTATTTCCAACAAATAAATTTTGTATTGAATTAACTATTTGTGCCCGATACTATTCTTTTGAATCTACCTTATCCGCTCAGCTTTATTCATTCACCCATCATCTGTTTTTCTGAATCTACCTTCTTTTCCTTTTTGAATATATCCTTTTAAAATATTGTTTATTTATATACTACATGATTTAATAGAAATTTTTTAGTATTTAACAATATTTGAAAAGTATTAATGTATTGAAGATAATTAATTTACAAATGAAGCTTTCAAATAAATAATTCAAGAAAAATTTATATAGTTTAAATTAATTGTTTAATCTTGACTTTCAATCTACTTTTATTTCTGGTTGTTCTATTCACCTACCTTCTTCCTTTTCGGGGACGAAAATTTTTGAGTGGGGGAGAGTGTAATAACCCGTAAAATTTTAAATAATTTCGATTCGTAAAATTTTAATAATTTTGAATGGTTTTATTTACGTATTTAATTGAATTTTTGTACTTCTATTCATCTTATTTTAAACTTTGGTGTATGATTTCTTAAAAATTTGAATTTTAGAAATTTCTTTAACTGATTATAAATCATTTGCCCAAATTGTAATAAATATAAAAAAATTCTGTAATTTTGATTTTGGGTTAAAGTTTAACTTTAATTGAAATTTTAAATTTTAACATCCAAATCTTTTATTTAAACTGTATATATTTATACAACATTTGTTTCAAATTTGTTTCTCTTAAATTGGTTATATACTTTTAAATTAAGTAATAAATAATGTGTAAAAAGGAAATAAATTTATATGTTTCCTTTATACGTATATACACCCTTTTTCTTAGTAAAGTAATAAACAAATCAAATGGATGTAACAAATCAAATTTTAAATTAAGAAATAAATAATGTGTAAATAGCTATTTGATTACACGTTTTATTTGGTATGTTTTATATCCGTTCTTGTTTAAATTATTTGGCGTTATATAAATGATACGTTATCTCCTGAAATATACTTTAGCATATATTTTACTAAATTAGTACAAAACAAATAAATTCAAAGTACGTTACTTTGTTATAAATTTTAGGCGTACATTTTGATTTAATTATTGCCTCTCTAATGCGCACACTTTTGATTTCTTGCCTTAGCTGTTAAAATCATCAGCCGTGCATTTTAAAAGGGAATGAAAAATCTTGCCTTACACTTCACATGTAAATTATTTCATCTCTTTTACACTTGCCTTTTGCTTATTTGTGTTTAATAGGAATGAGATCCTATAATTCCTCTACCGTTTCAAATCATTTATTTCTTTCCTTTCATACACCAAATCAATGCAAGCCTATGTTAAATACAAAAGCCCACGTACATAATTTCATCCGCATCTCATATTGCCTTCATCTTCTCGCACGTGCTTCTTCCTAAAGGTAATAGCCGCACATATTATTTTTTTCTTTGTATTTTCTTGTTTTTCTTTTTTTTTAAGTCTAAAGACTGTTGATAGTAAAATATATATATTACTGTTTAAGTACAAATTTTCCCACAGCTTTCAAAATTACTTCATATGGTTTACCTTTCCTACAGCTCTTTTATTACATTTTTGTATATAAAGTATACAGTTATATATTAGATGTTTTACACTTTCTGGGTAGCGTGTTATATATATATATATATATATATACATTGGGTTTTGGTCTTTGATCCCTTTTCTTTTTTTTATAATTTACAAATATATTGGTCCCAATACACATGTTTAGTGAATACTGATTTTAATATCTAGAGATTTTGTTTTTTAAAACGTGTTTTAAATACTAATTTTAATATATATATATATATATGTATATATATATATATATATATATATATCTTTTACTTTAATTGTTTAAAATTTATATATTTTGTTTTGTTGATTTCGGTTATTAATGGTTTTACATTATATTTTACAAGTTATGTTTTGATGTTTATATGTGTGTATTCTTATAAAGCTGGCAATACAAATTATTTTGGTTACTAATATGTATTTTTATATTATTATGTTAGTTTATATTATACTGGGTATTACTAGCTATAGTTATATTTATAGTTTGATTGCATAAGTTAGGTATATATATGTGTGTCCTCTACTGTACAGTTTTAAAGTTTATAAAAATTATAAAGTTGTTTATATACTAGCTTGTTTGTTTTAAAGATTATATTATACTAGTCTATGTTTTTTTAAAGGTTATGTTATACAATAGTTATATATATTATTTTATATAAACTGATACTTATATTTTATATAGGATATAAATTTAATAGTGAAAGTTTTGTTAACTGTATGTGATAATATAGGTGAAGTAAATTTTGTGTTACTGCATTGGTATGCTGTTTACAATATAATGAAATATGTTAATATAGATATTTTAATAACTTACATTTTTAAGCATGTAATATAGTGTATTTGTTCGTATAACATACAATGTATTAGTTCTGGTAACATACATGTTTAATACTGAATAATTTGATATGTAAGTTAGTTATATATAGCTGCCTATCAGTTTATATATATGAGTACCGTTTTAAAGTAGAATTATATATATATATATATATATATGTAGTTTATATAAGATTTTGTGTATGTTATATATATACATGTAATATGTTGTTTATCGTTATAAGTATATATATTCATTAATTTCAAATTTTACTATGCAAATATATGTTGTTTTATATGGGTTTTTATTTAAAAACAATGATTTTGAAATACATATATATTTAATTTAATATGTGTTTAATTAATATTGATTTGAAATTAATAATAATAATGCAACGTATATTTCGTTTCTACCTCTATCTAGATTGACTCTAATTTGTTCTCACAGATTTTCCCATTAATCAGCTTGTTCGTAGTGCCTGTTTTCTTCATCGAATTGTGTCTATCTAGCTTTGCTTTGGAATTCGTAACTCAATATCATTTTCTATTCTCTCTAGCATCGAAAGGTGTGCAATCACTCTCGATTAACGTTTTTTTATTTATTAAATTTGATTTCAATTGGAACGACAATTGAAATATGTTGCTAAAATTTAACTGTTAATTGTTTAAATTGTTATATATATGATATGTGTTTGTATGTAATTGTTCACCTATGGATATGACACCATATCCTGTTGTTTATATTATATTGTTATTGTTGATATATGCCTGTTATTATTATTGTCATATCTGTTATCACTCCGCAAGTTCCCTGTTAGTATATAATTCACTATGGGTTGAAATGATACATATCCGAACGGACTTTAGAATAGGAGAATTTCGTTATGGGTTGAAATGATAGACCCAAGCGACTTACATTTGAATTGAATTTGGGATTGCGGGTGGAAATGATATCTACCCGTATATATTTAAATTACAGATTGAAATGACAAAATATCTGTGTCACTTGATCATAGGATAGGAAATTATATACAAACACCGTTGGTCTATATATAAATATTTTAAAAGTGATTTCTATGATTTTGAAAGGGAATATGTATATGGTTTTATTAAATATTGGAAATATCTTTTAAGTTTTTATATAAAGTTGATTTAATAATAAACTTAAATCTAATAAAGTTTAATTTAATTAATATAATATGTCTAAGTATTATATCTTTGAACAGATTTTCAAGGATTTTTATAAGTTAAGGAAGATAAAGTTTAATTAACTAAAATTGTATCTAATTAAGAATTCTACTTAATTAAATCGATTTGAACTATTGAATTTGAAGTTTAAGATTTGATTTTTTTTAAGTTGATTTTTTGATTTAATGTGATTAAATGATATTTAAAGTTTAAACAAATCGGAAGGAATATTTAATCTAAGGGTAAATTAAGGTTATTTAATAATACTGAGTTTATTAAGTGAATATCTCAAGACTAAAAAAATATGAGGTTAAATCGAGATCTGTAGAAAACTGTTAAATTTAACTTCGAAATGCTGAAATTAAAGCTTTAAAATATAATGGAAATTAAATGGTAAAATTGTGATTCAGATCTATATTCGAAATCAATATAATTTGAATTTGTTATTTAGGAAATTGAATTGAATGGAAATTGATTAATTGAGGTTGAATTAATTTGAGTGGGAAAGTCGAGTTGATTTTGAGGAAATTGCAAATACCTTACTTTATATATTATTTAATATATACATACCATTTTGGGAAATAGATCTATTTGAATTGGAAATGATATTTTTGGTTTTGAAGTATGAATTAATTTGAAATGACCACGGTGTTATAGTGTATATTTCTACATTGTAGATAGTTCCATGGATCCTTAGAGGATGGTTATCCCAAACATCCTTTAAGTTAATTATATTCCAGTTGATATTTCACTTGAGTTGGATTTATTGATATAAGAATGTTAATCCTGACTCGAGTGTTTTTGTGTTTTGCTTTACGCTCGGGTCAGACTGAGTGATACAGCATTTGAGACTCTCCTTTGGAGTTTGGAGCTTTGTTTGAAGATCCAACTATCGATTCAGCTTTCAGTTTTTTCCACTTGATTGGTTCAGAGAAGTCATCGGTTCGTATTGGAGACTTCACTATAGTTGAGATATTCCGTTGTATTTTATTTCTAACTATGATGTTTATATAGTAGCTTCATGAACTACTATTTATCTATTCCGCTGCTTTATTATTATATTACTCTGTGTCTGTGATTCTGTGCTTGATTTATTTACTGTATATGTTGAGTTTTGCCAAATTTAAATTAACAATCTGATATTTTGAGAAAATTCAAGCCCGGCATGTGCGGATGCGAATGGTTGAAAATAGCAGGTCGTTAAATTAGTAGATTACAGTTGCTTGGAGATTTATTGAAGGAGTTTGCTACCATGTATTTCTTTTCTTTCAGCTTTCGTTCTTTCTATGTATTGGCTTATTATGAGGAATATTATGTATTCTGGTTTTGAGACTATGAATTTTTAAGACATGATGGTATTTGAGATATGGTCGTTGTATTTAGTAATTGACTTATTTATGAAGCAATTATGAAAATTTTATTTTAAATAAGTTATTATTCTATTTTTCGCTGTTTTTACCTATTTTTATCTTGCGAATCTTATTCTCTGTTAGTTTTTTTAAAATCTACAATGCACCATACCTTTTAATATGTCCTTATGGGTATATTAAGAGGTCTAGGGTGTTTCACTTGGTATCAAAGCCTAAGGTTACAGCATTTCTAAAAATTTATTTTAAAAGTAAAGTATTTTCAAAATAACTTGTTTTAAAAAGTATTTTTCAAAAAAACCCTTAGAAATAGTTTTTAAGTATTAAACAGTTTTTATAAAAATCCCCTCAAAGTCCATTTCAACCTTCTTTTGATTCTTTCGAGCCTAAGTTTCCTTTTCATTGCGTAGTATGGCCGACTGGTTCCATAGATCTACGGTACCAAAGGTGCAGGGGAAGTGCCCAATACAACACCGGTAGGTGGAAATCCCTTTAATCCACCTACACCGGTCGGTTTTTCTAAGCTATGTAAGGACTTCGCTAACATAGGGAGCAGAATGTTTTCTAGCATGGAGAATTTCAAGGAGACACAAGCTAGGTTGGAGGATATGGAGCGAAGATTTAGGTGGTTAAGTTTGAAGGACCGGCAGTTAATTCAACCTACTTATTGGAAGCTAAAGGGAGAATTTAAGAAGGTTCCTACAAGCTCTAAGAAGCCATGGTGGAAGGGCAAGAAGGACAAGAGGAAAAGGGAAGGCCCTCGGAAGCGAATCAAGAAAAGTGGGAGGTGTAACCGTTGTAGGGTGATTGGTCATTATGCAAAAGACTGCAAGATGAAGGGAAAGTGCTATAATTGCGGACAACCCTGTCAGATGAGTAGGAATTGTCCCTACAGGAAGAGGCAGAGAGCAGGTGCACCTATAGTGCAAGTATAAGCTTTGAATGCAGCACCTTCTAGAAATGGACTAGATAGAGGTAGGAAAGTCAACATGGAAAGTTTTGATTTCTATTTTTAAATTTTTCCATTCGGACTCTTTTTGATTCTGGAGCATCACACCCTTTCATTTCGAGTTCTTTGTTTGATTGCTTGCACTCAGACATCTCTTTAGTATTAGACCCCATTGTTTTTTCAAACCCCATAGGAGGATCGACACACTTATCTATGGTTTGTAGGGGTTTGAAAAATTATATCCTTGGCGTAGAATTTGACTATGATGCCTATATTTTGGGATTTTCGAGGTATAGGATGATTTTGGAAATGAATTGGCTATCCACATTTAGAGCTATATTAGATTGCAAGAGGAGAGTCGTTAGACCAGATATATGCATCAATAGGACTCTCGAGGTTTCTTGCGACCCGCAAGGGCCAGTTATGTTGAACTTCCTTTATTCCCTCGATTCATCATCATCAGAGTTAGATTCAGTTCCTGTCGTTAGAGATTCTTCCAAATATCTTTGAGGAGGTTAGGGGACTACCCCTAAGAGAGAGATTGACTTAAGGATTTATTTGGCTAGACAGTAGCATTGCCCATAGGGCATATGGTGCCTAGGGAAAGGAAGGGATTAAGCAAGCAGATCCATGAGCTTTGGAGAAAGGTTTCATAAGAAGAAACATATCGGGAATAGGGAGCGCCGATCGTCTTCACTACCAAAGCAGGTGGTTCTCTTCGACTTTGCATTAACTATAGAGAATTGAATAAACCCACAAAGAAAAACCATTATCCACTCTCTAGGATAGATGATCTTTTTAGTTGGCTCTTTGCTTATTCTCCCGGCTTGAGTTAGCCACTGAATTTAATCTGCTTAGGGTGGCTAATAATAAAATTGATAAGACCACATTTAAGACACCAGACAGATTCTTTGAGTGGTTAGTCATGACTTTTGGGTTGACTAATATCCCAACCTATTTTATAAATTTGATGAACCATGTTTTTAGAGATGACCTAAAATAAAGTTTGTGGTGGTATTCATGGTCGACATTTTGGTGTTTTCCAAGATGTATGGAAGAGCAAGTTAGATATTAGAAAATATTCATCATCGAAAAATATACTTTAAACATATTTTAATCTATTGGAATGAAAAGAATAATGGTATGTTTTTCTATGAAACTGATAAAAATGTTTTGTGTAAGTTACAAGGAATACATGAAGGAGATATACAAGGTATAAAAAGCACCATATTTGTATAGCCTGTTTCAAAAAATATAAAATAAGTTCCTTGTTATTTCACATAAACCTGAAATTCTCTTTTAAAAGGTTCATAGAAAATTTTGGCGTTAATAACTTCTCATAAGAAAAAGCAGTTCCAATACATTAAGATATGAGACTGTTAGGTGTAATAAGAAGTTGCTTTAAAAACACATAAAGGATATTTCAAAAGATATTTGAAAAGAAAATGGTTTGGTAAAAAAGTAAATAAGTTTTTTAAATGATAATTTTAATAAAAGAAAATTTTGAAAATTCAATTTTTTTTATAAAACTGTAAAGTCTTTAAAAGAAAGAGAGATATAAGTTTTAGAATTAAAAATTTAGTAGCTTTTCCCCTCTTGGTTTGGAAAATAATATAAATGACTAAGTATTTTTGAAATTAATAGAAACTGTAAAGATAACACTTTTAAAGACAAAGATTTTGGGATTTGATGTTTTAAATTTTTTAGAAACCTTAGTTTTTAAAACAAGGTGATTAATACCAAACTAAACTCTTAAATATGGGGTAGATAAGAATCATTTCGTAGGAGTAACAGAAAAGGTGTAAGGTGATAGCAGTAATTTATTTTAGAAGTAATAATGGACGTTTCCGTAAAGTGTACAGGACACTAGTAAAAACCTAGGAATGTTGATTCATGGAGAACAGTAAAATGAAATTAGTAGGATAGTAAGACAAGCATGGTTGAGCATGAGTATTCTTGATTTTGGAAGAACTTGGGAAAAGCATCTTTCTTTAGTAGAATTCATATGGTAGTATTTTTCAAGCAAGCATTGGAATGACACCTTTTGAATCTCTTTTTTGGGAAGGCCATATAAGACGTCTTCATGTTGGTTAGAATCTATGCAAAAGTTGCTTCTTGGTTCCGACATGGTTGGAGAGATTTCGGAGAAGACTAACTTGATTATGAGAAAATTCGTATCTCATATCCATGTCTCTTTGATAATAGGTTTTATAATTTTCTTTTTCCATTTTTAGATTTGAATAGGTTCTTTCCTTTATTATCCCTTGGGAGTGCAGAACTTAGAATTTAATCTGTGGATGGTAGGATTTGATGTAAACATGCTAATAGAACATATTATAAATGATGTATGCTAGTGGTTGCTAGTGTTTGTTAGTGGATGCTATGAACGCATATAGTTACGCTAGGCACTATTATTCCTTAGGGATCGACCTGACTAGGAAACTAGAGCATATGCATATGGATGCATGCGCATTTTAATTTTATTTCCATAGTTTCTATATATGGGTGAGTATCACATGATTGTTGCATTTGGATGATGATTGTAGCACGCATATAGAACTATCAGTTGTTGTTAAGGAATTTGCATTCATTTGGATGCATGGCACGGACATCATTGCTTAAAGGAGGTCGACTGAATTAGTGGACCGCCTAATCTTTTGCATTAGTCAAGGATATTGACATTAAACTATTTGCATAAAGTGTCATAAAATGCATTAGAAAAACTTAAGAACAATGGATGAATGGTTGATGTAACGACCCAGAATTTTTATAAATTAAAATTTGGATATTTAATTAATTTTAAATATTAATAAGTGAATTTATAAGTCAAATAAATTTTATTTTGATTTATTGGATTTAATTGAATTATTAAATCGATAATTTAATATGTTAAATTATGGAAATAATTGAAAATTGAGTTAAATATGATAGAAAATGATTTGTAAAATTTTATTTTATCATGTTGAAGTTAGAACGATATTTTAGAACTTTTAAAATCGAATTAAAAGTTAACTTGTGAAAATTGAATATTTTAATATTTAATAATCGACTGTAAAATAGTCAATTTTTGAACAGTCTCAGAATTGAACGAAACCAGTTCCATTGGATCCGTAATAGTTAGTTATTACCGGATTTCAATTTTCGTGTCAATCGGAGCTATCGTTTGATCGTGACAGCTCGAAACGCGTCGAATTATTTTTAATTTAAATTTGGCGAGTCAAAATAGCCATTTTTCAAAAAGTCTCGGATTTCGACGAAACCAGTTTCATCGGATCCGTAATGTGATATTATTGTAAGGTTTCAAATTTCAAGTCGATTGGATTTACCGTTTGTCCGGTACAAATTAAAACGCCTAGAAATCGGTTTAAATCGGTTTAATTTAAATTGAGCGTTTTCAGCCATAACTCGCACATACTTCCGAATTAGCTTCCGAAACCTGTTCCATTGTGTCCGGAACGCGGGATAAACCCTAGGTACGCTGGTTACGGCATCTAAATCGGAGTTCGGAATTTCCGGGATGAATAGTGTCGCTCGTTCCTTATAAATAGACCCCTTGCCTTCATAAATTGATAAAAAAAAAATAATCCTAAACCTAATTTGCCCTAGCCGCCTCCACCTGATAAATGGCCAGCATTTTCCCACCTTTCTCCCTTGATTTCTTCCAATCCATCAGCAATTAGATGAATCTTTCAACTAGAAAGATGTAGAGCACATCAAGATCTACAATATCAACGGCTATGATCGAGTTTGGAGCTTCGGATTGGCGACAAATCTCACCCAAAGGCCTGTAGTTCATTCTCGTGTCGCATGCTACAGGGATGGCCGAGTTCTATAGGCTTGGGGCCGAAGATAGCTAAGGTCGTGGGCTTCGAAATGGCGGAGGTGTGATGGGATTTAGTTGAGCGTGGTGGCCGAGCTGTTTAACCCTAATTTTAGCTTATGGGTTTTGTTATGCGTGTGTGCTCTGGACATTTGCGTGCGTATGAAGAAGGAGGAGGATGATGGGGACGGTCCAGATGTGGGGTTGTGTGATCCTAGGGCCTAGATTGCTTATGGTAAAAATTATAAAGGATAGTGTAAAATTTAGTTATAAAAATTGTGTACAAACTTGTAAAATGCATAACTTTTTCATACGAGGTCGAAAAAATGCAAACTCAGTTGCGTTGGAATCGTATGGACGAGCACTACGCGATGGAGTTAGTTTGGAGTCGTTTGGAGTTAGTGAGAATTTTGGGTAAAATTAAACGCGTGTTTAATTTTATTCGAAATAAAAGCTAAAACGGAAATTAAAATCAAGGTGAGAACTTCTCACTCAATCGAATAGGTTTCGATTTTATTTTAAATAGTTAGATTTAAAATATTTGAATGCATGTTTGAATGATGACTGTAAATTATTGATTGTTAAAATAGACATTATACGCCGTTAGTAAGCGGATGTTATTTATTAAAAACATATACCGCGAATATTTCATAAACAGTGAAATTGGTATTATATATAATATCAATATATATATATTGGCATATGTATATATTGCAGTTGTTGATTTCCCGCATTTTTTGTTTAGCGGATGAGACCCTATTACGCCGTTATTAAGCGGATAATATTTAATAAAAACATGTACCGCGATAATTTCGTACTGGAGCGAAATTGGTATTGTGCTAATGTTTTTGGATGCAAGAAACAGGTTGGAGGGATCCAACTGGATTCCTCAACAGTATTTATTTTATTTCAGATATTTTGATATTTGATGGATTATCATATCGATATATGATATCGTTGTTAGTCGTGATTGACTATTTGGTGTGTAGCATCATTGGACCCAGATTTTGGGATTTTAAAATGGTTTTAAAGTGATTTTTGAAAATATACTATATTTTTGGAATTGATCCATTATAAATAAATAAACGTTATAATTTTTAAAGTTATAAAATTATGGTTTTTGTGAAATATAGTTAAAAGCTGGTTTTTGAGAATTATGAACCAATGATTTTATAAAATAGTTTAAACTGGATTTTTGAGTTTATTATTAAAAGTTTGAATATAAGATTTATAAAATTTGATTATTTTATAAATCAAGAGAACGGTGAAATTTTAAAGGAATTTAAAGACGTTTAAAAGAATAATATAAATTAATTTATATTAAGAGATTTATAAATGGATATTTATAAATTGAATTATGGACATTATAAAACGAGTTTTTATAAGTGTTTGAATGTAGTGAAAATGAATTTCCTAAATGAATGAAATTTATGAAATTATAAACTGTGAAGTTATAAATGAAATTTTATAAGCAATAGGTTTATAAAATTTATAAAGTTATCGAAAGAATGAATTTTGGATAAATAACCAATCTTATAAGTTAAGATTAATAATTTGGGAAGTTAAATGAACGATTTTGTAAAATAATCGTTTTATAAGTAATTAACTTATAATATGAACTTGTAGTTTATAATTGAGTTATAAACTGGAATAGGTTAATAAAGGAATTTATAAAAAGGAAGTTTTTATAAATAAATAGAAACGGAATTTATAAACGTTGTTTTATAAATCCGCAAATGACTTATTTTGATAAGTTAATTGTTATAACTTAGAGATAGAGTTATATTCACATTTTGAACAGTGAATAATCCTTTAAGTTAAAGTGAATAGAAATGATGAAATTTGTTAACATAGTATATTCACGTTTTTGAATAGTGAATAACATGTTAAAGAAAATGTTTTAGAATGTGATATTTTAAACAGAATTAAAACGATCTAACGATGTTTTAAAGGTGTTGAGATTCGAAACCATAGATTTCAACATTTATTGTTGAAATAGACGTTTTCGAGAAATAAAAGGAAATGGTGGACTATAACACTGTTGTTATAGTAAATGATTTCCGAAAGGAAATGTTTTGTATAGTATTGGGATTTATATATCTATTTTAATTTCGAATCCCTATACTAGTGATTTTGGGTTGTCGTAACGATGTTTTACGTAACATTCGTTTTGGCCCAAATAAATATGTTTAAGAGAATGATTTTCTTAAAGAATGAATTATATACTTAATTCGATTTAAGTATATTGAATATTTTCCAAGGTTGAAAATAAAAAGATTTGTGAATTACTTATGAATAAATAAGTATGGAAATGTTTTCCAATAAGAAGTGAATATTAGAATTTATCTTTTTGAAGATAAATCGAAATGAATTATTGAAATCGTATATGCATAGATATTTTGGAAATATAAATTCATTATGGAATTTATATGTGAAAAGTGGAATTTGTATAAAAATAAATATTGATTTATTTTTGAAGTGTTGAAATTAAATATCTTGTAAAGATATTTTGGAAAATAAATAATTTGGAAAATTATTTGGAATCTGGTGATGTGTGCATATCCAGTGATAGTTCAATAGCCGACTATCAGTATTTCCCTTTGAATGGGTATTTGATGTGAATTGTTTGAAATTGAATGCACACTTATTTTTGAATAAGCGCTCACTATTCGGGTTAACCGGGAAAGGACCATGGGGTCGTATAACCCACTCCGAATATGTGATACGTCGTTGTGAATCGCATTTGAAGATCGGTGTTGAAGACCGGTATTTGCGAGAGTGATAGGATGAACTATCGATTGACTCTGCACCGAGTAGCTACGGTATTAAGTTCTCCATATGTGATGGTGAATCCGATCAGGATTGTGAATATCCGGATTGCAAGGACTTCTTTGTAAGTGCCTTCGGTTCTGTTCGAGCCCGGAACAGACTTGTATGGATTGTATGCCTGACATTACAAGTTGAGATATAAAGCCGATTTCTTTCAAATATATTTCTGTTGGTGGCGGAGAATTTATTCTTTGCTTAACACCCTTCTTTGAGACGTACGAGCTCAAAGGTTATATAGTTGAAGTTATCAGCGATATATTCCCAGTTTGGTAATGTGACATGCTGAGTGATGCTGAAATGATCATTGTGTTGATTATTTGTGATAGGATCATTTATTTGATCGTCTATCTTAGTGATCATTGTGTTGATCATTTGTTGACCCAAAGCATGGCTTTTGTATAAAGTATGTTTTTGTGGACGTGAATTCGTCGAGCCTCACATCCCGGAAATGGTCAAAACAGGAAAGATGCAGCAAGGTTATGAGGGGTAGCGCCCTTTAGGATATGTGCATTTCCTTCTGGAAAAGGGTGGTATCATGGTATGGAGCCCAGATACTTACTCATGTTGAAAACACTTTATGATTGTGTGAATTGATTACGAGCGCTCGGTTGATAAAGGTCCCAAAGGACCGGGGGATGGCATATTCGGTCAGTTGTTACTCAGTTAGGAGTAACCCGGCCTTGTGTTGGTAGAGATCCGGTTTGGTTCTCGGGGATGTCCATCCAGAGGCATTCTCATGTGGCAATGGGAAGTTCCTTGGCCTGACCATTTGTTGGAAATCCAATTCCCAATACGAAACTTTTACGGTATTAGTTGTAGAACCTGCTATTCACTTATGGTGGTCACCACTGTTTGGATAGTAGCTATAGTAGGCATACGATAATGGTCGTATGTTGGCTAAGATTTATATCTTTATTTTTGAAATGATTTGTTATTACACTATGCACTAGTAATAATATCAAATGTTATTTTAAATGCGTATCAAGCATCTTTGGCTATCGTAAGGAGAAATCTCCTCCGATTCTGCGTTTGCATGTGTGTGTGTGCGGGAGGCCTTATGGTAGTCTCATTTTTAAAAGCATTGCGAATTGAGTTTAAAAATATTCCTCTATTTGATTTTAAAGTTAAATAAACTGTTTTGAGTTCTCACACCAGTCACATGACTGACTCGGAGTTTATTGTTTTCCTTCCTAAACTCTGGGTGCCCACCAATTTCCACACGGGCAGTTAAGAGTTAGGTTTATCAGGATATTCTGGATATTCTGGAGTTGCTGGAGGCAAGCTGGATGGCATGGCGTATTACTAGTTTATATAGTATTTCTTTTTCCGCTGCACTGTTTGTTGTTGTATGATGTTGTACACTCTGATGATATGATGTAATGAAATGAAATGTAATGTAATAACTGATATAGTTCTTTGTTTAAAGATTATTCATTTATTATAATATGTTGTTCCGCTGCGAATTGTGAGATTCTGTTGTTGTTCTGTTGTTTCCTTTCTGTCCCGTTCTATTTTAAAAAATTCTCTGTTTTCTAAAAATCGTCTATCTTCTTTCCTCTCTATTTTCTATCTTTTCTCTCTTTTTCTTTTCTTAAATTCTTTTTAAAACCCATAACTATTCGGTTTTTCGGCAACGAAAATCCGCGTACGTTACATTTGGTATCAGAGCTGATGGTTAAGCGAGAACCATGGTTCTGATGGGTATTACTCGTTAGAGATAGAGTCAGTAGTACTCTAGAATGAGTTTGAGTGTAATAATAGCTATGAGTGCGTATTTGTTAGTGAATAAAAATTGTTTTATATTGTGATGATTGGTTTATTGAGTGGCATATGAACTTTCGTCAGCGTGGTCCGCAAGACTATGCCGAAGGGGTTTCTAAACACTTGAATAGAACAATTCGGCACAATATTGATTTAGAAATTGGGTAAATGAAATAATTTTACCTTAAGTATATTTTGTATGTAAAGAAATAATTTTTCAAAATTATTAAAGTGTATATAAGTTGATTGTTAGGTTGTTTGGATAATCTAAATAAAAGAATAATTGTATAAGCAAAAGAATTATAAGAATTGAGTTATAATTAAAGTGAATTACAATTGTGAAATAAACTTATATATACAAGAAGTAAAATTATATGAATATGAGTTGTAAATAAAAATGAATATAAGGTTAAATGAAATATAACTTAAGTGTTGTTGAATGGAATTGATTTTGGTATCGAAGTAAATAATCAAGTGGATTAAAAGAAATGTGAACTTAAGTTATGTGAATGAAATTCAACTTTGGTAATTGAATTGAATGAATGAATTGAATTGTGAATCAATTGAATGGAAAATAGAATTGATATGGAATAATGAATATAAGTGTAAATTCATTAAATCTAATATTATTGGAAGTTGAAAAAAAAGTTAATTAAATAATTTGAATGGAAATCAATTTTATTTAAGGAGTTGAACCAAGAATGAATATAAGCAAAGGAATTTGATTGTATTATATAAACGTTGGTTGTTATATGATTGTTGATTGATTATATGTAATTCATTAAGTGTTAATGAAATTGAAAGCTATGTAATTGAATTCAAATTGAAAGTAAATAAATTTGAATAGAATTGAATGTGAATTGGATTTATTTAGTGAATGCAAACTAATTAAAATTGAGAATGAATGTTGATAAAATCCAATGTTAATAAATCAAATATGATTTAGAGTGAAAACCATTTCATTGAATACTAATGAGAATATAAATGAATATTGATTGGTTATGGATGTAGTTGGTTGATGGTTGAATATATATTGCTATTGTTGCATTGCTATGTGACATATATAGTCATCATGTTGCTATATGTTGTATATTGAGATTATTGTCTATATGCATGATTCTCATGTTGTTTGTTGAGTGTTTAGTAGGTGCGGATCGCGTTTGCTTCGCATTTGGAGTTCGCTTTAGCGCTATATTAGCCGTATATGCTTGCTAATAAAATATAAGGTACATATCTCGGATTAAATATCGTACTTTTACACCTTTTTTCCCTTCGGGATGCCTCATTACTTGATGAGATGTATATTTGTGATATATATACTGTCATTTTTTTTTCGGATCGAGCCGCGCAAAGGAGACTATGGCGAATTTTTCCGAGAATTTAAGGCGTTAGAAAAATTTGAGAAAAATTGGAAAATTTTGAAAACTTTAAACTTTGTTTTAAAGTTGAAAGTTAAATGATATAATTGTTTTTGAAAAGATAACTAAGTATGATTTGAAAACTTAGTAAAGATTTGAAAGAAGTTTAATTATAAATTTTGGAAAGTTAATAGATTCTGTAATCTTCTTACTTGTAATTTCGAGGACGAAATTCTTTTAAGGGGGAAAGATTGTAACGACCCAGAATTTTTATAAATTAAAATTTGGATATTTAATTAATTTTAAATATTAATAAGTGAATTTATAAGTCAAATAAATTTTATTTTGATTTATTGGATTTAATTGAATTATTAAATCGATAATTTAATATGTTAAATTATGGAAATAATTGAAAATTGAGTTAAATATGATAGAAAATGATTTGTAAAATTTTATTTTATCATGTTGAAGTTAGAACGATATTTTAGAACTTTTAAAATCGAATTAAAAGTTAATTTGTGAAAATTGAATATTTTAATATTTAATAATCGATTGTAAAATAGTCAATTTTTGAACAGTCTCAGAATTGAACGAAACCAGTTCCATTGGATCGGTAATAGTTAGTTATTACCGGATTTCAATTTTCGTGTCAATCGGAGCTATCGTTTGATCGTGACAGCTCGAAACGCGTCGAATTATTTTTAATTTAAATTTGGCGAGTCAAAATAGCCATTTTTCAAAAAGTCTCGGATTTCGACGAAACCAGTTTCATCGGATCCGTAATATGATATTATTGTAAGGTTTCAAATTTCAAGTCGATTGGATTTACCGTTTGTCCGGTACAAATTAAAA
Organism: Allium cepa; assembly: GCA_030765085.1. Lineage (NCBI taxonomy): Eukaryota > Viridiplantae > Streptophyta > Magnoliopsida > Asparagales > Amaryllidaceae > Allium > Allium cepa. Next base: position 819,586,096 of record CM060928.1, read on the forward strand.
CGCCTAGAAATCGGTTTAAATCGGTTTAATTTAAATTGAGCGTTTTCAGCCATAACTCGCACATACTTCCGAATTAGCTTCCGAAACCTGTTCCATTGTGTCCGGAACGCGGGATAAACCCTAGGTACGCTGGTTACGGCGTCTAAATCGGAGTTCGGAATTTCCGGGATGAATAGTGTCGCTCGTTCCTTATAAATAGACCCCTTGCCTTCATAAATTGATAAAAAAAAAATAATCCTAAACCTAATTTGCCCTAGCCGCCTCCACCTGATAAATGGCCAGCATTTTCCCACCTTTCTCCCTTGATTTCTTCCAATCCATCAGCAATTAGATGAATCTTCCAACTAGAAAGATGTAGAGCACATCAAGATCTACAATATCAACGGCTATGATCGTGTTTGGAGCTTCGGATTGGCGACAAATCTCGCCCAAAGGCCTGTAGTTCATTCTCGTGTCGCATGCTACAGGGATGGCCGAGTTCTATAGGCTTGGGGCCGAAGATAGCTAAGGTCGTGGGCTTCGAAATGGCGGAGGTGTGATGGGATTTAGTTGAGCGTGGTGGCCGAGCTGTTTAACCCTAATTTTAGCTTATGGGTTTTGTTATGCGTGTGTGCTCTGGACATTTGCGTGCGTATGAAGAAGGAGGAGGATGATGGGGACGGTCCAGATGTGGGGTTGTGTGATCCTAGGGCCTAGATTGCTTATGGTAAAAATTATAAAGGATAGTGTAAAATTTAGTTATAAAAATTGTGTACAAACTTGTAAAATGCATAACTTTTTCATACGAGGTCGAAAAAATGCAAACTCAGTTGCGTTGGAATCGTATGGACGAGCACTACGCGATGGAGTTAGTTTGGAGTCGTTTGGAGTTAGTGAGAATTTTGGGTAAAATTAAACGCGTGTTTAATTTTATTCGAAATAAAAGCTAAAACGGAAATTAAAATCAAGGTGAGAACTTCTCACTCAATCGAATAGGTTTCGATTTTATTTTAAATAGTTAGATTTAAAATATTTGAATGCATGTTTGAATGATGACTGTAAATTATTGATTGTTAAAATAGACATTATACGCCGTTAGTAAGCGGATGTTATTTATTAAAAACATATACCGCGAATATTTCATAAACAGTGAAATTGGTATTATATATAATATCAATATATATATATTGGCATATGTATATATTGCAGTTGTTGATTTCCCGCATTTTTTGTTTAGCGGATGAGACCCTATTACGCCGTTATTAAGCGGATAATATTTAATAAAAACATGTACCGCGATAATTTCGTACTGGAGCGAAATTGGTATTGTGCTAATGTTTTTGGATGCAAGAAACAGGTTGGAGGGATCCAACTGGATTCCTCAACAGTATTTATTTTATTTCAGATATTTTGATATTTGATGGATTATCATATCGATATATGATATCGTTGTTAGTCGTGATTGACTATTTGGTGTGTAGCATCATTGGACCCAGATTTTGGGATTTTAAAATGGTTTTAAAGTGATTTTTGAAAATATACTATATTTTTGGAATTGATCCATTATAAATAAATAAACGTTATAATTTTTAAAGTTATAAAATTATGGTTTTTGTGAAATATAGTTAAAAGCTGGTTTTTGAGAAATATGAACCAATGATTTTATAAAATAGTTTAAACTGGATTTTTGAGTTTATTATTAAAAGTTTGAATATAAGATTTATAAAATTTGATTATTTTATAAATCAAGAGAACGGTGAAATTTTAAAGGAATTTAAAGACGTTTAAAAGAATAATATAAATTAATTTATATTAAGAGATTTATAAATGGATATTTATAAATTGAATTATGGACATTATAAAACGAGTTTTTATAAGTGTTTGAATGTAGTGAAAATGAATTTCCTAAATGAATGAAATTTATGAAATTATAAACTGTGAAGTTATAAATGAAATTTTATAAGCAATAGGTTTATAAAATTTATAAAGTTATCGAAAGAATGAATTTTGGATAAATAACCAATCTTATAAGTTAAGATTAATAATTTGGGAAGTTAAATGAACGATTTTGTAAAATAATCGTTTTATAAGTAATTAACTTATAATATGAACTTGTAGTTTATAATTGAGTTATAAACTGGAATAGGTTAATAAAGGAATTTATAAAAAGGAAGTTTTTATAAATAAATAGAAACGGAATTTATAAACGTTGTTTTATAAATCCGCAAATGACTTATTTTGATAAGTTAATTGTTATAACTTAGAGATAGAGTTATATTCACATTTTGAACAGTGAATAATCCTTTAAGTTAAAGTGAATAGAAATGATGAAATTTGTTAACATAGTATATTCACGTTTTTGAATAGTGAATAACATGTTAAAGAAAATGTTTTAGAATGTGATATTTTAAACAGAATTAAAACGATCTAACGATGTTTTAAAGGTGTTGAGATTCGAAACCATAGATTTCAACATTTATTGTTGAAATAGACGTTTTCGAGAAATAAAAGGAAATGGTGGACTATAACACTGTTGTTATAGTAAATGATTTCCGAAAGGAAATGTTTTGTATAGTATTGGGATTTATATATCTATTTTAATTTCGAATCCCTATACTAGTGATTTTGGGTTGTCGTAACGATGTTTTACGTAACATTCGTTTTGGCCCAAATAAATATGTTTAAGAGAATGATTTTCTTAAAGAATGAATTATATACTTAATTCGATTTAAGTATATTGAATATTTTCCAAGGTTGAAAATAAAAAGATTTGTGAATTACTTATGAATAAATAAGTATGGAAATGTTTTCCAATAAGAAGTGAATATTAGAATTTATCTTTTTGAAGATAAATCGAAATGAATTATTGAAATCGTATATGCATAGATATTTTGGAAATATAAATTCATTATGGAATTTATATGTGAAAAGTGGAATTTGTATAAAAATAAATATTGATTTATTTTTGAAGTGTTGAAATTAAATATCTTGTAAAGATATTTTGGAAAATAAATAATTTGGAAAATTATTTGGAATCTGGTGATGTGTGCATATCCAGTGATAGTTCAATAGCCGACTATCAGTATTTCCCTTTGAATGGGTATTTGATGTGAATTGTTTGAAATTGAATGCACACTTATTTTTGAATAAGCGCTCACTATTCGGGTTAACCGGGAAAGGACCATGGGGTCGTATAACCCACTCCGAATATGTGATACGTCGTTGTGAATCGCATTTGAAGATCGGTGTTGAAGACCGGTATTTGCGAGAGTGATAGGATGAACTATCGATTGACTCTGCACCGAGTAGCTACGGTATTAAGTTCTCCATATGTGATGGTGAATCCGATCAGGATTGTGAATATCCGGATTGCAAGGACTTCTTTGTAAGTGCCTTCGGTTCTGTTCGAGCCCGGAACAGACTTGTATGGATTGTATGCCTGACATTACAAGTTGAGATATAAAGCCGATTTCTTTCAAATATATTTCTGTTGGTGGCGGAGAATTTATTCTTTGCTTAACACCCTTCTTTGAGACGTACGAGCTCAAAGGTTATATAGTTGAAGTTATCAGCGATATATTCCCAGTTTGGTAATGTGACATGCTGAGTGATGCTGAAATGATCATTGTGTTGATTATTTGTGATAGGATCATTTATTTGATCGTCTATCTTAGTGATCATTGTGTTGATCATTTGTTGACCCAAAGCATGGCTTTTGTATAAAGTATGTTTTTGTGGACGTGAATTCGTCGAGCCTCACATCCCGGAAATGGTCAAAACAGGAAAGATGCAGCAAGGTTATGAGGGGTAGCGCCCTTTAGGATATGTGCATTTCCTTCTGGAAAAGGGTGGTATCATGGTATGGAGCCCAGATACTTACTCATGTTGAAAACACTTTATGATTGTGTGAATTGATTACGAGCGCTCGGTTGATAAAGGTCCCAAAGGACCGGGGGATGGCATATTCGGTCAGTTGTTACTCAGTTAGGAGTAACCCGGCCTTGTGTTGGTAGAGATCCGGTTTGGTTCTCGGGGATGTCCATCCAGAGGCATTCTCATGTGGCAATGGGAAGTTCCTTGGCCTGACCATTTGTTGGAAATCCAATTCCCAATACGAAACTTTTACGGTATTAGTTGTAGAACCTGCTATTCACTTATGGTGGTCACCACTGTTTGGATAGTAGCTATAGTAGGCATACGATAATGGTCGTATGTTGGCTAAGATTTATATCTTTATTTTTGAAATGATTTGTTATTACACTATGCACTAGTAATAATATCAAATGTTATTTTAAATGCGTATCAAGCATCTTTGGCTATCATAAGGAGAAATCTCCTCCGATTCTGCGTTTGCATGTGTGTGTGTGCGGGAGGCCTTATGGTAGTCTCATTTTTAAAAGCATTGCGAATTGAGTTTAAAAATATTCCTCTATTTGATTTTAAAGTTAAATAAACTGTTTTGAGTTCTCACACCAGTCACATGACTGACTCGGAGTTTATTGTTTTCCTTCCTAAACTCTGGGTGCCCACCAATTTCCACACGGGCAGTTAAGAGTTAGGTTTATCAGGATATTCTGGATATTCTGGAGTTGCTGGAGGCAAGCTGGATGGCATGGCGTATTACTAGTTTATATAGTATTTCTTTTTCCGCTGCACTGTTTGTTGTTGTATGATGTTGTACACTCTGATGATATGATGTAATGAAATGAAATGTAATGTAATAACTGATATAGTTCTTTGTTTAAAGATTATTCATTTATTATAATATGTTGTTCCGCTGCGAATTGTGAGATTCTGTTGTTGTTCTGTTGTTTCCTTTCTGTCCCGTTCTATTTTAAAAAATTCTCTGTTTTCTAAAAATCGTCTATCTTCTTTCCTCTCTATTTTCTATCTTTTCTCTCTTTTTCTTTTCTTAAATTCTTTTTAAAACCCATAACTATTCGGTTTTTCGGCAACGAAAATCCGCGTACGTTACTGATTGAGTAGTTGGTTGTGGAATTGGATAAAAACATTTAGTACATTCTTCATAAGACTTCGATGACGAAATCTCTTAAGGAGGGAAGAATATAACAACCTGAAATTTAACCCATAATAATTAATTTATTAATTAATTAAATAATAATATAACTTTGTGAATTATCAGAATTAAGCCACGGATGTCGCACCATTGTGTCTTTGGTAATTTTCTGGTCAATTTCCATATATAGAACGTCAGAAACTAAGCTAATATGACTAGGTTATAAAATAAACAAAATAAGTAGAAATATAACAAATATATATATATATATATATATATATATATATATATATATGGTTAGGTCGACTGGCCAGTCAACCTGGGCAAGGAGGCGGTCGACCCACCTTGTATTTTTGCAGGCGAACGAACGTTAATTCATTCGAATGAATTAGAGACGTCGGAACACGTCATTTGCACCCTTTTGTTTAATCCAGTCCCTCCGTTTCAACATCTGATGGCTCCTATTCAGCCTATGACGTGGTTGCATCATATTCAATCCCCAAATCCAACGGTCCGAGATCCACTTCTACATATATAAATAGACCCCTAGACCTAAAACCTTTTCTCATTCTAGATTTTCTCCGCTTGGGTTTATCTTTTCAGGAAGGATCCTAAAAGGAATAATTTTTCAATGAGAAAATCTTTTTTAATAAAAATTATTTTACAACTCCAAGTGGATCCAGGAAGACTAAAGGAAGAGCTTAGGACCGGAGATGAGTGATTGTAATTATTTTAAGATTTCTTTAAGTAATTTAAAATAATAGGGTTTTCAATAGTTGTAGTTTTACTACTATTTTTGGAATAGCCTTTTTTAGTAATTATTTGAAGTTTTTAATTATTTTCAGTCCATTCAGCTATTCCTTTCAGTTATTTTAGTATTGTTTCTGTTAATTATAAATTATTACTGTTAAGCGTAGCTTTTTATTAATTTACAGTCTATTTACAGTATTAAATTTTATTTACTGTTATTTATTTCTTATTTAAATCTTTCGACGTTTTGGATTTTATGCAAGCGTCTATTCTCTTCATTCCCCTTTTCTACGCTTGTGGATTAGAATAAGTTAAACGCGAATATGGATTTTATAAGTAAGAATATTAAATGAAGAAAATAAGATGTGAATTATAGAGCCTGTAATAAATAATGGGATTGGACTGAAATTACGCCTAATTATAATTAGAATTGGACAAATTAAAGATAATTGGCATAGTTATAACTTAGAATTATAATTAAATGAAGTAAAAGATGAAAGAAGCTTATTTACATACTAAGACCTTGGGTTAAGTAATAAGCATGATTATAACATAGGTTATAATAAGCAAAAAATTTAGAATGAGGCTTATTTTAAGGTTTGGGATAAACTAATAAGCGTAGAAAGTAAAAATGATAATAAAGGCTTATTTAAATAATTTATCTAAGTTAATAAGCAAAAATGAAAGTTGGACCTATACCAATAGAATTCCTTAGGTCACGCTTTTGCTAAGAATGAGTAATTGGTCAAATAGAAGTTCAAATCACGGGGATTTGAATAAGGGGCGCAACTAGATATTGTTTGGATGAAGTGCCAGTACCAACAGCATTTTTCCTATTTTTCTATGGACACATGGTGATCTCGCATTAGCCTGAAGTGAGATGAGGGGCACGCTATGTTGTACGTTGGAGGTAATAAGAAGACCAAATAGGTAGAGCAAAAGGTGGCATGGGCATGGTGGCAGTTACGCGTGCGACTTTCATTTGGGTGCACAGTAATAGCTATGAGTTTCAAGCACTTAGTATGGTGTCTTAGTAGACACCATTGCCTTCTGTGTAGAGAGCTATATATGTCTTCTGGATCCACGATGGTTGCTCTAAGCATCCTACATATATACCGTTAGCTGCTGTGTAGGGAGTTATATAGCGACTGGTCCACAGAAAGGTCTATGGAGTACCAGACCGATCAAAATGAGTAGAATTAGGGTTACATCCTAATTCAGGATTAGGAATTCAGCCTAATTAAATCAGAACAAGTGCAACCAATCAAAGTTAAACTATCGTATAAATTAAGCAAAATTTTGTCGTACTTATTTTTAGTTTATCTCTTTCCTATTTTCTTTTATTATGTTTCTTTATGTTGAACTGTTGTAGAGTTTATTACTTTTATCTTACTTAAAGACTCTAGTAATTACTATCATTCACCGGATTTTTAGTCTGACCTACTCCTCTATTTTTCCTTCCTCCCCTCCCCCCCCCCCCCTCCATAGGCAATCAAGGGAGAAGTCAGTAGATTGCAGTTGCTTAGAGATTTCTTAGAAGAGTTTGCTACCATGTATTTATTTTCTTTCAGCTTTTGTTCTTTCTATGTATTGGCTTATTATGAGGGATGTTATGTTCTTTGATTTTGAGACTATGAATTTATTAAGACATGATGGTTTCTGAGATATGGACGTTGTATTTGGTATTTGATTTATTTATGAAGCAATTATGAAAATTTTATTTTAAATAAGTTATTATTCTAGTTTCCGCTGTTTTTACCTATTTTTGTCTTGTGAATCTTAGTCTCTGTTATTTTTTTTATACTTATAACGCACCACGCCTTTTGATGTGTCATTTTAGGTATATTAAGAGGTGTGGGGTGTTTCACGCCAACTCGTCTGTCACTTGTAGCTATGTCGACTGAACATAGATGAAAGCAAGCACTCTTTGGGCATTCCAATCGACCACGGTCATAGGTGAGCAATATTCGGTAGAACTGAGTTAACCGATCGGACCTGTTCACTTCGATCTGTTTGGTTCGGTTTTGAAACTAAATTGGTTTGAATTCGGTTTGTGAAGTAGTTTTTTTGTTATCGGTGTAACCGAACTTTTATTGTACTATGTGATTTTATGGTATTGTAATACTTTAAATAATTGATTTAGTGATATTATACAAAGTTTATCTATTAAAATAGGTCATATTTCATTATAAACATAAAAAATGCTAAATAAAATCTCTTAAAACATAAATTTATGTTTTTCTTTGGGTAATCAATCAATCATTGAATAATAACACAGCTTCCCAGTTCGGTTAAATTGGTTACCGACCAAATTAATTCGGTTCGGTTCGGTTTTGATTTTTTTTTTTGTTCCAATTCGGTTCAACATTTTTTACCTCAAACCCGATTGAACCGACCGAATGTTTCCTATTGGTTCACATCGTAGAGTCGGTAGAGGAGATCGACAATTTGAAATTCAAGAAAAAAGCAAAGATATATGTGTGTAGAGTAACAAACTAAACCCGATTTAAAATAATTACCACAAAATATGTGTTTGGATTAAGCAAGTATATGAGTTTAATTTTCAAGGTGGAGGTGATATAGGAAGAAAGGAGATTGAAGAAATATAAAGAACGAAAAACAATGGCTCTTAACCCTTCTGACAACGGTCGAATGCGAATTATTTCGTTGGATCAAAGCATTTGGTCCATGTACTCACGTCCAATGCAGTTGATGGGTTAAGAATAAAAATAAAATGAGATGTTGACCAAGCGTAGACGAACCCTAAGTGTTTCGATTTGTACAAGCCAACTGTCAAGTCTTTAATTTTGGTACCCAACTTAGCCAAGATAGCCAAAAGATAAACTACTGTCTAATATTTCAATCAATAATTATAATTATTATATTCTTGCGAAGTCTACACCAAAAACAACCATTTCTTAATAATAAAAAGTTATGCAAAATATAACGTAACAAACCATGCGACCCTTCTAGTTTTATAATATTCAGTTCTACCACGGACTATTAAAATAACCCACCCAATTCAGTTCTAATATTTGCTCAGCAATATTAGCAATTTATAAACCAATTAAGTAGCCCAATCCCTAAATATAGCCCAATCAACCAACCTAATAAGGCCCGTTTCAAAAATCAAAAGCCCAACCACCATTTTCACAATCTCATTTTCTACTTCTATTTCAGTCGGTCCAATCTCATTCAAAACACGAAAGGGATTAAAAAACTTGGCTGGAAAGACGACTAAACTTGCTTGTTCGACGAAGCTCTATTTTCCCAAATCTGACCAATGAAACCTACGAATAAAACGAATTCATTGTTTCTCTCAATGTAGATATTTCAAGCAGGATAAGTACATAAAAATATTAATGTGGGTATTATGTTTATGAAGGTAACTTTGAGTTACTTCAGTGAAAAGATACCACAGTGATTTTATAGGTGGTCTGTTTCCATCCTCGAATAAGGATAGTACATCAGCGTCTAATTAGTGCATCCATCGTAAAATTCGTACAATATAAGATCGCCTTAGTATCTTAAATCAAGGTTTGTGGTTCATTTGAAATGCTGTCGGTCTCGTATTTAGTAAGCTCATGTCCACTGTTTCTAATCTCTATCGATTTCAGGATTGTGGCGTGACTGATTGTGGCTTGATGGATGACTGAAGTAACTACACACGATGGAAATAGTGCTCAGTTTGAGAATGCTCTTTGGTAATTTGTGCTTCATACATAAACATCAGTATACATAGGGGCACACACCTATAAGTACAAGGTGATTGACGAGATATACCTAACCCTACAAATCTACACATTTCGTTTGTATCAAAATTGAACACAACACTCTTCGGATGTGATTAAAGAGATTAAAGTAAAGAAATTAAATGGAAAAAGAGCCTAATATAACAATCACACCAATAAAAACATGCAGAAATAAAAAAACAAAAAATTATAATGGTTCGGCGTTATAGCCTACGTTCATTTTGAATTGTTTTGTTGTTTATTAATGATTCTCAACTGATTACAACAGCACAAAGCACTAGCACTCAAGTTACAAGGAAGTTGCGACAAAGTAACGACGTAGAAAAGCCAAAAGTTCTTTTTGTGTAAGCGTAGGGTTGCTATTTATGAGAGTGGATCTAGAAATATCTCCCCCAAACCTCGGAATACCTCTTCTCGCACGTGGGTGGGCCCACCAAATCGATCTGGAGTTATTTGGGATCGATCAGGATCAATCGAAGTGTGTTTCGTATCAATTAAGATTGGCTCCATTTGAGCTGCGACCGATCATGGTAGGTCTTCAGGTGATATGCAAGCTTCTGTGAAAATTTAAAGGCATTTGGACTTGTAGTTTTTGAGTTATGATCTATCCAAGGTTGGATTTGCAGTTTGGCTGGTGGTTGCATATCGATCTATGCGTATCGATCCATGCGTATCGATGACGTAGACTGAGCATTTTGTGGAAATCTATATTTCACGCTTGAAGACTGTTTCCTTTGGTCTGACTACCTCCTTCGTATCGATCACGTGCACTGCTCTTCATATCGATGCTACATCATTGTCCTTGTATCGATGATTGGCCCTAATCTTTGTACTGATCCTAAGTTGCTCCCTTCGTATCGATGTTGCCATGAGGTTTTGTATCGATGTTTGGATGTTTGTTTCGTATCGATCAATTGATTGCTGGTTTCGTATCGATGCTTGGCTGATCGATACGAAACGGATGGAAGTGGGATCGATACGAAATGGGTGGCGGTCGAACAGATGGGTTATGATCGACGTCGTTGCTTATTGGAAACGAAGGGGATTGATGTGGAGTTGATAGATATGAAAGGGATGGATACGAAACAAACATGTTTCACATGAAACTTGATCGATCCATAACTTGAGCATACGAACTCCGATTGACCTAAAATTTAGAATGTTGCATTTCATAGCTTTCTTAGTCATACAATGCTAATTGTAGCTCGATCCAGAATCGGACCAAATTTTCCTCTATTCATCGCAATCCGTAGATAACCGATCTTCGAGACGGATTGTTTTCAGTCTCTAGTCAAATTCTTAGTGTCACAGTCTTACCAAAGGGCGGGATAACACATATACATGTACATAAACATACATTTTAGTACCAAGCTCATGTGTAGTATCATTGATGACTAAGAATATATTAGTTAGTCGCGGCCGACATTGGGGCTTGGCCTGTAAGGCAATTGGATCAAGCGACCCTACCCCCAACCCTCGGCAATCATGGTCTAAAATAAAACAAAAATGAAAAACGATAGATGTAAAATAAATAAATTATAACATAACTAAAATAAAATTTGTTCTAGCTAAGTTGGTTATGTAGTAGAGTTCAATATTAAAAGGTCAAGGGCATTCTTGACTTGCGGCAAAACTAATTTTGATATTCCTATGTTGTTCCTCCTATTTTCGACAAAAAAGCAAAAATTGATTTTGCATCGATGCAACCCCTGCATCAGGGCGAGATTCAGCTCGAAATCTATCCAATTTAATATGCATAACTTTTGAAGGGTAAAAGTCAACATAGCTTAAATACCATGTAGTAAAGAAAATGTCATGGTAAATTTTGATCAATTTCATGCCTAAAGCCTTAAAAATAGAGAAAAACCTTTAAATTTTACGATTAAGGATGCGATTTCTGTTTTTTGACGAATTTGTCTATTTGTATGCAAAGAACGGTTATGTTCATTACCGATCACTCCAATGGTAGTAGCTGTTTGCTCCACTGTATATAATTTTTATCTTAAATTTTGCATCCGTTGAAGGATTACCCATCCTAAGCACTTCTTCAAATTTTGAATTCAAATTATTTCTTTGCATTTTTATTAGGCTAGAAAAACAGTGACTTGATTTAAAAATGTTGTCCAAAATATATGTTATTTGAAAACCAAGCCTAAGTTCAAATCTGACACAAGTAGGCATGGATGGACGACGGTGCAGTCCGCTCAAGCGTGTTAAGATGCATGATCTTACTCTTCAACACGAAAGAAAATATTTGAATATGGAATTAGTCCAATCCTTTTCTTTTTAACCTTGTATTTTAAAAAAATACAATCAAAAAATTTGGAGATGTGCAGCTATTCCCACTTCCTACTCTGCTTCTCTCTTTTCCTTTTCCTCCAAAACAAACTAACAATTAAAAAAATTTCTAATAATCTTTCTTCGGATTTTAATAAAACTTCTCTTATCAATTGTTGTAAGAAACTTATGCATAAGTATAAATGTCTTATGGACTTGAATCTATATGTAGTGGTAGTCCATCACAGCACGTCGAGATGAAACGGCAGATTAAGTATTGATCCATCCACCCTACGTGATGTACTATGTGTGTTTCACACGGTATTTTCTAAGTACTCAAATGGTATGAATATGCCGACATATGTATGATCTTGTGTCTGTATCTCAGTTTCATAAAATGCCCTTATAAACTAAGCCATGGTCTTGTAGAAGATGGCATAACCTTCATGCACCTATATAGGTAGCTTTATTGGAATTGCCTTATAATATACACTTCAACATTATCCATATTCTAGACCTATTAAGTATTAAGCGGTACAACCTCCATAATTGCATTATAGGCGTCAAGAATTTAACTTGGATGGAATGTAATATTAGTTGTTTATACTGATATTATATTGCGTCAAATCGCGTCATATGATGTACTTTTGTACATTGAACTCAAGGTAACGAACTTTGTCATGTTGAGTTGAGTTTCCATCCATGACAATTGTCTTCTATTACCTTTAAACTTATTCACTTTGATGTCTTTAACACCTGGTCTCTTGTATGTCTATTATTAGTAAATGCATCTAACAAGTTTTGGCTAGATCTTACCAAATCTGTGATAAATATCTCATCAGTTGGTAGCTACCTAACAACACCGTGTCTTAGGCTAATGTGCCTACATTTGCTATTATAGACATGACTATAGACTCACGATCGATAGTGTTGCTTAACTATCATATGTTATACGTCTTGTATACTAAAACAGAGAATAATCAATTATAAACTCGTCTCACAAGTTTATCAATCGGATTTCCACTACTCCGGAAGTCCGTATTTGCTAAATTAAGCAATATGTCATAATTAAAATATAACCACAATCTAACAACTATAGTAATAATAACTATAGCGATAGATCAACGTTATACTACTTAAAGAAATAGTACAACGTAGAAACGAAAATGATATATATAAATAAATATATAAATCAATTGTAAACCTAACCGGTTTGAATAAGGAAATTCCGTCTGAGGCTTGTCGTAATAATTTCCTTAAGACTTTATTTAAAGTCTCTCAAGGTACAACGGACATAATCTGCACGAGATTGTAAGGAGTATGAAAATTCTGTGATATATTGTATAAAGTAGTAGAAAAGAAGAAGCAGAAAAAATTAGAATTGGAATGGAATGAGAATGTGATCAGGATTCTCTCCTATTTATAATTTCGTTCGCATCCTTTAAAACAGTCGCGTCCGCTTGACGGGTCGCACCCGTTGCCTTTTCAACCGTTAATGTTCCTTAACGGGTCGCACCCGCCTGCTCTTCGCATCCGCTCGCATCGCACTGCTTCTGTTCGTCTGCGCTTCTTCAGTCGGGTCGCACCCGCTCGCGTCTAACGGTTCACACTCGCTTCCGTCTGTTCGCCAAAAACCCGCATCTAGCTTCAGAAGTCACACCTCCTCAGTCAATTCGCGTCCGTTTCTGAACAGATTCGCACCTGTTCGCATAACCTGCAACTGTCAGAAAACCCGACCCAGTTTTGAAGTAAAAATAGGATCATATTAGACCCAAACTCGGCCCAGCCCGGCCCGGTTTGGTCGGACGGCAGCGGCGATGGCGGTGGCGCACGCGTGCGTGTGTGGTGGTGATGCATGATCCTCTCCGCACAACGAAGCATACATTTGGGTGCCTCTAGGCCCCAACCCCTTCATTGCAAAGCTATTAATATACTAGAATAGCTTTGCAATTTTGGTGATGTGAGACTTATGTATATTTTCATTCAATAGGAATTCAAACAATCCCCCACATGAATGATAATATACATAAACTCCACACAAAGCGAAATATCACAGAGTACGTATAGAATAATGTTTTATTGTAGATAAGTAGATATTTCGCTTTAAACTTTCCCTAGTTAAAGCTTATCGGATCTACTTGGCTAATCGGTGAATTATTTCATCTTGAACCGTTGGCCTTTATTGTATATCCAGACAATAAGCTTTATGAAGCATTGGTTCCCTTCATATCCAATCTCTTAGTTGTGTTCATTTTGGACCTGAATAATTTTTGGTTCTGCGAGTGTTTTTAGAGATAATATTCTCATACAACCGACCCATCTCACACTAACATAGGTGATCGCAACCATTAAGAGTATCTTACATATATCCCACTCGTTATTTCCAAGATATGGTCATCATTAAAAACATAGTTTTAACCTTTAAATACTTCTGTAGGCATACATTTGTATTGTGCACCATAGGAATGGAGTTGGACAATGTCCACGCAAATGCATTACGTCTTGAGTTACTCAAAACTGGTTTGCCTATTGATCCTAGTCTGTGGGATCTCCAGTCGCCAGGATAGATTTCCGTATAAGATAACTCTTGGTGGTTTGGGATTTTAAACCCATTCCCCTCGATGCGCCGTCAATTTTCTTTTTTGATAAACCTTTAGTAAATGGATCCGCTAGGTTATAATTTTTTCTCACATAATCTATGGAAATAGTTCCATTTTAGAGTAACTGCCTAACTGTGTTATGGCGTCGACTTTCCATTATACACAAAGTTGTGCGATCTACTTAGCGCAGCTTGGTTATCGCAGTGTATGCATATGGCCGGTACATGTTTAGGCCGTAATGGAATATCTTCTAAAAAATGACGAAGATATTCTGCTTCTTCGCCTGCTTTATCTAAAGCGATGAACTCCGATTCCATAATGGATTGAGCTATGCATGTTTATTTAGTAGATTTCCATGACACTGCTGCCCCTGCTAAGGTAAAGACATAACCACTCGTTGATTTTGATTTCTCTGAATCAACAATCCAATTTGCATCACTATATCCTTCTAAGACGGCAAGATATTTTTCATAATGTAAGGAATAATTTGTGGTATTTTTTAAATATCCAAGCACTCTCATTAGTGCTTTCCAGTGTTCCTTTCCTGGATTGATTGCATATCTGCCTAGTCGATTTACTGCATAAGCTATATCTGATTTTGTGAAATTCATGAGATACATGAGACATCCTATTACACGAGAGTATTCCAGTTGCATTACACTCTCATTAGTGTTTTTATGCAGTACTTCTGATGGATTAAAAGGTGTTCTTACTCCTTTAATTCCAAATGTTTGAAATTTTTCAATCACTTTGTCTACGTAGTGTGACTGAGATAATTCAATTCCGTTAGATGTTCTTATTATTTTGATTCTCAAAATAACATTTGCAACCCCTAAGTCATTCATATCGAAATTGTTAATTAACATCTTCTTTATGGCCTCCATTACCTGAGTATTTGGACTAAATATTAACATATCGTCAATATATAAACAAATCATCACATATGATTGTCCAATTTGTTTATAGTAAACAAACTTATCGCATTCATTTATACGCAAACCATTTCTCATCATGACACTATCAAATTTTGCGTGCCATTGTTTTGGAGTTTGTTTTAGTCCGTATAATGATTTTACTAATCTACAGACTTTGTTTTTATT
The DNA here is from genome assembly GCA_030765085.1 of Allium cepa. Lineage (NCBI taxonomy): Eukaryota > Viridiplantae > Streptophyta > Magnoliopsida > Asparagales > Amaryllidaceae > Allium > Allium cepa. The sequence continues at coordinate 819,601,571 of CM060928.1, forward strand.
TCATTTGAAAACAAAACCTTCAGGTTGTTCCATATAGATCTCCTTATCAAGATCTCCATTCAAGAACGATGTCTTTACATCCATTTGATGAATTTCTAGATTATAGATCGATCCAATTGCTATTAGCATTCTTATAGAGGTTATTCGTGTTTACCGACGAATATGTATCAAAGAAGTCTACTCATTCTTTTTGACGGTATCCTTTGGCTACTAATCTGTCTTTATACTTGTCGATAGAGCCATCTGCTTTCATTTTCTTGTTGAAAATCCATTTACAGCCAATAGATTTTATTTCAGGTGGAATATCAACAATTTTCCAAGTTTTATTACTTAGAATTGAATCAATCTCACTTTGAATTGTTTCTTTCCAACATGAAGATTCAGAAGATGACATTACTTCCTTTTACGTTTGAGATTCGTGTTCTAACACATATGTGAAAAAATCCGAACCAAATGTTTTGGAAGTTCTAGCCTTTACGCTTCTTCTTGGTTCAACTTCCTCAATCTCATGATGAGTTTTACCTTCATGTGAATTATTTGATTCTTCTCTTGTCCTAATACATTATTCCCTTCATTCCTTTTGTGCAGAAATACGTCTTCAAAGAATGAAGCATCTCTAGATTCCATGATTATATTTACACGAATATCAACTATATCAGACTTGAATACCAAAAATCTATAGGCACTACAATTTTGGGCTGTCCTAAGTAGTAACAATCTACACTTTTTTGGTCCAAATTTGACTTTCTTGAGAGACGGAACTGGAACTTTTGCCAAGCACCCCCACACTTTGAGGTATTTAAAACTTGATTTATGTCCTTTCCATAACTCGTATGGAATTGTTCCTGTTTTATTGTGAGGGACTTTGTTTAATATGTTATTAGACATATTTAGGGCTTCCCCCCACAAGTTTGTCGGTAGACCAGAGGTTAAAAGCATGACATTAATCATGTCTTTTAACGTTCTGTTCTTCCTCTCGGCTACACCACTTTGTTGTGGTGAATATGGAGTTGTTGTTTGATGAATTATACCATTTTCGGCACAGAACTATTCAAATGGTGATTCATATTCTCCACCTCGATCAGATCTCAGCATCTTAATCTTTTTATTTAACTGATTTTCTACCTCAGCCTTGTACTTTATAAATGATGTAATTGCTTCATCTTTACTATTCAAAAGATATACATAGCAATATCGTGTATAATCGTCGGTAAATGTGATAAAGTACTTTTTTCCACCTCTTGTAGGTAACGATTTAAAATCACATAAATCTGTATGAACCAAACCTAGTGGTTCGATGTTTCTATCAACAGATTGAAATGGTTTTTGAACTATTTTTGCTTCTACACATGTCTCACATTTGTCCTTATCTACTTGGAATTTCGGAATTAATCCCAAGTTTGATAATATTTTCATTCTTTGGATATTTATGTGTCCCAATCTATCATGCCATAGTAAAATTTCGTGCTCAAGCAAGTAAGAAACTTCAATTTTATTAATAGCACAATCAGAATACATAGTTTTATTGCCGATAACGGCTACATTTTCCATAAATAGGCCATCACATAAATATCTCCTTCCGATATACATTTCGGCTTTGGACAGAACCATCTTGTCTGATTCGAATACCATTTTGAATCCTTTCTTTGATAGTACTGCACCAGAAATGAGATTCTTGCATATGTCTGGAATGTGGAGCACGTCATTCAACTTGACAGTTTTTCCAGAAGTAAACTTGAGGAATGCTGTGCCACTGCCTTCGATTATGGATACTACAGAATTACCCATATAGAGTTTTTCTTCGTGATCGAATTTCTGGTATTTAGAAAACATGAATTTGTCAAAGCATACACGACGAGTAGCACCTGCGTCTACCCACCATAGGTTAGGATTCTAAACCAAATTGCATTCAGATACAACTGCCGAGAAGTTGGACTCATCTACTTCCATATTGTCTACTATATTTGCCTCTATGTTGCGTTCCTTTTTGTTTCTACAATCTCTAGCGGCATGTCCAACCTTTCCACAAACCCAACACTCGCTATTAAACTTTTTGGTTCGTTTGTTGTCTGGAGTTTTCCTTTTCTTCTGGAAATTCTTCTTTTTGTTTTTGGTTTTTGAACCTTCAGCCACAAATGCCTCCTCGCTTGGTTTTGTAACTCCACGGTTATCTGCCTCAATTTTCAGTCGGACTATGAGATCATGTAAAGAGATTTCTCTTTTCTTATGCTTTAAATAATTGCGATAATCTATCCATGACGGCGGTAGTTTTCCCGTGATGGCTTCAACCAAAAACGATTCTCCAACCTTATGACCTTCTGCTTCGAGTTCATGAATAATGATTTGAAGTTCATGCGGTTGAGCAGTCACCGGTTTGGAATCAACCATCTTGTAGTCTATGAATTTGTCTACAACGAATTTCTTAAGACTGATATTCTGCGTCTTATACTTCATGGCAAGTGCATTCCAGAGTGCTTTTGCTGTGTTTAGAGGCTGATATACTTTGTATAGCACATTGTCGAGACAATTTAGTTTCTGCATAGAAAATCGGAATGCTTCCACATATCAACATCTGATTCCTTGCCTGATGCAGGAATCGGTTCCTCCTCCTCGAGATACCGTTGCAGACCGAGTGTGCTAAGATAAAATAACATCTGATTCTGCCATGTTAGAAAATCGTCACCATCTCCTTTAAAAGGATCGAGCCTGTTGTGTGTAATAGCCTTTGTTGATAATTCAACTGTTGCCATCTCTGTTTTAGCAAAAAACAGGAAAGTCTTAAGATGTTATACATCTTGTATACTAAAACAGAGAATAATCAATTATAAACTCGTCTTACAAGTTTATCAATCAGATTTCCACTACTCCGGAAATTTGTATTTGCTAAATTAAGCAATATGTCGTAATTAAATTACAATCACAATCTAACAACTATAGTAATAATAAGTATAGCGATAGATCAAACGTTATACTATTTAAAGAAATAGTACAACGTAGAAAAGAAAATGATATATATAAATAAATATATAAATCAATTATAAACCTAACCGGTTTGAAGAAGAAAATTTTGTCTGAGGACAATTTCCTTATGATTTTATTTAAAGTTTCCCAAAATACAACAGACGTAATCGGAACGAGATTGTAATGAGTATGTAAACTCTGTGATATATTGTATAGAGCAGTAGAAAAGATAAAGCAGAAGAAATTAAAATTGAAATGGAACGAGAACGTGATCAGGATTCTCTCCTATTTATAATTTCGTCCGCATCCTTTAAAACAGTCGCGTGCGCTTGACGGGTCGCACCTGTTGCCTTTTGAACCGCTACTGTTCGTTAACTGGTCGCATATGCCTGCTGCTCGCATCCGTTCGCGTTGCACTGCTTCTGTTTGCATACGCTTCTTCAGTTAGGTCGCATCCGCTCACGTCTAACAGTTCGCACCCGCTTCTGTATGTTCGTCAAAAACCCGCGTCTGCTTCAGAAGTCGCATCTCCTCAGTCAATTCGCGTCCGCTTTTAAACAGATTCGCATAGCCTGCAACTGTCAGAAAATCCGGTCCAGTTTTGCAGTAAAAATAGAATCATATTAGGTCCTAACCCGACCCTGCCCGGTTCGATCGGATTGCGGCGGTGGGAGAAGAACGTACATGCATGGTGGTGATACATGATCTCTCTCCTCACAACGAAACATATATTTAGGTGCTCCTAGACTCCAATCTTTTCATTGCAAAGCTATTAATATACTACAATAGATTCACATTTTTGATGATGTTGGACTTATGTATATTTTCATTCAATAGGAATTCCAACATCATAGTGTACATAAATTGGAGGCATTGATTTCAAACATACTAGAATTTTAGTAGTAAATTACTTAACAATTCTGGTAGCTAATGCTATAAATTTTAGTGATAATGCTGACAATATATGCTGCTAAAGTTTTGCTGGCATAGATTGAGAATAAACGTTGATGATAATACTTGAATCAAATTAGCATGCATAGATGAAGAATACGCTGTAAGTATGCATGCCATTGTTGCTTTAATTTTTTCATTCAAGTAACCAGTCTATTATAAATAGCATATATTACACCATGTTTACATGCATTCTTTTAGTATACTTTAGATACATGTATAAGTTTCATATATGAGAAGGGCATCCAAATTTGCAACATGTGTTTAATTAACCCGAAAAGAAAGCATACATTGTCAATCCATAAAGCATGCGAGTGATAATATTAAATGAAAAAATAGTACCCTGGTTAAACCTTTAACTACCTAGTCTAAATTTAGTTCGTGTTTTTTATTCCCTTTCCCTTATAAAAGTTAATCACAGCTCTTTAACTTTCACAATCTCCATCATCGCAAGCATAATCATATTTGGAGCAAAGATTTTACATTTAAGAATATGCCAAGGTAAAGCAATAGGAGGAAGGACAAAAGAAGGAAGAAGCGGCCGCCACGTCTCATTTAGTATAGTGGGAGGTGCCTAAAATTAGACCATTCCACGTACGACCCGACCCACCCTCCATTTCTGAACCCGCATTCCTATGTCATATAAAAATTCACTGTTACGCCAGATTCTTTTACTTTGGTCCCATCGCCTTTTATTTTATTCAAAGGCCCCAATTGAATGCTTTTTATTTTTTAATTAATAATACGTGTTTGATTCTACTGTTTTGCTTTCGCACGGGCTTTTATACCGTCCTAACATTCGTTGATTCCCGTGTGTTACAAATACTGCTAAACGGTATCTTCAATATCTTCTATCTTGGTTTTTTTTTTCCCCTTCTTTCGCATTTATGTTCCATTGAAGTATCTAAGATGATCTCCTCTTTCGCATTTATGTTCCATTGAAGTATCTAAGATGATCTCATATGCATCACTTGTTTGTTTGTATTTTAAAACTTTTGATTAGAATTAATAGCATTGTTTCTTTTGACAATAATATCATCTATATCAGTTAGTTTTCAAATAAAGATTATTAAAAATAGAAATTTTAAATTTGAGATTTTAAATGTTAGTATTAAATTTTCAAATTTGAATTATATGTGTAGATTTCAATAAGTATGCAAAGTAAACATAATATTATTCAGCATTCAAAACTAAAACTAAAAATAAGCACAGAAAAGGTTTTAAATAATTTTGTATGAATAGCTGGTTTTAATTGAAACTTTAATACATTTAAAGAAGCACGAAAGAACATTTTTAAATAAATTCTTACAAACCGTAAGCAGGGCCGGCCTTGGCACTGGGCTGCTTGGGCGACTGCCCAGGGCCCAATCCTACATCAGGGCCCAATAAATAAATAAGTTTGTATATATGAACTTAAAATAATAATAACAATGCATGTGCTGTAATAAAATGTATTCTCAGCTGATGTTGGTGGTTTGCAGTTTTAGCAACTGGAGTTCAAGTCCAAGCCATTGTGCTTTGAAAACAATTTTTTTATTAATTTTAAAAAATATTTATTATTTTTGCCCAGGGCCCCAATTTCTGTTGGGCCGGGCCTGACCGTAAGAATATTAATGAACAATTTTTATAACATCACCTTATGCAAAAAATTGTTTATTTGTACCATAATAAAAAGTGGAATAGCGTGAAAATAGATAGAATGAAAATGTTTAAAATCACATATTCTAGTCATCATGCATTTGTATGCAAAATTCACCATATGGGATATGGTGAAAATGGAAACTGTGCAAAAAAAAAAATTGTAGTTAGCACAAATTTTAATTTCTTATTACTATGCATTTGTATTGTCTTTTTTAAGTTAGGTTCACAATACAGACTTAACTAGCGTATGAAAATTTTGCCTGCTAGGATACGTTGTTTAGTTGTACGTATGATGTTGTTAATATTATCAACTTATTATTGCATACTTATTAATATGCATTTGTATAATTGATACGTTGATACGTCGTTTGTATTATCAAAATTTGCATTTTTCGTGCTCCTTTTAAATGTTTTATTTTTTTATCTTTTTCGTATTGCAAACAAACGCATCTTACAAAGAGACGGTTAATTTCGTAATATTTTAATAGTTGTGTAATTAGTACTGTCTCACACCGTATAAATCGATAGAAGTAAAACCGGATTACACAAATAATGCAATAAACAAATTTCTAATTCATCCACAGCGTTAACGGGTATATGTTGATAATGCGTTATTTGGTTTTCTCGTTATGTTTAGTAGCACGTATGATTTTGAAAAAAAAAAGGGAAAAAAAAATATCAAAACTATTTATCGGTTTACGGGCCACAAATCAGACTACCGTACAATAACAATAAAACATGTGGCGTTGAACGAGGAAATATATGGTGCAGAAAGAAACAATTAAGTTTAAAGAAGGATGGGAAAGGGATTTCGGTGACGCCTGTACCCATCCTGGGCTTGTTTGCTTCTGTGTTACCAACCAGCTGTACTCTGCAGCCGGTGGTAAAAGAGTTAAAAGATGGCGTCGTAGTCGCCACGTGCCAGGTCGTTGGGTGAAGCCGGCATCTACACAATTCTCTACCCTTCTTTAATGGCCCTGTTTCTTCTCCTCAGCTGCATGCACGCATTCACTCTTTTGTTCTTTTCCTCGCCTTTTTTTTAAGCTGATTTTAAAGCATTCTTCTTCCATTGGACCGATTATGCAATATTTTTGTTTTCAGCGTGCAACTACGAATCCGTTTGTTTTCCACTAGTCAAATAGTCACTGCTCATTTATCGATATGTAGCGCGTCATGGTCGAACTGCTAATTCACTTATCAATAGTTGGTATCATTTCATAATTTCTTTCTGACACGTATTTTGTTTTGCATATAAGTCGAAAAAAAAGGGAATATTCACTGAATAATTTTAAATTGTTCGAATCGTCGGTACCAAACATTTAGCAAAAAACCAAACAAAGTAAATTTAAACTATGGTCGAAATTCATGTTTTGTACCTGACGTCATAGTCAAATAATCAATTATGCAAGTCTTTGGTCGCAAAGTTCTAATTAGAAATTGAACTAGATTGTCATTAAAGTGCCAAATCGACCTCTTTTACCATGCTTTAGAAAAAATGAAAATGAGAAAAAGGTACAAATCAAAATTTGTCGCTTCCTAGTAAATGATATATGCTTATATAGAGAAATTATGCATTTAGATTTTTGACATGTTACGTTGATAATAGATGAACGGTTGAGATTATCCTGATATGGCACGTTATCAATTTCACATGTGCCACAACTTAATTTTAATATCCTCATGATGACTTGGCACGTCTGGACCAACGGGGAGTTACTACATGGCTAATTAGAGTGCTTCATGCGTTGATTTCTTGATGTGCAGTAATGGTTTTTCAACATTCAATGGCATCAACGTTTATCAACAAGTGACGGCTTCAATCTACGATAGCTTTACTTGGACATGCGATAACCTTTATGATTTTAATCTACGACACTTGACTTCAACATGTGATAACCTTTATGGTTTCTGCAACAACCATGTTTATACGCCGTAATAATAAATAAATTTGATTAAATAAAAATATTAGAATTCGACTTTGATAATTATTATTTTGAAAATAATTTTTTTACTTGATTGATGTCTATTTAATAAAAGATATTTGTTTTAATAAATTGAATCAATTAATAAGTTTCTCTTGGATAATATATTTAAGCCGGATAAAATGTTTTAACAAATATAAAACATTTTTAAAGCGTAAATAATTTTCAAATAGTTAAGATAAATTATTTTACGTCAATGCAGTGAATAATTAAATAAAAAATAACAAGTATTGAATTGAACTATTGTGTAATCCATCGAAATATATTTTGTAAATCATCTATAGACCAGCTTAAATTGAAAGTGAAAATATAAATGGATACTAGATTTAATTAAAATATAAAAGAGGAGTTTAAGTGAAATAGATGCAAGGTTAGTGCAACTAGCAAATATAACAAAAGCAAGGCCTTAAAGCAAACCCATTTCCTTTCTCCCACTTTTATTTAGCCCAAAGTCCAAACCGTTCTCCCATTATTCATCCCCGATCCACCCCTTCCCATAGTCTCTATACTGAAATCGAGATTAGAAAACAAGAACGCATGCAAAAAAATACGAAGAGAGGAAAAAAGAATCGTGCACAGGCAAGCGTAACGAAGGTGAGACTTGTGAGGTAGCGAAGAATTGAACCATCTCCCTTCTATGATGCTGTTAAATATTATTTTAGCAATAAATGAATATCTCCGTGTGATAACGGTTGTAAATCCTTGTTTACTTGGCATATTTTGTTTGGAATTGTATATATGGTGCATGCATGTCCTTGCTTTGCTTTGGTAATAGTTGGACACTACGTTCGAAATTGGTTAGAAGGGGAAGTTTTGATGTTAATGATTTTGGAAGAGTGTGTGTGTATGAGAAAATTTTGGTTGAATTATATATGAAATGATGATAATTAATTAATAAGCCGATTTATGAATAAATACTTTATCCATTAATGATCATTAAAATATTTGAAAGGGCAATTATAAAAAAAGATTTAAAATTTATATTTTCCACGGTGATAGGTTTATTTTAGGGAAAAATATTTATGAATATATATTTATCTATCAATGATTGTACTGTGGTCGTCCAAATTTTGCATCCAAGGTAGTGGCACATCTACAACACAGATATTCTCTTCTACCTCTTTGTTGTTTCAATTCCAACAAATTGAAAGTGAAATTTACAGTAAAGAATAATAGTATTTTCAATCAACTAGTTTCTTCATGACCCTTCCAGATTTAAAGCTTCCGATCACTAACTGCAAATGTTGATCTCATAAACTACTCATTCTATTCAAACAATTGGAAGTCCATCGCGTTTTGTGCACTAACCCTTCCAAACTATGTTTCAAACACCACTGCTCCTACTATAATTGAAACTGCACATAATGAAAGAGATTAAAAGAAATTTGAGCATGGTAACATGCTAGTCAGGGGACACATGATCACATATAGGTAGAAAACTATATGGTTTGTCGGTCAATCAAAACTCGACAAAGATCATCTAGGAACCCCGGAAAAGAAGTATGAGGTGGATGATGTGGAAGGAAAAAGTATATAATGGGTAAATGGTTGCAATTTAAGATGATGGACAAAAAATCAATAATGGAAAAAAATCCATGAATATAAAAATTTAGTATATTCAATAAAGGAATGAAGGTGCATGAGATCTTGCCTATAATGTATAATTGTAAAATTTTCTACCATCTTTGAGCGATTGCAGAAACTACCTCAAGCATAAAAGAAAGATTTAATACAAACTGAGGAAGTCAATTGTTTAAAGGATAAATTTAGTACTACGTCCATCAATGTTAGCAATGCTAACCTTATGGAATCTGGTAATCACTATAATGTAGATAAATTTAAGAACAAAGGGAAAGGACTCGAAATTCTACATTTTAGAAGAATTAGAAAGCTATAAATAAAAAAAACAAAATCATAGAGAGATATACTATATGTTATGTCTATGGAAAATAGGGTCACAAAGCTCATCAATGCTTTCAACGGAAGGAGCAACACAGTAAGAAGATTGCTACCAATGTCAAGCCGTCAGAAAATCTTGCCAAGGATGAACATATCGTAGTTGTTGTTAATATATGGGCGAACTTGGTGGAAAACAACACTGACCAGATGTTGGACATTAGAGCTTCTTAGCATCTTTAAGAAAATTAAGCTTTTTCATTACTTTAAGGATGCTATAGATAGCGAGCGGGTCTTCATAAGAAACTCTGCAAATGCTGAAGGGCTTGAAAAATGTATGGTTCTCCTTAAACTTAATTTTGTAAAAACTTTTACTTTAAATGGTGTATTATATGTTCCATCCCCTAGAAATTTTGGTTTTTGATGTCTCATCGAACTAGGCTAGCATGAAACTTGTTCTAAATCTGATAAGGTTTTATTCACTAGGAACGAGGTACTTGTAGGAACGGATACTTAGCTGATGATCTATTTGTATTGAACTATGTTGCATATAGTAATGAAACTATAACCTTTTCTTATGTGGTCGAATCCATTGACTTACGACATAACATACTAAGATATGTTAATATTGGCTAAATTAAATGACTTGAAAAAAAAACATGCTAAACATTGCAAATAACACTTTGTACAATAAATGTCCAATGCCAAGCATGCTATAAAACCCTTTAAACTGATCATTAAGCGAAGTACTTAATAACTAGAACTAATACATTTGGACTTGGCAGATTTTACGAACACGTTTAATAGAGGAGTTTTATTACGTAAACCTTAATGAATGATTTTTCTAGGTACACCAAAGTCCATCTTCTCAGGTCTAAAGGAGAGACCATTAAAATGTTCCTAAAATTTAAGGTTCAAGTTGATAACCAATTAGGTCGAAAATTAAAAGGCTTAGGTCTTACAGATTAGAGAATATTCAACTGAATATTTAAGAAACTTCTATGAGAAAAATGAAACTATCAATGAAATTAGTGCTCCGTACACCCCAACAAATGGAGTAATCGAGAGAAAAAAAAAAGGAATCTTAAGAATACGATGAATGTGATGCTTTTAAGTTCTGGTATGGCTGTTTTGTCTACTAATTATATACTTAATAGTGTTCCTCATAAAATGATGGATAAAACCCCGTATGAATTGTAGAGACTTTCCCTCCAAGCTTGAAAATTTCGAAAGCGTGGGGGTCTACAGCCAAAGTGGGTCTAGCAAACTCTAGGAAAACTAATGTACGACCCACAACATTTGATTATGTGCTCATTGGCTATGTTTTTAACCGTACTATGTATATATAAGAAAATAATATAGGACATAATACATTAATCATGTGCCTATTATTTATGTTTGTAAAAGTGCTGCATATAGATTCATGCCTTTAAATGATCAAACTATTTATGTTTCTAGAGTTGCAAAATTATTTGAAAACATATTTCCTTTAGAAAAACATAATAATGAGAGAACTTTTGGCTCGTTCATTACTACAAATGTATCATTATCCTTGCCAACTCCCCTACCCATTGTCAAAATCTAACAATGAACTTAAGAGTAAAAGACAATGCATATAGAGTAGCTTTGGACCAGAGTTCATACTGCCTTTTAGGTAGAAAATACTGATATTGAAAAGATTATTGATATCATTATTTTTGTACTTATAATTAAGGAAGATTCTAAAACATACGAAGATACAATACTCTAAAGATGAAAATTATTGGAAAGAAGCTATTAAAATTGAACTTGATTCTATAACATCTAATCATACATGTACTTAGTTGACTTACGTAAGGGTTGTAAACCAATTAGGACTAAGTGGATCTTTCAAAAGAAATTAATAGAACTGATGGTATTGTGAATAAATTTAAAGCTAGATTTGTAATTATTGCCTTTATGCAAAAGAAAGACATTGACTATTTTAACACTTATTCCCTTATGACCAAGTTAGATACTATTAGAAGTTTAGCTGCCTTTGCTGCTACTCAATATCTAGTAATACTCCAAGTGGGTATAGAATTGCTTTTCTTAATCGTGACTTAGTAGAAGAAATTTATACAGAACAACCTATTGTTTACATAGTACCTGGTTAGGAGAACAAGATTTGCAAATTGAGAAAGTCCTTGACAATGGTATGAAAATTTTGGTAGGACTCTTGTAAGTAATGGGTATACAGTGAATACATATGATTCATGTGTATGTTCATAAATGTTTGGTCCTATTCGAGTGATTTTACACTTTTATGTTATTGACATGATGATATTTGGTACAAATTTGGATGTGGTAAACGATACAAAAAAACACTTATAATCTTAATTTGAGATGAATGACTTAAGAGGGGTTGACGTGATAATAGGTATAACATGAGAAAAAATGAAACTGGCATCTCACTAAGTCAATCTCACCACATAAAGAAAGTCTTGAAAAGATCTGATTATTTTAATATACACCTTTACAATCTTCTTATAATCCTAGCATACACATTAAAAGAAATAGGGGACCTAAGGTGTCACAAGATAAATATGCCAAAGTTATTGGCAGCGTAATGTTTTACATGAATTATACGAGACTTGACATAGCCTATTTTGTGAGTCGTTTGAGTAGGTACACTCACAAGCCAGACACTCACAAGCCAGACGATGAATGATGGAATGCTCTTCGTTATTTGATGAGGAACCTTAAGGGTACAATGAATTGGTGCTTGTATTTCAATAAATTTCCCGCTATCTTGAAAGGATTTGCGATGAAAAAAGGGTTACTGATAATGATGAAGTAAGCTCTAATAGTCGCTACATGTTTACTTTGAGTAGAGGTCTTATACGGAAGTCCTCTAAATAGATGTGGATAGCGCAATCTACTATGGAATTCAAGTTTATTGCTCTTAAGTAGACAGGTCAAGAAGTTAAATGATTAAAACATTTACTGGCAGAACTTCCACTCTGGGAAGAACTGAATGTTCAATTTTCAATACACTGTAATTCACAGGCTGTAATTAGAGTTGCAAAGAGTAAAGTGTATAATGAAAAGAGAACGCACATTCATGTCAAACACAAAGCAGTCAAGAAAATTTTGAAGGAAGGTGTGATTTCATTGGAATATGTCAGATCAAAAAGAAAATTGATAGATCCACTCACGAAAGGATTGTTAAGAAGTGTGGTCCTTGAATCTTTAAGAGGAATGAGCCGTAGGCCTAAAGTAGAGGAAAATGTAAGGGATACCCTTTGGTGGTCAAACTAAGCCACATGGTTAATCTTTTCCTTCCTATTTTCGTGTTTATGAGTTGATTTCTCTTATAAATCCATAACCAGTTTTGATAATACTTTTGTGAAGTAATTGATGGATTCATATGTGGAACTTTTGATCTTGAACTTTACGTCCATCATTGACCCATAGCCAGTCTTGACGGTTCTTATTTGATACAATTCATGGATTTTACTTATTTATCGATGGTTGAATTTATTTCTCTTATTGAGCTACAGTCAATGTTGGTTCTATTTTTCAAACGCATTTGATGGATTCCATCAACATTTTTTAGATTAATTCTTATTAGATCCATAACCTATTTCGGTGGTGCTTTAGAGATGCACTTGATGGATTTACTTATTTATGAGTTTAGGCCTAATTATTGAACCCATAACCAAATTTGATAGTGATTTTAAAATGCACTTAATGGATCATATCATTTGACTTGAGAATGAGCTTCGTGCTCTTAATTAGTCCATAACCATGTGTGACGGTGCTAGAGAGATGCACTTATGGACCCACCTACTTGAGTGTGAAGGTGTGCTGCATTTTAGGGGAGATGTAGATGATCTCCCTAGAGCACTCACGAGTTCTCAAGGAGAGCGAATAGTCATTAAAAGGACATATTTATCGTGGAGTTGGCAGAAATTGAAAGTGTAATACAAGTAGTGGGGTTTTTAACAAAACTTTGCAGCTCAAGAGAAATTTACAACATAGCTTAAGTTGGAACCTTGCTTCTTTATGTATCACTTTAATCAAAAGAAATGGGTACACGCATATAAACGTTTCCTTTGCTCCGGTTGTTATTCTTTACTCTATTTGGAGTTTTCTTATAATTATTGGGGGATTCTTGGTTAACTATAACAATATACATTAGTCCCATGTTGCCTATTATTTTGATATTCTTCTCCGTACATATCATTGTTCCCATTATTGTTGATTAAATGCATGGAATATAGATGGCTAGGCAAGCTCACACATTCATGCGCACATGGCTTGAGAAAATGGGCATATGTGGCGCTTTGAAGGTGCACCTAGCACTTTGTACTATGCAATGAAAACTATTTCATACTATTTCTAAACTTAAAAGAAAAGAAATTTAAACTGAAAATAAGTTTCTTTATTTACCTAATCATCTTAATTAACCGATATTAAAATTTTACATTAAAACATCATCTTTGCTTATGCCTGACCTTTTTCACTTTATACGCTTTAGAATTATGGGCTAAAGATTCATATTTATGCTTATTTATTAACATTCATTTTACAAAAAAGAGACGCATAAAAATAAAACTTAATCATCTCCATTTTCAAAATCTCATGAGAAAAGATTTCTCGTACTTCTCCAATTCTTCAACCTTGAGTGCAAAAGTTTGAAGATTATCATGCTAACCTTAAGGAGAGCATGACAATCAATGATTGCACCGTAGTCAAGCCAAATTTCGCTTTCAAAGCAGTGGCTTACCTATGACATAATCTTTCTCTTTTACCTCAGTGACAACCTGCACCTCCTGACACACCGATTTAAATCCTAGGGTAACTTTCGGACTAAGGATATACAAGTATGATCTAGGACATTCTACACTTTCAGATCGCACAATGAAAGGCAACAAAATATAAATACATAAAATAACCATCGTAGAAAATATCTATAAACACAGTCTCAGAAATAGTACGTAGTCAAATTCAGAGTACACAAAAGCATAATATATGGTCTGATAAATACTAAACACTACATACAATAGCAGTTACATGAAGCTTAATATAAAATGATAAGCAACTCCAATGCTGAGATCACCTCTCCATGTACTAATCTCAGGCCTTTCACCTGCTGCCTTATCCTCCTTTGATGGGGGAAAATGTATGGAAAGGAGTGGGTCAGACAAAAGTCTAGTGAATGAAGTATATTATTAATATATGGTAATGACATGGAGTTGACTTTAGCAATACTCTATGTGGCCTAGAATGTCCTACAAGTGTCCGTTAAATACTTAAATTTGCCTAAGGGGTTTAGCTAAATACATCTACACTGTGCAGGCTAGCTCGTACTTGGGGTCGAATAATTAATTGAGCCTTAAGACAACTATGATCGCCTAATAGCTATTGAAACTATTCTACATAGGGATTACCTACAATTATTAAATACAGGACCAAGTTTCCCGCACTACGACGATATATATCATATTAACCATGGGACTATGTTCCAACAACTATGACTACACATATCCTAGTCATGCATCAAAGGAATGCCTGCAATGCTGACTCGGCAGGGTGTCTCATTGTTGTTGCATCCCTGTATACCTCTCAATGATAACGTAATGCCTCTTATCGCGCTGTCCCGGGATCCATCAATAGCACTACATCATATCGCATCACCATGAATACCAAAGAACTCCCATTAGCGCCGGAGTGTATACTCCATCAGGCATCATCATCAGTGTTGCGCATCCACCGTAGAATCTCCTATGAGCACAATTTGTGATTAACTTGCATATAGTTGAATCGATCCTGCTGGATAAATAGCATCCATCTAGTTTCTGCAACATCTTATTGTCATCAATATAGGTAACTAGCTTCCCAACTCATCCTAACATCCATATATATATATATATAATATATATACACTAATTATTTTTTTACAACCTAGGCCTTAGGCCGAGGTACATATTATGCTCAGAAAATGTTGACGGATCGACTGCTTACTCTTGGTGTGGTCGACCGTTTGAGATCGACCGACTCTAGCAAGCGGTCGATCGGTTAAAATGTTAATTTTTAGGTTAACTAAATTATCCTCTTCCAATTTTTGGTCAATTAAAAAGGTTCCTAAATTATGAATAGTAAACCTACAATTTTTATGTTATAACAATTTTTGTAAACCCTATTTGATATCTAAACTGTATTTTCCAAACTCAATTAATTTCATTTTACAGTAAAGCAACTTAACCTAGGTTTTGCATCAACATCAATAGATTATACCAATTTATATTTGACTAGAGAAAAAAGGTATAACTTGGATCAATTTTCATTTAAAAAGTTTACATCACAATCAATTCTCAAATCTGAACAAACATGATTCTCAGTTTAATTTTTAACAATCTAAATCAAATAGGATATACTAAAATTAACTGTATATAAATCATCTAACTAACATTTTTCCCACTCACCTAAAATCCAAGCTATATCCTTTTCTTTCATCGCCTAGAATCACCTTCATTTGCTAGATCTTCGCTTGATTTATCTTTCTTCACTTTCTCTAATTTTATTTTTAATTTGATTTGAAGAGAAAGAGGATTTCATTTTGTAGAGAGACAAAGCATGGATGTACTTGTCAAATTTTTGTGAATTATAGTTTGCATCAAGTTTCTATTTATATGGTTAGAAAGCAATATTAAATGCACGATCTAATACTATAAAATCTAGACCATTGGCCGAAACCCTAGCTCTTTTCCCTTGACCGATCGACCGCTTACGCTCAACTGGTTTCAATCAAGGTGTGGACTGATGGAGCTTTTTAACTAGTATATTTTTCTTTCCTTATTTTCTTATTTAATTATTTTTGATGCTAAATTTAGAAACATTTATAACTTCTTCATACCTGCTTTGATTTCAAAATGTTAAATATGAAAATTGTCCAGAAAATCATTACGAACACAACACTGCAAGTTTCGTAGCTAATTCGAACATTTATAGAAATTCAATTTTTACACTCATTATTTTTTTACCCTAATTCTTTTATCAAATTTTCTCTTAAATATTTGGTGTGTTTTATACTCCACCCTTAAAAGGATTTCATCCCCAAAATCTCCAAGGACGGAAAAATGTAACTTGTGCGTATAACAGCCAAAACTACAACCATACACTCTTCCATCATCATTGGCAAACCTTTGTTAAATTTCTAATTCCATATGTTCATGAAGGTGTGGAATGCATATGAACCTATATTAATGCAAAAATTAGGTGATTTATGATCTAGCCGACCTTCTGAAATGCAAGTGCTTATGCCATGTATCCAAATGTATGCAACATCCTATATAAATATATACCGATAATTCTACTTGTATGTGCAACCATTTAATCCATATGATACAACCATCTGTATAACTCAATTAAATAAGACAAGTGATGGTGTGTGTATGCTAACTCACGAACATATTTGCCTACGTGTGCAAAGAACAAGCAAATACATCCATTAGCATCCATCATCTAAAACATGTCTTATCGACATGTTCATAGCCATCCCTAACATCCAATGGTCCCTACCTATATAGTATACGAAGCTAGAACCTAACACCTAAGTTGTCTATACTTATTAGATTAACATGAACATACCAGAAAAGAGTTATAGGTGGGTAACCTGGATCCTTTTCTCTAGCTCTCGCGTCCTCTCCATTGGATCGTCTACCCACTGAACCTTCATAAGCTTGACAACTTTAATGCAAGTCGCTTTGTACCTTACTAAAGAATACAAGTGGGTGCATGACAAACAAGTGATTCCCTCTCAATCTCTACCTTTTCTAGCTAACTCGGCTCGATTGCAACGACTGTGTCATGTAGACACTTTCGCAAGTGTTACACATGGAAAGTGTCATGTACTCCAGCTAACTTCTCAGGAAGCTTCACCTTATAGGCTAACTTTCTAACTCCATCGGTAATCATAAATGGTCCTACAAACCTCATTGCTAGCTTTCTCAAACTACCAAATCTCATAACACAACAAATCGGTGAGACCTTCACAAAAAACATGTTGCCTACTGCGAAATCTATCTCCATGCATCTCCTATTAGCGTAGACTTCTGCCTATCTTATGCGTTTTTCATCTCTTACAGAATATGTCTACCTTCTATGATGTCTCCCTTACCATATTCGATCTAAGAATAATCCTATCTATAATGTCTCACCAACACGATGGTACAATATAAGGCCTCCCGTATAATGCCTCAAACGATGCCATGCCAATACCCATCTAAAATAAACCCCGCTAATGGCAAGTGATCCACCCAAGAGCCTCCAAAATACAAGATGCACATTTGAAGTAAGTCCTTCAATACCTAGTTTACTCTCTCTGTCTATCCGTCCATCTGGGGGTAATAAGCGGTACTTAGCCCAACTCTTTGCCCAAAGACTCTTGTAGACTCTCCCAAAACTTGCTGGTGAAAAGTGGATCTCTTTCACTAATGATGCTAGAAGTAACTCTAAGTAAACTAATGATCTCTCCCACATATAATGTTGCAAAAGACGCAACAATACGCATAATCCTAATTGAAATAAAGTAAGTGCATTTGATAAGTTTGTCATGACCCAAATACGCTCATTCCTACTCCTACCTCTTGATAATCCATTAACGAAGTCCAAAGAAATACTCTCCGACTTCCATTAAGGAATATCCAACGGTTGCAGAAATCCTCTCATCTTCTTTTGCTTTGCCTTTACCATTTGGCAAGTGCATCATGCCACATACTCCGCCACATGCTTCTTCATACTCGGCCAATAAAAGACTCTCTTCATGTCACATTACATTTTGTCACCACCGGGATGAATGGTCATCCTAGAACGATGAGATTCGGTTAGCACCTTATCCATCAAATCTATAATAAGAGGAACACATAATCTACAATCTCTCCGTAACCATCCTTTCAAGTCAATGGCATAACACCTCAAATGACTCGACTGCTCTTCTCACTAACCCTCTTGAAATTATCCAAGAGCTCCTTGTCGTGCTTCTAACCCAATCCAATGCGGTCTGTAAGTATGGATTGCACATCCAAACCTGCTAACAATCCTAGAGTGAGAAATGACGATGACGGGAAATCAAATGTAGAAATGAACTCCAAATTCTTCCACACTGAAATCAATGGACTCAACACCGCATGTTGCTTGCTTAAGGCATCAGCTATAACATTTCCCTTGGCCAGTATATATGAGAAATCGAAGTCATACTGTGCCAGAAACTACATCTATCCATACTACCTTAAGTTCAAATTCTTCTAGGAGAATAAATACATCAAAGACTTATGATCCATATACAACACAAATCACTCTCCTATTAGATAGTGTGTCCATGACTTGAGTGCAAAGATAATGATCGCTAACTCAAGATCATGTATAGGATAGTTTCTCTCATGGACCTTCAATTATCGACTAGCATATCTTACTACCCTCCCTACCTTCATTAGTTTTGTGCCCAACCACATACCACAAGCATCGGTATATACTGTGAATGCCTTTACGCCATTGGGTAATGCTAGAATAGATGCACTAGTCAATGTCTCCTTTTTCTTAATAAAATCATCCTCACACTTTGCATCCCACGAGAAAACCCAATTCTTGTTGGTAAGATGGGTTAGAGGGGCAGAGATTTTAGCGAAGTCCTTAATGAAATTCCTATAGTAGCCTGCCAAACCAAGGAAACACCTTACTTGGCAATTTTTGGTACATACCAATCCTGTACTACAACAACATTACTATGATCGACTGCTAGTCCACTCTCTCAGATAATGTGTCCTGAAAAGTGTACCTCATCATGCCAAAAGTGACACTCAGAAAACTTCGCCTTCAAGCCATGCTCACAGAGTGTATTGAGCATTTCTTCAAATGCAACTTGTGCTTCTCCTCACTTTTTTAATAGACTAATATGTCATTCACAAATACCACCATGAAATTATTATGCAACCCTGTAATAACTCGACTCATCAAATCAACAAAGTAGGTGGGTGCATTGGCCACTTTGAAGGGCATGACTAATAACTCATATAGTCCGTAAGGTGTATGTAAACAGTCTTCTAAAAGCTATCCTCAGCTACACGAAACTGGTATAATCCAATAGCTAAGTTAGGCTATAAGAAAACCTTTGCTCCAACCACTTGATTAATGAGATCATCTATACGAGGCAATATGTAACGATTTTTCTTCGTTGGCTTATTCTTCGCTCGGTAATCGATGCAAAGCCTCAGAGAACCATCTACCTTGGTAGCAAAGACAACTAATGCTCCCTACTCTAAAATACTCCTCCTAGTGAAGCCCTTCTCAAATAGCTCATTCACTTGCTTATTCAACTTACGTCTCTCCTTTGGAGCCATATGCCTCAAAGGTAAGGCAACAGGTCTGGCGTTCTCTATAGGATAAATCTGGAACTCAACCTCTTTCTAAAGTGGGAGACTGATAGACTCAAAAAAGATATCTGGGTAGTCTCTAACTACTGCCAGTGAATCTAACTTATCATGTGATAGGTTTAATGAATATAGTTAACTCAACATAACCGAACCTTTAGGATCGTAATAAACCTCTAGACCACGTCCACTGCAAGCACACAATCTAACAACCTTCCCATTACAATCTATGAACGCCCCATACATTGTCATCCAATCCATGCCCAAGATCAACCCAAACCTAGAAAATCCTAAGATAAAAGCATCACAAGCAAACTCGACATCCAAAATAAACAATTTCAAACCCCTACATATCGTAGACAAATAAGCTGATCCCCAACAGAGTTTGATACAACTGTAGGGTATACAACTATGCTAGTGACTAAGTGTAACTCATCTACAAGTCTACTGGAAATAAAAAAGTGTGATTTCCCTGAGTCAATTAAGGTACAAATAGGAAAATCGAATAAAGTTAACACTGCTTCGATTATGACCTACTTCCCCTTGTCCGCTACAGGTGTAACATCCGCCTTTTTGTATGTTTAAAATCGACAATAAACCACACACGTTAGACTTAAACCATGCTGAATGGCGGATTGTTATGGGGTAAATAAGAAAAAGAAGAGAAAGAAAAACAAAATAGAATCTTGCAGCGGAACGATAAAATATAATAGTTAAATAAACAGTTCATGAAGCTGTTTACAAAACATTTGATTATACTAATACACTATAAAACCAGAGTTACACATACTAGAGAATAATAATTATAATGTAGCGGAACTGTGTGAATGCAATGGAATAATATAATAAATAGTGGTAATAAAATCTTCGTCTTTGTCCTCTAGAAATAAAGTCTTCATATCCTATAATGCTCAGACCGACCCGAGCGAATTGAAAAGACAAAACACTCGAGTCAGATTTGAAAGATCTTATGTAAGTTAAATCAACTGAAATAAATATGAGTGAAACGGCGTCAGAGATGTTTATGGGATTTGACATCTCCTATCCAGTGTCAAACGTGAGTGTAGTAACTTAAAAGATGCTCGGGATTCACATCTCCTAAGGATCCGTTAAACTATTTACTATGTAGTAATATACGCTATTATAATAATGACTATTAGTAAAATAAACATACTTTAAATTAGCGTTAAGGGGTTACCCATATAGCCCTTAATACGTAATAGTGCCAATAGTCTATACAGTACCGTAATACCTCCTGATCGAGAGGCTACCAGAGGAAACTCCATAGGTACGACGCAAATCAAACTCGTACAAGGCGCGCTAGGGTAGGTGACACGACACAACTAGGCAATGCCAGGGTAGATATACCAATTACGCTTTCGGACCGGTGGTAACACAAAGCAGCTACTACCGCCCACCTCGACCCACACCCCCAAAATCAAAAGGGCCCAAATCAATCACAAAGTAATAGAATGGTATCGAAGGAGTGTGTCCGATAAAAGATGCTACCTTCTTAGCCCGTCGATCGCTCCTGTTTTAGCCACCTTATGCCAACTCATGGGAGTCGGGTCCACGTATATACCTCAAAGAAACGCCGCCACCATCCTACTTCATTCTGGAATCTCCACCGCATACACGGCTGTTAAAGTGGTTTTCGGGGATGGCAGAGAGTATGACAACTTCCGATCCCGGTCTCTTTAACAACGAAACGTTATTATAACACCGCGGTCATTTAAAAATAATTATACTTCAAAACCAGAATATAATATCCATTTCAAAACCATATAAATATGATATCATTTCCATTTAAAAAACCAAATCAATATGATATCATTTTTGTTAAAACCCAAATCAATATAATATCATTATTATTTCAAATGTACCCCTTTTTCAAAATTATCGCACTTCAAATTCATACACTTCGAAACCAAACATTTGAAATTATAACACTTTTAAAACATAATACTTTGAAATTCATAACTTCGAAACATTTCAATTATGATAAAACATTTCAATTTCGATATATTTCAAGGCTTTATGTATTCCAAAATTTCAAAACTAAATATGATAATTTCGATTCAACAATTAAATTTTCTATTATTTAGTTTTGAAATAATTTACATAATAAATCACTTATCATTTAAATAAAACTCAAATTACAAATAACTAAATATTTCCTTAAATTCATTTATACTTGAAATACTCATTTAATTCACCTTGAACCCAAAATCAAGTTATAATAATTGTACCTTTTAAAATTTCCAATTTAATAAATTTCACATCAACCTTTTTAGTTAAATTCTTAAATAAATTTAATTTCAAATAAATCTTGAATTTCTCTTCCACCTTAATTTATTTAAATCATTATGCACTCTATATTAAAATGAAATTTAAATACTTACTCACTTTTATTTTAATAAAAATAAAACTCTATTATTAAAATTAATTTCTATTCAACAACTTATACATAGCTTAAATTCAAGCATTTAACTATATAAAAATAATATTTATATAATATCAAAAATCAATATTCATTAAACCATATATTTCTTTCCAAAACTATAGAAATCATTTTCAAAGTATTTTAGATATAGACCACGGTGTCTGTATATAATTTTCTACCCTATGGTCAAGTGATACAGATATTTATCATTTCAATCCGTAATTTAAAATAAAAATAGGGTTATATATCATTTCAAACCGCAATCTCGAATGAAATGAAAACGCATAACAACTTGTTGTTTGTAACAATATAAAATATAACATCCATTTATTCAATATCAATCATCAACCATTTATCACAATCATCATCCAATTCAAACAATAACATCAATATAGAACAGATAATAAAGAATAGGTGTTTACTGGCAGTTTATATTCAATAATGAATTAAAAAACAATTTAATTCAATAAATTCAATTTAACTGGAATGATGATAAAAATAAACCAAACAACCATAAATAAATTTCTAATTACATTAGAAATTAATTTAACACACATAAGAAATTTTAGAAGTTGTGAGTGGGTTAAAATACTCACCTTTTGAATTTAAATTGAATTTAAATCCAATTTAAACCCAAAATTTGGACAGTCTCAGAATTTGTCCAAACCAGCGTCAAAATGTTCGGAATTCTATACGGTCACAACGGAGAAAACCTGCATAATTTCAACCTCGTATGTAAAAGTTATGTCGATTAGAGTGGTTGAAAACAAAATTTAAACAAAACAAATAAAATAAATAACATAAACAGCTATCACGTCACTATCTTCTCTTAGAACCACCTACCCCAGCTGAGCCGAACGCGGCTAAACCCTAGCCGCCTCCTTCTAGCAATTATCGCCGCCACCACGATCACAACCACCTCGATCGCACTGCGTGGCCGCGAAGCCCATCACGAGCTGCTCCACCATGCCGAACGCGGCCACCTCCGACTCGCGATGCCGTGGCCGTCGCCGCCACTTACAAGGCCCAATTTCGATGATTCAGAGCACCTATTCGATTAACGAAGACCATAGATCATCTTTGCTCGGCGAGCTCTACCACCCCACGCCTCTTGATCGTCGTAACGAGGACGATCCACCATCGAGATCACCCTTGCCAAAATGAATGGATGAAACAATTTCATTGGTTTCAGGACAAACAATGCATCAAACTGAAAAACGAATCACAGAATTGAGATGCACTCTTCGAGAGCTTTTTGACGATATAAAATATGATACAGTTTGTGGAGTTTGAAATTTTGATTTGATTTTGAATTGCAATTGGATGTAGAATTTGATTGTCTGCCATTGAGGAGGAGAGACAGCTGAATTGTACGTACTGAACAATGAACATAAGGAATATGCTAGGGTTTATAACGAGATATATATATGAAAAGCTGAAATTAGAATGGATGGACGTGATTGATACACGCGTTGAACGATAAAATGTCCCGATAAGCCCGTTTTGACTCCGGAATAAAATTGGGTCAACTCATGTATCAAAATAAATGTTTTAAAATATTTTAAAAGCAATGGAACATGTATCAAGTCCAAATTCCATCGTATGAAGAAGTTATGGAAAAAATCAGTTTATTGCAAATTGATTTCAATTTAATTGATTTCAAGGCGTTTCAAGCTCGTACGATCAAACGACAAGCCCGATCGTTATAAAACTTGAAATCCTACAATAATTCACCGTTACGGATCCGATGAAACTGGTTTCGTCGAAATCCGAGTCAGTGGCCAAAATGGCTATTTTCCAGTTAATTATATAAATTAATAATTAATTAATCAAATCAAATTCTCAATTTCAATTCTATAGTTTACAAATTTTATCACTTGATTTATTTAGCCATTTATAACAATTTAAAACAAATTTTCATGTTGATTCAATGTTAATTATTTCAATAATTACTATATTTTCTTTCAATTTCAATAATTCAGAAATTACCAAATTTATTTTCAATAATCCCATTTAGTTGACTTTTCATTCTATTATTCAATCTATCATTATCAAATGGATGAAATTTACATTGGTTCGTAGTTATTACATTAATATTCTCAAATTTCATCCTAATTTCCATTAACGTAATATTTTAATATTTAATTCCACTTATTGAAATTTAAATTTCAAATAAATTAATAAATCTTGATTTTCACTCCTTAAATCAACCAATTATCATATTATAGAAAGAATTAACATTGGTTACATCTTATTGAATGAATATCTTCACTTACAAATCTAATCTACAATAACCGCAATAATTAAGTGAATTGATTGCGATTGATTCCCAATAAAATTTTAATATTTTAAATGATGTGTAACCTATAATCATATTAGTCACCATTTACCTTATATCACATTTATAACACCTTTATGTTTATTATCGTAAACAAATGTTACAACTTACCTCTATAACACAATTTTATTAAATTACCACTAATTGTGTACTAGTTCATAAGTTTATACACACTTACATTTATTTATGTACATTCAATTTATAACCAAGTCATAACCTTTACATCATTCGAATTAATTGGGATTTCATATGAATTGTTAATAGTTAACTTACATAAGTATTGTTACAATTCATTCTAGTCATTATTTCCACTAACAATTCACAAATTTTTAATCTCTTCAATATTAAATTTCAAAATCTTATTAAATTAACAAATTAAATTATCGAAAATTACGAGCTGTTACAACAGGAGGCACACTCGAGCTAGGAATGACGTCCAATGCATAAGCTGCTACAACCTAGGTAGAAGACTTTTATGGTGTTGGACACTCCTTACTCATGTGCCTGTATAAATTACAACTATAACACTTAATCTTCGAACTTTCCATCTTGCATTCCTTCACAAAATGCCCCTTCTTGCCACACTTCCTGCACTGTAGCTCTTACTTCTTTATCTTTCCCTATAGTCCCATTCCGCCTTTGTGCTGGTTCTACTGGTGTGTTTTCCCTCCTGTCTTCCTAGGATCACCCTTCAATTCCTTCTTGGAAACAACATTCAACAAAGTCACCTCCACTGACCCTTGAAAGTCGCACCCATGGGAATATGACTAAGGGCCCAATCCTAAGGAGATTGACTTAATCCCTTAACAAACTTTAGAGCTTTCTTCTGAGGGGTACTGATTAACTCCATTCCAAACCTAGCCAACTCATTGAACTAATTAACATACTCTTTTACCGACATATCTCATTGCTGTAAATGAATAAACTTTTCCAACTACACTCCATCTTCACCCCTATACAGAAACTTCATCTTAAAACGTCTCTTAAACTCCCTTAAGTAATCTCTCCCTCGTCAATCTTAGCATCAGAGCCTCCTTATAAGTGCCAAGTAGCTAGCAAGCTATCGCCTCACCTTATCAACAAGACCCATCAATCCAAAAACCCTCTAACAAGTGCGGATCCATGCCCTCGAGTCCATGCACAACTGAGTCCCCACACACGGCTTCCCTCCTAGACTGGCAAAGTCCTTACATAGCTAGGCAAAATCAACGGTTGGTGGTCGCACAGTAACTACACCAAGCGCACGCTCTATGGTTCCTTTATTAGGGTTAAGCTCGGGTTGTCCTTTTGCTTGTAGATACTGGTAGAACCGAATCAGGAAGTTCAAATCTAGAATCTCATATGCATCACCAGAGTTAGTCGGATCACTCATCCTTTCTATCTATGATTTTAGGGATTTATTAGCAACATTTCCACAAATAGTATTGGTAAGAATAAGGGAAAGAGTTATTCACGTTACATACACATATGTATATAACTTTTGAAAAGCTTTTACCTATACATAAATACATATGTATACTTTGCAAACCCATTTTGAAAAATTTTGGGTATACACTTGAAAAACTTTTTTTTAACTTTTCTAGTACACTCTCTCAACACGCACATAATCCTTAAGAAATTTCAAACCTAGGTTCTGACACTAAATGTGGCAACCCACACCTTCCGACACAACGACCCAAAGCCTATGGTGATTTTTGGACTCACATTGATGCCAACAAGTACGAGCTATTAGGGTAATTTAAAAAAATTATAAACTAAGGATATACAAATATGATCCAAGACATTCTACACTTTCAGATACATAGCGAAAGGCAACAAAATATAAAGATAGAAAATAACCATCTCTAAAAGTATCTCAAAACACAGTCTCAGAAATAGTGCGTAGTCAAACCCAAAGTGCATAGAAATCCAATACATGGTTTGAAAAATACTAAGTACTAAATACGATAATAGTTATATGGAGAGTAACATAAAATGATAAGCAACTCCAATGTTGAGCTCACCTCTCCAACAAACTAATCTCGAGCCTATCACTTGCTGCCCTATCCTCTTGTGTTGGAGAAAAAAGAAGGGAAAGAATAGGGTCAGACAAAAGTCTGGTGAATGAGTAAATTATTAATATGGTCATCACATGTAATCAAATTTAGTAATACTTTATGTTACTCAGCAAGTCCTACAAGTGTCCATGATTTACTTAATTTATTTGCTTAATGGGTTTAGGTCAATACATCTACACTAACAACTTATGCAGGCTCATACATGGGTCGAACAACTAATCGAACTAGGAGACAATGATGATCGACTAATAGCTACTGAAACTACTAATCGTACATCGAGACAATGATGATCGACTAATAGATACTAAAACTATTCTGCATAGGGGTTACCTACAATTCTTAACCATGGGTCTTGATTTCCCATAGTATGACTACACTATCAAATAAACCATGGGATTATGTTCCTACAACCATGACTACACATATCCTAGTTATGCATCAAGGAGGAGCCCATAATGTCGATTCGTTGGGGGTGTTTCATTGTCCCTGCATCCGAGCCCACCTCTCAATGGTAATGTAACGCCTTTTATCGCACTGTGTCGGAATCCATCAACAACAACACATCATGTCACGTTACCTTGAATACCAAGGAACTTCCAATAGTGCCCGGCTGCACGCTCCATTAAGCATCATTGTCAGTGTTATGCCTCCATCGTAGATCATCTTATGGGTGTAATTTGCGATAGAATCGCCTCCAATCAGGTCCTGTTAAATAAATGGCATTTATCCAGTCTCGATCGTCAACATAGGGAACTTGCTTCCCTACTTACACTGAAATCCATACATATATATTTATTTATTTATGACTATACACTAGTTATTTTATTTATTACCTAGTCCTTAGGTCGAGGTTCAAATTACGCTTAAAAAATGCTAATCGGTCAATCGTTTGCTCTTGGAGCGGTCGACTGCTTGGTGTCGACCGGCTTCAGAGAGCGGCCGACCGAATGTTAATTTTTACGTCAATTAAATTATCATTTCTAATTTTGGTTAATTAAAATCATTCCCTAATTCTGAACGGAAAACGTACAATTTCATATTATAACAATTTCTATGAACTTATATTTGTGAAATCCAAGTTGTATTTGCCTAAACTCAATCAGTTTTAATTCAGAATAAAATGGTTTAATCTAGGTTTAGCATCAACATGTTATATCTATTCATATTTGACTAGAGAAAAGGGTATATATTGGATCGATTTTTATTTAACAAGTTTACATCAACTTATATTTATTGTTTAAACTTAGATGTAGACAAACATGATTCTTAATTTAATTTTTAACAATCTAAATCAAATAGGGTATACTAAAATTAACTGCTTATAAATCATTTAATTAACACTATGCCTACTCATTTCTTTTAGTGCCATGAATCACCTTCATTTGCTAGACCTCTGCTTGATTTATCCCTTTTGAATTTCTATATTTTTATTTTTAATTTAATTTGAAGAAATTTGCGATTTGAGGAGAAAGAGGAGTTTTATTTTGCAGAGAGATACGGTTTCAAAATATTGGTCACATTTTTGTGAATTAGGGTTTGCATCAGGTTCTATTTATAGGGGTAGAAATCACTATTAGCTGCATGATCTAATATTACAAAATCTGGGTGGTTGACCGCTCGAAACCCTAGCCATTTTCCCTTAATAGGCCAACTGCTATAGACGGGGCAGTCTACTGCTTGTGGTGGACCGGTTCTAATCTAGGTGTGACTGGTGGAGCTTTTTAATTAGTATATTTTCATGTTTTCTTATTTTCAATTCTGAAATTTAAAATGTCTATAACTTCTTCATAGTAGCTCTGATTTCAAAGTGTTATACATAATAATTGTCTAGAAAATCGCTACATATACAAGGGTGCAAGTTTCATGGTCAAATTCGGTCTTTTGTAAAAATTCCATTTTTACCATTGTTATTTTCAATTTATTTCTTTTATAAAATTTATGCTTAAATTTTCATGGTGTTAAAACCACTTACTTGTTTCTATTCCAACATTACAATTCTTTGATTGTCTTTTATTTCAAACGATATTAAACATTCGATCAATAGATTATATGCATATGTTGAAAACCATATGAAAATAACATTACACAATTCAACCATTTAAATGTCCAGTTCTTGCATTATAAACCATTTACATGCATTTATTTTTTAGCTTCAAATGTGATGATTTTTTTTGAATGGTTTAATCAACTATGTGCAACCCCAATGTTATTTGATTACTATTATGTCAAAAACACTAAGAACCTTTTCTCCATTGGCTTCAACAACCTAAAATAGAAACTTTTTGACTTTATGCACATGATGTAAGCTTACACTACCAAACATACTTCCAAGGATCGACCTACTCATGAACACTACTTTATTTAACTCATAGCATGCATTATGCGATCCAATTACTTCAATTTGGTTGAATATGCAAAATTAACTTATTCTAAGTGGGTATACTTTATATACCAAAAATAGTGTAGAGTGGTGTTTAATTTATTTAGTTTAGAGGAATGTTTATGTCTGTATTAATAACAATGTATTGTTTTTTAAATTTTAATCGAATGAATAATGCATGTCTATAATGGGGGTCAACATAGTTATGTATAAATGCAACACACCCGATTCAAGTAAAATTTGAGAATCAACCTCAAAATGAAATAACTTTTATAATCGAATATATAATTGCATGGAAATTGAAAGTTGCATCCTACACTAAATGAAATCTCAATCTTAGAACAAAGCTCAAGAACCTAAAATGTAATCATCATCTATGTAGTCTTATCCCATACTTAAATGATTGTTTTCGAAACTTGATCAATAAAGCAAGCGCCCATAAAGGCTGAATCCAGGGTTGTGTGAATAAATCTCATATAAGCATTAATATTCAAAGCAAATTGCATTGCTCATAACATGTATAATAAAATTAACACCTGAAATAACAATAGAAACCTCAATTTTAAGTAGCAAAACAAAAGTGAAAAATTGACCCTCAAAATAAAATTTTCAGGTATATTTAGGAATTGTTGAAACTATTTCGGTATGGAAACTAATTTCTAATTTTTTTATTGTTCTGAATGTAGAAATCAGTAAAGTGTAAGGCATATGAAAATGGTTGCTTAACTACTACTACTACATAATAGAAACCAATGTTATGGACATACATGATGAATGCTTTATACATAATCAAGGGCTTTCCTAGTTTTTTTATGGGGGAGAAAATCTTTCACATGCGTGGATATGTAAAAATATACGTCTAGAAAATTTGAAAATTCAAAACAACAGACATAATTACTAATTAATTTACTATATAATAGATGGAATTAATAAAAAAATATAAAAAGCCTTGTAGAATTTTTTATGGAATTTAACTATATATGTTAATGAGAATTTTTGATTTTACAACACCAACTTAAAAGTAATTGTGTTAATGTATGCTTGCACGACTAAGAATTAACAAGTTAATGTTTATTAAAATTTCATGAATCGAAGTAATCATGTTGTTATAAGTTTACACAATTATTAAGGATTGCAATTTAACTGTTTGTTAAAATGCCTAAGCAGTTTAACATAATGTTAAACAATTTCCAACGTAGCAAAACATACAAAATGAAGAAAAAGTAAAGGACTCAAAGAATTTATATAGTTTGGATGTTAAGAAATCTCACATCCACAAATCAAATCACTCAATCTTTTACATTCTTTTCGAGTACAAATACTGAAATCGATGGAGGTTTTATACATCTTTTATAGTAAATAAATTCTCTATTTATCAAAAATTATATCCTTTTTCTCTCTTACAGTCTTTTCCTTTTATAGATAAAAGAACATCACATGGATTGCTGATGTCATACCTCATCCTTAATCGTTATCATTGCAATTTTTTCAAGTATCCTTCATCTAAGTTGCAAGGATTGCATATTGTGAATTGATGACAAGCTTCGATTTCCTTTATGACTAATGATAATGCACCGTGTTGCTTATGCATACATGATAGTTCTATTGATGTTATAGAAGCACATCTACTTTGAAAATTTGTGGAAATCTAATGTTGAACTTTGTCGAACAGCTCAAAAAGGGAATACTCACGTGGAACTTTTGGGATTACGCAGCTCAATGTGGAATTCATTAGGCCTTGTAAAATTTATTTATAACTCATGCCAGTTTCTTTTTTTTTTTGAAATGGTACTTTATATACAACAAATCATTGGGGCAACATATCCCATGCCAACAAACGTTCGAAATCAAGTTTCGAACTTGTGACCTCTTGCACCAAAACCGAATCAATTAACCACTTGGACAATGGTGCTTGTCCATACCAGTTTCTTTATTATGTAGGTTTCCACCCACTTTATTCTATACTCTGCTCCTTTGTGTGTTGTTTCCAAGTACCCGATCTTATGCTTGTTATCTCTTAAGTGAAAAATTGTGTAACATTTACCCTCTAAGTCGGCGTTAATGCATGTTAGGGTAGATTTATCATTTTACACCCAGCTTTTTAGCGGTCTAGTCAATCGCCTTTACATTTAATGCTCCTAGCACAAGAAATGTTAAAACTAGTTATCTTGTATTTTTGTTGTCATTTACACCTTTTCTTTTTCCAAGAAATCCACTTCGTATTTCAACAATTCTTATTGCTATCATCAATATCCAACAACTAATATTTTAATACCATTTCGATTTTTATGGCCATGATCTTTTCTCCATTCTTATATATATCTACCCCCTCTTTCGACTTCCTTTTTACTCATTTACAATCTTACAAACGTTATTTTTCTTTCCAAATTTTTTTCTTACTTTCTAGGATTTCAAACTATAAATAACCGTGAGTACCTTTTCATTGTGCTTTTATTTCTCCTCTTCTGTTTGCTCCTTCCTATGTTTATTTTTATTTTTTATATGTTGGATTCTATTGTGGTTTCCTCAATTATTGATGTCACCCATCATATGTTTGATCAAATTCCTAATTCAATATTGTAGATTACATGTTTGATAAAATACCAGGTAAGTGTCTTTAGGAAGTTAAATTACATAGGAGTCGTCCTTTAATCAATCCTTTTTTATTTCCTTCTTTTCTTAGTCGACATTGACTTTCAACGACTCGCTTAGTACTTCAGTATAGGTTACGACCACCTCCAATGACCATATTCCTACTACCTGCAAATGTTGCTAGATTGCACACATTCTTAACAATTTTGGAATAAGTGATCATGCTTATAGGGTACCTTCTATGTCTAGGGGCATTCACTGCAATGTGAAGTGTACATTTGCTTAACCTTTGAATACATTCAATATGGCCTTTACATGCCTTCTCATCCAATAATCAAGAAATGTTTGTATAGTGCAGGTATTTCCCTTAATCAACTAGCTCCCTATTCCTACTTCCTTCTGGCTTGCACTTATAATCTTTATGGTAATCATTTGAACTCTCCTCCTACTTGTTATACGCTCTGTTTTCTATACCCTTCAAAGAAGAATCCCATATCTAGTTGTCAGATGTTTTACTTCGTCCACACTCTCAAGGTTGTCCTAGAAGCTCCACCTTGCAAAACTCAATCGTAGTTGGACTGATATTTCTTTGTATCAAACGACGATTGGTTAATTTCTTCCTTTCAAGATGTGGGTACATACTCCTTTCCTTTCTTCTTTATTAGTCTGTCTAAGCTTTGTTAACTTGTCTTTCCTCCCCTTCTCCAAACCGTTGACCTAATTTCTCTACAAAAGAGGAAGAGCAGTGTAGGATGTATAGTAACTTAGATGGTGATCTTGAGGAAAACATACACAGATGTGCTAGACTATTTTCTAAATCATTACCCAGTCAACATCATTTTTTGTACGATTCTCATAACTTAGCTCCAGCTTTTATGTATCAATTTATTTTTGATCTAGAGAAAGCATGCAGCTCCTTCTGTGCCCTGAGTACGGTATTATATCATTTCATCTTTAGCTAATAATATTCATGTTGTGTGTTTCCTTAGTTATATAAATCATAGACATAACCATGTCCTATTCACTTATATATATGATTTATCCTTTTTAGGCATCATGCTTTCATAACATTGTCTTAGGTAGAGCTCTCCGTCACATAAAGCCTGGAAGATTGTTGTAAAACTTAACATATAAAAGAATATACGAGGACGGAAAATTAGGAATAGGTATATCTTTTATCCCTTAAACCCTCCCTCCCTATATAATTCTCATTTTTACAGGTGCAAAATAATCAAAGTAAAAGAACAGGAGGCTGGCCATTAAACAAGAAGAATAGACAGAGATAGATAAGTAAATTTCAAGGGAAAAAGCTAAAGAAGACATTCTCCATCAAATCTCAAGTCTATTATTCAATCTAAGGTGAATAATAATAAACCATCTCATTTTTGTGTCCGTTTTGTTTTGGATTTGGTTGGTTTCAAATCATTGATTACGTTATGATGTGCCATGTTAGATTTTTACCATTGTATGGTAAAATAATGAATTATTGAAATTTTTATGATAGATTTATGGTCAAAACCTTAGTTTATGATCTCCAAACAATTTGATTTTTGGTATGTTATGTAAAACATAATTTTGAAGATAAGTTTTAAATTTCATACTTGTCAAATTAGTGGAATAAATTATGAATTTCTTAAGAAAGAAAGGGAATTTACTTCTGGTTCTAATTATCAAAAATAGTTAAATAAAGATTTTGGTCCTGAATTTTTAGATGATAAAGAAAATGTCAATTATGATTTTTGGTAAATTTTAGGGATTTTTCCCACGTAAATTTTTTATGAATTTAACAAGCTAAAAAAGCTTATGATTATTACTAAATAGTTAAAATTGATTAAGGGTGAATTTTAGAGAAGGTAAATAGATTGCGGAAATTTTTCTAAAAAAATTTGATAAAGATAATGTTAACAAACAGAAAATTGATAAGGGTTCAAAGTTAGTGAAAAGTAATTGCTTTTA
Organism: Allium cepa; assembly: GCA_030765085.1. Lineage (NCBI taxonomy): Eukaryota > Viridiplantae > Streptophyta > Magnoliopsida > Asparagales > Amaryllidaceae > Allium > Allium cepa. The sequence continues at coordinate 819,635,159 of CM060928.1, forward strand.
TTAGCAACAAAATAGTTTTTATTATAAATATGATATTGCCATGTTGCCAATATCAATGCCAAACCCTAACGACATTAGCATAAATGGATGTATACGATATCAATTATGTTGGTATTTAATGGATCTATTTAGGCTAAATCCATATACTGCATTATATTAATGTCGACATGGTTATCTCGTAACGTATTAAAGAAATATCGATTGTCGTTGTTTCTTTGTTTTAAAATCTATAACATATGGTATTGATGCCACAAGTTTTCACCATGGTTTTAAACGATACCGCATGCTCCAATTTGATGCCATAGTTTAAGGTAGTAACATTGCAATTAATTTTTTAGACATTAATTGAAAGTGCTGCTATGGTTCATAATATTGAATATAATCTAAGTTATCTACTAGTGAGGAATATGAATATAAAAAGTAAATAGTTAAGTAGATGACACCAGGGATTTTATACTGGTTCGAACTCCCGTTATAAGTCCAGTCTCAGACTCCTTCTGGAATTTAACTATCAACCCTCACTTAACCCGGAGGAAAATGTATTACATCACCTAAGCAACCGAATAGGACTTCTACCGCCTAGACAACTGAATAGGACTTTTTTCGCTTGAGCAACCGAACAGAACTTCTACAATACAGAAAGTTTTCTTGACTGATTATGCTCTGTAGATAGCTGGGATAAGTCTTTAGAGTACACACTTCCTATAATCTTCTCCTTGGTGTTATATAGCGTAGTTCATGAAGATTGGATGTTATTTTAATCACAATTAAATTTGTGCTTGAATGTACAAGTAATTAGTATGCGTTTATGAAAGCAAATGGCAGAATTTAAGATAGCAAGAATATTATAATAGAATCCGAGAATTAAGTTATTGAAACAACTGAATTCAAGGCTATATATAGAGTGTAAAAAATGTAATTGTTCATGAAAAATTATGGTCAAGAGATACAGAAATAACTGTTGAATTTAAAGTTGTTTCTGTTTGTTAAAAGAAGGTGGCCGTTTAGAAAAACAGCCATTATGAATATTCAGTCGACCGAGGAAAGAATTTCAGTCTTCTAAATATTTTAAAAATTCGAATTAAAAATTTTATTACGAAAAGACACTTGGTTCAGTCGACTGAATGGGGTGATTCAGTCTACTGAACCTTCAAATAAACTTGTGCACCTATGCATGTTTCAATCGACCGACAACACCCATTCAATTGACTGAAATTGGTGTTTTCTGTCATTTTCATTTCTTTTTGAAAGCTTTTTGTTTATTAACATAATATAAACAATTTTTAATGCGTGTATATGATTTTGAATATAATTTAAACAATGTATGCATGCATATACCACCTAGGAGAGATTTTAACACTGACTAACTACTAACTAGACTATAGACAAATCAATTATAAAATTTGAAACTTTCTCTTTGAAATCTTGGTCTTCGATCTATCGTCAAGTAAAATAGAATCTTCTTCTACAAATTTGGTTTGTTCTTATAATATATACTTATATAGTTGTCATGATCATAACATCAACATGCAAGGTTCTAAAAGTCTCCCCCATTTTGTTTATAACAACTGTCTAAGTTTAAAAAAGTTATAAAATTTGATAAAAGCAATTAAAACTCCCTCTAAATAAATACTCTACCTGAACTTCTCATACTTCTCCCCCTTTGTCATCGACAAAAGGGAATAAGAATCAAGTAATATGGTAAACAATGATAGTTATATGAATAAGCATTGAACCAACAATAAAAGAAATAGAACTACGTTCTACTTAACATACATCTAGAAAACAACATTGATTCAACATTTAAACAAACAAGATAAACAACAATAATTGTGAATGGATACAACATAACGAACAACAAAAACAAGGAAAATACATAAGCATGAGATAAAATTAAAAAAGGACCAAACTTCCTCGCTACTGGATTCTTCCTCTTCTTCCTCCTCGGATGAAGTCCAAGTGAAAGGAGCGGGGGGATTTTCAGAAATACTTGCGGAAGTAGAGCCAATGTAAGAAATTTTTTCCCAAATTTTATGTAGGAAGCCTTTAATTGAGTTGAGCTTCTTATTGGTCTTGACGACGGTTTTCTCGACATCGACCAATCTCCAATTTAGCTTACTTTGATTCCATGAAAGAGTGATTAGATCTTGCCTTGTTGGAAATTCACTGTGAAGCTCTTGAATCTTGTCATCTTCTTCTTCCTCGATTTGGCAGGAAGGTTGAGAGGAGGAGGAGTCGATATGTGCCTTATAGGGTTGCGAAATCCCTTGCACGCGATTAGCCACCCATTGTTGGGAGCTAATGAATTGTTGAGGCGGGGGGCGTTTTGGAAAACCCATAAGACATAACGCTTAGTGTTTAGCTCACCGACCTAATGAAATCAGCATCGAGGATGGTGACAATGAAGTTCATGAAAATCTGCATGATGTACGCTCTATAGAAGATGGTTTTTCAACTCCTATTTTGGTTGACCATGAGAAATTCATCAAGAATCACTTTGGCCAAATTGACATGTTGAGAGGAGTAGATGGCATAGTGGGCTTGGAAGTCACATTTGTAGACTTTTTTGTAGCTTCCGGTACGAGGTTGAATGGAACAGATGAGAGCACGAAGAAGGATATGCGCCTTTGGTCGCAAGGTGATGGATTTGAGAACAGTTATATCATCGGAGATGAATCGATGAGAGACCTCACCACGGTTGTCCATGTCGGCTACAACGTCATTAATGTCGGCTCCTTTGGAAGGACAATGGAGAATATGACCAAGATGTTGGAGAGGAAAGTATATTCGGACACCACAAACTAGTATCCAAGTGCAATCATCCTTGTTTCTTGGATCTTGGTGATCCATGTTCATATTAGCGAAGAAGAGATTAATGAGAAGGGGGGTAGATTTTGACGTTGTTGGTAGCAAAACTAATCGAGCTTTCAAGATCGTTTGCTTCCACAGTTTCTCTAGTGGTGTAAGAATTGAAGTCCTGATAGTTTACGAAGGAACCATCGAAGATTCCTAAGCTTCTCATGGCATTGAAATGGGTAACGACGGTTTCATCGTGAAGCCATGACTAAATTTGGCTCTCAAATGGTCCGGCGGATGATTATCGAGCTCCTTTTGTTTTAGGTGCCATTTTTTTTTGAGTTGATTTGAGGTGGTAAAAATTGGGTAAAAGAATAATGGGGGCTAGGGTTTGCTTTGAGAAATGAGGTAGGTTTTTCAAATGAAGAAGATGAATATATAGGGTGGTTGAAAAGGTGGATTAGGAATTGTGCAATTTTATTTTAAAAAATCAAAAAATAAGCATTCAGTCGACTGAAAAGTATAGGGCGGTTGACTGAATTGTGCAGGTTTTCATCCCGCAAGTTTTTATCTGGAAATTGCTATATTCAGTCAACTCAATATATAAGACCGGCCGATAGAAATCTGGAAATTTTCAAGTATTTAAGAATGTTCAGTCAATTATAAATAAAATTCAGTCGACTATTGCGCACGAAATATTTTCACGCAATAAATTACCTAGAAATGCATTATTTCAGTCGATTGAAAGTTCTATGGAAGATGACTGAATTGCTTTATATAGAAAAGTGTGGATACCAATTTCAGTCGACTAGACGAGTCATTTAAGTCGACTGAATCTGTTCTGTGTTAACTATCTGACCTATGTCCCTGAAGATTTTCTTTTAAAAACAAAATAACATTAAAACTTTGTAATTTTATAATCGGTATATGTTAAAAAATTTATTTTAAAACATATAAAACATGTAAAATACAACATTCATTTCAAAACAATATACATAGATTCCTGTTTTCTAGAAGAGCGTGAATCGTCAAAGTGCAGTTCACCCTTCATTATTTCTTGTAATGGTTGGATTAGAGACCAAATACTACTGCATTCCCAGGAGTTCGGCGACACCTGAGGACAAAGTGAGTTTTGTTTCCATGAATTCAATGGAGCTTGAGAACGTTGTTGTGGTGATGGATTTTGTACGTATTATTTCGATAAAGACCCGCAAAACTTTAACGCGACTTGTTCTGGAAAGCTTAAAAGTCTATCGTTCACTTTCTGTACATAATACAATTCGCTTTGCAGTTTCAGAGTCTCTTTCTGGTAGTGATGAATATCTTCAATTTTCTCCTTCGTTGATGGAGAACCAAAACATAACTTACGTTTAATTCATTTTCCTTAAGGAGTATATCCAGTACGATGTGTAGGAGATGGTGTAATTTTAACTGGAATATAAATCGGAGTGGATTGTTGGGGTTTTCTAACGATTCAAAGGAGGGTGTGCCGAAAATAATGGATGATTGATTTGATTCATCCTGTGAAGACATGTTGGTGATTGTAGAAAGAAATTTTAAAATAGCTTAGAAAATGTTTGGAGGTGGATGATGTGAAAAAGAATGAGATAGGAGCCTTTATGTATAAGTGAATACACTAATTCAGGTGAAGTAAACTTGAGGAGGAAAAGCAGTGTACGATTATAGCCAAACAAAAGTTTAAGGTAGAAAAAGATGAGAAGTAAGAACCGTACAGGTGATATGAGGAGGATAAGAGTTGGTATATCAAGAAATACTATAACAATATGGCAAAACATACAACTACCTTACCAACAACCTGCGTTTGAGTGCCAGCAGCAAAAAATTTTGATAAATTTATTTATTTATTTATAAATCATGTAAAGATATAATACCTAATTCTCGACGTAATTTTATAAATATATTTTCCTTTAAAGGTCTTGTAATTATGTCAGCTATTTGATTTTTTGAAGATACAAATTCTAATCAAATATTGTCTTATATCTATGTGTTTAGTTCTAGAATGGTTTATTTGATTTTTCGATAAATTTATTGCACTTGTATTGTCATAGTAAATTGTTGAATTTGAAAGATTTACTCCAAAATTTTGTAGTGTTTTCCGCATGTAGATTACTTGAGCGCATGCCAAAGCAAGAGAGGTATATTCTACTTCACATGTCAAAAGTGAAACACAATTTTGTTTCTCACTAAACTAAAATACTAAAGATCGTCCAATAAAGTGAAAAGTATCACTGGTACTCTTTCGATCCGTTCGACATCCTCCAAAGTGAGCATCACTATATGATACTAACTCAAAGGACATTCTTTTAGATAAAAGAGAACGTAATCTTTAATCTTACTTAAGCATCGCAAAATTAGCTTCACTACTCGCAAATGTGATTCTATGGGATTTTCTTGAAATCGTGCATACAAGTTGACACTAATCATAATGTCTGTTCTATAGTTGTTAAATATAGCAATGAACCAGTCATACTACGATATTGATTTTTGGTCAACACTTTTGCCATTTTCATCTCTATCAACATGTAATGTAGTACCTCATATGAGTATGTTTAGCAGAAGTATTTTCCATACCAAATTGTTTTATGAGATTATCACAATATTTTTCTTGATTAATAAAAATTCCATTTTTTTAATTGTTTAATCTGTGCCATGAAAATATGAAAGTTCTCCCATATGAGACACTTCAAATTCTCTTGTCATAATTTTTAAAAATTCTTGACATAATTTTTTGTTTGTAGAACCAAAAAATATCATCTACATAGATTTGAATTATTAAAACATCATTCTTGTCTTGTCTTATAAATAAAGTTTGATCTACTTCACTAATTTTAAAACCATAATTAATTAAATAATTTTTAAGACGGGCATACCAAGCGCGAGATGCCTATTTTAAACCGTATAAAGCCTTTTTTAATTTATAAACATGATCTGGATATTTTTCATGAGCGAATAAAGAAAGTTGTTCTACATATACATTTTCTTTTGTAAAACAATTTAAGAAAGCATTTTTTACATTCATTTGATAAAGTTTAAAATTATTATAACAAGCAAATGCAAATAAAATACATATAGCTTCTAAACGAGCTATGGGTGCAAATGTTTCATCATAGTGTATTCCTTTTTCTTGGTTATAACCTTGGGCAACTAGCCTTGCTTTTTTTCTAATCATATTTCCTTACTCATCAGTTTTATTTGTATAAACCCGTTTTGTACTGATAACTGTTTGATTGCTTGGTCTAGAAACTAAGTCCCAAACGTTATTACGTTCAAATTTATTTAATTCTTCTTGTATTGCTATTACCCAATAGTCATGTGTTGAAGCTTCTTTAGGATTTTTGGATTCAATATTCACAAGAAAAGCTCTGTGACCAATTTGATTTAGTTGATTTCTTACGTTGGTATTAATTTCTCCAATTATATTTTCAGTAGGGTGATTCCTTAAAGTCTTGGTAGGGATCTTATGTCATTATTATTTTGTAAATTTTTTTCTGTATTATTTTCAATATGTTCAAAATCATCATCTAAGTCATTTGATTTATATATAATTTCTTCATTTTCTATTTTATGGTTAATTTTGAAATTTTCATCGAATGACACATAAAGTGCCTCTTCAACTACTTTTATTCTTTTACTATAAATTCTGTAAGCTTTGCTTCGTTCTGAATAACCAATGAATATTCCTTCATCAGATTTTGGATCGAATTTTCCAAGCTTATCTTTTGTATTTAATATAAAACATTTTGAACCAAAAAATTTAAAATATGATATGTTAGTTTTCGTTCATTAAAAAGTTCATAAGGTGCATTTTTAGTTTATGGTCTAATGGAAAATCTATTTGGAACTTAACAAGCAGTTGCTACAGCTTCTGCCTAGAAATGTTTTGGTAGAGTACTTTCATTTAATAAAGTTCTAGCACATTCTTGAAGCGTTCTCCTTTTCCTTTATACAACTCCATTTTGTTGTGGAGTTCTAGGAAATGAAAATTTGCAAATATTTCCTTTCTTATTATAGTAATTTTCAGAGCATTCGTTTTCAAATTCACCATCGTGATCGCTTCGTATATTTTTTATTTTTAAATTCTTAAATTCTTTTAGCAAATATTTTGAAGTTTTCAAAAGTATAGCTTTTATTTTTCAAAAATATTCTCTTTATGTATATCCTGAAAAATCATCTACAATTACAAAAACAAATCTATTATGGTTTGCAGATTGAGTTTGAGTTGGTCTAAATAGATCCAAATGTAAAAATTAAGTGGTTGTAATGTAGAAATCATTTCCTTTGATTTAAAGAAGATTCTGTTAATTTCCCTATTTTACAAGCACCACAAATATATTTTTACTTTAAAATTCTTTTTTGGTAAACCTCTAACTAAATTATTCTTAGATAATTTGTTAATGGCTTTAAAATTCATATGACAAAATCTTTTGTGCCATAACCATGGACCGTTATCTTGGCTATTAGACACATATTTTTGTTATGATTGACTTCCATATTTAATATATAAATATTTCTTTTTCTAGTTCCTTCAAATATAAGATTATTAGTTTGATCAAAAATGTTGCATTTATTTTCTTAAAAAGTTATATTAAAACCTTTATCGCATAACTGAATTATACTTAGCAGATTATGTTTTAAATTTTTAACTAATAAAACATTTGCAATAAGAGTTAAGTTAATGCACCGTCAGTGCTCACATCGCCTTTCCGATGATATGGTGTTTGGAATTATCTCCAAATGTGACAAATCCTCCATCCCAGTAGATAATGTTGGTTATAATATCTTTATTTCCTATCATATGTTTTGAGCAACCACTGTCCAGTATCCACTTTTCTCTTTTCTTAGTCAGTACCTATAAAAAATATACGAATGACCTTGGTACCCACCTTTTATTAGGGTCCTAAGAGTTAGGACTTAGGAAGCCAAACCTAAGGGGGTTTAGTACTCTCTTTATAAATAAAATCTTTGTTTTTATGAACTGTAGTTATAAAAGATTTTATATACTTGTTTCTGATTAGAATATTGTTTGTTTTTGCCACCTAAGTTTTTATAATGTTTGTTTTACCAATTTTTTTTTGAGTAGCAACCTTTGGCTTTGGTTTTGCTTTTACAAAATGATTATGCAAATTGAAATTTTTATATGATATACTATTCTTCTTTAAAATTATTTTTGAAGAACTTTTATATACTAATCCATTTTTATTAGAATTAGTTTGAGAATTACAAATAATTTTAGAAAGATTTTATCTTTCTTTATTAATATTAATTACATTTTTAGTAATATTCTCTAACTCGGTATTGAGATTGGTATTTTTCAATTCAAGAATTTTGACATTTGATTTTAAATTAAGATTTTTTTAAGCCACTGTCATATTTTTTCTTTTTGCACTTCTACTTCATTTAATAACATAGTGAGTTGAGAAGACACATTAGACAAAGATTCTTGTGTATTAACAAGTTCTTCTTCTAGAATTTTCTTCTCATGTCTCAGCATATCAACTTCTATTTTAGTTCTATTTAGTTTTTCTATCACCTCATTATACTTTCTTTTAACTTCTTTGAGTTTATCTAACAATTATGAGTTTGTATCAATTAAATCATCAAAAGTTAAATCACTTACATTGTTAGTTGAAGTCATAAAGCAGACATTGGCTTGTTCAAAATCACTGTTTGACGACGACGACGATTCTGAATCATCCCATGCAATAGAGAAAGCTTACTTCCTTTTGTACTTGTCCTTCTTATTCTTGTATCAGTCTTTTTTTTATCAGCACAGTCTTTCTACATATGACCCTTACTATGACATTAGTTGCATTCGAGATTTGGAGCTGGCAGTTTACAGGAGTTGTCTCTCCTATTGTTTCCAAACATCTTGTTTTTTCAGAATTTTAGAAACTTTTTAAAATTCTTCACGATCAATACCATGTCATCTTCATCTAAATCCAAATCCTCCTGTTCAGCTTTGAATGCAATATTCATTTTATCTTGTGCTTGATCTCGTTTAGCCTGCAAGTTTACTTCATATGACATAAGATTTAGAAGTGGGCATTTAATTGACTGAAATGACTTAACCTACCGAACCGACCTTAATGAACAGCTTTAACCAAAAAAATCGATTAACCGAACATTCGATTAACCGACCAATGTTAACCGATCAAAATCTGTTCGGTTAACAGTTAACCGTGGTTATATATTAGTTAACCGTTAACAGAAACAATTTTTTAAATTATCAGAAAAACCCAAAACTATTCACAACCCAACAATTTTTATGTAACCCTAATCAAGTGGCTCCAGCCGCTATTCACTATCTTCGTACTTCAGTATTCACAATCTGAACGTAAAAATAAAATAGTTATCTACTTTCCTCTGTTCTATAATCGAATAGAGAATCTGTGATAATCGAATCGATCCTCCGCCGCCTTGCTCTTCAGTCTTTGCTATCCAGATCATCAATCTGAGAAGGTGAATACTAGTAGGAAGAGGAAAAACGTGAGTTCGATTTATTTATACAAATGCTTTTTCTGATTTGTTAGTTGTTACATTGGAATGATTAAGCTTGGTTGAGGTTTATTCATTTTTTTTAGCTTGAATGTTTTGAAAAGGATCCATCTATAGGTTTCTTCATTTTTACGTCATTACATACATGTATTTTCATATAAGCCCGTGTGACTAATTCTTAACCATTATGTTTAGTGCTAAATGTTAGCAGACTTTTCCCAAACTCTTACAAATGACAATACCGATAAAACAATTGATTTTGAATGAAGGGTTGGTCAATATCTTTTGAATTGGAGACTGCAGTTTAAAGTAGCAAATTTTGTAAATATTTAAGCATGCAACTTGTTGCATATATATTCAAATAAGTACATCTTATGAATTATAACTAGCCAGTTTATTTGATTACACTTAATTTGCTTGCATAATGTCAGAAGATTAATTCATCATTTTATTAAGTGATATATATAGCTAGTTTGATACCTTGATATTGCAAATGGAAATCAGGTCATTTGATATGAACTGTAAGTTAATTTTCCAAATTATAATATACTCATAATAATGTTAATTCGCCAAGTAAACAGGAAAATAGTATAAATGAAAAAAACATGTATTTGTTGAAAATAGTTTTATCTATTCATTCCCAGATTCTCACCAACCAATTTAAACAAACATTAAAAGGGATAATTCAACTTATCCAACAATTTGAACAATGGTGCATCATGATATTTAGCATTCAATTAAGCTTAGCTATATTGCGTATCATTAATCATTGTTTTGTGAGAAATAAGATAAATTTGTTCAACAAGTAAACAATAATTTAGTTTAGCATGCATGCTTCTTGTTTTAGTTGTTGTTCTATGTATTTCATTTGTCTACAACTCTTTGTTACACTATGTACTCTATTTGCATTCTTGTATACTCAATCAATGTGTGAGTGTGTGTTTGTACCAGTGTATACTCAATCACTTAGGCCCGTAGGCTTAGCGGATTCTGATTGTGGGAGGAGCTTACCGAATTTCGTAATATGATTTTTTGAATCACAGTCACAGGGTGTAACGACTCGGTATTTTCAACCATTCGCATCCATTATAAGTGTATAGGTAGACACTCATGCCGGAATTGAATTGCTCAAAATACCGCGTTGTAATTAAAAATTTGGCAAATATCAGAATATACAGTAAATAAAAATCACAGATCACAGACACAGAGTAATAATAATGCAGCGGAAGTAAAAGAGATAGTAGTTCATGAAGCTGCTATGTAAATATAAGATACATCAGAGTTAAATAAGATACAACAGAAGAGTAACATGATACATCAGGTACAAATCAGATACATCACTGAACCACTGGATACTGAAACAAAATAGATGGCTGGATCTTCAAGGAAAGCTCCAACGCCGAAGGTGAATCTTGAATGCGAACTCAATCAATCTGACCCGAGCGTAAAGCAAAACACAAAACCCTCGAGTCAGGACATAAATACTTATAAACAGTAAATCAACTCAAGTGAACAGTAACAAAATGCATCAGTAACATAAAGGATGCTTGGGACCGCCCATCCTCTAAGGATCCGTTAAACTATTTACTATGTAGTTATATACGCTATATACGGTAGTGTCTAATGAGTAAAGTATAATCATATAGAAAATAGCGTTAAGGGGATGATGAACCTTAACACGGTCGGATCTTTAAAACCAAAATCGTAGTGGGCTCGATATAAGGATATGACACGGCACGCGAGGCAATGCCAGGGTGGATACACCGTTTGCACTCCCGGACCGGTGGTGACGGCAAGCCAGCAGCTTCCGCCCACCTCGAACAATACCCCCGAATCAAAGTGGCGCCACCGAATCGAATCACAACAGTAATAGAATGGTTTCCGATGGAGCATGCTCGATGAAAGGGTGCGACCCTTTGTGTAGCCCGGTATAGCTCCTGTTTTAGTCATATATGCCAACTCACGGGAGTTGGGTCCACGTAATATATACCTCGAGAACGTCGCCACCATCCTACTTCATTCTGGAATCTCCACCGCGTACACAGTTGTTAAAGTGGTTTTCAGTATTGGCCGGCTATAAGACAATATCCGATCCCGGTCTCTTTAACAACCAATCGTTATTATAACCCGTAGTTATAACTTTAAAACAATATTTTATACTTCAAAATAAAATATCCTTTTCAATCCAAATCTTTATCAAAATAAAGATTAAATCATTTCCAAAACCATTTCAATATATCATCGTAAAATATCTTTCAATTCAAATATTTACCAAAATAGATATCAAGTCATTTCTAACCATTTCAATATATTAAATTTTCATACCCTTTCAACACTACCTTTCAAATCATTTTAATATATCAAAATATCATAACCTTTCAAAGTTTCAGTTCCAAAATATCATATCTTTCAGAACTTCTTTTTAAATCATGTTAATATCAAAATGTCCTATCTTTCAAACTCCGTTTTCAAATCATTTAATATCAAAAATATCATATCTTTCAAAACTTCGTTTCAAATCATTTTAATATATCAAAATATCATATCCTTTCAAAACTTCGTTCAATCATTTTAATATATCGAAATATTGTATCTTTTCAAACTTCTTTCATTTCAAATCATTATTCATTTTATTCAATCTAAAATACCATTTCAATTCATATTTCAAAACAGTTTATATTCCAAATTTTTTTTATCATTTCAATGAAGTTATTATGTTTAATAATTAAATTATTAAATTTTCAAAAATTTCAACTTCCAAAGTTTATTTATTCACTTAAGTTTATCAAAACCGTGAAAATTCACTTTTCGCATCATTTAGAAAACTTATACGGAAAGTTACATTCAAAACAGTTCAATTTAACAAAAGACAGCATTTTAAAATGTTATAATAGGTTTACTTAAATTCGAATAACTTAGTTAAATTCAAAATTATAGCACTTACAAAGATTGCTATAATAGCTTTTAATTCAACTTAGCTTTTTAGTTCATTATCATCAACTACAGCGTTTACAAATGCTGTAATATCATTTACAATGTAATTAATAGCATTTCAAAAAATGCAGTCAATTAACTTCAAATATTCAATAAAATTTCTCAACCAATTATATTTTTATTAAAAACATTTTGAACTTATAAAATCATACATTTTCACATTTATAACATCATTTAATTTTCCTCAAGTTCATGATTTTATAAAGTTAAATTTCCATTCAAAAATCAAGATTTAATAATAATTCACTTATTAAAATGCAATGTTGAATTTTTAAAATCCATTACATTAAATTTCAACTTAACACTTAAGTTCAAATTCTCAAATATAACTTAGTTTTATTTTTATTTACTTAACTTAAAGTTCACCTTTACGTCAATTTCATAAATTTCCAGTTTTAGTTATATTTCAAAATTTCAACTTACAATATTCATTCATTTCACATTTCACCTTTATTAAAATCATTAATATGATATAAAAATCACTTTAAATTCATTTAAATTCAAATTATCATAAATTTATCATAATTTCATATTCAATTAAATTTCCAATTATAATTAAATCAAAATTTCCAAAATAAGTCACGTTCAAAATTTCTAACTTTTTCATTAATTCATTTCACTTACAATTATTCAGAAAATCAATAATAATTTACAAAAATCCTTTTTTTTTCAAATTTAAAATCAAAATATTATAATAATTAAATTTCTAAAATATTTAAAATTTTAGAAAAACATATTTTAACTACGGGCCTATATAAAATTTTCTACGCTAGGTAAAGTGATACGGGTAATATATCATTTCACCCCGTAATTTACAAAGAAAATCCGGCTTTTATCATTTCAAACCCGCAATCCCAAGTTAAAATAAATTAAATAAAATAAATCAGGCCTATCATTTCAGCCCATAACATTTTTTTTCTAACAGGGAACTTGCAGTGTAATCATATACAAGAATAATATAAACAAGGTCAATATCACAATATACAGTCATATATCAGATGTCAGGTGAAAATTAACAGTTTAAACATGGTAATAACATGGCATAGCATATCATATGATCATCATTAATTTGCATAAACATTTTATATTACTAAACACTTGTCATCAATTCACTTTCATAAGTATAAATGTCAGGGTGAGAAAGACTCACTTTTTCAAGCTGAAGACAAAAACAACAAACACAAGTGCGATTTCAAAAGTATGACAAGCACGATACAACACGACTTTTGATTTGAATGAATGGAGAGCGAATCAAATCTACAACCATTGTGTACAACCCAAAAAAAAAAAAATCAAAACAACAAAATTCAATACGACTTTAAAATGCAATAACATTGAAATAAAGGAGATACGACTACGCAGTCTTTTGCTTTGCCTTCTCTAATGTTTGCTATGGCTTTGGGGCCTGATGTGGTTTAGATGTGGTCAAGTTTTGGGTCAAGTTTGGGATAACATAGCTCGGGTTCAAGGCAAGACAAGGTGGAGTTTGTACATGAGGAGGTGATGTGGTTTTGAAGTCAATTAGGTGGTTTTTGGTCAAAACAAGGGCTCGGCCATGGGGATTGGGCTCGGCCTGTGATGTGTCATGACTAGACAGAGGTGGGGAGGGATGTGTTGTGGTCAGTTCTGGGGAGTGGTGGCGGCTATGGTGGTGGTTTGGGTGGTGGTTGAAGTGGATGAGCATGTAGAGGTCAAATAAGCATGGATCTAGGCATCTAGGTTGTAATTTGAGGGGTTTGACCATCAAAAGGGGTTCGACCATGGTCAGATCTGATGGGGTAGATGGTGGTGATGGTTGGGAAGAGATGGAAGGAGGTGGTGGCCGTGGAATAGGGGAAGAGGCCGATCTTAATCAAGGGAGAAGGCAAGGCAAAATATAAGAAAACAATGGAAAAAGAAGAGCAAAAAGAAGAGAAAAAGAGGAGCCATTACCAAACCTTTCTAGCCATGAAAAATGAAGTGGAGAGGAATGTTTTCATGTGAAAATGAGGTAAGAAATACACAGCTACAATAAAGAAAGGAACGGTTAAAGGAAATTAAATCTATTAATTGGAAAAGAAACGGAAGAAGAAACGTTAAAACGGTTTTACGTTTCTTTGCTTTCAAACCTTTTAAACTTCCTATATATATTCATATACATCTTAAATAACTGAAAACACTTATAAATTTCAGTTAGAATTCGAAAATATAACAGATAAACAAAATATTAATAATTAAATATTAATTAGATATGATTTAAAATAAGAAAAATAGCACAGAAAATGAAAACTTGACTTAAGAATTAGAAATAACTTCAATGTACTTTGGAAAAATTTACTTTAATTTAAATACATGTAAAATGAATAAAATAAAGTAAAAAAACAGCAAATAAAAGTGAGTGCATAAAATAAATAAATAAATTTTAATTATATATAATTGAATTAAGAAAATGGCTTAAAATTGTAGACTAGGCTTTAAAATTAGAAATAAATTCAAATGAACTTTAGAAAAATTATATTATCATTTTAAAAATACTTAAAAGTCAAAATATACATAATATAACATATTATCACATATTAAAGTAAAATATAACAAAGAAGAAGTAACTTATACAATTTAAAATAGTCATTGTTAAATAACCCTATATACGCACAATATTGTAAGGGGTATAACTTTCACAATTTACATCCGATTTCAACGAAACGAAAAGAGGTTTTCTTAGAATTTTATGTACTTTCATAATAAAAGAAAAAAAAATTAAAATTTTAAACTTTTAAAATTTTAAGTTGAAAGTCACAGTTTGACTTTTTTGACCAAAATCAGCATTTCAGGCAAATATTCAACTTACACAAGTTTGGAATTATAACTCATATAAAGATCAAGATTATATTTAAATAATAAATTTAATCATTTCAAATAAGTAAAATAAGTTTTTAAATCAAAATCTTACATTAAAAATAATTAAAATATACAATAAAATAATTACAAAATACAGGGTTGTTACACTCTCCCCCACTCAAAACTTTTCGTCCCCGAAAAGGAATGAGGTATGGAAGGGCACAGAAAAGATAGAGTGAAGTTGGATTAGGATAAGATGACAAGAAGATTGAAGTTATACCTGATAACTGTTGTTATAGGTAAGTTTTACAAGGTGGAGGTGATCTTTCCAAGATCCTCCAGAATCAAGAACTCAAGCACGCAAAATAGATTCAAATGAGTATCAAAGATTATAGAAAGATGCCTATACCAGTCTATAGCAAGATTAGGATGATAAGGACAACCAAAAGATAGTTTGAAAACAAAATAAGGAAATAAATTTGAAAGCATGGAAATTTCAACTTAAACAGAGAATAAATCTTTACACAAGTTAAATAAATCTTAACTATCTCAAATTTCATTATCTTATTATCCAATCATCTAAAATTAACAATTTTTAGAACCATGGATTTGAAAAATAATCATTTATTACACTCACATTGTACTTAATAAATTTTATTCTTCTTTATTCCTAATCAAAATTAAATTTATTCCTCTCAATATATTTATCACTCATGTTAAATATATTTACACTTTTTTTTATAACTACTTTCTTTTATTCTTAGTTCTTTTAACATCATTTTATTGTAAGTCATTCAATTACCCTTTATTATATTTACCTCTGTTAATCATTTTATAATTAAAATTTAAGTGTATAACATTTATTATAACCACTCAAATTTTATTTATAAAATCTTTTTATATCGTATATTATCCAATTACATTTTTAACTTCTGAAATTTTGGTAAGTTATATTTGAACGCAATTGTATTATACAAATAAACCTTCCAATTAAATCATTTCATGCTTGATATTCATCTAAAATTTTGATAGATTGATTTTTTTTTGGAATTATTCTTTAAAATAAAATTTAAGAATTTAATTTTCGATTTCTTCAAACCATTTAGAGATAAGTAATAATATATATACATATATGATATGTCAAATCAAATTTCAATCATATATATATATATTATAAATCAAGTCATATTTTAGAAATTCAAATCAATTTAGTTTCCCAAAACAAAGCTGTAGCAAGACTACAGAACAGTCTCCTAACTTCGAAACTCGAAAATGAACGTCGATGATGTCGCGATCATCACCAAAGTTATTTTCCAACGACAAAGAGAAGAGCACTAATTTTAAACCTTTAAAATTCTTTGAAAACAAATTCTATTCAAAATACTTTAAATAATATAACCTTTTAAAACTTTAAACCAAAGTTCGAAATAACGGGATTTAAATCCTCAAATTCTTGTTTCAAATTCATTTCATTAAGTTCCATAAATTTACTTATATATCAAAATTTATTTCATTAACCAAATTTTTTTTTAAATATATTGTGTCTGTTTGTTCTGTCAAAGTGTTTTGGAAATCTTGTCGATAGCGCTGATCAGACGTATCGATCAGAAACCCAACTCAACATCAACAACTCAAACAACACAATATATAAAACATTTTAAATTTTAAATACTAGTTTACAAATACACTATACATGAATAAATTTTCAAAGAAGGATAGAGATTCAAATTTTTTTGATTAACACAAATCAAAGGAGATTATGATTTAAAAATAAGTCGGAAACAAGGATGACATGATTAAATAACAGAATAGGAAGATAGGTAAGCTTATATAAATCACGGGCAACCTTAACCGGGTCAGCCGTGACTTAAAGAATAAGATCAATGTTGATTTTTCTAGGGTAAATCTACATTCGATCTCAAGAGTTAGAGTTTGAAATAACAAAAGATATTAGCATCTAAACCAAGGATAGATAAGAATCTCGGGTGAATCGATGCTAATTGTAAAGGAGTTTTCCCCTTTTTTTTATTAGATTTAAAATTGGCGTGACCGCCGACTCACTAGAAAGATCATTCGAAGCAGAGTTATGGAATGCTCCAGAGTTAAAAGAAGATGAATAGTGAGGGATACGAATGGATTTTGGAACTGTAGGGAACGTTCCAAAATTCAAAGGAATAGAGTCAAAAGAAAAAGATTCAACTCGAATGAAGGTGATTCTGTAATTACATCTACTCCATATGCTGAGTTTTGCCTGGAGCTACCAAAGCTCTGATACCAACTGCAACGACTCGGTATTTTCAACCATTCGCATCCATTATAAGTGTATAGGTAGACACTCATGCCGGAATTGAATTGCTCAAAATACCGCGTTGTAATTAAAAATTTGGCAAATCTCAGAATATACAGTAAATAAAAATCACAGATCACAGACACAGAGTAATAAAAATGCAGCGGAAGTAAAAGAGATAGTAGTTCATGAAGCTACTATGTAAATATAAGATACATCAGAGTTAAATAAGATACAACAGAAGAGTAACAGGATACATCAGGTACAAATCAGATACATCACTGAACCACTGGATACTGAAACAAAATAGATGGCTGGATCTTCAAGGAAAGCTCCAACGCCGTAGGTGAATCTTGAATGCCAACTCAATCAATCTGACCCGAGCGTAAAGCAAAACACAAAACCCTCGAGTCAGGACATAAATACTTATAAACTGTAAATCAACTCAAGTGAACAGTAACAAAATGCATCAGTAACTTAAAGGATGCTTGGGACCGCCCATCCTCTAAGGATCCGTTAAACTATTTACTATGTAGTAATATACGCTATATACGGTAGTGTCTAATCAGTAAAGTATAATCATATAGAAAATAACGTTAAGGGGATGGTGAACCTTAACGCGGTCGGATCTTTAAAACCAAAATCGTAGTGGGCTCGATATAAGGATATGACACGACACGCGAGGCAATGCCAGGGTGGATACACCGTTTGCACTCCCGGACCGGTGGTAACGGCAAGCCAGCAGCTTCCGCCCACCTCGAACAATACCCCCGAATCAAAGTGGCGCCACCGAATCGAATCACAACAGTAATAGAATGGTTTCCGATGGAGCATGCTCGATGAAAGGGTGCGACCCTTTGTGTAGCCCGGTATAGCTCCTGTTTTAGTCATATATGCCAACTCACGGGAGTTGGGTCCACGTAATATATACCTCGAGAACGTCGCCACCATCCTACTTCATTCTGGAATCTCCACCGCGTACACAGTTGTTAAAGTGGTTTTCGGTATTGGTCGGCTATAAGACAATATCCGATCCCGGTCTCTTTAACAACCAATCGTTATTATAACCCGTAGTTATAACTTTAAAACAATATTTTATACTTCAAAATAAAATATCCTTTTCAATCCAAATCTTTATCAAAATAAAGATTAAATCATTTCCAAAACCATTTCAATATATCATCGTAAAATATCTTTCAATTCAAATATTTACCAAAATAAATATCAAGTCATTTCTAACCATTTCAATATATTAAATTTTCATACCCTTTCAACACTACCTTTCAAATCATTTTAATATATCAAAATATCATAACCTTTCAAAGTTTCAGTTCCAAAATATCATATCTTTCAGAACTTCTTTTTAAATCATGTTAATATCAAAATGTCCTATCTTTCAAACTCCGTTTTCAAATCATTTAATATCAAAAATATCATATCTTTCAAAACTTCGTTTCAAATCATTTTAATATATCAAAATATCATATCCTTTCAAAACTTCGTTCAATCATTTTAATATATCGAAATATTGTATCTTTTCAAACTTCTTTCATTTCAAATCATTATTCATTTTATTCAATCTAAAATACCATTTCAATTCATATTTCAAAACAGTTTATATTCCAATTTTTTTTTTATCATTTCAATGAAGTTATTATATTTAATAATTAAATTATTAAATTTCCAAAAATTTCAACTTCCAAAGTTTATTTATTCACTTAAGTTTATCAAAACCGTGAAAATTCACTTTTCGCATCATTTAGAAAACTTATACGGAAAGTTACATTCAAAACAGTTCAATTTAACAAAAGACAGCATTTTAAAATGTTATAATAGGTTTACTTAAATTCGAATAACTTAGTTAAATTCAAAATTATAGCACTTACAAAGATTGCTATAATAGCTTTTAATTCAACTTAGCATTTTAGTTCATTATCATCAACTACAGCGTTTACAAATGCTGTAATATCATTTACAATGTAATTAATAGCATTTCAAAAAATACAGTCAATTAACTTCAAATATTCAATAAAATTTCTCAACCAATTATATTTTTATTAAAAACATTTTGAACTTATAAAATCATACATTTTCACATTTATAACATCATTTAATTTTCCTCAAGTTCATGATTTTATAAAGTTAAATTTCCATTCAAAAATCAAGATTTAATAATAATTCACTTATTAAAATGCAATGTTGAATTTTTAAAATCCATTACATTAAATTTCAACTTAACACTTAAGTTCAAATTCTCAAATATAACTTAGTTTTATTTTTATTTACTTAACTAAAAGTTCACCTTTACGTCAATTTCATAAATTTCCAGTTTTAGTTATATTTCAAAATTTCAACTTACAATATTCATTCATTTCACATTTCACCTTTATTAAAATCATTAATATGATATAAAAATCACTTTAAATTCATTTAAATTCAAATTATCCTAAATTTATCATAATTTCATATTCAATTAAATTTCCAATTATAATTAAATCAAAATTTCCAAAATAACTCACGTTCAAAATTTCTAACTTTTTCATTAATTCATTTCACTTACAATTATTCAGAAAATCAATAATAATTTACAAAAATCCTTTTTTTTAAATTTAAAATCAAAATATTATAATAATTAAATTTCTAAAATATTTAAAATTTTAGAAAAACATATTTTAACTACGGGCCTATATAAAATTTTCTACGCTAGGTAAAGTGATACGGGTAATATATCATTTCACCCCGTAATTTACAAAGAAAATCCGGGTTTTATCATTTCAAACCCGCAATCCCAAGTTAAAATAAATTAAATAAAATAAATCAGGCCTATCATTTCAGCCCATAACATTTTTTTTCTAATAGGGAACTTGCAGTGTCATCAGATACAGGAATAATATAAACAAGGTCAATATCACAATATACAGTCATATATCAGATGTCAGGTGAAAATTAACAGTTTAAACATGGTAATAACATGGTAATAACATGGCATAGCATATCATATGACCATCATTAATTTGCATAAACATTTTATATTACTAAACACTTGTCATCAATTCACTTTCATAAGTATAAATGTCAGGGTGAGAAAGACTCACTTTTTCAAGCTGAAGACCAAAACAACAAACACAAGTGCGATTCCAAAAGTATGACAAGCACGATACAACACGACTTTTGATTTTAATGAATGGAGAGCGAATCAAATCTACAACCCTTGTGTACAACCCAAAAAAAAAAAATCAAAACAACAAAATTCAATACGACTTTAAAATGCAATAACATTGAAATAAAGGAGATACGACTACGCAGTCTTTTGCTTTGCCTTCTCTAATGTTTGTTATGGCTTTGGGGTCTGAGGTGGTTCAGATATGGTCAAGTTTTGGGTCAGGTTTGGGCTAACATAGCTCGGGTTCAAGGCAAGACAAGGTGGAGTTTGTACATGAGGAGATGATGTGGTTTTGAAGTCAATTAGGTGGTTTTTGGTCAAAACAAGGGCTCGGCCATGGGGATTGGGCTCGGCCTGTGATGTGTCATGACTGGACAGAGGTGGGGAGGGGTGTGTTGTGGTCAGGTCTGGGGAGTGGTGGCGGCTATGGTGGTGGTTTGGGTGGTGGTTGAAGTGGATGAGCATGTAGAGGTCAAATAAGCATGGATCTAGGCATCTAGGTTGTAATTTGAGGGGTTTGACCATCAAAAGGGGTTCGACCATGGTCATATCTGATGGGGTAGATGGTGGTGATGGTTGGGAAGAGTTGGAAGGAGGTGGTGGCCGTGGAATAGGGGAAGAGGCCGATCTTAATCAAGGGAGAAGGCAAGGCAAAATATAAGAAAACAATGGAAAAAGAAGAGCAAAAAGAAGAGGAAAAGAGGAGCCATTACCAAACCTTTCTAGCCATGAAAAATGAAGTGGAGAGGAATGTTTTGCACAGTTACAATAAAGAAAGGAACGGTCAAAGGAAATTAAATCTATTAATTGGAAAAGAAACGGAAGAAGAAACGTTAAAACGGTTTTACGTTTCTTTGCTTTCAAACCTTTTAAACTTCCTATATATATTCATATACATCTTAAATAACTGAAAACACTTATAATTTTCAGTTAGAATTCGAAAATATAACAGATAAACAAAATATTAATAATTAAATATTAATTAGATATGATTTAAAATAAGAAAAATAGCACAGAAAATGAAAACTTGACTTAAGAATTAGAAATAACTTCAATGTACTTTGGAAAAATTTACTTTAATTTAAATACATGTAAAATGAATAAAATAAAGTAAAACACAGCAAATAAAAGCGAGTGCATAAAATAAATAAATAAATTTTAATTATATATAATTAAATTAAGAAAATGGCTTAAAATTGTAGACTAGGCTATAAAATTAGAAATAAATTCAAATGAACTTTAGAAAAATTATATTATCATTTTAAAAATACTTAAAAGTAAAAATATACATAATATAACATATTATCACATATTAAAGTAAAATATAACAAAGAAGAACTAACTTATACAATTTAAAATAGTCATTGTTAAATAACCCTATATACGCACAATATTGTAAAAGGTATAACTTTCACAATTTACATCCGATTTCAACGAAACGAAAAGCGGTGTTCTTAGAATTTTATGTACTTTCATAATAAAAGAAAAAAAAATTAAAATTTTAAACTTTTAAAATTTTAAGTTGAAAGTCACAGTTTGACTATTTTGACCAAAATCAGCATTTCAGGCAAATATTCAACTTACACAAGTTTGGAATTATAACTCATATAAAGATCAAGATTATATTTAAATAATAAATTTAATCATTTCAAATAAGTAAAATAAGTTTTTAAATCAAAATCTTACATTAAAAATAATTAAAATATACAATAAAATAATTACAAAATACAGGGTTGTTACACAGGGGATCTATCATGTTTAGATTGCCATTTTTTATTTTTACATTTTAAAAGCTAGTGCTATCAACAAAATTATATATGCAATCATAAACAACAGGTACTTTCCATTGAATTGAAGTTATTGCATGTATGTGTTTGTTATCAAAAGATCAATTCTTATATGGTTTGTTTAGAAGCGCTTGATGTGGTCTTTTGACAGCAAAATATTTGAATATTGAGTAAATAATAATTGAATTTAATAATCTAAAAAATAGCGTTGTATGACGATCACCATGTCTATTGGTATATAAGCCGTGTCTATATACATACATACATACATACATACATACATACATACATATATATATATATATAGCTAAAATAAAACTTTACAGTTGTCAGTCATTATTCATTAGTTAGCTTAATTTTGCTTCAGTTGTTGTGCCTCTTTGATTCATGTTGTGCCTCTTTGAATTGGTTTTCTAAACTAGTGAATACTCTTTGATTCTTGTTGTTGTGCCTCTTTGAACTTCAGAACAAGTAAAATAAAAACAAAGATAAGTTTCTTTTTGTACCATCTTACAAGCATCAATTCATTTATAGATTACACATTTTTGAATGGACATCCTTTTGATCTTCATCTCAACTCTTTTATAATGTGCATGTTCAGTTGCTTTTATGTCTAAATCACATTTCTCATTATCAGTTTCTTGCTTATTTAAATACTTTTGGCATCTGCTTCTAACTACTCTAGCTAACCTTAATAAGATTCTATCTTCGAAGAATAAATTTAATTTTGTACACATGCCCGAGTTAAATATTCTACTTTATCTCTGCGCACTTTGTCTACCTCAAAACAACTTATTTATTTAACTGCACAATAAATGTCAAAAAAGAACACGTTTCCTTCATATACCATAGTTATTGTCTATAAAAACAACAGCGATGACAAAACTAATAACACTACATAATTTTCGCCATCATCTTCTATTTTCAACATAGATAGTCCATCTCCATCATCGCTATTTTCAACATGTTAGTAATCTACATATCAACTACTGTTAAATATTATTGTATTAGTTTAGTTGATATGAAAGCATAAATAACAACAGTATTGAATTGCACAACCAACATTTATGTACATGATATGCACTGCCAGTTTCTTAATATTCTCATGCGCTAGAATTTGGGTGCATTATATGTTGAACATTTAGTTTTCTAGTTAAAAAATTATAAGGTTTTGAATTTAGCACTGGTGGATCAATCCTAACTATTGTATGTTTAAGGTAACAACATTCATGCATGTAAGGTAGTGTTTATCTGTGGGTGTTGTATTAGAGTGTCCAGGTTACTGCTATGTCTTACATGCATGTGTGATGGATGTGCATGTGATATGCGTGAGTGTTTATATCTTTAAGTGTGCAAGCATAAGAAAGTTCAGGTCAAATAAATATAGTTATATATATATATATATATTATAAATAATCACTAACAGCAACTTCCCTTGCGATCCAACATGACCAACACGTATACTTCCCCTCATCCAAGACAGAATCAACAAAATACTAACATTACTTTCACCATATTTTGCAAACTAGTCCATACAAGCAACCCGCCATTGTAAAAAAATGACAAATTATACAGCCAGCTAGTTATGCAGCCATTTAAATATTGACAAACTAGTCCATATAAGCAATTCTCACTATCTTTTGCAAACTTACAATGTCAGTCAAACACTCAAAATTATGGCCAACTGAAATCATAGAAAAGGTATTTAGTTATCATGTATAACTGCATATGAGTATTTACGTACAACGAAACAAAATATAAGTGCATATTAATATCACTATTGTAATTAGTCACAATGCATAACTGAATTAGTTACAGACAATGCATATTAATATCGCTCATAGTTAGTTACAGACTCGGTACATACTAATTAATTCATTTGTGCATATTATTATTACAGACAGCGCAGGTCCAAAACATGGAGACTGACTGACTAGGTCAGGTGACCGGACAATGCAAGATTAAAGTATCGAGCTGAACACCAATTTTACAATTGCAAATTTTCAAAGTTGCATGGAGTTTAACTTTGTAGTTTGTAATGTAATTTGAATTTAAGTTATTATTGTAATGTATGAATGTATGAACTATAGACTGAGAGTGACAAAGTGATAACTGACTTTGTAGAGTGCAGTTTGCCAGTTTCTTCATTTCTTGCCTTTCCTATTGTATTTATAACTGACTGTGCAGTATTTGACATATTATATTTGTAACTGACTGTGTAGTAGAGTGTAGAGTGCAGTTCTTGCAAAAGGATAATTGTTGCCTTGTTGGAACTTGAGTTGACATGTTGTTTTGGTGAGTTAACCGGTTTATTTAATTGGCTAACTGATTAAGTTAGACTGTAAACCGAACCATTCAAAATAGTCGATTAACCGATTAAATAAACCAATTAATTATGGGTAATAATGAATGGTTTAGTCAGTAGGCCGTGGGAAAAATTGATCGAAACCGGTTAACCAAACCCGAGTACTTATAGCGGTTAACCGAAAGTTTTAATCGATTGAGTTGGTTAACCATCTGCGTCCACCCCTAATAAGATTTCCAATTAACTCTTCATGTTTGATGGTAGGAATGTCGTTAGCTTCTTCAATAGATAAAATTTTCATTTCCATTCATCCGTTAAAGAGTTTAGAATTTTAGAGATAATATCAAAATCGGAGAATTTCTCTCATGATGCCAATAGTGAATGATGTATTTCTTGAAATCTAGAATACATGTCATTTGAAACTAATTTTTAAGCATAGAAATCTTGCTTTGTTTAACTTTGTTAGTTCCTTCATGTGTGACTTTAAAAGTTCTCCTAATTTCATAAGTAGTTGTAGACATGCTAACTCTATTAAATTCATTTTTTTCTATTACACAAAATATTCATAGCTTTTGCATTCGATGTAGCATCTATCTTTTGTGTGTTTGACCATTCTGCAAATGGTGTAGTGGGTATAGTGTATTCGTTTTGAGTTATATTCCAAGTATCATATCCGTTTGCTTGCATAAAAATTCTCATTCTAGTTACCCAGTAGTTATAGTTTAAACCATTAAATAGTGGTGGCCGTGCAGTGGATTGACCTTCAACAAAACTTGTGTTAGCGTTATTTTCTAACCGTGTATCAAATAACCGTCTTATGTTATATGATGGCCTTGTTCTGATACCAAATGAAAGTGATGCTATGTATCGTAATATGAATATAATCTAAGTTATCTAATGTGCGAAATATGAATATAAAAAGTAAAAAGTAAAGTAGATGACACCAGGGATTTTATACTGGTTCGAACTCCTGTTCTGCATCCAGTCCCAGATTCCTTTTGGAATTTAATTATCAACCCTCACTTAAACCCAGAGGCACATGTATTATACCACCTGAGCAACCGAACAGGACTTCTACTGCCTAGACAACTGAATAGGACTTCTTCCGCCTAAGCAAGTAAACAGGACTTCTACAATACATAAAGTTTTCTTAACTTGTTGTGGTCTATAGATAGCATGGATAAGTCTTTAGAATACATCCTTCCTATAATCTTCTCTTTTGTGGGATATAGTGTAGTTCGTGAAGATTGAAAGATATTTTAATCATAATTAAATTTGTGCTTGAATGGGCGAGTGATTAGAACGTGTTTGTGAAAGCAAATGGTAGAATTTTAGATAGCAAGAATATTAGATTAGAATCAAAGAATTAAGCTATTGAAACAACTGAATTCAAGGCTATACACAGAGTTTAAAAGATGTAATTGTTCATGAAAAGTTACGTCAAGAGACACGGAAACAACTGTTGGATTGAAAGTTGTTTCTGTTCATTAAAAGAAGGCGACCGTTGAGAAAAATAGCCGCTATGAATATTCAGTCGACTGAGGAAAGGATTTTAATCTTCTAAACATTTAAAAATTCAAATTAAAATTTTTATTATGAAATGACATTTTGTTCTGTCGACTAAATGGGGTGGTTCAGTCGACTGAACCTTCAAATAAACTTGTGCATCTGTGCATGTTTCAGTCGACTGACAACACCTATCTAGTCAATTGAAACTGGTGTTTTCTACCATATTCGCTTCGTTTTTAAAGCCTTTTTTATTAACTTAATACAAACAATTTTTAATATGCGTAAATGATTTTGAATATAATTTAAACTATGCATGCATGCATATACCACCTAGGAGATATTTTAATATTGATTAAGTACTAACTAGACTAAAGACAAACCAATTATAAAATTCGAAACTTTCTTTTTGAAATCTTAGTCTTCGATCTATATTCGAGTAGAATAGTATCTTCTCCTACAAATTTGATCAGTTCTAATAATATATACTTATATAGTTGTCATGATCAAAACATCAATATGCAAGGTTCTAACATTAATTGCTTTAGGCAGTGATGCCTTAGTATTACTTACGAAAAGAAGTATTATGACAACAATGCCGAAAATATCTACGACCTTTCGACATTTGTTTAAAATGGCAATGATTCCGTCCATTATCAATTCCGACATTACTTTTATAGTGGCATAGCAATCTAGTTTTATGATTTCAGTGTCAACTATTTTATGGCATTGATGTAAGAAGTCATCGATGTCGACCTTACTGTTTTAAACATTAGATATCAAAAGTTATATGATATTGATGCTGTAGGTCAATAATGTCGGCTTTCATATATTTTTTGTATCAAAAGCTATATTTACTAGGTTCAACAACCTATAAATTTCTGTGTTACGGCAAGACTGATTTCGACATTATAGCCATGTATTTTTATAAAATTAGAATTGTATTTAAAGCTTTGATATGAAAAGATGCGACGACCCATGTCGACCATATTAATGCCTTGATTTTTCAATGATGAACACATTCTAATTTATGGCGTTATGGCTTATAATGAAGAGGCGAGATATCGTCATATCAATGCAGAAAATATACATGACAATATTAAATGGATTATGAATTAGCTAAAGAAATTGGTAAAGTAATGAGTCATATTTTCCTTGTTTTAAATATGAATTAAGAGAATTAATCATAGATAATGATAAATTCTTTCATGGAATAAATTATTTCTGAGCCCAAGTTTTGATATGAAATTACCAAAAAGATTCTTTCCTTAAGGTTATGTAATTATAAGATGCTAATTGATTTAACATATTCGACCGATGGATGTTATATGTTCTTATTATTATTTAATTAGTTGTTTGTATGATAATTATTGTCATACTTGCATCATCATGACCAATAACCACATTTTGGGATATATAAGTTTAGAATAACCAGTTAGGTTGACCTATTAGTGAGCATAATCAAAATTAACTCTTGAGCAAGTTTAGTTGCATCCAGTAGATCATAACATTTAGGATGCCTAGAACTGATCAATAGGTTGTGATATATAATATGGTATCGGAAGGGTCTAAAGATTCATAGTCATCCCTTGAAAACTATGGCGTGAGTAATGTTATTGGAGATATCCAATATGTTCATAGTGATTCCATGAAAACGATTATTTGAGAGATGTTATTAAAGATTCCCAATAGGTTCTTAGTGATCCCATGACAACTATGATTGGAAGTGTTATTGGTAGAAGCTAATATGGTTGTAGTGATCCTATGAAAATTATGATTTAGGACAGGTAGTCCCTAAGAATTTTGACAGGTTATTAGTCCGCCAATGAAAACTAATAGGTTCATAATGACCCTAGGAAAACTATGTGTTAACATAGATCGTCAGTTTTGTAAGAATGGGTGAACTTAAGGCAAATATAACCCTAAATTGACGGTGGAGTTGGACTTATCCCATTGCATACTTGCATATGATTATGTTATTATGTTTTAACCATTGTGGATGTGAGAGTACAGTATATCGTCGATATATTGATTAAAATACTAGTATGGGAAACTCATTCCGCTTAGCGGCATGGTCCCACTAGATATCTATTTGGTTTGAGATGGTAGTTTATTATTCTTACTAGACGGTTTGTCTAACTTGAAGATTTTGTTTTTCCCTTAAACTCTCAAGTACTCATTTGAGTAGGTCGAGAATATGGGATTTCAGGTTTCTAGTTAGACAAATTGACTTCTGAGATGTGATGGAGGCAAGCTAGCTATATTAGTACTTATATTTAATCCGTTGTGTAGCTTATTTTGTTTGAATTGATGTAATAACAGAAATTATAACTATCAAGTAGTAGCAGACTCTGATAAACCAAGGAGGCATCTTTAAATGCCGCTCTTGTAGTATTTTCAAATAATTATATTTTCTCTAAATGTTGGATCAAATGGGACAATGTATTAAATTTAAAATCTTATTTGCGAAATGAAATCTGAAAATTTATTTCTAAATTGTATTTTAAAAGTTTCATATTCATGTGCTTCTGATATTATTAATATGATTAATACAACCATATTTTCTAATAAGAAATTAATACTATGGATGACTGCAGCATTCGTAGTACTAAGTTTTAGGCTTCAAAATGGAGGATGTTACAGTTTGGTACCAGAGCATAGTTTTTTAAAGCCTAAAAGAACTTTGAACTTAAAAGAGTTTTGAAAACATAATCCAATGAATCAGAGAATAAGACTGGGATATAGGATGATGCTATAGTAACGTACTTGTATTTGCTATATATAAGTATGTATTCTCCCATCCCTCTTAGACCATTTTATAGTATCTTATTATGGCTCGTATGCGATTAAGAGAAAGCAAGATATGAAAGTAAGGAAATGGAAAAATGAATCTAGGTGGAGGATGCACTACAACAAATGGATGTATTTGGCCTAATACCAGAAAGAACCATGGTCGACAAGCAAATGCTAACCAAAATGCAGATGCCAATGTACGTGCCAAACCCCACCAGTAGATATGGGGACTATGTACCAATTCCTAATCAATATAATGCAAGCTTGCGCTGCTGCTGGTTTGGCTGGAGGGAATGTTGCTAATGAGGGAGGAGTTAATCCCATGGCCTCAGTTGGAAATAACTATGCCAAGTTGAACCGTGATTATACTAGTATTGGAGGAAAGCCTTTTATGAGATTGAGGATGCTATTAAAGTGGAGAATTGGCTATTGCATTGTGAGAGGATTTCTACTGATCTGGGGTTGAACGATGAGCAGAAAAGGAGATTGGCTTCTAGGCTGTTGTAAGGAGTAGCACAATACTTGTGGATTGAGGTGACTATTAATGTGACTAAAGAGGAATTGACTTAGGTTGAATTTTGAAGGAGATTCGAGGAAAGATTTTTGTCCGAGGTAGCCATTTCAACCATATTTAGGAACTTTGATGAACTAAAATAAGGAGATATGTCCATATTGGAATATGCCACTAAGTTTGATGAGCTGTCTAGGTGTGGTTATGCTACCATCGACACTGTGGTTAAGAGATGTGAGAACTTTATTTGAGGTTTCAAGCTGGAGATTGCTAGAGCGACTATGCCACATCTCCAAAATCCAAGCAATGTAGTGGTCGAAATGGATATAAGCAATTAGGAGATGCTTG
The DNA here is from genome assembly GCA_030765085.1 of Allium cepa. Classification (NCBI taxonomy): domain Eukaryota; kingdom Viridiplantae; phylum Streptophyta; class Magnoliopsida; order Asparagales; family Amaryllidaceae; genus Allium; species Allium cepa. Next base: position 819,664,982 of record CM060928.1, read on the forward strand.
CAATTTTTGGGAAAGTAAAGTTAGTGGAAACCTAGAGTTCTCAGAATAAGAAAAGGAAATTCTTCAGGAAAATGGAAGCATAGAAGGGTGGAGTTTCTAATAAAGGAAAAGTTAACCTTGTTTGCTTTAAGTTGGTCAAGAAAGGACATTTTTCTTATGAATGTCAAACCAGTAAGGGAAAGAAGGTTGTGGAAAAGAAAGGTGCGAAGTATTGCAACTGCGACAAGATAGGGTACTAGAAGAATCAGTTTCTAGAGCTGTTAGAGTTGATAAAGGAAAGGTATTTTCTTTTGAAACGTCTACATCAAGACTGATAGCTGTGGAGAAAGAAAAGTCTATAATAGAAGGTATGCTTTTGATTCATAACATACTAGTTAAAGAAATGTTTGATACTGGTACATCATATTCCTTTATCTTTTAGTGTTTGGTAGATATGTTAGAATTAGAATCTTCATACCTTGTTACTTCCTTAAGTGTTGCAAACTCAATAGGATGGTGTCCAACTCTGGAGATGAAATGTGGCCAGTTAGAGATTGAGTTGTAAGGTCATGCTTCTGCCTTTAGTTTGTGTTATTTAGCGGAAGATGGATCATAAAGCTAATTACACACAAGTGGTGAGGTGAATAATGTTTTCTAATTTTTTTAAATCGTTTTGAATTGTTTTAAGATTATAGTTTAAATAATGCAATTAACAATCACAGATTCAAAAACAGATAAATATAAATGCTGTAAAAGTAAAAAGGAAAGAACACGCTAGAATTTTATAATGGTTCGGAGTTACCCTATATCCAGTTATGTACATGTTCTTTGGTTCAGGGACATCTTTTCAAAACATAGGAGTTGGTGAAGAGGTGGAGGGAAATTCAAATTTTGAATTTGAAATTGACGTTCAAAATCTGCCTGCATATGGCGACATATACATATGGGGTATGGCTCAAAAATTTCAAAAAGAGAAATTCAATAAATAGTTCCTATTTATGTATACTTTTAATTATAAATACCTTAAATAATATAAAAATTATTTTACGTTTTTATATTATTTTCAGTTAATATTTTACCAATATATGTATAAAAAATATTTAAAATATACACATACAATATTCATCCAATAATATTATTAATCTATAGGTTATTCCTAGCAATCAACAACAATAAACAACAACAAAAATTCAATAAAGGAACTGCTAACAATGTAGACTTTACTAGTGCCCTCATCTGTAACTTGCAATGTTCTCCATATTTAAAATGTAGACTTATAAATAGAAACTCTATTAAATTCATTTCTATCTTATTAATAAAACAAAAAATTCATGCCTTTAGAGTTACTTTGTACAATAACCATTTGATCCGCAGTCAATATTGAAAAATTAGTATCGGGCTCAGTGTACTCATTTTGTGTGATGTTCCAAATATCTAGACCAATTGAATGTAAATAAATTTTCATCCTACATGATCAATATGAGTAATTACTGCTATTAAAAAATGGGGCCTATTAGTAGATTGTCCTTCAATAAGTAAACTACTAACAAGTGGATTGACTGTGCTACTAATCGTATTACTAGCAGTGTTGTTAGCCATTAAAACTTTTCAAAAATCAAAATTATGAATTCTTTGAAAACCTCACTCTGATGCCAAATTTATTCTGCAAAAGATGGATCTTAAGGCTAATTTAACATGGATGGGGATGAATAGTGTTTTCTAATTTTTTACATCCTTCTGAATTCTTTTAAGATTATAGTTTAAACAATGCAATTAACAACCAAAGATTCAAGTATAGATAAATATAAATGCAGTAAAAGTAAAAAGAAAAGAACACACCAGGATTTTATACTGGTTCGAAGTTACCGCATATCTAGTCCTATTCAATTCCTTGTACATATTTTTTTCTTCAGATAGCAAAGTCAATATAATCTCGATTTCAAGGCAATGAGGCAAACCCTCTAGACTTTCCAAGCTTTGGGTAGGCCCACTTGATTTACATAGGGCACAAGCACACCCAACTGATTTACGCAGGCTATAATAACTCCCACCAATATACAAGTGTGATTTGATAAAGTTTTACAGACACAAATCATAGAACTTGAATACAGATGATCCTATAACCTCTTGAATAGCACTTTGATCTTGTTTGAGTGGGAGATATAGGAGAGATCAGAGAGTAGTCAACAAAGAATCAAATAAGTGAAGTTGATATTGATCCTAACTGAATTCGAGAAGAATTTCTTTAGAAAACAAAAGAGTCAAAGAGGTAAGATAATTCGAGGAATTAGTTAAAAAAAATTCATTGGTTTAACCCTTATTTATAGAGAAACAATAGTCATGTCCATTAGCAAAAAGATATGACGAAAAACACTTTAATTCAAATTTGAATTTTGAAACCCATAGTACTCGTATGTCGACATATAGGATGAGGATATGTCGACATATTCCTTTACATTTTTTAAATGTTTTGAAAATGTTCTACACTGTAAAATATTTTTGTACTTTATTTAAATATAATTTATACATATTTCAATATATCAAAATTAATAGTACTTTATAAAATTATTTTAAAATATTTTTTAATATATAAAGAATTTAATATGAATTTTTTTTGAAATAAAATAATATATATGAAGCTTAAGTGACTAGATTTAAAATCAAAGTTATACACTTTATAATATACTTATGAATATTTAAAAATCCTAAAATCAAAACTATAACAAAGTATAATAGATTAAAAGTAAATTTGAATTACAAACTATTTAAAAAACTTAATTTTCAAAACATAATAATCTTGTAAAATCAAAAGTTAAAAATAAATTGAAGGTTATTTTGAGAGATCATTTTGAAAACAAGAATTCTTTATAATCAATTTGAAATTTAGAGTATTTAAAAACCGTTTGAAAAGAAGAATAAAGAAAGATCAAAGAAGTACTATCAGTGTTTCAACCATAATCTATGGCTCTAAACTTATCTAGATATCTCAAGTTCCTCAATACCGAGTTGTTCAATACTCACGAATCTTCAATCTCTAACTCTTAAATCTCTATATCAGCCTCTTGAATCTTCATTTGATACTATACAGTCTTCTTAATTAATATCTGCCTAATATCTTGCACTATATGCTATATAAAACTTGATAAAAAACAAATTAGTATCTATATTTTATGTAATGTTATCTGTATTTTATGTAATGTCATATGGTTGTTGTCATCAAAACCAAGGCCTAAGGTACTAACAGTCTCCCTCCTTCTGATGATGACAACCATGCATATAAAATATATAATAACTTTGCCACAGGTACATACCCCCTTTAATCTATGCCTAGATTTTATGCATTTCTCCCCTTTGTCATTAGAATTTTTTAACTAAACCCCCCAATTAAGGTACTACATAGTTTATACAATATCGAGATATAAGAGCAATTTGAAAAGGCAATAAGAGTGATAACATAAATAACTTGTATTAATCACAATAATCAATGCATTTGACAAGTTCGATAAGACAAGTAAATCAAACCAATCAATCATATAATTCAAAAAAATTAAATCTAGTTAATATACACAAAGTTAATCCAATCCACATAAATTAATATTGTAATATATTAATATACATGCTTATTTAAAATTCAGACCAATCAATCTTTAGACTTCCTTATGAACTTCTACCCATCCATCGGATCTGAAAATTGGATCCATTTGATCGCATACCTATCTTCATCATCTTTGTTAAGGGTAGTTTCAGGATTGTTGGTTGGTTCATCTTCGATAAGAGAAGAAACCATCCGTCGAATGTGGTCAAAATGCTTCTTTTTCTCTTTAATCATCTACATTTGACTTAGTTCTAAGTGTCTATGATTTATGAGAATGAAGGTAAGAATATTCTTGAATTATTCAAGTGTTTTTCCAAAATTTTCGCAGTTTTTGACGTCGAGAAGCCATTATTGAAGAAATAAGTTTATATATGAAAGTGAGAGAAGAAAGAGTTTGAAAAATAATGATTTTTTGGAGTTAATAGTTATATACAAAGGTATGAAGTCATTTGAAATTAATAGGTATTTGGTAGTTATTTTAATTTTGATTTTTAAATTTTTTGAAAACTAACCGTTGTTTGTCGACATACATTCTTTGCATATGTCGACATATGCACTATAATTTTCAAAAATACTTTATTTTTCTATTCGGTTTGGCCTATACTATTATACTTGTATGACTTTGTAGAGATGATTAACAATGTATTATAGTTGGAAATAGAATTTCATTGATAATAGAGATGCTTACATGAAATACATTAGAAATAGAAGAAAGACATATAAGATTAACACAAACTAGAGCATCCAAATACAAAGATAGATGACTTAAACAAACAACTAGAAAGATGTGGATGGAGATGAAGAAGAACCACCAAGAAACGAATGATCTTTCCAAAGAATTTATCCATTTTGCTGGAAAGTAAAGTAAACTTATTTGAAAATGATTTCTTAAGCTTCCTTTGATAGTGAATGATTTTCTCTTGATTTTTGTGAAGATTTTTGTTGGATGGATTAGATGACATATTGATACTTTCTAAGGAAGTATCCTCCTCCTCCTCCCTTATATCTTGCTCTTCTTCCCAAGCCAATCTTTGTTCCCTTTCCACAAGCATTTCATTAGGCTCGAAAAAGGGTTGAATTATGCATAAGTGAGATGTTAGCCTTGTCAAATATTTTTTGAGGAATGGTTTCCTCTCCTTTAAGGTTAACACAAAAGTAAGTGTAAACTCTAATGAGATACACATCATGAAATAGTGTGTTTTCATGCTTAGAAAAAAATTCATCCAAAATGACTTGAGATCAATTTATGTCGCATTGACCATAAATGGCAAAAGGAGCTTTGAAAACTTTTTGAGTTGAGTTATTATAATTACCTGTTCTAGGAGTGATACTTTATTGCAAAAGCAGGCTTAAAATTCTTGCTTTTGGATGCTAGTTTTTGTTTTTTGAATTCAAAGTCATCGTCACTTTAGAAAATGTCATGAAAAAATCAATTTGAAAAGCTGAAAGATCCATTCCACTAGATTTGTATCTATGAATGTGACACAAAATCTTACAATTTAAGACAATTTGCGTCCCCTTGACACTACTCCAAATTTCTCCTTCATTTCCATCATAAAATCTTCCTTTAAAATTTGCATAAAACATTTTTACTCAATTTGGAAAATGAAATCATTTTGAGAAGCATCGATTAGACTAAGATTTTCGTTTTGCAAACAAAGATTGAAAAGATCATAAATAGGAAAATCTTCATAAATAAAAAATATTCCGGAAGGGACTTTTTCAAATGACATTTACTCTATATAAGCTTGCATAGCTTCTTTATCATCGGAAAGAAAGCCTCTTTTTTCTTAGAAAGCCTTATGGTTGATGGAGTAATGCTTGAGGATGCCATTGAAGAATAGTTTGAAGAGATAAGAGAGTTAATGATTTTTGAATTTGAAAATGAAAGTGAAATGAATGTATAAATATAGAGTAGACAAGTAGAGAATTAAAGGACATGTTCTTTGGTCAAGAGACATCTTTTTAGAAAGTTGGTGAAAAGGTAGAGAGAAATTAAAATTTTAAATTTTAAATTGAAAATCAAAATATGCCTGCATATGTCGACACTTAGATGTGAGGTATGTCGAAATATAGGTCGAAAATTTCAAACAAAGATATTCAATATATAATTCCTATTTATCTGAACTTATGATTACCTTATAATTATATGTACCTTAAATAATATAAAAAAATATTTTAAATATTTTATATTACTTTTATCTAATATTTTATCAATATATATGTATATAAAATATTTAAAATATATACTCACAATATTCATCAAACGTTAGCATTAATCTATAGGTTATTCCTAGCAATCAACAACAACAGTAATTTAATTTTTTTTTATATAAATGCGTACCTATTTTCGTTTTGTTTCTCCAGATTTCTCATTGATTATCGCTATGAAGCACATATTAGTATTCTCCGTATCTGATTCGTTAACTCTCAAGGAAGTGTATAAATCATCTAGTGTTCCGACATAAGCCCTTCTCTGTTTTCTGGATGAATCGGTATTAGGTATGTTTTTCGGTTTCTAAAGATGTGGACAGTCTCTTTTTAGATGGCCAGTTCATCGCAGTTGAAACATCTAACACCATTTTCGCTTCAATTTCCACTTCCTGGATTTTTAGTATCATATCTCCTAAGAATATTCATCTTTCTGTACTTCTAATTTTTTTTTTGAAATTTCTAATCATAAAGGTGATTTCCTCATCATCATCATTATCTGAATATAGATCATTCATCGTGGTATTAAAAGTGATGGATTTCTTTTATATTGCCTTGCTTATTCTCCTACCTTGCATTTATGCTTCAAATGACATTAAATTGCCAATTAACTCTTCAAATTTCAGAGTACCAATGTCATTAGCCTCTTCAATTGCAAGAGTGTTTTGGTCCCATCCATGAGTAAGTGAATTGAGGATTATTCTAATTTGATCCTCTACAAAAATACTTTTGCCAGGTGCAATAAGTGAATGAACTATATCTTGAAATCTACAATACGTATCATAATTAGACGCATTTGGACTCATTTTAAATAATTGAAACATATTAGTCAACATAGAAACTTTGATCTGTTTGACTTTACTTGTGCCCTCATGTGTAACTTGCAATGTTCTCCATATTTCAAATGTAGACATATAGATTGAGACTTTATTAAATTCATTTCTATCTAATAAACAAAACATAATGTTCATCGCTTTAGAGTAACTTTGTACAACTACCTTTTGGTTAACAGTTCAAGTTGAAAAATTAGTCTCGGGCTTAGTGTACTCATTTTTTATGATGTTCCAAATATCTAGGCCAATTGAATGTAAATGAATTTTCGTCCTACATGAATAATATGTGTATTTATTGTCATTAAAAAGTGGGAGTCTAGTAGTAGACTGTCCTTCCGCAAAGGAATTACTAACAGTGGATTAACAGTGTTACTAATAGTATTGTTAGCTACTAAATTTTTTATAAAAATCAAAATTATGAATATTTTGAAAACCTCGCTCCCATACCAAATATTATTTAGCGGAAGACGGACCTTAAGGCTAATATAGCACTGGAGGAGGATGAACAGTGTCTTCTATTTTTTTAAATCGTTTAAGATTATAGTTTAAACAATGTAATTAACAATCACATATTTAAACATAGATAAATATAAATGCAGTAAAAGTAAAAAGGAAAGAACACACCAAGATCTTATACTAATTCAAAGTTACCATATATCCAGTCCTGTTTAATTCCTTGTACATTTTTCTTTTCAAATATCAAATTTAGTACAATCTCGATTTCAAGGCAATGAGACACACCCTCCAGACTTTTTGAGCTTTGTGTAGACTCACCTGACTAATTTACACAGGCCATAAGCACATCCAATTGATTTACACAGGCTATAATCACACCTAATAATATATAAGTATGATTTGATGGAGTTTACAGACACAGACCATTGACCTTGAATACAAATGATCTATTTACTTTGATATTGTTTGAGTGGGAGAGATAAGAGAGGTTAGAGAGTAGTCAATAGAGAATGAAATCAATGAAGTTGAATTTGATTCCGGTTGAATTCGAGAAAAATATGAGAAAGTAGTTAAAAAAATTCGTTGTTTTAGTCCCTATTTATAGAAACAACAGCCATGTCCATTCATGAAGAGATATTATGAAAGGACACTTCAATTCAAATTTGAATGTTTAAATCTACGGTCCATTTGTTAACATATAGTGTGAGGGTATGTCATCATATTCCTTTACATTTTGAAAACTTAGTTTTTTTGAAAATGTTTTGAAAATGTAAACATTGTAAAATATTTTTGTACTTTGTATAAATATAGTTCATGCATATTTTAATTATATGAAAACTTAATACAATTTTATAAAATTATTTTGAAATACTCTTAAATATATAAAGTATTTAATATGAATTTCTTTTGACATAGCATAATATATATGAAGTAGGAGTGAATATATCTAAAACCAAAGTTATTAATATTATAATATACTTATAAATATTTATAAATCATTAAATCAAAACAATAATGAAGTATAATAGATTAAAAGTATATCTAAAATACAAATGAATTAAAAACTTAATTTTTCAACATATAATAATCTTGTAAAATGAAAAGATATAAATAATTTGTAGGTTATTTTGGGAGATCATTTTGAAAACAAGAATTCTTTTAAATTCATTTTTGAAATTTAGAATATTTAAAAATCGATTTGAAAAGAAGAATAGAGAAAACTCAAAGAAGCGCTATTAGGGTTTCAACATAATCTACGACTCTATAAATTATATGGATATCTTGAGTTCTTCAATACTCATAAGTCTTTAATCCCTAACTCTTGAATGTTTATATCAGGCTCCCGAATCTTCAGTTGATACTGTACAATCTTCTTGGTTAATACCTATCTAATATCTAAACTATTTACTATGTATAACTTGATAAAAAAACCATTAGTATCCATATTTTATTTAATGTTATCTATATTTTATATAATGTCATATTGTTGTTGTCATTAAAACCAACGCCTAAAGTACTAACAGTTTGTATGTGTTTGACTCAGCGGATTTTCTGATTATTTTCGGTACAGATTGGTTGAGCAGATATGAGGCTAGGATATTTTGCATGGATATGGAGATATCATTAAGACGTCTTAATAGCCACGATTGAATTATATACTCAGTTGAGAACTCGAGTTTGGATGATATGCTTTGTTGGTACAATGGAAGTAGAAGAAGAAGTAAATTAGGTTTTTTGTAAGAGAATACACGGACGCGTTTGAGCTTGTTACAGGACTACCACCGAAATGAGCTATTAGGTTTTGAATTGATCTTGTACCTGGAGCTAAACCCATAAGTAAATTGCCTAATAGAATGACACCTACTAAGATAAAGGAGTTAATAATGTACCTGCTGAACTAAGAAGGAAAGAATTTATTAGACCAAGAAGTTTACCTTAGGGAGCGGCAGCGATGTTCGTGAAGAAACTAGATGGTCGTTAATATTATGTATCGACTACTGTAAACTGAATAAGAAAACGATAAAGAATCATTACACTTTGCTGAGGATTAATGATTTATTTAATCAGTTGAGTGGAGCCAAAGTATTCTCCCGTTGGATTTGGTGACAGGTTTCCATCAATTGAAGGTGGCGAAGGACAGTATTCCTTTAACGGCATTTCGAATAAGATATGGTTCGTATGAGTGGTTTGTAATGCCATTCGGATTGACTAATACACCTTTCTTTGTGGACTTGATGAACCAAACTTTTTGAGAGCACTTAGACAGGTTCGTATTGGTGTGTATAGATGAGATTTTGATATATTCTAAGGATGAGAGAGATCATGAAATTCATCTTATAATAGTTCTTTAGATATTGAAGCAGTGTCAAATAAAAGTGAAGTTTTTGAAATGTCATTTTTAAAAAAGAGATGTGAAGTTTCTTGATCTTATAGTTTTAAAAAAGGGTTGTCCACGAATCCAACTATGATTGAAGTTGTCAATAACTGGAAAAGACCCAAGACGTTGACCGAGATAAGAAGTTTTCTTAGATTAGGAGGATATTAATGGAATTTCATCAAGAATTTTTCTCGGATGGTAGCGTTTCTGATTAAACTAACCAGGAAGGACATAAAGTTTATTTGGTCTAGTAAATGTGAGGAAGCTTTCCAGAAGATAAAACGTTTATCGACCAATGTGCCCGTATTAGTTCTACCAGATGGTAATTAGAATTTGGTGGTGATGCAACTATATGTGGGACAAGATTAGGAGCGGTGTGGATGAAAAGAGGTAAAGTGATTGCCTACGCTTCTCAATAACTTAGACCACATGAAGTTTGGTATCCGATTCACGATTTGGGGTTGGTAGGTGTAATCTTTACTTTGAAGATGTGGAGACACTATCCATTGGGAGAAAGATTTGAGTTGTATACAGGTCATAAGTCCCTACAATATTTATTCTCTCAGAAGGAGTTGAATATGAGATAGTAGAGATGGCTGGAGTTTTTAGCAGCATACGATTTCGATATTGAGTACACGCCGGGGAAAGGAAATAAAGTTGCTGATGCACTTAGTAGAAAACATCGAAATATGATGTTAGCTATGGTAGCAGAATGAGGGGATTTAGTACCATTGACTACTTGTAATGTACAGATAAGATCGACTGCTAGTTCTAGTCATAGTACCACCATATTACCATGTTTATAAGTTCAACAATTATTGATCAAAAGGATTGCTACTAAGCAGAGAGAAGATCCATTGCCAGCTGAACGGATTAAAAGATTGGAAGGTGAAACTGAGATTGATGATTTAAAGGATTTTATTCTTAACCAGAATGGGTAGTTAAGAAAGAAGGCACGATTGTGTGTTCGGATGTTGGTGACTTAAGAAGAGAAGTTCTTATGAACTGTCACCGATCGAAGTTTACTATTCATTCTGGAGGAACTAAGATGTACCGGGATATGGAAAGGAGTTTCTTCTAGGGAGGCATGAAAATGGATGTAGGCTTTGGGTAAGACAGTGTTGGAATTACCAGGATGTTAAAGCCGAGAATTAGAAGCCATGTGGATTGCTTCAGCCTTTAGATATAGCAATTTGGAAATAGGATTCTATATTTACAGATTTCATTGATGGGTAGCCAAGGTCGAATAGGAGAAACAAAAGTATTTGGGCTATAATAGATAGACCGACAATGAGTGCACAATTCATTCCCATTAAGTTGACAAGGACGACACCTGTATTGGCTAAGTTGTTTATAAAGAATATTGTTAGATTACATAAGATTCCTAGTGCTATAGTAAGTGATAGAGATATTTTGTTTACTCGCGATTTCTAGAAGAGTCTATAAGTAGTATTAGGTACCAAGCTTAAGGTGAGTGCTGTTTATCATCCATAAACGGATAGGCAGACAGAAAGAGTCAATAAGGTACTTAGAGATTTGTTGAGAGCTTATGTACTAGACTTTGGTGGGTCATGGAAAGACCATTTGCACTTAGACGAGTTTTCATATAATAATATTTATATGATTAGTACAGGAATGACACCTTTTGAAGCTTTGTAAGAAAGGCTGCGCAAATACCAGCATGTTGGTTAGAGACCGGGGACAGATTGGTACTTGGTCTAGATATAGAGAGAGAAGCCACGAAAAAGATTGAGTTGATCCGAGTATGAATGAAGGAGGCACGGTCTAGGCATAAAAGTTACGCAGACAAGAGTCGTAACGATTTAGAGATCTCGGTTAGAGATCAATTTTTATGAAAATATCATCGACGAAGGGTATGGTATGGTTTGAAAAGACAGGGAAGTTAGTACCAAGATGTGAAAGTCCATTTCCTATTGTAAAGAGGATTAGGAAATTCGCTTATCGAATAGAGTTACCAAAAATTTTGGCAGGAGTCCATACTGTGTTTCTTGTTCCTTATCTTAGAAAGTATGTGCATGATCCAAAGTCTACAATTACTCTGACTGCATGGGAAGATTTATTACTAGAACCAGATATGACTTTTGTTAGAAAACCAATGCAAGTTGTGGCAAGATATGAGAAGAGGTTGAGGAACAAGACAGTCAAGTTAGTAAAAGTCCAGTAGAGTGACAACAAGAAAGATTGTACTTGAAAAACGGAAGACATGATCAAAGAGACTTATCCTGCATTGTTCTAATGTATGTTTTATATTTGTTGTATATAGACTTTTTACTAGTCAGGTAGGCTAATATCATTGCTTTGTGATGTTGTAGATGTTTGCATAATTGATATGCTTATTATTATCCTTATCAAAATTTCGAGGACGAAATTCTTTCAAATGGGGAGCCTGTTACAACCCCAATTTAGTTTTTCATTATTCAATGGATTTAATCAGATAAATGAAATTTAATAATGTGATGTGTAGTAAGATAAGGAGGATGAGATTTAATAATTAACAAGGTCGGGCCTTAACTAATCAACTATTAAGATTGTTGTAAAACTTAACATATAAAAGAATATAGAGGTGGGCAAATTAGGAATATATCTATATTTTATCCCTTAAACCTCCCTCTCTTATATCATTCTCATTTTTACAAATGCAAAATAATCATAGTAAAAGAACAAGAGGTGGGAAATTATAAAAGAAGAATAGAAGGACAAAGCTAACTAAATTTTGAGGGAAAAAGCCATGGAAGACAATCTTTGTCATATCTCAACTCCATTATTGAATCTAAGGTGAATAATAATAAACCATCTCATTTTTATGCTTGTTTAGTTTTGGATCTAGTTGGTTTTGGTTCGTTAACAATGTTATGATGTACCATGTTAGATTTTTACCATTATATGCTTAAATAATGAATTATTAGAATTTCATGAAATTATTACGATAGGTTTATGGTCAAAACCTTAGTCCATGATCTCTAGACGATTGATTTTTGGGTATGTTGAGTAAAACATAATTTGAGAGATGGGTTTAAGATTTCATAAGTTTGCAATATAATAGAAATATATTACGAATTTCCTAAGAAAGAAAGAGAATTTATTTCAAGTTTAATTATCAAAAATAGTTAAATAAATATTTTGGCCTCGAAATTTTTAGATGTTAAAGAATATGCTAATTCTGATTTTTAGTAAATTTCGAGGATCTTTCTTATGCAATTATGATTTATTACTAATTTAGTAAGCGAGAAAAGCATATACTTATTATTGAATAATTAAAATTGATTATGGCATGTGAAATGAATTTTCGAGAAGGTAAATAAGCTGTGGCAGTTTTTCTAAAAAAAATCCGATATAGATTGTTTTAACTAATAGAAAATTGACAAGGGTTAAAAATTAGTGAAAAGTAATTGCTTTTAATAACAATAAAACTATTTTTATTATAATTACAATATTGTCATATTGCAAATATCAGTGTCGAACCCCAGCAACATTTGCGTGAATGGATGCATACGATATCAACTATGTCAGTGTAGAATTAATCTTTTTAGGCTAAAGCCGTACATGACATTAAATCAATATCGATATGGTTATCCTGTAACATATCAAACTAATACTGACCACCCTTATTTCTTTGTTTTAAAATCTACAACATACAACATTAATGCCATAAGTTTTGGGTTTATAAAAACGACATGCTTCCTATTTGATGTCATAGTTTAGGGCAGTAAAGCTGCAAATATTATTTTCGACATTAATTACTTTAGGCAGTGATGGCACTAGTATTACTTATGAAAATAAGTATTATGGGAGCAACGCCACTTATATCTACATTGTTATCACGCCTTTTGGCAAGGTCGTGACACCAAGGACTGTCCATCTCAAAGATCAGTTATACACAGGTCTACTATAGATACTGGCGAATTTGTTCCGAGCCTGAATCGAGGTATAATTGACATGATACGACAAGCAAAGCTATGGAAGCCAACGTTCCAAATTTCAAGTCAATCAAGTTCGTATGCTCAAGAAACTGATCGATCAAGGTCACGGAAATCAAATCTGTTCATATCCGTACAAATTCGTATCCATCCCTTCAGAAAGCTTTACTTCGTATCCATCAATCATTGACTTCCTTCATATTCGTCAAAGCCAGACTACTTCATACCCATGGAGATTTGCTATTTCGTATCGATCATGTTTTCTCCACTTCGTATCCATCAGCAAATAATACTTTGTATTCATCTCATTCATACATGTAGCGTATCGATATCTCCATCAACTCAGTTAGTATCGATCGGCCGTTGATCGATATGAATCACGCCACTAAAAAGATCGATACGAAGCAGCACGTACAAACATCGGTACGAAGTTGAAGTCTTCAATCGATATGAAGAGCCTAAGTTCGCATCGGTACGAATTGAAGTGGAAATTATCGATACGAAGTAGCCTCAGACATCGATATGAAATAAAGTCGAACTCAATGATATGAAAGGAATACACTGGGTCGATATGAACAAAGCATGTAAGAGTAGAAAAATCGGTCACTCGGCACGAAAAGTGGATCAATCCAAGGATATAACGCCACGTCACTTGATCGATATGTGCTAGCATCGACACAAAGCCATTGATATGAATTGCATCGATACGAACTTGGCAGTGTTTTGCAAATACAAACTTGGATCGATCATAACTCAAAATCTACAAGTCCAAATGCCAGCTAATTTTCACAGAAGCTTGCATACCACCTCTACTTGGTCTCTGATCGATCTCAACTCAAACGAAGCCATTTTTGAGTAGTAAAAATTGTATACGTGTTGATCATGGATCGATCCCAAATATCCAACAATCGATCTGGTGGGCCCACCTATGTGAGAGAAAGGCTCTCCCAAGATCTGTGCCAGATATTTTCAGCTTACACCTACAAATAGCAGTCCTAGGTCTTCAGAATTGGACCTTTGACTCTTATACGTCGATACTCTACTGGAGCCTCTATTGTATCTTGAGTGCTGGAGAGTGTACTTTTGTAATCGGTTGTAATCAGTTAGTAAAGTCAATAAACAGGCAAACTTTCCATAGTGGACGTAGGCTACAACACCGAACCACTCTATTTTCCTTTGTTCTTACTTTTCTGTTTGTCTGTTTTGGCGTATTTGTTAGATTAACCTCAGTTTTCATTTATATTCTTCATTTTAATCTTTTCAAATACTGTCCAAAGAGTGTTATATCCAATTTTGGTACAAACACTTTATGCTTTCACTAAGAGGACCCAGCTTTTCTCCTACTCATTGGATCAACTACCATTGTTGGATTGCAAGAACTTGAGGAGAAGATCCAGATCTCACATCCAGTAGTTCTTCCATCCTATTTATATTGCATCAGATCTTGGAAGGAGCTACATCATTCACCATGGTTACTACTAGGACCGCCTTAGCTATTGCAGATCAAGAAGGATAGGATAGATAGAACCCCACCCAACTACCCGCTATAGGTCAGAACTCAGCTGGATCTTCAGATCTGCAAGGCTCTGTCACCAGGGAGGAATTCCAAATGTTGATACAGGAATTGAATAAGAGCCGCCAGTAGCTCACCCAGTAGATGTGTGCCAACATGGAGCTAATCGATCGATTGAATGAGGAAAGACGAAGGGGATCTAGAAGGGATCACGCTTCCTATTCATCCACCGAATGCTCAACTTCCTTTGATTTCAACCACTGACCTACTCATCCATGACTAGATGGAAGCTATGTGCAAGCCCTTGGGCATCAACGCACTCTGAATCTTGGACAAGCTAGAGTTGGTCCTTCTACAAGGCACCAGGATGGACCCTCCTCCCGAGGAGAGGCACTTCCCTATCATTCTACTTATAGCCATGCAGCTATCTCCGCCATAGACTTGGAAGCTGACCTCCGAAACCGAGCAGATCCAACCCTTTTCCAACACAATCATGCTCCCGAACCCTATGTGCTCGAAAATCTGGAACCAAGGAGGCGAAGCTTGGGCCATCGACCACTCCCGGACCATCCTCGCATTGTGGAACCCGACCATGTCTTGTCCTAAAAAGTCCAAATGCCAAACATTCCAACCTTGATCCATCAGATGACCGCGAAAGTCAAGGCCTTACCAATGAAAATTGAGGAATCTCCTAGAATAATACACCATTCACTACGGACATCCCCTATGCTGAACTACCTCGTCGATTCAGGATGCCGACTTTACCTATTTATGAAGGGAGTTCAAACCCTAACCAACTTATCTTGAAGTATGAATGGCTTACGAAATGCCGCACGAGCTGACGATGCAGTCAAATGCAAAAGTTTTCCTATCTCCCTCGGTGGTATCGCAACCATGTGGTTTACTCGCCTACCGCCCCGATCCATCTCAAGCTTTGATCAATTAGCCACGTCGAACAGTTTCATATGCACATCACTAGACCTAAAATGTTAACACTTATCCAGCATCACTCAAGCTCCGGGAGGGACCCTTAGACGTTATCTGGGAAGATTCCATGCTGCTTGTGCGGAGATTAGTAACCCTAATGATAATTCCATATTGATGGCACTGACCAAAGGAATCGATCCTGATTCCAAATTTGGCAATTAGTTGGCTGGGAAACCCCCCGCATCACTGGATCATTTCTATGCTAAGGCAGCCTAATTGTTGAGGTGAGAGGATGATAGACAATCTATAAAGCAGCATGATGCAGGGCCTAGTGTGGAAGCATTCAAAGTAATGTCGCTGTGAAACGAACCAGTGTGAATATTGGTGAAGTGCAGTTAAATATATAGAATAAGCAGAATTTGCAGAAAGGCGATGGAAGTCAGGGTAAGAAGCGAGATCAAAATTGTGGACCGTGATGTAGAGTTCCATGCTTGACACCTGTACTCCTTTGAATACATCCTTGGAGAATGTTTATTTGCAAACCTGTAATTCTGGGCAATATAAAAATC
This sequence comes from Allium cepa, assembly GCA_030765085.1. Lineage (NCBI taxonomy): Eukaryota > Viridiplantae > Streptophyta > Magnoliopsida > Asparagales > Amaryllidaceae > Allium > Allium cepa. The sequence goes on from CM060928.1 coordinate 819,681,380, forward strand.
CTGCTTCAAAACAGTCATCTGAGAAGCAAATTCAATCAGGGAAATTCTGCAGCTTCCATGATTGCTATGGTCATAATACCAATGTATGTCGCCAATTACAGGACAACATTGAGAAGTTAATTCAAGATAGGAAGTTGGAACAATTTGTTCGGGCGCCGCAGGCTGGAGGTGCGGGCCCATCAAACCAGAATCAATTTCAGAATAAGGCTAGACTTGAGGAACCCATGCATACTAGCGGGGGTTGGTTATCAACACATTTAGTGGTGGTCCTCACCGAGCTGGAAGGAAATGGAGTCATATGATAGCTCTATCCGACATGCGAACTTAGAATGTTGTAGTAATCTTGATGATGGGGCTCCGGCGAAACAACAAAAGACGATGACAGACGACATCATTTTTTGAGAGAGAGATGTCGATAAAGTCGAAGACTCCACCATTGATCCACTGGTCATATCAGCTTAAGTAAATCCTTCTTGGATAAAGAGGATCTTGGTAGATAGTGGAAGCTCCATGAATATTCTCTTCGAATGAGCTTATGACCAGATGAAAATGGAAGCTAAGGACTTGAAGTTGTGTCAATCTCGCATGCACAGCTTTAATGGAAGTGCAACGATACCCGTGGAAATGGTGGAGTTACCAATGGAGCTGGGAATAGGAGATCTCCAGAGAGTTCGAATTCTACAATTTGTTGTGTTGGACAGTAACTCTCAATATAATGCTTTCTTGAGCCAACCGGCACTAGCTGAATTTAGGGCATCTATGCCCCATTATGCTTAACTCTTAAGTTCCACATAGACTACGGGGTTGGAGTTATACAAGGAGATATGGCGGCTGGACGTGCTTGTTATGTTGCTGAGCTGCGGGAGGCACAGCGGAAGGAGAAGAGCAAGGATGTAAAGGAATCTCTCTACGTCCATTTTACTGATAATTGATGGCTAACGCCCGGGCCTAGGTCCGGGCACCACAACTAATTCCTAAAAGATCTTGATCAAAGAGATGACAATAATAAAGAGGAAGTCAAAGACAGTCAGGCTTCCATGGTAGTGTTGACGATCGAAGTTCCGATCGATGATGATAATGACTCCAGAATGATAAAGGTCGGATCTCAGTTAAGCCAGTAGATGAGGGAGGAATTGGTTGAATTTCTCTGAGAAAATCTCGACGTGTTTTCTTGGACGCACTCAGACATGTGTGGGATCTCACTGAACATCGCAAGCCATACATTGAATATTGACCCATGGCATGTCCCGGTCAAGCAGAAAAGGCATGGTACCGATCTAGAGAGATCAGCCACCCTGGAAGAAGAGGTGGATAAAATCAAAATGAATGAGTTCATCGGAGATGCATTATATCCACAATCAGTATCCAACCCGGTACTTGTCAGAAAATCCAACGGGAAAAGGAGGACTTATGTGGACTACTCAGATTTGAATAAAGCATTCCCCAAGGATAGTTTTTCGCTTTCCAGAATTGATAAGCTTGTAGATTCAACGGCCGGACACGAGCTCTTGTCTTTTATGGATGCGTATTCCGGTTACAATCAGAAACCAATGCACCAACCTGATCAGCAACATACCAGCTTTGTCGCTTATCTGGGACTCTATATCTATAAAGTGATGCCATTCGGACTTAAGAACGGTGGGGCGACCTATCAAAGACTTGTCAACCGAATTTTTGCAAACCAAATCATGAAAACTATGAAAGTGTATATGGACAATATGCTTGTAAAGTCATAGCTCTCCATGGATTATGTCAAAGACATGGAAACAATGTTTAACATCCTCCGAGAGTACCGAATGAAGCTAAATCCGTTGAAGTGTCACTTCGGAGTCGCATCCGGAAATTTCCTTGGATTCATTGTCAATGCTCGAGGCATTAAAGCCAATTCTAAGAAGTTCTAGGTGATTCGGATCTGAAGACTCCTAGAATTATAAAGCAAGTACAAAGCCTAAATAGGATGGTGGCAGCTTTGAGCAGATTCATCTCCAAATCCACCGACAAGTGTATTCCCTTCTTCAATCTGATCAGGAAAGGAAAATGGAACTTTGTGTGGAATGAGAAGTGTGAAGGCGCATTCCGAGCACTAGTTTAGCATCTAGTAACGCCACATATTTTGTCAAAGTCGATTGATCATGAGAGGCTATATATCTATCTAGCAGTTTCAACATACACAATCGGTGCTGCATTGATTCAGGAGGAGGATCGAATACATTGACTGGTCTATTACATTAGCAAGCGATTGACTGGGGCGGAGAAGAACTATCTGAAGTTGGAAAAGCTAGCTTACTGGATCGTCATTGGCTCAAGGAAGCTCCATCCATATTTCCAAGCCCATCTGATCATAGTCTACACTGACTAGCCATTACGATAGGTCCTTACGCTGCCTGAGACGTCTGATCGGTTGCTTAAGTGGAACGTTAAGTTGAGTTAGTTTTATACTGCTTATACACCGAGACGAGCCATTCGAGGATGAGTTTTGGCGGACTTCATCGCTGAATTTACTATTCCATAGGACTTGCCCGAAACCAGTGAATCTCCTGAATACTTATGGAAGTTATACATAGATGGCACATCAAACAACCGATGCTCATGCATTGGAGTTGTACTCGAAACCGTAGAAGGTCGATCCATATGTTATGCTTTGAAGTTTGATTTCCATGTGACTAATAATAAGGGCGTGTATGAAGAGTTACTCACGGGACTCAGACTTGCCATAGATTTGAGAATTATTGCTATGGAGATTTACTGTGATTCGCAATTGGTCGTATGCCAAGTTAGGGGAGAACACCGAGCTAGATACCAGAGGTTAGCTGCTTATCTTGCTTGGATCTAGGAAGTACTGAATAAATTTGATTATTAGGCCATCTACGGCATATCCTAAGAGCGCAATCAAAAGGTCGATTCTTTGGCAAAACTGGCCAACACCGGTGAAGCATAGCAAATGGGACTCAGCCTTGTTGAGACACTTACCTCTCTAAGTATCGATCAGATATAGATAGACTGGGTGCATGAAATGACACCCAAGAAGGAGTCATGGATGACCCCTTTCAGAAATTATCTTGAGCATGGAGCTTTGCCCGAATGCAAAACTAAGAAAAAATAAGTTCTCCGGAAAGCTTCACGATTCATTATCTTGAATGGATTAGGTATAGGAGAGCATACCCCATTCCTTTACTCTGGTATATTGCCCACGACAAAATCAAACAACTGTTACATGACATGCATATGGGAGAATGTGGCGATCACACTGGGGGGTAAGCCATTGCTAAGAAGATACTCCAATATAGATATTATTGGCCGACTATGAATCGAGACGCATCAGATTATGCCAAGAAATGTGAAAAGTGTCAGAAAGATGCTTGAATTCCTAGAGCCCCTCCTACGAAATTACTCAAATGGTCCGTCCATGACTGTTTGCCATAAGAGACATCGATATAATTGGGTCTCTGCCTATGGCTAAAGTTGGCGCGGAGTATGCCATCGTTGCAGTTGACTACTTTACCAAATGGGCAGAAGCCGAGCTTCTTGCTACTATCACAATGAAGAAATCACTCAATTTTGTTGTACGCAACACCATCTATCATTTTGGCCTCTTGTATATAATTATCAGTGACAGCGAAGCCCAATTCTATAGTGTCGAGTTCAAGAATTTCTGGCAACGTCTCCATATTCAAAAGAAGTTCTCAACGGTTTCTCACCCTCAAGTGAATGGACATGTTCAAGATATTAACAAAGTTATCAAGTCCATTTTGAAGAAACAACCAGGGAAGGCCGAAGGAAAATTGGTCGATGAGCTTCCCATGGATCTATGGGCATATCGAACTACCTATAACCCCACGACGGGCCACACTCCATTTTTTCTTTTCTATGGTTCAGAAACCATCATCCCAGTTGAGTTGGAAGTATATTAATACCCTGTGACATATTTTGATCCCAAGAAAACCGCCATCTTATTTTCTGAATCTCTAGACTTATTGGATGAGAAGAGTGAAAAGGTTGATTTGAGGGCAGCCGTGCGGTGAAGTCAAGTCGCCTGATTATACAATGCTAAGCTCTGACCCAGCACCTTTGAACTTGGCGATCTCATACCAGAACGAATCAATCTAGTCCACTCACACGTGAAGCCTACATAGGAAGGACCATATGTTATTGAATGGAGACTTGGAGACGGCACATTCAAATTATCAACCGTTAATGGTTTCACTTTGCCAAGAGCTTGGAACGACGAAAGTCTCCGTCGCTTTTACACATAAAAGGCTTTATTTATTCATTTAGTCAGCTTTTCATTGGAAATTTGTTTATGCATTTTGAAATTTGAACTTGTAATAAGGCATCTGACTTTGTCGTGCTTTCTTATTTCAGCAATAAAATGCAAACTCATCGAGCTCATAGCGGCGATTTTTGAAATGCGTTTTGCGACCATCACAATGCATGGAGAGCTAAGTTCCATCCCATGGTGGGACTTATTCAAATAGGGAGTGACTATGACATGGCCGGTCACTCGCTGAGTGAAACCCAGGCTCAGGGGGCAAACAACTACACTGAGGCCAAAAAGGATTAACATACGACGATCCTTCAACAAACACTTGTTCCCAGAGTGTGAACTGGAGTATAAATTTCAAATCCAAAAAGTGTGTTCGAGGAGGGTGGACCCGTCCACCCATGACTTCTCCCATGTACAATCTAAATTCGAGGAGGATGGATCCGTCCATCTATGACTTCGCTTATCTACTTAGGGTGGATGTGATCCGACCGTCCACGTTCCTGATCAACTAATCGTTTTCGGAGTGCAAATGATATAAAAACACTTAGGCCGATGTAACTGACCGTCTCTTTATCAACTCCAGATTCTCGGAGCACGAACTGGAGTATAAACATCAAAATGAGTGTGATCAACTACCCATCAACTAACTCTTATTCTCCAGAGTGCGGACTGGGGTACAAACAAAAATCATGTGTGACTGACGACCCACTGGTCAATCTAAGTCCCCAGAGCGTGGACGAATTCTAAATATTAAACGGGTGTGATTGACTATTCGTACAATAACACAAGTCCCCAGAGTGTGGATACGATTACCAATAATTGAGCGGGTGTGATCCGTCCACTCGAACTTATTTCACTCTGAATTAGTTTCGACTAAGTTAAATTAAAATTGTTAAAGATGGATAGCGACTATCGTCCATCTACTTTAATTCACTCCAAAACTGGGGGAATAACTCAAGCACGAGCTGTTAGCCGAGATAGTGCAACATTGGGACTCGAGTTGACGTTTGGTTACGACCCGAAGCCATGACTCTGGGATTCAACAACCGAACTCAAGTCCGATCCAGAGAGTAAAGCTTCACAAATGCAATGAATGGAAATTCAAGCACAAAAACACTTAAGGAAATAAACTCGAAGTTGTGCCAAAAAAGGAGATTTTATCTCATCTATTTTTTGGAAACAAAACAAGTACGAAAAACTTATTCCAAGAATTCCTATAAGCAGGAGCCGAACCCGCATCTATACACGGCCTACAGAAAGCAAAATAAAGTCTAAATCTGCCTATCTACAAAAAATAGAGAAACGAATAGAAATATTTAATCCTTATGCGTCTTCTTCCTTTCTTCTTCGGTGTTGATCCTCTGGAGCTACCGCTAGGATATCTCTTTGAGCTCTTTCCTTTCCCTGGTTAATCTCGGTTGGTTTGGAATTATGGTACTCTCTTCCTCCGAACTCATGAAGATTGGGATACTTTCTGGATGCGGAGTCGGAGGAATAGGGACACTTTTGATATGAGAGTATACTAGAGGTACGCCGATGACAATGATTGTACCGTCAGGACAAATCATACGCAAAGGGGCCAGGCCAGGACCCGCCATACCACCTCTGATGCCACTGGCCTGTGCAGCTACTTCCATTTCTGCATTGATCTCTGCCATTATCTCTTCCTCATGAATTGCTTTAGAGTCCATGGGAATGATGCTAGTTAGGCCCGAGGAGCTGGCTATGAACGCGCCTTCGCCCATGACAAAAAGCAGGTCGGTAAATGGATCACCCTAATGACCGAGGAGTTCTTCCATCATTTGTTCATCAAGAATAAAATCGCTCTCATGAACTTCCTCGGTCGATGTAGCAGCTGTAGGTATCATCGCCTCCATCATAATAGCCTCCTGCCCATCATGCAACTCTTGGGTTGCAGGAGGCTCGGTCGGTGTAGATCCTATAACTGAATGGAGATAAGAAAAGATATTAGTAATGTCCACCGATAGTGGCCCAGACTTTGGATTAATATAGGAAGTATTCAGAATACCTTCCTCAAATTGTCTCGTGGGTGGAGCCAGAGTGTCTACAGATTCATGTTCGCGAATCGGAGTCAAGTGCGGCTAATCGGGTTCATAAGCTGGAACAGCAGAAGGGTCTAATGTAGAAATAAGTTCGGGTTGAGTTGCTTCAGGCTGTTCAGAGCTTGTTTCAAGATGTTCAACTCCAGACCGTTCTCTAACTTCAGATGTTGAGCGGCAAGCTTTTCCTTCTCAAATGTAACAATGGCTTCATGGAGAACCTTTCTTTCATCCTCGATCAATATCCGGTTCTCCAGCTCAAACTCATCAATAGACGTTGCGTGATTGATCTGCCTTTTCATCTTCAATCAAGTGGCACCAAGCATTATACAAATATGATGGGTAATCTTTGAGCCAGCTTAAATTATGGTGCTTCGGTACATTGAAGTTATATGTGATTAGAAGATCTTCAATGTCACCCTCCAACTTGGCCTCCGCCGCTCTTACTTCTCCCTCAACCCTGACCTTGGCTTCCTGAACCTTTAGCGTTGCCGCATCCCTCTCATTCCTGAGCACCACAACCTGCTCGCATGCTTCCTGAGCAGTTTTGTTGGCATTGTCTTTTTCTTTGACGACTTCAACAAATTTTGCTTTGAGTTCCTCAAGCTCTTTTAGCATAGCACCCCTTTAGACTACAAATGTGGTGGTCCTTTGGCCCATCTCTTCTACTATGGCCAAGTGTTCATGCCTTATTTTCGCCATAGAATTGTTCGCCTCATCGACTTTCTTCAAGGCCTTTGTTTCCAAGTTCATCAAAGTGTCGTTCTCAGCAGTAAGCACTTGAACTATTCGATATTTTTGGGGGAGATATTTCTCCATTTTTTCAATTGTCTTCTCCCGCTCGAAAGCCACTGCAGAATCTTTTTCCACCGTTTTCACCCATTCCCGATACTGATTATAGATGTCATACCCATAGTCATGGACAGTCTGCTCTACCCCAATAGGGATCCATTTCAAGTTCGAGGGGAAGTGAAAGCCATTGAAGTAGATATTAGGGAAGTCCGCTTTCAACTGAGCTATTCGGATGGCTCCCTCTCCTATGGTCTCCGTATCCACTAATATAGTGAGGACAGGAGCATCTATCCCAGTTCCACGGCACTGCTCCCAGATCTCAAAGTTTGTGGAGGCACTAGATGGCATGAAGTATCGGTAGTTTGTTTTCCAGATCCGGAGGGTTGCGTTGGACATCTAGGTGATGGAAAGCGCTACCGAAAGTGGCGCCTATACTCCCTCTCCCTATCTCTTTCCCTCTCGTAACGCTCCCTATTTTGACTGGAGTATTGCGATCGCGTTCTCTATCGGCCTCATATCTACGTGACTTAGAGTATGAGCTAAATGAATGGTGCGCAGAATGGAGACTACCAAGCATAGATCCCCGCCTCGACGTTGTATCTGTAAAATGAAAAGAGAAATAGAGTTGGAAATCTCCAGAGATGAATAGCTTGTGATGATAAATTGTATGGTGCCGTGAAGTGTGTGTATGAATGTGCAAATCCCCCAACCAACCGGTTGTAGTAGTCGTACTCGAAGGAAATGGATCTCTTGTGTCTAAGGCACTTTGAAGCCCCTCCTACCCGGTATCATGATGCAAAGGCAATCATCTGGAATGGGGATGTCCACCAGTCCCGCAAAAGGTCTCTCTATTTGAAAAGGAGTAATCTCTTTACTAGTAGCAGACAAAGAGACTATGACGGTTTTTTGCCTTCCATATTTTCAAGCAGTGGACTTGCCTATTCTCTTATGCTCTAAAGATCGAGAACTTTGCGAAGGCCAGGCTGTGGGCTCATGTCCCACATACATATTCTCATCACCGCTTTGTTCAGTAATTACTATCCCGGGAGCTCTCCCTCGAGCTTTCCTCACCAGGGCCATCCTAAGAACTCCTACGAGTCCAATGCTTTGATCTCTGTTAATTAGCCTAACGACAAACAGATTCTTGTTCGTAAGGACTTCGTGGATATTTCTATACTCGACGGCTACCTCTTGAAGGACTCTTACTATCTCCTCAAACCGAGCACCTTCCGGTCATGGAATTGAAGCTATAAAAGAAAGAAAATGTTAGACTCGACATCAACTACTATTATCCTGTTAATCAGCAAATATGATAGGGCACTTACGTCTTACTAGCCACCATCCGGCGAACCGCAGTGGACACAGAATGTAGAACCATTCAGTCTTGAAATAGCTCAGCTTACTCCAAGCCCCAACCATGATATGACATTTCCTAACTGCCTCTAAGAAAGTGAAGGAAGGATTATTTCCTTGACTCTTTATGTTAAACAAATATCTGACTTCCTCTAGTGTTAGGTGCCGAAAAAAGTATTCCATGCAGATGATGAATAAACTATTCAACAGGGCATACCCATTCGGAAGCAATTGGAATGGAGCGATCCTCAAGAAAAGTAGAACTTCTCGGATGAACTGATTAAATGGAGGGAGTGTCCCAGCTACACATATAAATCTATTACAGGTTGTGCACTTTTCCACGGGAGTTTAAGCTATATCCTCTGGCCCTGGTAATATGACATCATTTATCAATAGCCCATGCCATAGATAAATCCTGCCCTGCATATCTTAAGATATATTGGAAGGCATAGAATCTTGTAGATGGGCAAAAAAGAATGCTACTGGCAATTCTTATGGAGCAGGGCTAATAGCGTCGGCTACAATAACCGGCATTTCAATTACAGGAAAGGGTGGAACTCTAGACTTCCTGTGATTATGAAATTTTGGGTTCTATAGCTATTGAACTCGGTAAAAATCATTGTTAGACGACAATAAACCCATGTTTCCTCTAGTGTGAAGTGCGTAAATGTGTTGTGCAGTGCAGTGCTACATAGTACTTAGAAATTCTATGGGATTTGTGAGATGTTCAAACAACAAAACTTCGAGCTTCAAACAGAGTGACCGTCATCGCTGACTGTCACAACCGTGCCATCCAAACTTCAAAAATCGATCCAAGTTAAAGTTCATCAAATTGGTCAAGTTACAGTTCCATCGACGAGCCACGAAGGGCAGTCAAATATGTAGTGAAACGGTTAATTCCAATTATGCAGGGAAGAAGCTCGTCGGAGTCAGATGTTCGATTATGCTATGTTTCATATCTATCAAAATCTAGACATGGATCGATCACTAGAAATACACTTCGTATCGGTCTAGGAACCATCACTTCATATCGATCATAGAGCGTCATTTTGTATCGATCAACAAAGGCCATTTTGTATCGATGCAAAACCCCTTACTTCATATCGCTCAATAGCAACGCCTTCGCATCGATCGCCATGCCTAAGATTTTGTATCGAGCAATCCGAAGGTCCAACAACCATCGATATGAACAAAGTATTTCCTTCGATATGAAATTACACTATATCCAAGATTGTTACGAACTTCCTCCTTCCACCCATCAGTTCCTGATCGATACTAACTCCTCGCCCCAGATCGATACGAAAGTATTTTCCCTTCCTTCTCCCATTGATACGAAGTCAAGGCTGAGCATCCCTTCCATGAATACTTCATTTCCCTCCATGGTTCATCTTCCCCAATCAATATAGAAACCACTCTGACCTTCCTCAACCTTGCTTTGACCATTTATGGCCTCCTCTTCACCAGAATCGGCTACGGATACAAGTGAAGGACACGAGAATTCAAGTCTCATCATCATACGTTGATTTTGTTCAACGCTTTACCTAATTTAATTAGTTAGATGGATCGAATAACTCAAAGGCAAAGGCAGTTTTATTTTTTCTTTAAATCGGAGTGATACAAAAGCAGGGTAGCAGAAAATGAGCAAGTGAAAATTTTTATAAGAAAAAGATCATTTACATGATTCCACTCTACACAAATGATGATTCACCTCCCAGTGCAATGTGACCGGTTGAAGTGGTCTGTAATATAACCGATATGAAGAGCCCTCTTTTTCCCTTCCACCAGATCAATAAGAAATAGCCAATTCGTATCCAGTGACCAATCGAAATAGTTTCAACATCATCGATATAAAGCATCCTTTGTATCCGTCCATAGCCTACTCAAGATGAAGCAATTCGTATCCATCGATATGAGATATTTTAAAAGGCCAACTAATTCATATCGATCATCATCGATACGAAGATGATTTTCCAAATTTTCAAATCGATCCAGGAGAGGATCGATATGAAGAGATACTGTAAAGCGACCATCAAGCGTCGTTACAACCCGAATTTCACATCGATCCAGGAGAGGATCGATACGAAACTCAATTTAAAAAGAAAAAAGATTTGACAACGACTCACGGACGTGCAAACGTTAACGGGAGTCATTGGATATACGTTTGTGTACGACGAACTAACACTCAATTTTTAAAATTCACAAGAATTGAATGCTCACCCGATGACAATTACAATAGTGAACAACAAATTGCTAAGACTCGACGCTCAGTTACAATAATACCGACACAATCATTTGCAGTCAACAATTCAGTATTTGTATTACTGTAAATCAATCAATTGTTACATCTTATGACGAAAAGGCAACGATTGTTCAATGAATCAGATAGAACTTTTCAGACTAAAGATTTTAGTTTTTCAAAGCACGTCATGTTCACAGAAGACATACTTTGGGGGGGAAATGTTACCTTTTGGCAAGTCCGTGACACAAAGGATTGTCCATCTCAAAGATCGGTTATACACGGGGTCTACTATAGATACTGGCAAATTTGGTCCGAGCCTGGATCGAGGTACAATCGACAGGATACGACAAGCAATGCTATGGAAGCCAACGTTTCAAATTTCAAGTCAATCGGAGTTCGTATGCTTAACAAATTGATCGGTCAAGGTCAAGGAAATCAACTCTGTTCGTATCCTTACAAATTCGTATCATCCCTTCAGAAAGCTTTATTTCGTATCCATCAATCATCGACTTCCTTCATATCCATCAAAGCCAGACTACTTCATACCCATGGAGAGTTTCTATTTCGTATCAATTATGTTTGCTCCAGTTCGTACCCATCAGCAAACAACACTTCATATCGATCACATTCATACATGCTCCATATCGATATCTCCATCAACTCTGTTCATATCGATCGACCATTGATCAATATGAAACATGCCACTAAAAAGATTGATACGAAGCAGCGCGTAAAAACATCGATACGAAGTCGGTGTTTTCAATCGATACGAAGAGTCTAAGTTCATATCGGTATGAATTGAAGTCAATCGGATATGATATGACAAGCAACGCTATGGAAGCTAACGTTCCAAATTTCAAGTCAATCGGATTTCGTATGCTCAAGATATTGATTGATCAAGGTCGAAGAAACCAACCCTTTTTGTATCCGTACAAATTCGTATCCATCCTTCTAGAAAGCTTTATTTCATATCCATCAATCATCAACTTCCTTCGTATCCATCAAAGCCATACTACTTCGTATCCATGGAGAGTTTCCATTTCATGTTGATCATATTTTCTCCACTTCATATCCAACAGCAAACAGCACTTCGTATCGATCTCATAAATACGTGCTGTGTATCGATATATCCATCAACTCAGTTCTTATCTATCGGCCGTTGATCGATACGAAACATGCCATTAAAAAAATCGATATGAAACAGCACATAAAATAATCGATACGAAGAGCCTAAGTTCGTATCGACATGAATTGAAATGGAAATTATCGATACAAAGTAGCCTCAAATATCGATACGAAATAAAGTTGAAGTCATCAATATGAAAGGAATACACTAGGTCGATACGAAAAAAGCATGTAAGAGTAGAAGACTCGGTCACTCAGCATGAAAAGTGGATCGGTCCTAGGGTATAGCGCCACGTTACCTGAATGATACAAGCTAGCATTGACACAAAGCCATCGATACGAATTGCATCGATACGAATTCGGCAATGTTTTACAAAAGCAAACGTGGATCGATCATAGCTCAAAACTTACAAGTCAAAATGCCACCAAATTTTCACAGAATCTTGCATACCACCTCTACTTGGTCTCTGATCGATCTCAACTCAAATGGAGCCATTTTTGATTGGTATGAATTGTATATGTGTCGATCATGGATAGATCCCGAATGTCCAGGGATCGATCTAGTGGGCCCATCCACATAAGAGAAGGGGTCTTCCGAGGTCTGAGCTAGATATTTTCAGCCTACGCCTATAAATAGCAGTCCTAGGCCTTTAGAAAATGGACCTTTGACTCTTAAACGCTGATACTCTGCCGAAACCTCTATTGTATCTTAAGTGCTCAAGAGTGCACTGTTGTAATCAGCTGTAATCAGTTAGAAAATTCAATAAAAAAGCAAACTTTCCATAGTGGGCGTAGGCTACAATGCCAAACCACTCTAAATTCTTGTGTTCTTACTTTTCTATTTGTTTGTTTTGGCTTGTTTGTTGGATTAACCTTCTTTTTTATTTATATTCTTCATTTTAATGTTTTCAAATACATCTGAAGATTGTTGTGCCCAATTTTTATACAAACATATATACTTTGAACGTTGGTATAAAATGGCAATGATGTCGTCTGTTATCAATTTCAACATTATTTGTATAGCGGCATAGTAGCCCAGTTTTATTAATTCATTGTTTACAGTTTAATGGCATCGATGTCAGAAGTTATCAATGTTGACCTTACTATTTAAAGCATCTGAAATCAATAGTTTTATGATATGGATACCCCAGGTCATCAATGTCAGCTTATATGTCTTTTTTGTATAAAATGATATATTTACTAGGTTTGACGATCTATAAATTTCTATGTCACGACAACATTGATTTCAACATTATAGCCTCATATTTTTATAAAATTAGAATTTTTTTTAAAGCTTTGAATGAAAAGATGCGAGTCCCATGTCAGCCATTTTAATGCCATGAGTTTTCAATGATGAACACATTCTAATTTATGGCATTATGCCCTATAATGAAGAGGTACTATGTCCTCATATTAATACCAAAACTGTACATGGCAATATTAAAATGGATTATGAATTGGGATGATAAATTGGTAAAGTAATGGGTTATATTTTCCTTGTTTTGAATACGAATTAAGGGGATTAATCATATATAATGATAAATGTTTTGAAGGAATAAATTATTGCTTAGACCATGTTTTGATATGAAATTACTAAAGAAAGTTATTACTTAATGTTAAGTAATTATAAGATGCCAATTGATTTGACATATTCGAATGATAGGAGCCATAATTTCTTGTTTTTATTAGATCAATTTGATTATTATTGTCATACTTACATCATCATGACCCAGAACTGCATTTTGAGATATTTATGAGTAGAATAACCAGTTAGGTTGATTCATTAGTGAGTATAATCAAAATTAACTCTTGTGTGCGTATAATTCCATCCAGGAGCTTATGTAGATTAGAAATGTTTGGATGACGAGACTGATAAAAAGGTTATGATCTGAAATATTGTATTGGAATGGTTCAATAGATTCATAGTTATCCTATGAAAACTATGGCTTGAGTAATGTTATTGGAGATATCCAATAGGTTCCCAATGATCTCCTATAAACTATGGTTTGAGGGATGTTACTGGAAAATTTCAATAGGTACTTAGTTATCCCATAAGAACTATGATTTGAAAGTGTTATTGGTCGAAGCCAATAGGTTTTTAGTGATCCCATGAAAACTATGATTCAGGATAGGCAGTCCCTAAGAATTTTGATAGGTTATTAGTCAGCCCATGAAAACTAATAAGTTCGTAGCGACCCTAGGAATATTATGTGCTATGACAGATTGTAGTTTTGTAAGAATCTTAGGTAGATACACCTAAATTGAAAAATGAATCAGACTTATCCCATTGCATACTTGCATATGATTATGTAATTATGTTTTAACCAATGTGGATGCGGTAGCACATTATATGGTTGATATGTTAATTAAGATACTAGTGAGGGAAAAATCCATTTTGCTTAGCGGCGTAGTCTCAGAAATATCTATTTGGTTTGAGATGGTAGGTTTTTGTTCACACCAGACTGTTTGTCTGACCCGAAGTTTTTATCTTTCCCCTTAAACTCTAGGGTACTCATTTGAGTAGGTTGGGAGTACGAGATTTTATGTTTCTAATTAAACCAATAAGCTTCAGAGATTTGCAGAAGGTAAGCTAGCTATATTAGGGGTTATGTTTAATATGTTATGTAGTTCATTTTGTTTGTAATAACAGAAATTATAACTATCAAATGTAGGACTCCAATTAACCAATGTGGCATCTTCATATATCGCTCTTGGAGTATTTTGTAATGATTATATTTTCTCTGAATGTAGGATCCAATGAGATTATGTGATGAGTATGAAATATTATTTGTGAAATGAAATATGAAAGTTTGTTACTAAATTGTATTAGAAATGTTCATAATCTCGTGATTATGATACTGTTGATATGATTTACGTAGTCGTATTTTATCATCGAAAATTAATACTATGGACGACTGCAACATCTGTAGTACATAGTTTTGGACTTCAAAATGGTGGATGGTACAACAACACAATCCTCCTCCATTGCAATATGTGGAGGTGTAGGATGCAAACATCTTCGCCCTACAAGTTACAATCCTTATACTATATGCCTCAATGGATCCTAACTTAACTGCCTAAACTCCACCAAGTCCAATCTTCTTTTGTTTTAGGGTGTAGCAGTTAGGATATGGTGTCTTCTTGTATTTATTTTTTTATTTTTTTTACATTCATTTAATGTTATTTATGTTATATATATATATATGTATGTATGTATACATATATATATTTATGTGTGTGTATATAGTTTTTTATTTGGTTTACTGGTTGATTTTATTCTACCTGCTCTAGCTTGGATTATTATTGGCACTATTTTTTTTAACTTCCCTACAAAGTTTATATTTGTTCATATTTGTTTCTTTTTTTATTATTGATATTGTAGAAAAACTCTTATCTTCTTTTTAGAAAAATGTATAAACACCGTAAACTTTCTTTCTTGAAGCCGTTCATGGAGAGTAGTTTTATATAGTATGTTCAAGAATGTATTAAGTGTTTTGAACAACAAACAACTTAGAGGATCGTAGTAAAACAATGCCCTCACATGCAAGAGGAAAAAGAGCTTAAGGACATAATTACTGTTAGGATTTAATATAGAAAAAGAGGAGAGAGATACAATGTAACGACCCAACTTCCAAACTCCAGGAAGTCGCATCGCTAAGAAGAAAGAAAGGGATAGAAAAGAGAAAAGAAAGGAAAGAAAGAAACAGACAACATCAGAATCTCACAGCGGAATCGAATAAATTATAATATATCACATAATACATTACATAGTATCATATACATCAGAGTAATACAGCTAATACAACACAAATTAGACAGTTATAAACATCTGTCTAGCTATTACAATTCAAGTACATCAGAGAAAAACGGATACAACTCAAACACAGCGGAACCACTACATATATCTACAAGTTGAAGCCTCCTGCTCCATTATCTCCTCCAGAACTTGTCAAAGCAATCCTGAATCACTTGACTACTCATACATAATATGAGTACCCAAGAGTTTAATAAAACAGAAAATAAACACTCAGGTCAGACAGGGGTCAGGCGTGAGTAAATGGGGATAAAAGTTGCTTAACTTTAGAAAATCCTTTGAAACAAAAGGTATCACGTAAGACTCCCCACAGATAAACATGGAAAAGTTTTTACCTTACGCAAACCAAAACATTTGATAGGAAATCCAGTGATATTATAATAGTGTCTAGGGTTTTCAAGTAAAATACAGAAATAGCTGGAATGCTTACATCTCACGTTCCAACGTAGTTGGGCACAATCAAAACGTACGACACCTATTGGAGATTGGATTCCATCAATGGAAGGGCTACGGGGGTACCGCCCGTCACAAGTTTTTGTGCATGTGAGGTTACTCATTTTATTTATTTATTTAAAAAAAAACAAAGCAGAACAATCTTGTAAACAGTTTGATTTCTATGAATAAAACATAAGTTCTTTAATTTATGTCTGATTTTGATATTTAAAGGAAACTGTTTTTAAAAAATAAAGAAGCTTACTCACCATTTTAATTTGAAGAATGCAGAGAACAAATTATCTGCAGATTTCAGGACCCTGCATATTGAAGTTGCCTTTGAAATCTGGGTTTCCATTAGCTAGTTGAATTTGCTTTAACTTGATGATGTAATTTGTTGAACATGCATGCAGACTCCATTCTTCATTTGCTCAGATTCAAATTAAAGTTGAACTTCTAATTTGATATTGAAACTTAGCTTCAGATTTGTAGTTGTATGCAGAAATTGATTTGCAGATTTTAACATGCTTTGTTTTGAGTTTTTGATTTACATAAATCTGATTTCCGTTTTCAATTTGAAGAAAATGTTTTTATCAAAATGCTTTAGCTATGTTATGTTTCTTGACAATATAATTTAAATAATAAGTTTTAAAACAAATGCCACTTGTTATGTTATTATCTCAATTTTTTTACAAGTGTCTTCTATTTAGTTAAAAAGCTAACACATGTTCATTTCAATATTTAAAAGCAATTTCTTAATTTGTAATGTATTTAAATTTATCTTAAACCATTTCAAATTTATTTTTGGCAAGTTACAAATTTTTATTAACATTAGTCTTTAAATAATAACATATACACTATTTAAATGTTTACTTATAAACTTATTTTAAAATTATACATTTACACCTTAATGTTTGTTTAATTATTTTTAAAATAATATTCTTTATACAACTAAATTTCAAAAGAAAAGATTTTTAAAAGAAGAAAGATGTTGAGTTTATCTTATTCAAGAGTTTTTTAAATCAAATGTTATACTTTAACAAAAATGAACTAAATCTTATTTCAAAAAAAAAACAATTTTTAAAATAAAACAAAACAAACTTTTATTATAAAATAAACTTAAACTATATTTATTCTTATAAACAAATAAATACTTACTTACATTTCTATAAATATATAAGAAAGATTTTTAAAACAAACTTTTGAAAAGTTTACAATACTATTTTAAATTAATTTAAATCAAATTAATCAATTTACAATTTATACATTTATATATAATAATTAGAAAATATCCTTTATTAATATTTAAATTTTGAATTAAAATCAAATCTTCTATTTACAATGCATACACATATATACATTATAAATAAAATATTTTTAAATCAGCTTAAAAAGATGAATTTTATTACTTAAATATTTTTAACATTTGAAAAGAATATCATTCTCAATTTAAATTATTATTATTATTTTGAAAAGAAAATCATTTGACAAAAATGATTATTAATCTTCAAAAGAAAATTACTGTTTGAATTAGATTATTAAATCAATATTTCACATTTTAAAATAATTATCAATGGAATTATTTAACAATTATTGCCTAAATTTCCGGGACATCACATTCCTCCCTCTTTAAAAGAATTTCGTCCCCGAAATTTAAAAGCAAAGGTAATTTAATAATCCCATATAGATTTTAAATTTAAAAGAGCAAACATATGCTATCAACCAAATACTAGCAACAATAGCAACCATTTCAAACAAACAATTCTAATTACCCAGACAAAATTCTGGATAAAAATTCCTAGAGTCTTTCAGGTACAAATACCGGGACACTCGCCCTACAGAATCTAAACTAGCCACACCACTCAGATCTAGAGCTCCTATATATCTAGATCTACAAATCTAAACAAAGAACTGGACCACAGACAAGTCCTGATCAACTTCCAAATCTATCAGAACTACTGATTCTAAAACCAAAGATAGACCATACACGTACTCCCTCAGAGATACATGAAAACAAAACAAATTCCAGCCATCCGAACTGGAAATTCAATCCTGTAGATCGAACACTTAATCCTCAAGAGAAGACAGAAGGATCCAGTACTCATATCCACAAATCTCTCATATCGATCCTAGGCCGCCCTCAACTTCTAGATCAAACAGATCCATTACACAAATATCAGAAGTCTTCAGACAAACTACTCTATCTGGAAACAAATAGATGCACAAAACAATCAAGTCTCCAGATCCAAAATAAATTTCCTGTAGAAATCCTCTGATCCAAGACAAAACTCAAATTCCCAAAGAATCGGTGTTGCTTCTATTCTGGAATAGCTGCCACCATGCTTCCACTGCGCAACTCTGATTTAAGAATGCTGTTGATGAACAAAAGTATAGACTTGATCAACTTATCCCGGAATATTGTTCATCAAACTCCATAAAATCTCAGTGACCTATCCGATTCGGTCACAACACCACAACAAAAATTCAACCAGGAACCAGATCCGATAAATCCTGCCAACTTAAACAGATCACATTCTCAAAGAATCTCCTACAATGCTGAACCACTGGTAAATCTCCAAGAATCAAGTTGAAACAGAACTCAAACTCTTGATGCGGATGCAAATCTTAACTCCTACGAAGATATCCAGAAAATACCACTTCGAAAACTCAAACATCCACTAGAGATGTTTCAATCCAACAAAGATTACTTAGAGAACTTCCGAACCATCGCAAGTCACTTTTGCGATTATACTCAGTTCAGATTCCAAGAAATCATTCTCACTTCAACAAACAGAACAACTAAAATCTTCAAAAGAAGAAACTAGTGGTCCACCTCTTAACCACTAACATCACACCCAGCTGGGCTTTCAGAAGAAATGGACAAGCTCCACCATATGCCCGGACTACCGTCAGAAGAATCACAGAGATTTCCGAACCATCGAAGAACAGGCCACTCACTGCTGCTACTGCTGCCAAAACTTCCTTAACCAAAAGCTCATCGAACCTTAAAGCTACACCAGCCTCTTCACAATAGAGCCTTCCAGATAGACAGATATCTCTCAGGAAACTCACTCCCAAACCAAGCTCAAAACACTCTGCCAAACTGAGTCTCAAACTCAAATATAGGCAGAATTCCTTCCTAAGGTTTCCAAGATACCAGTGCTGGCTTCAGAACTCCCTATAGATTCAAACTCAAGAAAATCCACTCACACGAGTGCAACCAAGCTTATATTCCAAACATAAACTCTGAATCTTAAAAAGATTCCCTTCAGAGATCGGAAAAATCCTTCACACCAAACTGCCAAACTACTCAAGATGCCCAATACTGCCCAAGCAGATCACTTCCACTCTCAAACATTCGAACTCCAACCTTGGTAGTTGTGTTACACACACTACTACCCTATCTACATTTATTACTTATATTGGAAAACCCGAACAGGTAACCCAATCAATAGGTAGAAATAAACAAATATATATATATATATATATTCAAAATTACAAATACGCTCTCTCAAGATAGACACCACTACAGAGTCTAGGCATTCGCTCAACCTAGAGCTCTGATACCACAATGTAACGACCCAACTTCCAAACTCCAGGAAGTCGCATCGCTAAGAAGAAAGAAAGGGATAGAAAAGAGAAAAGAAAGGAAAGAAACGGACAACATCAGAATCTCACAGCGGAATCGAATAAATTATAATATATCACATAATACATTACATAGTATCATATACATCAGAGTAATACAGCTAATACAACACAAATTAGACAGTTATAAACATCTGTCTAGCTATTACAATTCAAGTACATCAGAGAAAAACAGATACAACTCAAACACAGCGGAACCACTACATATATCTACACATTGAAGCCTCCTGCTCCATTATCTCCTCCAGAACTTGTCAAAGCAATCCTGAATCACTTGACCACTCATATATAATATGAGTACCCAAGAGTTTAATAAAACAGAAAATAAACACTCAGGTCAGACAGGGGTCTGGTGTGAGTAAACGGGGATAAAAGTTGCTTAACTTTAGAAAATCCTTTGAAACAAAAGGTATCACGTAAGACTCCCCACACATAAACTTGGAAAAGTTTTTACCTTACGCTAACCAAAACATTTGATAGGAAATCCAGTGATATTATAATAGTGTCTAGGGTTTTCAAGTAAAATACAGAAATAGCTGGAATGCTTACATCTCACGTTCCAACGTAGTTGGGCACAATCAAAACGTACGACACTTATTGGAGATTGGATTCCATCAATGGAAGGGCTACGGGGGTACCGCCCGTCACAGTACGTGGCCTAGATCACCGTATCGAGGAGCCACCCTAACTCCCCTGCAACACAAAGCCGGACCCGTTCCTTACTGAACAGTTCCGAACAAGACCACCCCGCAGATTGGTCGTCACCAACTGCCACACAGCCGAATATAAAGGGACCTCTAGACAGGGATAAATCTTGCACTCCAGTGGGGACTACCCACGAAGCTTTGCTGCACCTCCACTGTTTTAGCCATTCCCGGTTGATGAGGCTTGAGGTTACAATTACCTTTATAGGACATATCAATCTTAGAATGCTCCTCGTCCACCTGACGATGTTCTGAAAGCATTCAATCCATACAAGTTCGTTCCGGGTTCGAACGAAACCGAAGGCATTATCTCGTTACACTCGTATTGGAATCACCCTCAGAGTTAACGACGATAACCCTTGCACTCTAAATCACCATCTCGAATCTATAAGTACTATTCCGTCAACTCATTACGGAATCACCCACAGAGTTATACTGACGTATAGCCCTTACACCTCGAGTCTTCACTTGCTCCACTTGGATTAACGATCTAACGTTTAATTGGAATCGATGTGGTTTTCGGATATCCAAATATGGAAACCCGATCCCAGTCTCACCGAAACCAAACGCCATCTTAATGTCCAAGTTATACTTAAGGGTTTTAAACAATTAACTCATTTCATTAATTCTATAGTTAAGAAAATTTGAATTAGATTAATAAATCATCTCTAATTAAAATTAATCTAAACCATTATTTAAAATCAAATAATTAAGTAAATCCTTAATTATCTTAAATATTTTTCAAAATAATTAAATTACTTATCAATGACCCATTTAAGTTCAAAATGTATTAAAACAATACATTTCTAAATTAAATTCAAATTCCAATTCATTTAAAAATTAAAGATTTAAATGTTTAATTATTTAAACATTTATCCAAATTTTAGATAAGTAAAATTCTTAAAATAAAATGAATGTTTAAAGAACATTCATGACTTAAATATAAAGAAAGGTTTAAAATAAATTTACTTGATTAAAATAAATTAAGCTTTGAAAAATAAATTGATTATTTCAACTTTCAAACTTAAAATTAACACTTCATATTTTAATTCAATACTAAAGGAACTAAATTATTTCAATTTTTAAATCTTATTTGAACTCAAATTCCATTTTCAAATTTACTTTTAAACATCTAAATCTGTTCATTATTATTTTCTATTTACAAACTGTTTTGAATCCTAAACTGGTTTCTAAAGAAACCTTTGAACAATTTTTAATCTTGAATTCAAAAACAAATTTAAGTTTTGCTTAAACTTTTAAATCTGTTCATAATTTAAAATCTTACAAAACTGTTTTGGATTAAAAGTCAGGTTTTAAAAGTAAACCTGAAACAGTTTTTAAACTTGATTCAAAACTGAATTTAAAACTTGTTTAAATTTAAGATTTCATTTTTTAAAAAACCTTTGAACTCAAAACTACATTTGAATTCAGATTCAAGTTACACTTGAATCAAGTTTTCAACTTAAAATATGAATTTATTCAAAAATTTAAAACTGCAAAACCTCTCAGGCTTAAACCTGAAACTGTTTTTAAATCTTGATTTAAAACAGAATTAAAAACTTGTTTAAATCTAAATATTTCATTTTTAAAAACTTTGAATTTCAAACTTTATTTGAATTCAGTCTTAACTTACATTTGAATCAAATTACAATCTTTAAATTATGAATTTTATTTAAATTTTTAAAAACTGCAAATCTACAGATTTTACCTCTGCAACTACACTTACCCGAGAACCCAACTATTTTACTTCGAGTTCTCCAACCCCTTTCTTCGAGTCAGAAATAAAAATACCCGAAGATTGCTTCGAGTCAAAACCCTGCACTATCCCCCAAAGTTCAACAGAATTTTACCTATACACGGTGCATATGCACCAACACTCTGGCTATCACCAGCCACTCTGAACATCTACACCAAGTCTCCGATCAACCCCTCATCTGATCACAACCTCCAGATATCTCCATAGCAGCTCGAACCAAAATCGAGTTGAACAAGCCAACCTGAAATCATCACTGAATTCAAAACCCAAACCTGTCAACCGCCCACTAGCTCGCCTCCGGCCATCATCATCGCTAGAAGTCCGGCAAATGGTCCATCTACAACTCCTCTGCAACCTCAACAAACCCCACTCCTATTCGATGCAGCATAAAGCATGTGCAGAATCCAAAACTTCACTACTGCAATACTAAGTTTTGAAACCTGGAAAACCCAATCCCCCTCTCTTCTCTCTCTCTCTGATCATCTATCACCAAATTTCCAAATTTTACCTCATTCTTACATCAATAATCCATCTACAAGTATCCCAACCCCAAATTTCACTAGTTTAACAGATACTATCAAAAATTCCTATTTCTGTTCAAACAGAAATGCCCTTGTCCCAACAGTTTATTTAAAACTGTAATCTTTGTTTAAAAATTCATGTTTTTAAACTTAAATTTATGTGACAAAACTGTTTTATTGATTTAAGCTGTTTGGTACTTGTTTTTATTTCAATTGTGATTGGTTTTATTTTAAATACTTACTGTTATATTTGTTCAGAGGTAACAGAAATTTTTCTGTACAACTAAATCATGATTTAAGAACATAATTTTGATTTATAAACAAAATTTACAAACCTGAATTTATGCTAAACAACCAAATTTTGTTTACATATCAATTCTAACAGGAAATCAAGTCCAGAGATAAGGGTTTTCTAATAACAATCTTAGCTTTTTTTTTAAAAACAACAGGTTTGCAGATTCCCAAGCAACAGCAACATATATATATATATATATATATATATATATATGTTTACACAAAGCATTCAATAATATGTAGTCATCTCATCATCTTTATTACTTTCAATTCATAAGCTCAGGTGTCTCAAGTTTTTGTGCATGTGAGGTTACTCATTTTATTTATTTATTTTAAAAAAAACAAAACAGAACAATCTTGTAAGCAGTTTGATTTCTGTGAATAAAACATAAGTTCTTTAATTTATGTTTGATTTTGATATTTAAAGGAAACTGTTTTTAAAAAATAAAGAAGCTTACTCACCATTTTAATTTGAAGAATGCAGAGAACAAATTAGCTCAAGATTTCAGGACCCTGCATATTGAATTTGCCTTTGAAATCTGGGTTTCCATTAGCTAGTTGAATTTGCTTTAACTTGATGATGTAATTTGTTGAACATGCATGCAGTCTCCATTCTTCATTTGCTCAGATTCAAATTAAAGTTGAACTTCTAATTTGATATTGAAACTTAGCTTCAGATTTGTAGTTGTATGCAGAAATTGATTTGCAGATTTTAACATGCTTTGTTTTGAGTTTTTGATTTACAGAAATCTGATTTCTGTTTTCAATTTGAAGAAAATGTTTTTATCAAAATGCTTTAGCTATGTTATGTTTCTTGACAATATAATTTAAATAATAAGTTTTAAAACAAATGCCACTTGTTATGTTATTATCTCAAATTTTTTTACAAGTGTCTTCTATTTAGTTTAAAAAGCTAACACATGTTCATTTCAATATTTAAAAGCAATTTCTTAATTTGTAATGTATTTAAATTTATCTTAAACCATTTCAAATTTATTTTTAGCAAGTTACAAATGTTTATTAACATTAGTCTTTAAATAATAACATATACACTTTTTAAATGTTTACTTATAAACTTATTTTAAAATTATACATTTACACCTTAATGTTTGTTTAATTATTTTTAAAATAATATTCTTTATAAAACTAAATTTCAAAAGAAAATATTTTTAAAAGAAGAAAGATGTTGAGTTTATCTTATTCAAGAGTTTTTTTAAATCAAATGTTATACTTTAACAAAAATGAACTAAATCTTATTTCAAAAAAAAACAATTTTTAAAATAAAACAAAACAAACTTTTATTATAAAATAAATTTAAACTATATTTATTCTTATAAACAAATAAATACTTACTTACATTTCTATAAATATACAAGAAAGATTTTTAAAACAAACTTTTGAAAAGTTTACAATACTATTTTAAATTAATTTAAATCAAATTAATCAATTTACAATTTATACATTTATATATAATAATTAGAAAATATCCTTTATTAATATTTAAATTTTGAATTAAAATCAAATCTTCTATTTACAATGCATACACATATATACATTATAAATAAAATATTTTTAAATCAGCTTAGAAAGATGAATTTTATTACTTAAATATTTTTAACATTTGAAAAGAATATCATTCTCTATTTAAATTATTATTATTATTTTGAAAAGAAAATCATTTGACAAAAATGATTATTAATCTTCAAAAGAAAATTCCTGTTTGAATTAGATTATTAAATCAATATTTCACATTTTAAAATAATTATCAATGGAATTATTAAACTATTATTGCCTAAATTTCCGGAACATCACATACAACCTTAAACAAAAAGAAACTACATTGTTATTCACTTGATAAACTTGATTACGTAGGATAAGCTTTTAAATAGAGAAAGAAATAAGGAACTACTTCCTAAACTATAGGCATATTCCTAAAGACTAGGCAAAAACATATCCAAGGTGCTATAGAATAGAACAAACACAAATATTATTTCTAACACCCTACCTTAAACTGAATGTGCTTAAATTCAGTTTACAACACAATTTCTTCATCGTCTTCCATAGACGAACTCGGTCACAACTTTCATCTCTACCCGGTTGGGCATGCTCAACGGCTTCACGTTGATTGGTACTTTAACCATCAACAAATACTTTTGGTTTACTCTTAGGGATCCACTGACCTCTCCATTCGGGTCATCCCTTATATCGGTCATTTCCCCAACAAGTGAGAACCGCGGCTCTTCTTCCTTACTTGTTGGATGACACAAAACCAAATCTTCCTCACTCTGCCTACTTCACATGTAGGCATGCCTATCTTCTCTTAGGCATATCATCAAACAGTTTTCGAGCATTCTTCGTATTGTCCAACATCATAACCGACATCGTTTTCTTCACTGTCAACATCTGCAGCGAACGTTTTGCAGAACATCTTCTTCATGCTAACATCAACATCACCTTTGCAACAAACATCTGAAAAACAAACTCAGTCTTCATCAACTCAATCACAACACTGCAACTCTCCTTCACCACAACTACAAAACAATCCACAGCTGCACCACAGTGCCTTCCCATCTCCTTTCACAACAGCCACATCACTCCTCTTCATAAAACATACAAGTCACTCTCCTTAACAAGCATTACCTGATCATCATTGATTCACAGAACATCAACCATCAACCCACTCCTCAATCATTCTTGTCATACAACTCTTTATAACATTCTGTCATATAACTGCTTTTCATCACAATAGCATCACAGCCCCTCTGCATTAATTCATTGTTGTTGCACTGCCTTTCACCCCCCTTTCTTGCCACAAACAGTAATCACTGCCTTACTCAAACCTAATCACTACATCAACCCTCTCGTCCTCCACAACTTGCCATAACATTACAATTCAACACCCCATTTCATCATCATAAACCATCACCGCTGCTGTTATACCTCTCCTCCACATTTCTACAACTTCCACTGCCTATCACCTTGCCAACGAACTAGAGCAGTAACCACTGAAAACTGTCACATAGCTGTCCACCATCAACTGATCATTGCACTACATCCATTCAAACTTACCCCTGAAAACAACCCAGCAACTTGACTGCCTACCTCCACTGCCAGAATACAAACAACAACCAACCACTTCAGCTCAACCCTCCGACCACTCAAATTATTCAAATTCATAACACGCCCATTCAACTGACCTTCATAACAACCGAGACTCCTCCGACAACTCATCACTACACCATTGCATACGCTTCCTTTCCCCCCGACTGCCCTTCACTACCATACTCAAATCATACAACGTATCACATAACTGTCGCATCTCCTCTGCCAATAGTGCATCACCAATATCTGTTGCCTGAACCACTTGTCGAACCCCACTCTGCACAGCTTTCCTCCTAACAACCATCTTCACCATCGAACCTGACCTCCTCTAATCGAACTTCATAAGCAACATCCATCGCCTGAAACCAAGGCCTCATCACACCACCATGGCACCATCACAGTTCCTAAACCAGTCCCCATTCACACTGGCACACAAACGAAACTGCAGTTATACCACTTTTATTGCCACTTCCAAGCTCCTCCATCATTTCAATAATCCACAACACTATAAACACTCACCATTGTCCATACGTTTCTGCTTCACTGCCATCTATCAACCTCAAATTGTCTTCACCACTAGAAATACCGCCTAAACCAACATTTCAACAACTTCTGCATTTCCTCTTCATCCCTCTACTGCCCATCACAAAAGTAACTGCCCATACATACTCCATTCACAACAAGTCTTTCACATTACTAGCCACTTGATCGCTTCAATTCACTAACCGCTTGCACTTGCCTGATACAACACAACATTTTCTTAACCCTTCACTAATACAACCACTGCTGCAAACCGCTACTGTGCTACTGCCGAACAAGCTTCTGACCGAACAAGCTTCTGACCAAAACACTTCTACAATACAATACAGCAACAGCCCAAAACTGTGCATCGACCGTCAACATAACACTGTCTCGCACAATTTCATACTTGAACGAAACCAAAACAGCAACCAGAGACTTATCTCAGACCAACAACTGCAACTTCGAATGTCTCACACCCCAACCGCCTTCCATCCAAATTCCATTTCTTACATCAACAGCAATTGTTGAATCGAACCTCACCACTTTAACCTAATCGCCGAATCTCCCCAAACAGCCACCGCCCTCAATCACAATCACGACATCATCGCGATTGATCCAGGGTGTTGATTTTATTTTTGGACAGAAGATTTTGTTTGAGGCTAATTTTCTTTCGGGATTTTTTTTTCTTAACTCTCGCTCACTAGTTATTTTTTTTATCTCCTCTCAATAACTCCTCTCTCTCTTGCCTAGCTCGGATACCATGTTAGGATTTAATACAGAAAAAGAGGAGAGAGATACAATCTTAAACAAAAAGAAACTACATTGTTATTCACTTGATAAACTTGATTACATAGGATAAGATTTTAAATAGAGAAAGAAATAAGGAACTACTTCCTAAACTATAGGCATATTCCTAAAGACTAGGTAAAAACATATCCAAGGTGCTATAGAATAGAACAAACACAAATATTATTTCTAACAATTACATAGTTTAAGAGAGAAGCCCAAGACATCTTGACTAAAACCTCTCACGCTACTCGGAAGAGAAGCCTTGAATGCTTTTGTGTTGCATGTCTGACACCCTTCCCCCAAGGAGGATTTGTCCCTTTGGATCATCCGTACTTTGCTTGGTTTAAAAATAAGGTTAGTCGTGGATAGGCACAGTGTTAGTGATAAGCTCTTAATTTGGTTGTAATTTTAGGTGTTTTTTTTAACTCGTGTTTAATGAATAGATAAAACTTGTATTTATTATCTATTAAACTTGTACTTCGATTATTTTATTTTGGTGTACTTTCATTGTAGGATGCCTTGACTTTACTCATGGACTATCATCAGACTACGTGGCTACCTATATCGCTGGTGGTACTTACTATGCTTTTTAAGCTTCTACCTCGCTATTGCCAATGCCAAACTCTCTCTTGAATTGCTACTTCATACAAGGATAGGATAACAAAGTTGGAAGTGCAGGTTGTAAAGTTTGTGGAAGAGAACGTATTAATTGTTGATGCCACCCAACTTGCTATACTTAGGGATTTTGAAGATATGGCCACTGATTTTAAGCATATTGAGGAAGCCAACTTACATCAACACGAATGTATTGCAAAGCTAAGATATGAGCTAGAGGCGTCGAGGAAATGTGTGAAATAGTTAGAAGCTAGCACCGCTGATATGAAAGATTTGCACGCAGCTTCCTATAAGGTTGACTTAAAAAAGCTAAAACAATCATTGACGAGTTATCATTAGATTTAACAAAGATAATCCAGAATGAGGAGTCTTCATTTCCTCCATTGCCTTATAAGTTTTCAAAGCCAGAAGCAGTTCCTCCTCAACTAGTTGATATGGTTTAGGATGCGCTAAACATAGAAGAATGATTTGGCACGTCACTACCAATCCTAATTTGATGAATTAAAGGTTTCTTATATGGTAAAAATGGCGAATCTTTGAATACACAAAGCGTAAGATTAAAGAATTATGGATGAATTAATTTTCTCTTTCCAAGGGAAATCCATAAAAGTGAAGGTGGAATTATTTTTCGAGATGGAGCGCATAAGGAAAATTGCTTCTAGCCATATCCAAACTCTTAGAGATGAAGTAGCCATACTAAATCACAGTCGTTAGTGCACCCTGCAAAGCTAGCTTTTACTACTACGCTGGCGCATCTATCTTCATAAATGCCTCTTTAGACTTTTTTATCCTCTTTACTAGAGGAACTTTATAGTGAGAAGGTCAAGCGCTACATTAAGAACATTATGCTAGGTCATTCCCAATACATCATTTGTTTCTTCTTTCTAATCTTGACATGTCATTTTTGAATAACATTGGGCAACAGCTATTTATGACACAAGAGTTGCGCATGTTCAACAACTTTCTTTCTTCATTATCATGTAAGTCATAGATCATCAAGATGATGTCCTAACCAGATAATATTCTTCGTAGGTTGAAGATTAGTGGCGGAGCTACTCCTTAAGCCGCCTCCCTAGTTCCACTCACATATAGGAAAGGGAAAGGACGATTGGCAGGAACTTAATTTCGACTCTGATTAAGAATTTATTGTATAAATTTTATAATCAAATTTTTGTAATGTGAATTTTATTTTTTAACATAACATGAACTGGGCATGAAATAATATTTTTCCTTTCCTTTTCGTGCCTCGCAAAGTCTCTTCTTTAAATGCACCATTTTGTTGTACTTCACATGAATTTACTTATGCCTTATTTTGAACATGATTTATTTGTTCTTATAACCCGATGCAGTTTTGGTAATTATGAAGGGAAGGATCATTACTTTTGAGACTCAACAGGTGGTACTTCTATTCCGTTATATGCATCTTTTAGATGATAGTAACTACCCCACTTGTCCTGATTTTGTATAATTCTCACACAAGGATTAGGCTATAGTACCATTGGTTTTTGATAAGCGATGTAGTCTGTTTACCTCTTAATTGCCACTTCTAAACTCAATTGCCCAAAGTTTGTTGTGATTAGCTCACTCCATTGTATTGTCACAGTTTCTTAAACTTTGCTTTTTGGCACTTAGGTTGTGTGTCCATTGTTTTCTACAACCTAGTTTTTCCTTTAAGTGTGTGCATTGACATAGGTCTATTTAATTTTGAGCGGATAGGCTGATAGTTTTTGGCTGAGAAGCTGGGTTGTATATTTACAGCCCTAATTTTTATTATATATATATATATATATGTGTGTGTGTGTGTGTGTGTGTGTGTGTGTGTGTGTGTGTGTGTGTGTGTGTGTGTGTGTAGACAGATTCAAGCCATCAAATATCCTTACACCAAGTTTAGATAGGATGAGAACCCGAGCTACATTTTTATAACTCTAGTTTGTCGAAACTGTGGTATGAGTAATAAATGCAGACATATATAAATTTTATGTTGATTCGGCCTATCTAATATCCCTATTTCCAGTTTATCATCATATTAACCTTGGTAATTGCTATCATACCACATTTCTTTTACAACCACTCAATCATACATCATGTTGGCTTGAGATGCTTTGAATTCCATGCTCGAGGCATAAGGTTTCTGTTTATCATTGATAGATAGTAAGCATCGCTGGATAGCATCTCGGTAATGGCCAATAGCCTTTCCCAGCGCTGACTACTGGGTCTCTGGTGTTGGCCATCACCTTCCTCAATACCAAGTCTCCTTTGTGGAATATTCTTTTCCTTAGTTAGGAGTTGTAGTTTTAGGCCATTCTTTGTTGGTATATCGTTTCTCTAATGGCGGCCTCCTTTCTTCTTTCAATTATTGGTTGTGCTCCGTATGTAAGACAAGCATATATGAAATACAACTTTTAACTTAATTAGAAGAATTATTTCATAGTTATATGAAAAAGAGAACGAAGTGTGTCCTGTGGGAGACATGGTTGAAGTCCTATAAGCTCAACTCTTCGGTCCACTTTCCCTTTGCCTTTATTAGTCTTTTCTTAAGCACCTTTTTTTATCATTTTATTAGCCGCTTCAACCTACCCATTCTTACCAAAAATTGCAATAATGGGAAATGGGGTAGAAAGTAAGATTAGGGAAGCCACCCTCGTGTCAAGAAGATTAAGGGAAAAGAAAATGAAAGTAAATCAATTAAGTTTGTACAGAATAGGGAGCTGGTTTGAAGTTACAACACCTAACTCGACCTAAGCCCCACAACTAAGGGACCACGTCCAAAGACAAAAACTGCACACATCGGGAAACAAGGGTAGGCTATAGTGGCAATATCCAAAATCAAAGACATAAACTGAACTGAGGCATAAGAAGCAGTTGCATTTGTACTATGGTAACCAAACTTCTAAAGCTCACATTTTTTCAGTGCTTATAAGAACATGTCTGCTCCAGCACATACCAAGGGCAACCTAAACAGTGTCGCATGGAGACAAAAGCACTCCAAAGGAGTTGTATACAGGGCCACTCAGAATATACCTCAACGTAGAACCAAACTTACAAGCAAATGATAGGTTTTAAGTTCCTTCTCCCTCATCAGCAGTTCAACAATACTTGCTTAAAGGACGAATCAAATCACGAATAGGCTCAAGCATATTCCAAGCATACGCCAAGTCAACCCTCAAAGAAGAATGAGAAATTGCTACACCATTCTGACCTAATATGTTATCAGGTCAAGCGAAGATAGCAAAATTATCAACAAGGCAGTGCGACCTGAACACCAGGCAATATTCACCACTACACTTTTTATATGCATCAACAACATAGAGAAGCTACATAGTGGTCTCCTGCCGTTCTTCTCAAGACACATTCCATTCTGATAAGAAAGGAGTCTGACCCAAACAGACTTGGGCATCCGTTTTAAAATTTTCAAGCGTTCCGCTTTGAATTTTCAAGATCCCGCTAAAGTCATGATTTCCTGCCGAAAGCCCATCATCAATCAACACACAACAAATAGGCGTTATAGATGAATGACATGGGAAAATATAAAGGTGGAGACCGAAGAGAAAAGATGAAAGATGATCGCAACAACCAGCAATGCCCTTTTCGTACTATAAAAGGAAACATTAGAGGATGAAGGTGAGGATCTTCTTTTTTAGCTTCTTCTTCCTCCTAAAAAATAAGGATAATAAAAAATATTGTATGCTATTGGGCCATGGTAATTTGTATCAAAAGGTCAAATATCTAGTGGATTATCCCATGGACATAGGATTGACTGCATACCTAAACCACGTAAAATTTTCTATGTCCTTTATTTTTATTATTTTGCTAATTGATTACCATTTGTTTACAAAATTCACTTCGACATTTCAACAAACAGTTGAAGTGCAACTACAAGACTATCTAAGCATCTAGCAACATGGCCGCTTCTCCAAGGTAGATTTAGCACTGCTTAAATCTGATGATTCAAAATCATGGATGCAAATTGGTATCTAAGATTTCTGCATGGTTTAGTTGAGTGTGGTGAAGATGAAGTATTTTACTAACATTTTTGGTGCTAGAAGGAGTGTCATACCTCCGTTTCTCTTTCCTTAATCTCCAGTAAACCTATGTACCTATGTACTTCCATTCCCCTATTCCTAGCAAATACTATGCCTATTGCTCCGCCGACCTTGAAGCTTGTTTAACCTACCACCCTCTCCAAAGATGGTTGCTCAAGGACCCTACAATTTCAATCCATACCATCACTCTCCAGTCAACGACACCTCTATCATCCGTCCACCGCTATTACTCATCAATTACGCTAGTTCTATAGTTGATGACTAACAATGTACTCTCAAAAATGGGAATGGTAAGGCCAACCACGACTACTTGATAGAAAGAATCAATAATCGATGATCCATGGAATCACATTCATTAGCTTCTACCAGCTACTCTCAGCCTCCCCACCAATTAGTGACCACAAGGTAGGAGTAGATGCACAAGTATTTGTTGGTTTGAATAGTGATTCAGATCATGGCATGAAACCCAAAACAAGAATCCATGAACTCCAGTCATAATGGCATAGGGTTTGAAATGCACACCGATTCGCACAGGGATTTTTTAGATAGCCATGATCATAAGCATAATAATTCAACTCCTGGGGAAGGAGTTGGGGTCGGAGCAGCAATTGCAAAGACAAGTGCCTAGTACTGCGCTGAAGAGACCAGGCTGAAAGTAATATGTCATGCGACACCTATGTGGCAAGCGTTTTAAAAAAATAATGTGAAATAATGTATTTATATTGTTGTACCAAGCTAGTTGTAGGGACACTGAACAGCCTGATTCAGTATAAAAAACTCTATATTATTTATGTTTCAAATAGTTAAATACACCTTCATAGTTCACCACCAATATTCTCTGATTAAGCTTAATGCATGGTCGATAGTAAAAACGGCAATCTCAATACTAAGAATGGTGCTACTAGTCCTATACACATGGACTTGCATCAATGTGAGTCAGGATTTTCAACCAAAATACTACACTAAACGGGATGTTAAACTGCCCCGGCCTAGTATGAATATTCCTATGGCAACAATAATAGAAAGACACCACACTGGACATATGGATATTAGATAGCCAGAATCAGTGCATAAAAAACCATGCACATGGAAACAGAGGTTGTATATACATGACCTTACTTCTCAGTCAAATCTTCTTTAGTTCTCTCATAAATAGTGGGGAGGACCATTCCAAGCACACGAAAAAATTACCCTTTATAGCTCACCGCCATCGTTCCAAAGGTGTAATGCCATGTATGAACGACAACAGTAATCTCAAAAACTAGAACGGTGATTCTAAAGAAGAATGCAGCTTAGCACATGTATAATAGTATGCCCCGAATAAGGGGTAAGGTCAAGCCAAGCATGCAGCCAAGGACATTATGCCCCTCCAAAATAAGGGGCATGTCACACCAGGTATACGGCTGAGCATACGGCTAAGGACATTGTGCCCCCAAACATGGGTTAGGTCATGTTCAACCCACAATCTGACCAGGAAAGAATATTGTGCCCTTAAACAAGAGGGTAGGTCATATCGCATATATGGTCATGCAAGATGCTAGCCTAAATAAGAGATTGGATCACATCAATATGCATGAAAAGTCCACACCTATAAGGTCACGGCCGAAGGACATATGCTACTCTGAGAACTTATCCTAAGCATGGCAAGAAAGCACGATACATGGAATGTAGCAAAAGAAATCAACTAGGTACGAATCCAGACGTTGCTCAAAGCTTGTTACGTGTATATCAAAAAACTGGGTTATCAATACTTAGCTATTAATCTTACATGTCTACCAAAAATAATGTTGTCTATATTTACATACCAACACGTAATCCACAAAAGGTTACAATCTGGGTCATATTACAAAAAACAACACCCTCTAATGAAAAATTAAATTATGAATATGGTCTAACCTCAGAAAAGAAATAGGTCATGACTGCTTCATGCCGTTACGATCTGCGAAAATGCGATGCTGCAAGCTGAGAAAAACCATATACTAAATTAAAGGAACAAAATTAACTTTTCGGCTCAGCAATCACAGCTGATGGTTGATTACGGGCAGTGCTACCTTAACCAGAGTCGTAGTATGAAACAGACAGACATAAATAGTACCAGCCCTGACATTTCCATAGTCTGAGGACCTATACTCGTAATCAGCCCCATTATACAAGAAGGACAAATCAAGTACAGACCAGAAACACTTTAAAATGTCAATTGTACATTGTCATCCAATTTTTGCTACTTTGTTCTTCACTTACTCTTTATGAAGCTCTTCCAAAAGAGATGCCCTACAAGTTCTACCTTGAGAAACCACGATAGAATCTAATTGGTCGTCACACTCCAAATTGTATATTTTGATTTCTAAGGCATTTACTCGCCTCATAGCCAATTTCTTGGTCGTCTCAATTTCGTCTAAGAGGAGCTCCCTTGTCTATTCGGCATCATCGAAGAAAGGACTTAAGAACTCGTCCTCAGTGGATCTAAACAGTGAAACCCTAGTATCAGTCATCCCTAATTCTCCCTTATAACTGTAACGACCTGTAAATTTCGATAATTAAAGTTGTTAATTAAATAGGATTTTGTAATTGAAATTTTGTAAAAAAAAGGTGATAAATTAGTATTGAAATGAAATCCAATTGAAGAAATAGTGGAAACCATTATAATTTGTTAATTAATTTGATTTGTGAAATTGATACTGGAAGAAATAAATTGGAAATAGTATTAATGAAATAATAACTGAATTGAATTACAACTATATAAATGAAAGTAAATTTTGTTAAGTGGATGTCAACACTGAATAAATTAATTAAAATAAAATCTAAATACATGTTTGGATAAAATCAATAATTGATGGATTGAATGGTAAGTAATTAGAATTTAATTCTATAAAATTTGAAAACTAAATGTAATGTAAAGTAATAAGGTTAGTGCAATACCCATTAATGAATGGAATGAAATGGGACTAGTATAAATGTATATTAGGTTATAAATCATTTTGAATGAAAAAACGTAAATATTGGTTGATAAATAAATATACAAGTATATTAAAGGTTATAATAGTGGGTTACTAGTAAATTCACTCATTTACCAATAAAGATAATTAGATGTGCCTTGATGATAATTAATAACATAACAGAAAAGAGCAAATGTATTCACTAGAATATTAATTGCAATTGGATAAGGATTTTATGTATCAATGTTAATGCCAGGTAAGTAATGCTAAATTAAAGTCAATAATAATGAGTAGTGATTAATTAAAAATTTGTAACATATATTATATATTACCTGCTTATTTGTTAATGGAATTAGAATTTGTAATAAGTGATAATAAAATAAATGAATGTTACACTAATGGAAAATGAAATAACGTTCGTTTAAATGTTGAGTAATTATAGGGTCGTATTTATTATAAGCGTTACTTTAATAATTATGATTAATGGTGAAATTAATACGAGAAGTATGTAAAGTAATAACTAAGAAAGGAACACGTTATAAATTGATTATGACCTAAACTTAAGTGTAAGTTAAAGATTGAAATTGAATCTAATCCATTCAATTGGAAACTTATCAAAATAAATTGGATTCAATGTATAATAAAGAGGTTATTTTAAGAAATTGAAATAAATTCTATAATTAGTGAATTAATTTACTTTAAATAGAGATGGGAATTGGTTTAAAGAATTATAAATTAATAAGTAATACAAGATGATAAAATTTATGAATTATAGAATTTGAATTTTTAATAGTGAGTTGATTTATTTAATTTATAATAATTGGATTTATTGCAAATGAATGAAATCAAATATTTAACTATTACGTTAATTTAAAAATTAAGTTGAAATTTCGAAATAATTGTGTAATAATTTTAAATGCACTGGTAAACCCTTCTATTTGGAATTATGAATGGAATGATTATGGGATAATTCAATTTAATGGAAATTTGGAAATTTATCTATAATTTTGAATTGTGTGAAAGTAAAGATTTATATTGATTAATTTTCAAATAAATTGACATTTAAAAATTGTTAAATTATTGTAAATGTTTGAGAATTATATAGTGATAAAGATTTCAAATTTCAGAATGTAATTTTGAAATTTGATTTAATTAATTTATTTTAAATTTATTCAATTAATAGAAAAATAGCCATTTTGGCCACTAACTCGGATTTCGACGAAACAAGTTTCATCGGATCCGTAATAGTGAGTTATTATAGGGTTTCAAGTTTCGTAGCGATCGGACTTGTCGTTTGATCGTGCAAACGCGAAACGCCTTGAAATCGTTAAATCGATAAATTGAAATCAATTTGAAATCAATTTGAAAATATTGATTTCAGCATAACTTCTTCATACGATGGAATTTGGACATGAAACTTTTTTCATCGCGTTCAGAATATTTTAAAATACCTATTGTGATATATGGGTTGACCCAATTTCGTTCCGGAGTCGAAACGGGCTTTTGGGCCAATTATCGTTCATCACGTTTGTTTATCGGATCCATCTACTCTATTTCTAGCCTACCTATATAAACCCAGTTATAAACCCTAGCCTACATCTATTCTCATTTCTTTGTGCGTTCATTTCCTCAACTCTTTCTCTTTCAATGGCTGCAAACCCTAGATCCAATTGCAAATCAAATCAAAAGTCAAAAATTCAAAGTCCTTAGAAAAATCTCAAAAAAATATATATCGAAGATCTTAATGATCCGAACCTATGTATGTTGTTCGTTTTCCGAGATATTGACCGGATTGATCAGAAATCGCGGTCAAATTCAGATTGGGCGTTTTTGATTTCGTCGTCAATTAACGAAATTGTAATATGGGTTTTGTAGAGGAGGTTGCATGGAGTCATGGGCTGGTGTTCTTTTGGGTTAAAGTGACCTGTAGCGGCCAGAATAGGCGATTAGGGTTTGGTATCATCGGCGGCGACTGGAGGCGCGCGTGGGGGGTCAGGTGGAAGCGGGTCAGCGGTGGCTTGGTAATGACGGTGGTCGGTGGTGGAATAGAGGCCGGTAGGTGGCGAAACCTTTGGTCAAAGCTCGGTCAAGGGCAGGATTTTTGGGTTCGGCTTCAACTGTAGTCGCGCGCGCGTGAAGAAGATGTGAGGTAAGCGTGACGTGGTGAACGTTATATTTGTTATTTTATTTTTATTTTTTTTCAAATGTTCGAATCGATATAACTTTCTCTTACGAACTCCGTTTCGCACGAATTTTTTTTGTTAGGATCGTAATAAAATTCTGGATCTGTTGACGCTGGTTTGGACGGGTTTGGAGACTGTCAAATTTTTGGATTTAAATTCAAAAAGTGAGTGTTTTAACCCACTCACAACTTCAAAGTTTTCTTATGTTTGTCAAATTGATTTAAGATATGAGTGGAAATTTATTTATGACTGTTTTGCATATTTTATTCATCAACTCAGTTAAATCGCATTTATTTAATTTAAATGTTAATTAATTTTATTATTTCATATAAATTGACAGTTAAAATTTATTTATTTTGCATATAAACTGCTAGTTAAACATTTATTTATTTATTTATTTTTTTGAATATAAACTGTTCGTTGATACCTTTTATATTTTGTATGCTCTATTGATGTTTGTTTAAATTGATGATGATTGAAATAAATTGGTTGATGATTGATATTGGGTGAATGGATGATGTGTTCTATATTATATAAAGTGCAAGTTATTATGCATTTTCATTTCATTCGGGATTGCGGTTTGAAATGATATACAACCGCATTTTTTATTTTTAAATTACGGATTGAGATGATAAATATTTGTATCACTTGACTATAGGATAGAAAATTATATAAAGGCACCGCGGTGTATGTATATATATATATATAATTATTTTTTTGAAATGATTTTTTATGGTTTGGATATGATACGGTTTAATAAATATTAAATTTAGTTATTATATAAATATATTTTATATATACATATATAGTTAATTAATTTGAATTTACGCTATGTAAAAATCAGTTAAATAAAAATAAATAAGTTGAACAATGGAGTTTGATTATTAATGTTAAATGGTTAAGTATATGTCTAAGATATCGTATGTATATATAGAGTTTTAATGATTTAAATCAGTTAAGATTGGGAGGTAAATTGAAAATTTATTTGATGGAACTTATTTAAAAACTTCTCTCCATAAGTTGATGTAAACTTATTAAAATTGGAAATTTTAAAGGTATGATATTTATAACTGGATTTTTATTTAAGATAAATTAAACGAATATTTGTAGCATAATAAATTGAAGGAAATATTTAAGTTGTTAGTAATTGACATTTTAATTTAAATGACTTTGATCTATTATGTAAACATTTCAAAACTAAATAATAGGACAATGAATTTGTGAATATAAATTTTCAATCTCAAGTTTTGAAATCGTTAAATACTAAGAGTTAGAAATATATTGAAATTGAAGTGGTTTATTTAAATGAAAGTGAGTTTAAAATTTATGGATTTAGACTAAATTTTAGATGAATAAAATTGTGAAGACGCGGAAATTATTTTATAAAGTAATTTTAAATTCAAACTATTTTTTTCTACATACTGTTGAATATCCAAACTATTCAAGTTTTAGAAGTATGGTTTTAAAGCTATGAGTTTCGAAGTATTATGTTTTGAAAGTTATAATTCAAATGTTTGGGTTCCAGATATTATAAATTTTAAAGCAATATGATTTTGGAAAAGAAATATATTTGAAATAAAATGATACTATATTAATTTGGGTTTTATAAAAATATTATCAAATGAGTTTGTTTTGAAATGGAAAGGATATCGTAATTATACGGTTTTGAAATAGATACTTGATTCTAGTTTTGAAAGTATAAACCATATTTAAAGACCGCGGTGTTATAATAACGTTCGGTTGTTAAAGAGACCGGGATCGGAAGTTGTCATACTCTCTGCCAACTCCGAAAACCACTTTAACAACCGTATCTACGGTGGAGATTCCAGAATGAAGTAGGTTGGTGGCGGCGTTTCATGTAAGGTAAATACATGGACCCAACTCCCGTGAGTTGGCATAAGGTGGCTAAAACAGGAGCGATTGACGGGTTAATAAGGTAGCACCTTTGATCGGAGACTTCCCTTCGATACTATACTCTGACTTTGGATTGATTCGGTGGCCACCTTCACTTTTGATTTCTTTGATTTGGGGGAGTTTGTTCGAGGTGGGCGGTAGCTGCGCGCTACGCGTTACCACCGATCCGGAAGCGTAATTGGTATATCTTCCCTGGCATTGCCTAGTTGTGCCATGTCACCTACCATACCGAGCCCTCTACGAGTTTGGATTTCTCCCGTAGCCCGTGTGGTATCCTCTGGTGGCTTCCCAATCAGGAGGGACTATGATATTAGATGGACTACTGGGACTATTATTGTGCTAAGGGGGAGATTGGGTAACTCCTTAACGTTATTTAAAAGTAAGTTTATTTTACAATTAGACATTATTATAATAGCGCAATATATTACATAGTAAATAGTTTAACAGATCCTTAGGAGATGAAAATCCCGAGCATCTCTTGAGTTACTGCACTCATATTTATTCCTGTTGATTTAACTTACATAAGATCTTTTAGTTCCGACTCGAGTGTTTTGTTTTTTCAATTCGCTCAGGTCAGTCCGAGCGTTTCAGGACCGAAGACTTTAGCTCTAAAGGACGAAGACGGAGATTTCTATTATTATTATTATTATTATTATTATTTATTATTGCACTACACTCATATTGTTCCGCTGCATTATTATTGGTATGTGTAACTCTGATATGTAATATATAAATATAATCAAATGTTTTTGTAAACAGCTTTATAAAATGTATATTTGATTATTATATTTTATCCTTTCGCTGTGAGATTCTGTTTTGTTTTATTTCTTTCTTATTTTTTTCTTATTTACCCCATAACAATCCGCCCTTCCGTATGGATTGAATCGGCATGTGTGTCGATTTAAAGCGTGCGAAAAGGCAGGATGTTACAATAACAATTCTCTAATTCTTTCAATTTGAACGCTTAATAATTCTTCACATCATTCTTCCATTTAAGGATCTCGTTCGGGTCAGCTGTAGACAATAGCGTAGGAATTGCATCCGATCCGAGGGAGGAACGGGTAGCCGAGGTCGTTGGAGGATCATCATATATGCTTATGCGCAATGCAATCTCTTTGCCCATCTCCATGATCCTTCTCTTTAGCCTTTTAATTTCATCCTTATATACTTCTCTATATATGCTCTAAGGAACTCTATAATAGGCCATCTTATTCTGCCACTCTAAGCGGATCGAAATCTTACTTCTATGGGAGAGCGGTTACCTCCGAACCCTAATTGAGAGAAACCAGCCAGGAAAAAGGTTAAATAAGTCCATAAATACTAGAAATAAATAATAAAAATGAAACCAATAGAATTTATTTCTATGAAGAAAAGCTAGTCAACAAACTTCAATATTATGAAGAAAAAACATTGTGAGATTGCAAAAAATGTATTCTTCTAATCCAAATACATCAGTGGTTAAGCAATAAAATAATGCCTAAGGAGCATGAGGAAGAGGTGGGGCCATGCTAATAACAAACGTCTGATGAGGGTCATAGTGTGCTCCTGCCCAATTGTCTATAGGGTGGCCAATTGGCACTTCAATGTCTTCCTTGTCACTCAGAAAATCTTGGTCCAATGTAAGGTAGATGAAGTCCAGGACGTCCCAAGACCATTGTAGCAACATCTCAGCCCTCTTGCTTTTAAATTTTTCTTGCTCATGCTTATTCGAGGAAGAAGTAATCCGATCTTGAGAAACCAGCGATGATCCCTCAAACTCACACACCTTTATTACCGCCCTTCTCCTGGTATCATTTAGGATCTCAATTAACCGAGATTTTTTTCTTCCTCTTATCTGAAAAATCACCAAATAATCTGCTAGTAATAATCTTCCATCTATCATCACAAAGATAAGATGATCCAGAATCCATGGGAGAAACAAAAGCGGTACCCAAGTGGGGAACCAGATTCATCCTCCAATATTCTGCAGTCTCTTGCTCGCCAAGCAACCTGGCAATCTATATGGAGATGTCTTCCACTTGTTCTTGTATTGTGCAATCTCTTCTCTATAAAGAATACTACAAAGTTCTTTATCCACCTTTACTGTTTTCTTTATCCCTTCCAGCTCTGATGCAGCATCCCCTGACTACGAGCACTGTCTCATATTACAATCATGTTGATGTTTGAGCTAGCTCTTGGCATTTGCAAGCTCTTCACAATTAAGTTTCAACTATGTTTGAAGCCTTTCAATTTTGTATCTGAACAACGTAACTTCATCTACACAAACATCCCAATGACAAACACAATTAGCATCGAATAAAGCTCGAAAAGGAAAAACTTGAATCACTATTGGAATAAAACTTAGTAACATGATATAAACATAACAGACTAAGTTTCAAAAACTTATTACATCATCTCTACTTGTCCACATACTTGAAAATAGCATGTAAATTAACAAATACATGGAAAGTTTATTCGTTAATCAAGGCTCTAAGCTTAAGCCCAAACCACTCTAAGTAAGGACTATCAGGTGGAGGCGAAAACCATTCTCTAATGTATATAGCCATCGGCGCAACACAAATTCACTAAGGGCCTATTTCTCCCAAACTACTTAGTCTATTTGGGATAATAATTCTTGCATCTTATCCTTAAGCTCTACAAATGTGTTTCTAGCTGTTTTTCATGCCTGCACATAGCTGCGACATTCAATCAAAGACGATCTAAATTTTTTTTAAGCCTAGCCCTAGTCTCTCTCAATAGTTAAATGAATACATTCTGTTCAGAATACTAAACAACACAATAAAGAAAACAAGACCATTCGCAAGAAGAAAACATCGAATACTACGTTTCATCACAAATAGTGGAACAAACTCCAAAGTCTTAATACAACAACCGACAATACAAATCTGGGATTAGTCGTCTAATTCTATGGAAGAATGTGGATTAATAGTGCTTGCAAAAGTTGTACCCTTATCCAATAGTTATAAGTCCCTCGATCCCTATCAACCTCAGAAGTGTCCTCCTCGGAATGTCTCCCATAACTGTTTAGGTCAACACTGTGTTCTTTAACATTTTCGTCCTTCTACCTGCCCTGGCAACACTCAAAAATTGAAGTAGCCATGGATTGATTGTCCAAGAAATCAGGCATGATGTCTACCCTAAAATTACGCTTAGTTAAAGCATAACAACCAAAGGTCACATTGGAAGTGACTGCATTTAGGTCTTTCTTTGATTGAGATAATTCCTCCTTCACTGCCTTCAACTACCTCTCAACCGTGGTAAGTGACTCATCCTTCTCCCTTAACTCATGCACTTTAGAAGCCCAAGCATCCTCAGTGGCTTTGAATTCTCTCCCGACCCTCTCTACCTTCCCTTAAAGCACCCTAACCTCCTCTACGGCCTTAGCCTTAGCAAAAGCCCGAGCGACCTTCTCGTTGTTAGATAAAGCAAGGTCAGCTTCGATTTTAACCATCCGGCTCGAAAGCAAAGTTCGGGTACTTTCAATCTCACGCGCCTTCACTAATAAAGGCCACATACAAAAAAGAGAAATTCGAATAACATAAGCAATAAACTAGTAACTTAAAGAAGAAAAAGGGATTAAATATGATCACTCACATAAGGTCAAAGCTTCTCAAATTCAGACAGGATAACGAAGGAGACATCTCTGAAGCTAAAATGGAAAGGAGAGGGATAATTTGTGTAGTCCTTCATACCATCTCTATGACAGCAGAGATTGCGACTTCAGATGTGGTCAATCCACCCACATCGAGGGCAGGACTGCTAGGCAAAGAAGATGCAGTCAATCCTATAGATGTAGAAATAGGAGAGGGAAGATTCTCTATATTCAGAATGGGTGAAGTATATGAAGCAAAAGGAGAAATTTTTTGAAGAATTTAGAGAATCATCGAATCCTTGGTTTTCCTCTTTGAGCGTTCCTTCTTTTTCGTCCCCATCAAGGAAACAAGAAGTTTAGCACCATCCTCAGCATCCATACTATCTATATATGAAGAAAGATAATAAAATTAAAATCACAAATATGGCAATTTCCAAAACATATTACAGGAGGCTAATACTCTTGAATTCAGTAGATAAGGAATCAAGCTTCAATATGCGATGAGAGAATGTGCGATGACGATGCAATGAATAATGCTTAATCAATTTTGGCCTATGAAATTTTTTTTTATCTTTCTATCCATTTCCTCCAATCTCAAATTATGTTGCCTTTATAAAACTACTCATTTTCTTCTAAAGAGATGATATAGACAAAATAATGACGAGAGAAAAATGGATATCTATTAAATTTTAAATTAAGAGATAGACTTTGGCCCATTTTTCTGTTCGACTTAGGACATCAGGGAAAATAAGAATAGCATAGTAGTTTCCATTTAATCTACACAAATTTATTAGAATAAATTAGATAGCATTGCTTCCATTCTTATACCTATTAGATTAGATTGTTATATCTAGATAATATGATTCCTAAACATAATTTGTTAGTGCCTAATTATCTTTATGACCTTGAGGGCGCTCAACAAATCATAAAATTACATTTGATATCTAGACCTATCATTTCGTGATAGTCTAAGGGCAATTTTGTAACCATTGAGGGTGCTCAACAAAGTTACAAAATATTCTGATCAAACAAGGGACAATAAAAACACAATTCTATACATTTATGGCTTAAGGATTCCCAACAATGATAGGTGTATATAGACCTCTATTCATATGTCTTTACATTTTATGTTTAATCCCTTAAGTCAATATGTGTTTTAATTCATTTAAACTCCCTATTTTTATGCATATGCAACATATTTAGTTTTCAATTTATTATAGCATTTATGCTTCATTAATATATATGTATGTATGTATGTATATGTATGCATTTCTTTACTAACTAAACCTTTTTGTTAATCGAAATATAATATTTATATTTATTTAAAACTCAAACCAAATATTAATTTACACTTTATAACCATTTGTAAAAATTTATTATATTCAACTCAATTTAAAATTTTAATTTTGTAATGTTAAAGTAGCATATTTTAATCAACCTAAGGCACAAAACACTTCTTTATTTTCCATTAGGGCATTCCTTTGAAACAAACTGCTTCAATGAGCTAGGTAAAGGGGCTTTTAACGTAAGGCTTTTGGTTCATAAGTATGTTCTTTAATTAGAGTAACATTCTCCTTAGTTAGACACTCTTGCCTTAACACCCATTTATTTGGATTTTTCATGCGACATTGACATTGTTAAGGATGTGTCCTATAAGCAATTCTGTTGATAGATTTATGGCTTAACTCTTGAATCTTTTTCAAATTAAAGTATGTTTTTGGTTTATTTTCTTTAATATGTGTTGTAATATTGTGATGAGGTAATGATATTAATGCATTAAACCTGTATAAGTAGAAAATCCTTTGGAAAAGTATTTAATCGATTACAATTACGAATTTGTGTAACCATGAGTTTGAACCAAACACTTAAAAAAAATTCCCTTATTATTTCTAAACAAGATGTATCAAAAAAAGTATCAGTACATCTGTCGAGCCTAGTGTGCGTTATGCTCACCATAAGAAGGACGATGATTAGGGACATAAGGAATTATATACTTGTGAATATTTGGAATAATCACAAAAAGGCTCAATGAAGGTCACTATATGTTAGTACAACTTAGTCAAAGTGAAAGATCTTATGCAATGACGTGTAGTTCTCTTAAGACTTGAGAGTATTGTTAATCTTAATTAAATAAACTACACATTTATCATGGTCTAGTATATGACATCATGATCATATTACAACCATAGTTGGGTATGCATTGAACAACTTAAAGTGAAATGCTAATCAAGAGAAAATGTGTTTCTTTCGTTATAGAA
Source organism: Allium cepa (assembly GCA_030765085.1). NCBI lineage: Eukaryota > Viridiplantae > Streptophyta > Magnoliopsida > Asparagales > Amaryllidaceae > Allium > Allium cepa. The sequence goes on from CM060928.1 coordinate 819,726,336, forward strand.
TGTTAGCAAAACCATAATTGGTAGTTAACTTAATTCAAAATCTCTAGTTAGAGTAAACGGTTAATCGATATACTTGATCAGATTGAACCAAGGATTTTAATGGCATATGCAATTAACTATGGATATTATTGGAGATTTTTCCCATTGATCAAATTCCAGATATTTTAGTGATACAATGACAATGAAAAGAAATGTATGCAAGTTATATTATAAGGTGCAACTTATAAAAGCTAGAAATTGGATTTTGCATAGGTGATCTATAAACTCCATAATTTGGTAAATTGTTTAAAAATTGACTAAAGACCATGTTCACGCTTGGGAGCCAATACAAACGAGTTATTAGCTAATTTTCAAGTTCAGTTAGTTTAAGATTAATTATAACTGTTTTAAATTAATAATAAAAAATTATACAAACGTTTTACTTAATTTTTATCGCATTTTAATTATTTATTTGAGAATATATAATTGTTGTATGTTGATTTAATTAAATATATGGTCTTAAATAATTAAATCATTAACATATGGTATATTAGTTATGGTCGACACCATGGAAGCCCACTGAAGGGCATGGCCATCCTTATAAGGTATACAAGTGAGGAATAATGAGTTCAATGAACACCATTAGTAGCACCACCCTCTCACACTCTTTATAACCCTAGCCACCAATAGAAAATGTATGGAGCCTTGATGGTGAGATTAGCACATCGAGTTCAAAGATTGGGAATAACAATCTATAGAGGAACACCTAGCAATCGACTTGTCAACTACCAATAGATCGAAAAGGTACGCATTTTTTAGACAATTTGAATGCTTATATATATGCGATTTTTAATTTTGTCATAAAAATATTTTTTTTGAAAATAAAATGATGATAACAACTATATACACAAATGCTAAATTATATATGTGTGTGTGTGCGTGTGCGTGTGTTTATATAACTAAACATATAGTCATATCTACATATTGTATAAAAACTTATTTTTATAGATGCTCACAGCCAATATGTATTAATACACACACACACATATATACATATATATATAATGTAGTATTTAGTTTCACTTTTAATAATAATAATAATCCCGAATTTGTTTTCAATTTAACAAAAGAATCAGTTTTGTTTTTAGGTTTGATAAAAAATAAACGCCACTTAAGACTAGAGTTTAATAAGTCAAAAAGGAGTTTTTTATTCTATTTTAAGCAAAATAAAAAATTATATTATTTTCATATTTTAAAAATATTTTTATAATATTTGAATTAGTCAAAACAATTTTAAATTTCAAATTATAAATTAGTACGCGTACATCAACATTGATATATTAAATAGAATAAATATATGTTTATTTTTAATTAACTATTATTTAAATATAGGAGTAATCATTAATTAATTATTAATCACGTATTTAATCATTTTTAAATTATAAATTAATTAAGGTTTAATTTATAGTAAATTATTTATTAAAGGTTTAATTTATTACTTAAGTTCTTAAGGATTAATTAATTAATTAATTGAGATTAATTAATATTTAATTATTAATAAAGATTTCATTAATTATTTAATAATTAATAAAGGATTAATTTTGATTTATTTAATAGTTAATTACTGTTAATTATTTGATTAAATTAAGTTAAGATTCAATTAAAATTAATTATGATTTAACTAAGGATTTAACTTATAATTAATTATTTTTAAAAGTGTTTAAAAGTTTTAAATCCTTTGGTTTTCAAAAGTAAATTGTTTAAAGGTACTTCTTTTTCAAAAGATAATTTCGAATACAAGTGATTCTAGTTTATACCATTAAGAAACTATATAACTATGAATAAGTTATAATGTAGATCGTTAGGTTGTGTGGACAGGTATTAGCAGATTAAATTCCCGTTCTGCTATATATTGATTGATTGTTTGATTGGTTGTTTGGATATGTGTTAGCAAAATAAATTCCCGTTCTGCTATAAATTGATTGTTGGTTTGTTTGTATGGACATGTGTTAAGAAGAATAAATCCCCGTTGTGATATAAATCGATTGAATTGTTTGGACATCTATTTAGCAGGATAAATCACCATCCTATTGATATATTATTTGGACTTGTATATGCTAATTAGTTATATTGACGTGTTATTTCCTCATTGGATATGAACTATTTTTAAATATATGGTAGGTTATGTAAATAATTTTTATGTGATTTGGGAATCGAATTGAAATTAAATGGTAACTTGAATTAATATCATTGGGAGTGCTAAGCCTCATTTGGAATTTACAAATTGTGGTTTGAATTTACTTTAATTATTTAATCAATTTGAGGCTAAGGTTTTGTAAATGGTTTCTCAAGTTATATAATTCTTATAAAGGTATTTATAAATGATAACTTGCTTGTAGAAAGGTTTTTCTAACGAAAAGGGTTATTAAGGTGTTTTACAAATGATGTTTTGTAAATGATATTTATAAAGGAATATAGCAAGGTTTATACATAGAGATTTAAAAATAGGGAAAAGGTTTATAAATCATTTTAGAGATTTGGACAGAGGTTTATAAATTAACTTAAGGGTTTAAAAAGTGGGTTATAACTTTATTTTGAAAGTAATAAGTTAATTGAAATATGAGATGAGCTTTTGAAAGAGAATTTTCGATAAGGGATACGCGAAATGTTTTATTTAGAAGAAATATATGGTTATTTAATATGGGATTTGGAAAGAACAAACTTTAAAAAGTTTTGAAATATACTTATACTGATAAGATAAGTATATGATTTTGTTTCAAGGCATGAAAAGTAAAATATTTTGGCAATATACTTATGACATTAAGGTAAATATATAAATGTTTTCCAAGTATAGAAGGAAATGTAAGGAGTTTGGGTATAGTGTTTTGAGTAGATCTTGCGATCTGATTTTATAAAGTGGTTTTATTAATTAAAGAGAATTAATAAAGGATTAGTGGATCCCATATGGAAATTAAACCATGATTGGATGTTTTTTATTTGATAGTAAAATAACCGACTATCGAAAGTAGAACCAAATGTAACTTTGGGAATATCTAGGAGAAAGATGAGAATTATATGGTATTGTTACCGTCGAAGGTGCTATACTATATGTAGAAACTCATTAGTTCTTCTAGGAAGAATGATAAGAAAATTCGTCAACTAACGATTAGGAGGTGACCTCCATTCTTGTCATTTGTCTATTTATTTCCTAAAGAACCGGGGTTGAGTTTACCGAAAATTATCGAACACTATTTCAAAGAGACCAGGATCGGATATGTTATTCGAAAACTGCTTCAACCCAACTCAAGCCTTGCGACTGAAGACATCATAAACGGAATTGAATTGAAGATAGAGAGGTGAAGTGCAGGGGCTAATTGCTGCTAATCCTAAGGGTGGTTCCAAAATTCATGTATTAGGAATAGTTCCTTCAGTTTCGTTCAGACCCATAATGGACTTTTATGGATGAATGCTATCGGCACATTGTCATTAGAGGGCAATGAGTATTCTAAGTGCAGATGTTCTTGAAAGGCAATCATAGCCTCAAGCCTCATCAACTGGAAATGACTAAAACATGGGAGATGTAACAACCCGCATATTTAACGATTATATATTTAAACGTTTCATTTAAATGTAACATCGTTATTTAAATTAGAGTTCCAAATGTGACTTTTTGTATATTGTCGATTCTGGACTCGAGACCACTTTCGTTGAGTTCAAATCGACGTTTAACTTGTTTAGATGTGAACATTATTGTATTTGGGGTTGATTTAGGTTTTGGCTTTTTATGTTGGGCTTTGGGCTTTGTTCTAGCCCATTAACTCAACCCTCTTCTACCAATACCCTTAATTTCTCTCCTCTTCCTTCATTCCATTCACAATTTCCTAACACTCCAAGCTAAAGGAAAAATGGGGGAAAGAGGAAATTAAAATTCCTAAGCTTTAGCTTTTCTTAGGAATTCAAATTCAAGTTATAAATCGAAGAGAATCTTAGGTAAGCATCCTCTTCATCTTCTCCATCTCAATCTCTCTTCAATTTTTAGAATTTCCTATAACCTAACTTAGGAAATTTAAGCTTGTGATACTGGATTGGAGATTCTAGAGGTGTAGTTGAAGAGGAATTGATCTTAGCTCGTTTTAGAGCTTATCTTTTCTGTTTTTGAGTTTAAAGATGAGTTCTTGAACTCATATCTATGTCTATAGATTTGATTATTGTTAGGTATAAATTCCTACATCTATTTCTTATTCACTTGCTTTTGAATTGAATTGCTTAGGTGAATTATTTTCCGAATTTTGGTTTTTTGAATTCGAAATTTATGAAAACCTTAGTATGGGTGTTTAGACATTCTATTTTGGGTGTATTGAAGAGCCTACAAGGCAGGGTTGTCGTTGGGCACGAATCCTTAGTCGCAGTTTCTCATTCAATCGCTTCTGACTCAATAAAGATAGGTTGGTTTGCCCATTTTTGGGCTTTGCAAATTCGGTCCCACTATAGGCGACAGATTTTTATGGATTATCCATGGATGTCTGTGGCCTAGGGTTAAAAATTTCAAAAGCAAGGGACAGACATCTTTGGATTTGTTGTACTTCCATTTGATGGATTTGATATCGATTACCATGGTTTTGATTCACATTTGAAATGTGGATTTTATGACACATTATCTTTACGATCGTTTATATGATTCGTCACTTTAAATACAAAGGTTTTATACTAGTAATAAATACTAAAACTCGTTCACAAAAATGATTTCCACACTACTTTTGATACAAAGCTCGATTTTAAACCCGTTTTTTAATCTATTAGTATATACAAACCTTTACATTATTCAGATGAGAATTCCAATTATATGACTTAGTAAAACAAGTGGTATAAAACGCTTGCGTTCACTTCGTTGGTTAATTCTAGGACTCGCTCGATTGAAAACTCATGATAATTTTCGAGTGGAAATCTACAATTTGTTCGTAAATATTAAAATTAAGCCAGTGGTTATGGGACATTAAGCTAAATTCATTTATTTACTAGCCTAGTGTAATTTACACTTATTGATCAGTAACTACCATTTTATGATTTACACTTGCGATGAGCAATGTCTCTTTGTCCGCATAGGGGACTGTACCCCGTTCTGTGGGCTTCGACTCATTTTTATGGGGAAGTGAACCATTGTCTTTTAACCGTTCGTGGAGCTTCGGCTCATTTTTATGGGTTAGTAGCCCATGGGATAGTGTCGCGTTTGTGATAGGCCTTCCTCCCCTGTGTTTTTTGGATTTCTGGTTATTGATTTTTGGAATTTGTGTTTATCCAGTTATTGTGATTTGCATTGATAAGCTTTATAAATATTTGTGATTTGGTGAATAAAATTAAAGAATATGATATTCTCTTTGGGTGTTTGAGAAAACTTAAGTTATTGTATGATTTTTATTATTATCATATATGTTTGTCATATCTATTATCCTATCTCATCTTACATGATAATTATAGCTAGACTGGTCCGTTTATTATTTTTCTTTTAAAAAATACTCGGTTCAGACCGAGGTGTTTCAAGTGCTCCCACTTGATTTCTTAGCAGGGACTAGCTTTCGACTTTTGGTTAACAACTTTAGCTTAGTAGTTTTTTACTTTCATATATCTGAGATAGAGACTCTTTGATGTAAGTACATGTACCTATTCTTTTGTGATGTAATGAATCTTGTATGACCACTACCAGACGTTCACTTCTATGTAATATTCATATCTGCTTTCGCTTTAGTGATATGAATATCTATGCTTGATTTTATGTTATGATTATTTTATATTATTTTCGATTGGCATTTAGCCACTATTTATTAGATTTGAGTTTGGATTGGATATGGCAGATTTCCTCTTGAAATGAAATGCTTGACATACCATCTTATATATCGGTACTCGCTCAAATCAATTATACAGTTGGTCGCTGCTCAACAGCCTTATTCTTCGCACTAGCCGACGGCATTACCCCGTAGTGTCCTAGGTTTATGTGAGTATAGAGGTGGGGCGTCACAGCTTGGTATCAGAGCCAAACTTCAGAACAATATAGGATATTATGATGAGGATCATTGTCCTAAGTCTCTCTTAGAAATCATGCCTTAGGATTTAATTCGAGTTTTGGGATCCATCATGTCTTATCTTATTTTATGATGCCTTGTCTTATCAGTCAAGCTTATTTAATTCATTCTAAGAAAAACCTTTTTCCTCTTCTTTCTTTTTGTTTAAGAAGAGAAATGGTTAGAATAGGCCTTCCTAGCACTGGACGATCCAGTGATCCTCCTCAGGATGGCGTATTCATGTCTGCTCAACAGCTTTTGGATCTTGTAAGGAATGCCCACGTTGCCGGTCCCATTCTTGAGCCTACTCATCCTAAATCTAGGCTTGCACGCTTGCGCAGTGATTGCATCCATTTGGATGGAAAGCCATTCAAAGGTTCGGATAGCGTTATGGAAGTCCAGGCTTGGCTTAGAACATGCGATCACATCTTTTCTGGCATAAATATTTTGGATTTACATCGAGTCCAAGTGGCTTCTAGCATGCTTCAAGAGAGAGCATTAGATTGGTATGAGCTTTTGATTTTGGAAATTGTAGCACCGGATCTTACTTGGGAGCAATTTTGAGAAAGGTTCGAGTTAAAGTTTGTGCCTGAAGCGGAAAATGTAACTTTAGCTCGACGCTTTATTGATCTTGCTAAGGGTGAATCTTCTGTGATAGATTATGTCGCATCTTTTGAATCCCTCCCTAAATATGGGATCGAGTATATTAATAACCCCTTGAAGAAGAATCAAAGGTTTGTCTATGGTTTGAATAAGAATCTCAAAAAGGCTTTATTTCTGAAACTGGAAGTGCCTTTCGATCAGCTTGTAGATATTGCTCTTCGACTTGAAGAGGCTGATAAGGAAGGTGATGGTGATGTTGGGAGTGCCAAAAAGAACTTCAACAATAACAAGAAGAGGCATCCCAATAATAAGTACAGAAGCCCTATTCCTAATAAGAAAGGGAAGTAAGCAACATCGGTAGCAAATACTTTTACCCCTGGTCGTAGAGAATGCTAAAATTGAGGTTCTAAGGACCATTATGCAAATAAGTGTCCAAGGTTCCTTACTTGCCACTATTGCAAACATTCGGGCCATCCTATATCTTCGTGTCCTAAACTTCAAAACAAGAAAGAGGGAAAGGTGAATGTTGTGCAAGCTTCGAGTAGCCCTTCTCTTGGTTGAGGTATTTCTTATTCTTTTCTTGATGGCATTATTATGTTTCGTGATCATCCTATTCAAATTCTTTTTGATACGGGTGCATCTCATTCTTTTATATCAAAAGAACTTGTGGATACTTTGTCTTTAAATGTTATGGTATTGATGGCTTCACTAAGAATTACGAATCCAGTTGGTGGATCCACAACACTCGGTTTATTTTATAAGGATGTTTAGATTATTTTATGTGATTATGCTTTCCATCCTGATCCTCAAGTTATTCGTTATCTAGGTTTCGGAATGAATTTGGGAATGGATTGGCTTAATCGATATGATCGATATGAAGCCCATATCCTATGTTACGAGAGGACTATCCATTTTCGACATCCCCAATCTGTTAAGCGGATTTCTATTTTTCTTAATTATTCTGATTCCAATTCGGTGGCATCCTTATACTCTCTAAATCCACATGATAATGATGGTGATGATGATGATGATGAGGACGATGTTATTTCCCTCATTCACATTGTTCGTGAACTTTTCGATATAATTGAGTTTAAAATTAATCTAATCCCTGGTGCTCTACCTATCACTCATCCTCCTTATCATATGTCCAGTAAAAAATATGGAGATGCGTAAACAATTATCCGAATTGGAAGCAAAACAGTACATTCGTTCTAGTTCCTCTCCTTGGGGAGCTTCAGCTATATTTGTGAAGAAATCTGATGGTACACTAATACCTTGCATTGACACCGCAAGCTTAATGATCTTACCATTAAGAATAAATATCCCATGCCTCGGATTGATGATCTATTCGATCAACTTTGCGGTGTTGGAGACTTTTCACGATTAGACTTAGCAACCGGTTTTCATCAGCTTCGAGTTGCAGAGGATAGTATTCCTTTGACATCATTCGATACTTGTTATAGATCTTATGAATGGCTTGTAGTGCCATTTGGTTTAACGAATGCTCTAGCTTATTTCGTTGACCTTATGAATTGAATTTTCAAAGACTTCCTTCATCAATTTGTTCTTATCTTTATTGATGATATTCTAGTTTATTCTAAAATCGAGGAAGAGCATGAAAAAACCTTCGAATTGTGTTGGAAATTCTTAGGAGAAATCAATTGAAGATAAAATTTTCTAAGTGCTATTTTTGGTAATCTAGTGTGAAATTTTTAGGATCTGAATCTGGAATTTCTGTGGATCCTTCAAAGGTTAAGGGCGGTTCAAAAATGGAAGAGACCGAAGAGTGTAATGAAAATTCGTAGTTTTCTTGGATTGGCGGGCTATTACCGTCGATTCATAAAAGACTTTTCTAAAACTTCCTTACCTCTTACTAGTTTGACAAAGAAGGGAGTCCGGTACATTTGGTCAGACAAATGTGAAGCTGCTTTTCAAAAGTCAAAAGAACTCCTTTTCAATGCTCCTATTCTTTTGATTCCTAAAGGGAACCAAGACTTGATTGTATATACTGATGCTCGTCATATTGGTTTAGGAGCCGTTCTTATGCAAAGAGAACGTGTTATCGCTTATGCTTCTAGGCAACTAAAGCCTGCCAAGACTAGATATGCCACTCATGATTTAGAGCTTGCGGCCATTGTTTTCGCTCTTAGAATTTAGCGTCATTATATTCTGGGAGAGAAATTTATTCTCTACACCGATCATAAATATTTAAAGTATTTATTCTCTCAAAAGGAACTTAATTTGCATCAACAATTTTAGCTCGAATTTCTTGCATCTTATGATCTTGATATTCTTTATACTCTCGAAAAGAGAAATCATGTTGCCAATGCCCTTAGTCATAAGCAACAATCGGTTGTTTCCATGATGATATCTGAATGGAATGATCTCCATACTTTGTCCACTTGTGAGATTCGAGATCGTGAAACCAAATCACGTTCATCTTTGTTTTATATAGCCTTGAGGCTCATCCTTCCTGGGTAGACTGCATCCTTGAAGCTCAATAGCATGACCCAGAATTGGCTCATCTCAGCCAAAGCTGTAAAGTACAAACAATATCGATGGTTTGAAAGACTTTGAAATCAATGCTCGTGGTGGCATTCAAAAATTTAGTAGACTTAGTGTGCCAAATATTAGTGATCTCCATAAAGATATTTTAGAAGATTGTCGTCGTTTTAAATTTACAATTCATCCCGGTAGTAGTAAAATGTATGCGGACATGAAGCGACTTTATTATTATGATGGAATGAATTCTGATATTGCAAACTTTGTTATGCATTGCATGGCTTACCAACTCGTAAAGGTCAAGCATCAGAGGCTCAGTGGGTTAATGCAAACTTTAGACATTCCCGTTAGGAAGTGGGATCAAGTTTCCATTGAATTTATTGACGGCCTTCCCCGTTCTCGTTCAGGCATGACAGTTTATGGGTGATTGTAGATAGACTTACAAAATCCGCTCACTTTCTTTCCGTTCAGTCTAGCCAAACCATACCATTTTTGGCTAAACTCTATGTTAAAGAAATTGTTATATTGCATGGAGTTCCTACTTCTATTATTACCGATCGTGATCCATTGTTTACTAGTGGACTTTGGAAAGGTCTTCATAAAGCTTTAGGAACGAAGCTAAATTTTAGCACCACTTATTATCCTCGGTCCGATGAACAAATGGAGTGTGTGAATCAAACTCTTAAAGATCTCCTTCGTGCATGTGTTCTTGATTTGAGTGGAAGTTGGGAAGATCATATTTCCCTTGTTGAATTTTCTTACATTAACATCTTTCAATCTAGCATTGGTATGGCACCTTTCGAGGCACTCTGCGGAAGCCCATGCCGATCTCCTTTGTATTGGCTTGGTACCGGTGAGAAGCTGGTTTTAGGTCCAGATTTTATTCGTGATGCCATACAAAAGATTGACCTTATTCGTCATAGGTTGAAAGAAGCTCAAAGTAGACAAAATCCTTTACCGACAACTGAAGAAGGAGTTTGGAATTTTCTGTTTGAAATTCGGTATTCATTCATGTTTCGCCTATGAAGGGCATTGTGCGTTTCAGTAGCACCTTTATATATTGGCACGTTTTCCATCGCCGAATGCATTGGTTCCGTGGCTTATCACCTTTGGTTACCGGCTCAATTTTCCGTTATTCATGACGTATTTCACATTTCTCGGCTACGGAAATGCCTTAGAGGTTCCAATTCTATTCTTGAGCCTAGTGTTATCGATGAAATTGAGGTTTCACCTAATTTGACTTATGAACAACATCCTATTCGCATCATTGCTATGGAGGTTAAACACCTTCGTAATAAAGACGTTCCGTTTGTGAAATTTTAATGGTTCGCAAATCCTAAGTATTGCTCTTGGGAATCCAGAGAATTCATCGAGCGAACACATCCTAATATACTCTCTCATGCACCTTAAGGTGAATTTCTCTCAATCTTCCTTTTTTTTGTTATGTCATCGAATGTTTGTTACTCTTTATCATTGCCTTCTCAAATATTGCAAGGGCATAATTTTTAAGGGTAGTTTATAACAACCCATATATTTTACGATTATATATTTAAACGTTTTATTTAAATATAGCATCGTTAGTTGAAATTAGAGTCTGAAATGCAACTTTTTGTATATAGTCGATTCCGGACTCGAGACTATTTTTGTTAAGTCCAAATCGACATTTACAACTTGTTTAGATATAAACATTGTTGTATTTGGGGTTGATTTGGGTTTTAGCATTTCTAGTTGGGCTTTGTTCTAGCCCATTAACCCAACCCTCTCTACCAATATCCCAAACTCCTGTCCTCTTCCTTCATTCCATTCACAATTTCCTAACACTCCAAGCTAAAAGAAAAATGGGGAAAGAGAAAATTAAAATTCCTAAGCCCTGGCTTTCAAGGAATTCAAACTCAAGTTATAAATCGAAGAGATGTTTAGGTGTGCATCCCTTTCATCTTCTCCATCTTAGTCTCTCTTCAATTTTCAGAATTTCCTATAACCTAACTTAGGAAATCTTAGCATGTGATACTAGATTGGAGATTCTAGAGGTGTAGTTGAAGAGGAATTGATCTTAGCTTGTTTTAGAGCTTATCTTTTTATTTTTGAGTTTAAAGGTGAGTTTTTGAACTCGTGTCTATGTCTATAGCTTTGATTGTTGTTAGGGATGAATTCTTAAATCTATTTCTTATTTAATTACTTTTGAATTGAATTAGTTTTGATGAATTTTTCCTAATTTTGGTATTTTGAAGTCAAAATTTATGAAAACCCTAGTATGGGTGTTTAGACATGTTGTTTTGGGTGTACTAAAGAGACTATATGGCTAGATTGTCGCTGGGCACGAATCCCTAGTTGCGGTTGCTCATTCAATCGCTTTCGAATCAATGAAGTTAGGTTGGTTTGCCTATTTTTAGACTTTTCAAATTCTATCCGACTACAGGCAATAGACATCTGTGGATTATCCACAGACGTCTATGGCCCAGGATTAAAAATTCCAAAAGCAGGGGATAGACGTCTATGGGTCCAGGAATGAAATTCCAGAGACCTACTACAGACGTCTGTGAAATTCCCACAGACGTCTGTAGCCGTCAAAATTATGGAATGGGCTATTTCTTATGTGGATTTTCGATTTATTGATTTTTAGTGATCCATATAGTTATTGTCAATCAATGCCCACTTTGATAATTTATTTTCTGGATTTTTGGTATTTCCATTTGATGGATTTGATATCGATTTGCATGGTTTTGATTCATGTTATTGAAATGTGGATTTTGTGATAGATTGTCTTTACGATCGTTTATACGATTTGTCGCTTTAAATACAAAGGTTTTGTATTAGTAATAAGTACTAAAATTTGTTTGGAAAAATGATTTCCACGCTACTTTTGATACAAAGCTCGATTTTAAAACCGTTTTCCAATCTATTAGTATATACAAACCTTTACCTCATTTGGATGAGAATTCCAATTTAACGACTTAGTAAAACATGTTGTATGAAAAGCTTACGTTCATTTCGTTGGTTAATTCTTGGACTTGTTCTATTGAAAACTCGCGACCATTTTAGACTGAAAATCTACAATTTGTTCGTAAATTTTTAATTTAAGCCAGTGGTTATGGAACATTAAGTTAAGATTATTTATTTACTAGCTTAAGGTAATTTACACTTATTGATTAATGATGATCATTTTATGATTTAAACTTGCGATGAGCAATGTCTCTTTGTCCACGTGGGGGACTGTACTCCATTATTTAGAGTTTTGGCTCATTTTTACGGGGTAGTGACCCATGGTCTTTTAACCGTTAGTGGAGCTTCGGCTCATTTTTATGGGTTAGCGACCCATGGGATAGCATCACGTTTGTGATACACATGTTTGGGAGTTTTCATGCTCCCGTTTGTGATAGGCCTTCCCCCTTTATGTTTTCTGGATTTCTAGTTATCGATTTCTAGAATTTATGTTTCATCAATTATTATGATTTGCATTGATAAGCTTTATAAATATTTGTGATTTGGTGTATAAAAATAAAGAATATAATATTCTTTTTGCATGTTTGAGAAAACTTGAGATATTGTATGATTTTTATTGTTATCATATATTTGTCGTATCTATTATCCTATCTCATCTTACATGATAATTATAGCTATACTGATCCGTTTATTATTTTTCTTCTTAAATAATACTCGAGTCAGACCGAGGTGTTTCAAGTGCTCCCACTTGATTTCTTAGCAAAGACTAGATTCTGACTTTTGGTTAACTGCTTTAACTTAATAGTTTTTTACTTTCATGTGTCCGAGATAGAGACTCTTTGATGTATACATTTTCTTTTGTGTAGTGCGTGTACCTAATCTTTGGTGATATAATGGATCTTGTATGACCACTACTATGATGTTCACTTCTATGTACTATATTCATATCTAGTTGCGCCTTAGTGATATGAATATATGTGCCTGATTTTACGTTTTGATTATTTTATATTGTTTTCGAATAGCATTTAGCCATTGTTTAGTAGATTTGAGTTTGGATTGGATATATCAGATTTCCTCTTGAAATGAAATGCTTGACATACCATCTGACATATCGGTACTCGCTCAAATCAATTATACAGTTGGTCGCTCCTCAACGGCCTTATTCTTCGGACTAGCCGGCGGCATTACCCCAATGTGTCCTCGGTTAGTGTGAGTATAGAGGTGGGGCGTCACAGGAGATGCAGCAGGGCTATGTGGGTCGCACCCATTAGGGTATGTCATTGCCTTTCTAGATGACCATTCATATTTCCAGATTCAGTTGTGCATATGAGTTCAACAAAACGGTTAGGAACAACCAAGGTGACGACATATTCGGTACTATCCAGCTAGGGGTAGGCCGTTCCTATGTTGACAGGGGCATTAGGTATGATCTTAGTAAATTGTTCTAGAGGTGTATTTTGATGGGCGGTAGCCAAGTGGCCCAATCATTAGTTGGAATTCATTCTCCAATACGAGCTTTACGATTTTAGTTGTATACTAAATATGTGGAATATGAGATGCAAGCATTCCAACTATTTTAATATTTTACGTTGAACCCTTAGACATTATTATAATATACTGGATTTTCTATAAAAGTAATTTCGTTGTCGTAAGGTAAAACCCGTACGTGTTTATGTGCGACGAGGTCTTACGAGATACCGTTGATTTCAAAGGATTTTTCAATTTAATAAATCAATAAAGTTTTTTTGTGATTTGAGTTTACTCATGTTGGTATTCCATACCGACCTGAAAGTTGTTTCCTTATAATGCTCGGGTCAGATCGTGCATGTTTTCCACGTTAGGTTTAGATGCTTTGGAGCTATAGAGTCGAGTTGGAGTCCCAAGACATACTCTCATATTTTGGATATCTTCCGTTGTGTATGGTTATGTGTAGTCTGTCTGCTGTTGTAAGGACATGTGTTATAACTGTCCAACTCTGATATGTATATGTATAAAAAAGGGTCTCAGATTTTGTAAAGACTTGATTATATTAATATTATTCCATTGCGTTGTGAGACTTCGTGTTTGTCCCTAGTTCTTCTATTTCCTTTCTTTCTACTAACATTCTATCTTTCTAACACTTAGTTGTTCGACACGTTAATACCGTGGATGTATTAATGTCAACCTCTAGGGTTTAGAAAGGTGGTCATTATACCTATAGAACAAGATAGCGTGAAAGGTTTCCATTAAGTTCAAGGTGTTGATTATAACGAAATATTTTCTCAGGTCCCCATGCTTTAATAAATTTGAATACTACTTGTAGTCACTGCTTATTATGACCACAAAATCAAGCAGATGGACATCATTTTTTTTCTTAATGGTGGTTTGGAATAGACTATTTATATATTACAGCTGGAAGGTTTTGAAGTCAGTAGGAGCAGTGGCAAGGCATGTTGACACTTAAGACCCAATAGTTATCTATATAAAGAATAATGAAGTTTGAATAAATGCTTTGGAAAACTAATCAAATAGTTTAGTTTCAATCAAAACATAGAGGAAGCGTGCGTATATAGGCAAGAACAAAATGGTGCTATTAAATTTATGATTTCATGTGTTGATAATTTATTACTTATTGGTAAGGAGTATTAATGTTAAAATTAGTGAAAGCTTGGTTTTCTAATAAATTTTTGGTGAAGGATTTGAGAGAATCCATACTTCTTAATGGGTATAAATATTTAAATAGATAGGTTTAAAAGGCCATTGGGATTGTCCCGATCAATGTACATCAATATTGCACTAAAAAGGTATAGTATAGAAAATTATATGTGCAGAAATGTTTTAATGCAGCATGCAGCTATTCTTGAAAGAAATACTCCATATCAATGAATAAGGAGAGGTAATGTACTTATGCTTTGGTAATGACCCATCATATACGATACGTTATTACTAGGCTGGATGTCACTTTTGCACTAGGTGTAGTTAGCCATATAAATCAAATCGAAGTGAAAATCATTAGATAACACTTAAGGTTGTCCTAAGCTATTTGAGAAATAATTTGGATTTATTTCTTATATATTAAAATAAGAACTCCTTACGAAGGGGTACTTAGATTTGAATTTTCAAAATGAGGTCAATGATGGTAAATAAGTTTCGAGATTCATATTTACCCTCAACGAATGGGTCGTTAGTTAGAATAGTACTAAACAAGAAATTACTGTTGATTCCACCATGGACACTAAGTACAACGCCTTAAATGATGCCGTAAAGGAAGAAGTTTGGATGTGCAAATTCATTAACGAGCTAGGAATGACCTAGAGCATGGAAGGTCTGTTGCTAATGTACCATGACAATAATGCGACAATATAGATTACCTAACAACCACGAGCCTATAAAAAGTCGAGAGACATCCTCTGCAAGTTCCACATGATAAAGAAATATTATTAGTGATTGAGAGATAATAATTGAGAAAGTGGATACTAAAGATAACATATTACATCCATTCATAAAGGCCCACTCTCAGTCTAATTTTGGTAGACAGATTAAAGATACGGGCATTAGGCTTTATAATTGACACCAAGTATAAGTGGGAGATTGATAGAGTTAAGGGTATATGCCCTAGAGGTAGTTATGTAAATAATTATATGGTTAAACACTTGTAATAGAATGTTGTTTGAAAAAAGTATGTGTTTGGTTTTGTTTTCTATTATAATTGTTTTTATCTGATATAACTAATGATATTAATACGTTAAACTTATATAAGTAGGAAAACCATAACAAAAGTACATTATCGATTGTGCCTAGGAATATGTTCGTAACCATGAGTTTTGAATTAAATGCTCAAAACACTTATCCTTAAATTTTCCTAGGCAAGATGTATGGAGAAAAGGATGTTGATACATCTGCTGAAATTAGTGTACATAATGCTCTCGGCACAATGGATGATGAATTGTTCATAACTATTGGTGACATCAACGGATTACATACTCGCAATTTTTTGGAACAATCATATAGTGACTCAACTAGTTTCTGCTATAGGTTCATACAACTAAATCAAAATAGAAGATCTTATGTTATGTCATAAATTCTAAAGACCTTAGAATACTGTTGATCATAAGTAACAAGATTGTACTTTGGTTATGGTTTACCATAGTTAGGTACACGTTGAAATTCTTAAAGTGAAACGCTACACTCCTTTGTTGTAGAAGATTAGTATCACTATAATTGGTAGTCGACTTAAAGTAAAAATCTCTGATTAGAGTAAAATGGCTATTAGTAAATGTTACCATATTGAACATGTACTTTAAAGTGGTTTATGTAATTGGCCATGGATATTTTTTGAGTTTTTGACTATTAACCAAACTCTAGATATCTTAGTAATATAGTGATGATGAAAAGAAAACATGCGCAAAATATCTTTTCAAGATGTAGCTTAATAAAGATTAGAAAATAAATTTCTCCAAAATGATCCATAAACAATAGAGATGTTGCCCATTTGGTGATTTCTATACAAGCTTTAATATTTAAATTATTTAAATCCCTACAGAAGACCGAGTCCACATAAGAGAGTCAACACAACTGAGTATTAGCTATTTTTTGAGTTCAACTAATTTAAATTTAATTTATAATTTGATAAATTAATAGGAATTATTTTACAAATGTGGTATTAAATTTTTATAGCATTTTAATTATTTATTTGAGGCTTGCAATTGATTAAACAATGTATAATTGATTAATTTTATTAACAAATAAGCTTTGGTAATTAATTAAATAATTAATATTTGAGACATTAATTAGGCACAACACCAAGGAAGCCCAATGAAGGGTGTGGCCTACTAAATGAGGGTTATACAGGACTCATTTGACTTGATATATAAGTATAAACAAGATCTGAATTCAAAATAGAGAGAAAGGTGGAAGATATTGTACCTTATGGTGGCAATAAATGGCCCCACCCTCTACTATTCAAATCACATTCAATCTTTATCCGTTGCCCTATTTAAAGAATTGGTGGAAGCCGTGAAGCTAAGGTTGACACACCAAGTTTAAAGGTATGGAACAATGATCCAAAGAGGAACAACTAGCTACTGACGTGTTGATTACCAATATATCATAAAAGTATGAATTTATTTTTATATAGTGCGAATATATATATATATATATATATATATATTTGTGTGTGTGTGTGTGTTTATATATATATTATTATATGCAATGCATGTTTTCGACTAAATAAAAAACTTATACCTTGAGAATAAAATGATGATAATTAATATATATATATACACACACATGCAATTATATTGTATATTATATCAAATATAATTTTAATAGATGCTTACGACTAAAATGTACTAATATATGTAGGAGTATTTGTTTTCTATTTTATTAAAAAAATAGAAAAAATTAGGTTTAACCAAAAAAAAATTCGGGTTCACTAAAAATTTCCACGTTTATTCTTTGCTTTAAATAATGGAAAATGAGTGCTTTATTTAGGCTTAAATAAGAAAGTACATATATTATATTTATTTCTTTAATTTATATTTTTAATACTTGCTTGAATTAGTCAAAATCATTTCAAATTTCATATTTTAAATAAACGCGCGCGCGCACACACACACACACATACATACATACATACATACATATATATATATATATATATTAGTTATATATAAAGACACACACACACTCTTCGGCTTCGATGTATATATAATACAAACTTTAGAAACCAAAAGAAAATTAACATGTTTTCATAGCTAAAATAATACTAATTTAATATTAATAATATGAATATTTACATGTATTCTCCTTTTAAATATATTTACTTTATTAATGGTCGAACACACACATATAAGTGTGTGCACGCCCATGTTGCTATACACACACACACATATAAGTGTGCGCACGCCCATGTGTGCAACACACACACATAATATGATTAACAGTAGATGTATGTTTGTGTGTGTAAAATAAAGGAAGGGTTTGAATTTTTTATTGTAAAATTTTATGTAAAGTTTAATTTAAAAAATTAAAGTTAAAATGCGATAAACATACATATGTTTATTTATACATAATGTTTTGATAATATAAAACAGCCTGTGTATTTGAAGATTGCAATATAGTATATGAATATATGGATTTAAAGTCGATAAATTTGAATCCTACTTATATTTATGAAAGTAATCATTTAGATTAAGATTTTACATAAAAATCCACTTGTGTGTTTTAAAATTGCCTACACTTGTGTAAGCAATAACTAAAAAATTATTATTGTAACAACTGTGTGATACATGTTTTCATTTTTAAAGTAAGTTCAAGTATTTAAAGTTGAATCAATCAAAATTGTTTCAATCAAAAATTATATAAAAGCATATCTCCGAGGACACGTAATTTTCGATAATTAAATCTCTTAAATTTAATATGACTTTGAAATTTAATGTTGAGAGAATTTAAAATTTTTGATTTATAAATTGAAAGGATTACCATAATTTAATTTAATAATGTTAATTTAATGTAATTTGATAACTATCTTAATAATATTCCAATCAATTGTAATTATGGCAAAGTTAATTTGGTAAATAAGGAATAAAATGATTGATGGAATTAATGCAATTGAAATATTACAATTAGTAGGTTTGACTTATTATGTTGCAACGATTGATTATTATCATCTAACTTATTAAATCAGTTGGAATTCATTTGGAAACCAGTGAAATTTAATATAATTAAATATTGCAGGTAATATAAGTTAAGGTGATAATAGTAGAATATGAATGTAACAGAATGTAAACTAATATTAATCATATTCTTAAAATAATGAATAATAAGAGTGTTAATCGAAATAAAAAAGTTTGAATGAATTTAAAATATAATTAGCTGGAATTTTATTACAATTGCAACTGAACTCTGAAATTAATGTAATATTTAAATAGTGGATTTAACACGGAAATTATTTTAATAGGTTATTAATTTCTATGTAATTTAGAATGATTAAAATTGTTAACTATTAAATTTGAATTTAAATGTGATTAAATCGATTTAATAATAATTTATTTAATTAAAGTGAAAATAAGCCATTTTTGCCACTGCCCGAATTTCGACGAAACTAGTTTCATCGGGTCTGTAATAGTGAATTATTGTATGATTTCAAGTTTCATAGCGATCGGACTTGTCGTTTGATAGTGTGAGCTTGAAACGCGTAGAAATCAATTAAAATGATTTAAATAAATATAATTCTATTTTAAAAAATAACTTCTGTATACAATGGAATTGTGGTTTGAAACTAGCTCCATTAAGTTTAAAAATATTGAAAACATATATTTTGATACATTGTATGACCCATTTTCGTTTCGGGAACGAAACTGACTTTTCGGGTCTTTGTTATTGTTTCGACCCAATTTGATATGTTATTCATTCTTATCTATCTTTGTCCATATAAATCGATTTCTTATCTGAAACCCTAGCAGCCATTTCTTATTCGTGTATGTACTATTATTCTATCTGTTCCTCCTTCTCAAACGTCAGAATACCAAAACATAATTCACAATTTCAATTTCAAATCAAAATTAATTCCAAAATTTCAAACTCTTCAAATATAATTATATACCATTTTAAAGCTCTCGATAATACAAATCTACAGTAAGTGTTTGTTTTTCAAAACAATGCACGAATTGATCAGAAATCACGGTCAAAAGTTTTAAATCACGAACTTTAATTGTCGATTTGGGCGTTTTTGATTTTGGCAACAATATCTAAAATTGTTTGAGGGGTTATGTCGAGCTCGTTGTATGGAGTCGACTGGTGGTGATTAGAGGTCGTCTAGTGGCCCGTGGTGGCCGAAATTTGTTATCTAGGGTTTGAAAACCCTAGCGTTAGATTGGCGGTCGGCGGTGTTGGAGGTGGCTGGACCAGGGCGTTGACGTGGAGGCGGCTGCGGCGAGGCAGGCTGGGGGTTCGGCGAAGTGCGCAGGCTTGCAGAGGTGGTGACAAAGCTTGGTCAAAGTCACAGTTATGGATTTGATCGTCACATGTTGAAGCATGGGTTAGGGTTTACGCATGCCGATGGGTGAATGTGTTTTATTCTTTTATTTTATTTTATTTATTTTATAATATAAATCGTATAACTTGTAATCTTAATACCTTTTGCATACAATCTTGGATTCACACATGGTTTTCTCCATTGTGATCGTATCGAAATTCCGGATATTATGGATTTCATTTGGCCGAATTCTGAGACTACTCAATTTTTGGGCCAAATTTGGATTTTAAATCCATGACAAACCAAAGGTGAGTATTTTAACCTACTCACAACTACCAAAACCATCTTATGTTAGTTAAATTAAATTTATGGTGTGATTAGAAATTTATTGATGGTTGTTTGGTATTTTTAAATTATCATTCAAATTTATTTGAATTTATATTGAATTTAATTTCCATTTAAATTAATATTGAAATTTAATTGTCAGTTAAATAACTGATAATAATAACCAATTTATTTGTTGTTATTTATTGGCTGATTTGAATGGTGATTGTGATGGATGCTTAAATGTCGATATTTTTGGATGATTGGATGTATGTTTATTTATATGTTATTATCACACTGCAAGTTCCCTTAGTTCACTGCTAGGAAATATCACCATGGGTTGAAATGATACATACCCAAATAGACTTATAGATTAGGAAAAATCGTTATGGTTTGAAATGATAAACTTGAGCAATTTTATGGATTTTGAATTTCATTTAGGATTGCGGGTTGAAATGATATATGCCAGCAAATTTAAATTTATTGCGAGTTGAAATGATATATATTCGTATCACTTGACCATAGAGTATAAATACAGACACCGGATTGGTTAAATTAAATGATTTTAAATCCCTAATTTTTTAATCTAGTTAAATGATATTATGAAATAAAATTTGATTAATATGAACTGAATTATTTTTAAATCCAAACTTTTAAATGTCGAAATTGAAATAAGTTTAAATAAAATGTTTAAAGAATTATATTGAAATCTTAAAGTTGAATTTTGAAATATAAATGAAATTTAACAAAATTGAGTTATTGTAAAGGTTTGAATATTTAAACTTTAAAATCTATTGAATTTGAAGTGGTTTAAATTTGTAATTCAAATATGGATTTGAAATCGATATAAATTGTAATGGTTTTAATGAGAATTTGAATTGAAATCTTTGACCTTTTGAATTGAAATCATTGAACTAAGATTGTTTTAAATTGATTTTTTGAAACTAAAGTTGATTTGAATCGATTTGTGAAATTTGAAACTATTTTTGATATAAACTCTTTTAATATACAACTCTTTTACCATATAACCTATTTTCTCATATAAACTATTTTAATATATTAATTTTTTCAATACATTGACTATTTTAATGTATAACCTATTTTAATATATAAACTATCTCAAATGTATAGACTATTTTAATCTATAACCTGCTTTTAAATTATAAACTATTTTAATATATATTATTTTAAATCTATAAACGACTTTTAATATAGATATTTTAATATATAACCTATTTTAATACATATACTGTTTCTAATAAATAAACTATTTTAATCTACAATCTATTTTTAAAATATAAACTATTTTTATTATATAATTATTCCAGTTTATAAACTGCATTCAACATTAAAACTGTTTAAAGTTGGAACCGTTATGATTTAGATTTAATTGATTTGAATGCGAATATTTTGATATGATGGTTTAACCTATTTTGTGATTATGATTTTGGAAATGAATATGATTTAAAATGAATAATGATTCGAAAGTGAATATGATTTCAAAAGTGATATGATTTTGAAGTGAATATGAAATTTTGATATCAGTTATGAATCAGTTTTGGAAATGTAAAAGAACCAACCGATGTGAAATAAGCGTTTGGTTGTTAAAGAGACCGGGATCAGATATTGTCATACTCTCTGCCAATACCGAAAACCACTTTAACAACTGTGCACGTGGTGGAGAATCTAGAACGAAGTAGGGTGGTTTGGCAAACGCTACGGTATGAGGTATGAACGCAGCCCTAGCCCCTTTGGGTCAGCTTGATATGACTAAATCAGGAGCTATACCTGGGCCAAATGAGGTTGCTCCTCCGATCGAACATGCTTCTTCGATACCATATCTATTACTTTATGATTGATTTGGTGGTCATCCTCGATTTGATTATGGGAGTGTATTCCGAGGTGGGCGGTAGTAGCTGCTATGCGTACCACCAGCCCGGTTCTACAAATGGTAGAATCCTACCCTGGTATTGCCTCGTGTACCTTGTCATATGCCTTATCGAGCCTATTACAAGTTTGGTTTGTATCATATCTATGGAGTGCTCCCTGAGTATCTCATCGGTTTGGTGGAGCTTACAGTATCTATATAGACTACGATATTTATATAAGAATGTGTTAAATGGGATATGGGTGATGTCTTTACGCTATTTTAATGCTTTACTTTACTGTAGACATCTTATAATAGTGTATTGTATTACATATGTAGATAGTTTAACAAATCTTCAGGAGATGGAATCTTGAACATCTCTTAAGTTATTGCACGCAAGTTAGACACCGGATAGGAGATGTAAAATTCCGTAAACATCTATGCAATCATTATACTCATATTTACTTATTTTGATTTAGCTTATATAAGGTCTTTTATTTCTGACCAGACTATTTTGATTTCCATTACGCTCGGGTCAATCTGATCTTTTCAGTGTATTGAAGATCATTTTATTTCGAGGATGAAGATGGAGATTAGTCTACTGTTTATTATTGTTATTTCACTGCATCATGTTGTTCCACTGTATTATTTATTTATTCATGCTGTATGTGTAACTCAGATTCGTATTGTAAACTGTAATCAAATGTATTTGTAAAACAGCATCATGAACTGTTTATTTGATTATTATATTTTTGTCATTCCGCTACGAGATTTTGTGTTTTGTTTTTCCTTTCTTTTCTCTTATTTTCTTATTTACCCCACGAACAATCCTTCCTTTTGAATGGTTTGAGTTGACACGTGTGGATTATTGTCGATTTAAACCGTCCAAAAAGGCGGGTCATTGCAGTTGGTATCGGAGATTTGGTTTAGTGATAACCTTAGCTTTGTGGAGTTTGACTAATTAGAGATAGGGTAGTAATACCTTAAAATGAGTTATCTAAGTGTATATATATGGGAGAGCTTGCTTGTTAGTGTTATAAAATGTTTTTATATTGTATTAATTTGTTCTGTTTAGAATTTATAAATTCTGGTTGGTACACAGGATGCTATGACATTGATAGGGATTTCTAAACACTTAATAGGGCAGACCGGCACAATATTGTTTTAAAATATTGGTAAATGAAATAATTTTACATAGTATTTATATATTGTATATAAAAGAATAAATTTTATAAATGGATATAGTTGTATGTGATATGTTTGTTTATTAGGTAGTGGAATTTTATAAATATTGGTTGCAAAAATAGAATTCACAAATAAACTAAATATGCATTTGGAATTTGAGAACTTAAGTTTCAGGGTTTTGAAATTGATATTCAAAGACTTTGGAATATTATACCAGTATTATTTGGAATAATTTTCAAAAATAAATATTTTCAAATGAGATTTGACAGAAATGTTTTAAAGGAATTTTAAAAGGAAATTCTATACTTCCCTCTTCTGTCGCTGGAAAGTAATTTCGGTGATGACCGCGGCATCATCGACTTTAATTTTTTGAGTTTCAAAGTGGGAAGGCCGCTTTAGTAATTTTACTACACATTTGTTTTGATAAACAAATCTTAAGTTTTAATTTCTAAATATGATTTGATATATAAAAGATATGAACATATATATTATTTCAAAATGATTTGAAGTGAACCCGATATTTAGTTCTTAATGTATAAATAAAGTGAAATTTTAATAGTTGGAAACTTCTTAAAATGAAAGAATAAAAAATTAGAAACTAAGTGATTAATGAAACTGTAAATAATTGAAAATTTATCACTTGTAAACTAAAAGATAATGAAAATTAAGGAGATGTAAATTGTTGAATGTTTTTGTTAACTAAACTGGATAAATTTGTATAACATTCAATTACATTCTATAAGCACATATAAAACTTACCTGGAATATTTAAAAAGTGAAATGTTAAATATGGATATGTAATAGAATCTTATACAAGCAAAATATTAGCAACAAAATGTTTCAAAATGAATGTATGTTTATAAATGAAAAATTAAGATGTATAAGAATATTATAAAATTAAGTTAATGTTTGAAGTTATTTATAATTAAAGTGAATGGTAAAAGTGAATACTATGCTAAATAAATTATTATAACTTTAGAAAATTTTGAAATGATTCAAATATAGATTTAATATTCAATGACACTATATAAGAAAGGATGATGTCAATTAAGAAGTTAAGAGACTTAAGTTGAATGACTCCTTAATGAATACCAATATTAAATTGAAATCAAGTTATATATAATAATAAATGGGAATTGAACTGCAATGAAATGAACATAAATTAATCAGAAATAACCTTGTATGAATAAATTGGAAATAAATGAAATGTATGTAATACTTAAAATAACGAATTCATTGATTATTTTAAATATTGAATGGAAATAATTTATGTAAGTAAACGAATGTAAATAAATAAAAATTATTCTGTATGAACGAAAGAGAATTTAAAATAAATGAAAATTGAATAATGTAAGAAGGAACCAATAGAACAAATTTAAATAAAATATAAAGTTTCTTTGTTGTTTGGTTTATGGGAAGGTTGCGAAATGATACTTCTAATTGTGTAAGTTGTATGAATAAATCTATTAGGTTATTATCTAAGGCTGTTTAACTTATGGTACACTTATTAGTTTATTTATCACCTTGCATGATTAAAAGTTTCTGAACCTGAACAAATCATTAGTTTGATTAATATGGATGTATGGTTGATTTCTTTGTTGCATATGATGGTCGTGCTATTTGTTTGAGTATGTTTGTGTTGATTTGCATTTGTTACTAATTGAAACAGCTAAATATTTCTCTTGTACATAATTCTCTTTATTTTGGATTATATTAGTAAAATACAGGTTTATAGAAGCAATAACTACTGCTTTTGGTTTCATAAATAAAGTTTGTATGCTCGACAAATAGGTACGTTTTCAGATTACAGTTTTGGAATGATATTTATTGTTTCTTTCGTGGTTTGGGATATTTTATATTGAAATATGATATATATTGTAATTATTGATACTACTATTTTTCCGGACCTATCCATACAAAGGAGACTCTACCGAAATTTTTCACAAAGTTAGGACTTGGAAATATTTTGTGAAAATAAAAATATTTTCAAACTTTTATTAAACTTGGATATGGAAGATTTAATTGTTTATAAATTGATATATTTTATCTAAAATACTTAATTATGTAAGTTTAAAGTTCTTATAAAATGATTATTTAAATAAAATATATTAGTTTCTTAATTCCTTCTCGTTCTTTTTCGAGGACGAAAAGTTTTGAGTATGGGGAGTGTAACGACCCATAATTTTCAATAATTAAAACTACTACATTTAATATGATCTTGAAATTTAATGTTGAGAAATTAAAATTTATGATTTATAAATGGAAAGGATAACTATTTTATTGTAATTCCAGTCAATTGTAATAATGGTAAAGTTAATTTGGTAAACAAGGAATAAAATGATTATTGGAATTAATGCAATTGAAATATTACAATTAGCAGGTTTGAATTAATAGGTTGTAACAATAGATTATTATCATCAAACTTACTAAATTAGTTGGAATTCATTTGAAAATCAATGAAATTTAATATAATTAAACATTACATGTAATATGAGTTAAGATGATAAATGTAGGTTATGAATGTAATAGAATGTAAACTAATGTTAATCATATTCTTAAAATAATGGTTGAATCAATAATAAGCGTGTTAACCAAAAAAAATTTGATCGAATTTACAATATAATTAACTGGAGTTTTATTATAATTGCAACCGAACTCTGAAATTAATGTAATATTTAAATAGTGGATTTAATATGGAAATTTATTTTAATAGGTTATTAATTTCTATGTAATCTATAATGATGAAAATTGTTAAGTATTAAATCTGAATTTAAAAGTGATTAAATCCATTTAATACTAATTTATTTAAATAACGTGAAAATTTGCCATTTTGGCCGCTCTCTCGGATTTCGACGAAACCATGTTCGTTAGATCTGTAATAGTGAATTATTATACAATTTTTAGTTTTGTAGCGATCGGAATTCTCGTTTAACCGTGCGAGCTTGAAGCGCGTAGAAATCAATTAAAAGGGTTTAAATGAATATAATTCGATTTTAAAATGCTCACTTCTTTATACAATGGAATTGGGGTTTCAACTAGTTCCATTGGGTTTAAAAATATCGAAAACTTATATTTCGATATATTCGATGACCCATTTTCGTTTCGGGAACGAAACAGACTTTTCGGGTTGTTGTTATCGTTTTGACCCGATTCGATATGTTATTCATTCTTATCTATCTTCATCCACATAATAGATTTCTTTTTTGAAACCCTAGTTTCCATTTCTTATTTCTATACGTACTATTATTCTATCCGTTCCTCCTTCTCAAACGTCGGAATACCAAAACCTAATTTTCAATTTCAAATGAAAATCAATTCCATAGTTTCAAACTCTCCAAACTATATCGAACTATATACCGTTTCATAGCTCTCGACAATACAATCTATGACAAGTGTCCATTTTTTGAAACATTGCACGAATCGATCAGAAATCACGATCAAAGGTCATTAATCACGAACCCTAATTGTCGATTTGGGCGTTTTTGATTTTGGAAACGATATTGGAAATTGTTTGAGGAGTTTTGTAGAGCTCGTTGTATGGAGTCGATCGGTGGTGGTTAGAGGTTGTGCAGTGGCCGGTGGTGGCTATAATTTGTGATCTAGGGTTCGAATACCCTAGCGTTGAATTGGCGGCCGGCGGCGTTGGCGGTGGCCGGACCAGGGCGTTGACGTAGAGGAGGTCGTGGGGAGGTAGACTGGTGGTTCGACGAAATGCGCAGGCGGCCAGAGGTGGTGATAAAGCTCGGTCAATTGGGTTTGCGAGTACTGATAGGTAAACATGTTTTATTCTTTTTTTATTATTTTATAATATAAATCATATAACTTCTAATCTTAATATCTTTTGCATATGAGCTTGATTTACGCGAGGTTTTCTCCGTTGAAACCGTATCGAAATTTCGAACATCATTGATGGTTCGGTCGAATATTTAGACTGTTCAATTTTTGGGACAAATTTGGATTTTAAATCGACGACAAACCAAAGGTGAGTGTTTTAACCCACTCACAACTGCCAAACCATCTTATATTGACTAAATTAAATTTGTGGCGTGATTAGAAATTTATTGATGGTTGTTTGCTATATTTAAATTGTCATTCAAATTTAATTTGAATTTATATTGAATTTAATTGCCATTTAAATTAATGTTGAAATTTAACTCCAGTTAAATACCTGATAATAATAACCAACTTATTCGTTGTGATTTATTGGCTGATTTAAATGATGATTGTGATGGATGCTTAATTGTTGATATTTTTAGATGATTGGATGTATGTTTATATATATGTTATTATCACACTGCAAGTTCCCTTAGTTTGCTGTTAGGAAAAATCATTATGGGTTGAAACGATACAAACTCGAATGGACTAATAGATTAGGGAAAATCATTATGTGTTGAAATGATAAACTCGAGCGATTTTATGGATATTGAATTTTATTCGAGATTGCGGGTTGAAATGGTATATACCTGTAAATTTAATTTTATTACGGGTTGAAATGATATATATATCCATATCACTTGAACATAGGGCAGAAAATTATACATGGACATCGGATTGGTTAAATGAAATGATTTTAAATCCTTAATTTTTGAATCTAGTTAAATGATATTATGAAATAAAATTTGATTTAAATAAACTGAATTATTTTTTGGTTCTAAGCTTTTCAATGTCGAAATTGAACTTGGTTTAAATAAATTATTTAAAGAATTTCAATTTAAATCTTAAAGTTGAATTTTGAAATATGAATGAAATTTATTGAAATTGATTTATTGTAAACGTTTGAATATTTAAAATTTGAAATTTATTGAATTTAAAGTGGTTTAAATTTGTAGTTCAAACATGGATTTGAAATCGATATAAATTGAAATAGTTTTAATGAGAATTTGAATTGAAATCTTTGGACTTTTGATTTCAAATCATTGAATTGAGATTATTATCAATTGAATTTTTGGGAATAATGTTGATCTGAATTGATTTGTGAAATTGGAAGAAACAATTCAAATTTTGGGACTATTTTCGATATAAACACTTTTAATATTCAACTCTTTTAACATATAAACTATTTTCTCATATCAACCATTTTAATATATTAATTTTTTTAATACATTGACTATTTTAATACATAACCTATTTTAATATATAAACTATCTCAAATGTACAAACTATTTCAATCTATAACCTACTTTTAAATTATAAACTATTTTAATATATATTATTTTAAACTTATAAACAACTTTTAACATTGAAATTTTAATATATAACCTATTTTAATGTATAAACTAATTTAATATATAACCTATTTTTAAAATATAAACTATTTTTATTGTATAATTATTTCATTATATAAACTACTTTCAGTATTCAAACTGTTTAAAGTTGGAATTTTTATGATTTAGATTTAATCTATTTAAATGCGAATATTTTGATATGATGGTTTAACCTATTTTGTGATTATGATTTTGAAAATAAATATGATTTAAAGTGAATAATGATTTCGGAAGTGAATATGATTTCGAAAGTGATATGATTTTGAAGAAAATATGATATTTTGATGAAACGACCGGCCTTCATCTCCATAGAAAGACGCATCATTTTTTAAGAAAGAAAGGGATAGAAAAGAGAAAGATAGAGAAGAAAGAAAGAAACAACATCAGAATCTCAACAGCAGAACGAATAAATTATATTAATCACATAAATTTTACACAGTATCATATACATCAGAGATACACAGCTTATACAACACATTCTAGACAGTTATAAACACATGTCTAGTTATACAACTTAATATAAAATATAGACAAACGTCTCAGAGAACACACAGCGGAATACTATATATCTACACGCTGAAGCCTCCTGCTCCATTGCTCCACCATAATTCATCAAACCTAACCCAAATCCCTTGGCTACTCGTAAAAATTTGAGTACCCAAGAGTTTAGGAAAAAAAGAATAAACTCCGGGTCCGACATGGGTCTGGTGTGAGTAATCGGTTAAAGTTGCTTAACTTTTTAAAAAACTTTTGAAAACAAAGGTATCACATAAGACTACCCATGCATAAACATGGGTAAGTTTTTGCCTTACGCTAACCAAAACATTTGATAGGAAATCCAACGATATTATAGCAGGGTCTACGGTTTTCAAATAAAATACAGAAATAGCTGGAATGCTTATATCTCACGTTCCAACATAGTTGGGCACAATCAATACGTACGACACTTAATGGAGTTTGGATTCCATACAATGGCAGGGCTACTGGGGTACCGCTCGTAACAGTATGTAACGATCTCGGATTTTAACTAAGTTTAAATCGATAATTAATTTAATTTTTGGATAAAATTTGTGAAATTTATTCGTAAACTGATTTGAATTTCTTCAAATTCAAATAAAATATGTGTTAAATCATTTAAAATAAAGTCTTTCAACAATATTTGAAATAAAATAAATCTTATAAATATTAACATAAGTAGAAATAAATAATAGTAGACTAAGTATTTAATAGTTTGAGTTTAAAAATAAAAGAGAAATAAAAATAAGCACATATGTTAAGAATAGGATTAAATACTTAAGTTAAGAATTTTAATGACTAAGACAAAAAAAAATGTACATAAAGTAAAAGCATAGGTAGGCGAGTATAATATGTAGCCTGTAAGTAGTAATGCAAGGCAAGAAACAATGTAAAAATAAAATATCTATAAACACAAAAATAAGACAAGAATGAGACATAAGGTACATATTCATTAAATGCTTTCATCTCTAGCATAAACAAATAGCTAATTTGAAATGCATCAGCCACCAACAGAAAAAGTATGCAGCCTGTAAAGATTTGAACATGCAAGGCAAGAATAAAACAAGATAAAGTAGAAAATAGAAAATATCTATGAACATAAACATAAATAAAATAAAATAAAAAAGGGCAAAGAACCATTTCATTAAATGCTTTCACCTTAGTACACCACATTGGTCAATTCGAAATGTTACAAAACATTTTAGTCTCCAAATCTTGCCTGGTAAAAAAATAAAAATCTTTGATGTGGTACAAACAAAATGATAACACCCTGTACATTTCTTTTCTATATGTACATCCTCTTTTTTTCATTTTCGTTCTCAAAGCATAGCTAATCAGAAACAAGAAAAAAATAAACATCATTATATTACAAATTCAAAACATTCAACCTCAACAATACAACTTCATTAAAGTCGGAGGGTCAAGGAAAGTTCAGCAAGCATAGTTCAAGTCTGTTCACCATAAATAAAGCTCTGTTCATTCTGGAAAAAAAATTTGTGAGTAAACATCCTATTTCAAGATTTAAGTTAAATTAAATTTGTGTGTGCATGATTCATGATTTAGATAGTGTTTGGTTTGAGTGTTCTTTTCAGATTTAACTCTGTATACATATATAAATATGCCTGTATATTACTTTGTTCTCTGTTTTTGGTTTTAGGGTAGAAAATCATTAAGAAATCCAATACCACTCCATTTAATCATCATTTGACTCCGAAGTTTAAACAAAAGAAGTTTGTTTTTACTTGATTTAAGATCTGGAAATAGTTTGTAGCAGTTTAGTATTTTGAAGCATCGGGAAAATTTATTTTTACAGGGAAGTTTCAATTTTTGCTAAATTCCGAATGCAATGATTTGCTACTCCAATCATATAACTCGAATCCTTATTAAAAAATAGGATTTCTAAGCCTTGTTTGACGATTTTTAAGTGTGTGATTCAAGAGTAATTATGGGTTGATCGAAAAATGGGTTTCGATCAAGTTCAGGCGATTGGAGGCTCAATTGATGTTGGATTTTTCGTTGGTGATGGAGGGATGAACGGAGATGCTTAGAAAAATAGTGCGGTGGTGGTCAGGCCACGGTGGTGGCGACGGCGAACGTTTAAAAATTTTTAACCTAGTTTTTGTGAAGTCAAGTGTTTTAATTCGTTCGTCGCCGATAGATGATCGAGCGCGACGAGGCTCTAGGGGAGGATAGCAGGGGAGTTGGTGATCGAGTGGCCAGAGTTATTGACCTCGTGGTGGTCGAGGTCATGGTATCGAGGCGTTTTCAGGTATGAAGGTGCTTCCGGTTCGTGTTTTCCAGGTTCCTATTTTTAACTTGATTTTTGATTTCGCATGGATGATCGAGTTCTAGTTATCGGGGGTCGATCTGGAGATGATTGTCGACTTGCTCGACGTAGTGGCGATGACTGGAGGCGAACGTCAGAGCAGTGCACGTGTACGTGCACTTGTGTCTGATAATGGTGGAGTTGTTTAGCTTAGGGTGTTTCAGGATATTCTTGGGTTTCCTTGCGTTGGTCTTGAGTGTTTACTCGAAGTTTGGGGTGCTGGACTCGAAGTAGGTCTGATTGTGGCTCGGGCAGACGATTACCCAGGTTTTAAAAAGAAAAACAGAAACCTGTTCTGTTTGGGCAGTTTAAACTGAATTTTAAATTTTAAAAGCAAAGTTTAAATTGAGTTAAGATCAAAGGTTTAAATATAAAATTCAAGTTTAGTTTAAACTTAGTTTGGGTATAAATAAAGTTTTAAATTTAAAATTGTTTAATAACTAAAAAGTGTTTTAAGCATTTATGTGTATTTAAAAGAATTTGTATTTAAAATTGGAATTTGAATTGTAAAGAAAGAATTTAAACAAGTTTAGATCAAATTTTAAACCTGGACATAAATTACATCTGAATTCCAGATTTTGGAATTTAATAAGGTTTTATAAATTTAAATATTTAAATAAGTTTAAATGTAAAGAATTCATTTAATATGTGAATTCAAGGGAAATTGATGTTGAACTCTTTTAATTTCTTTTATAACAAAAGTACTACTTTAACATGTAAATTTAAAGATTTTAAAAATTAGTTTAAACTTTATTAAAGATAAACTGGTATTCTTTTTGAATCTTGGAATTTAAACTGAAATTTTAAAAGTAAATTTGCAAATCAATGTTTCCAAACATATTTGTGAATGGTAATTTAAT
This sequence comes from Allium cepa, assembly GCA_030765085.1. Taxonomy (NCBI): domain Eukaryota; kingdom Viridiplantae; phylum Streptophyta; class Magnoliopsida; order Asparagales; family Amaryllidaceae; genus Allium; species Allium cepa. Next base: position 819,758,718 of record CM060928.1, read on the forward strand.
CATCACAAAGAGTGAGTTTTAACTTAAGTTAATGAAAATTTAATGATTTATAATTCATTAATTATTAAGTTAATTAGAATAGATAATTAATGTTTTGTATTAATTAAATTCGTAATTACAAGTTTAAATTATTAATTATGGTTAGTTAATTTAATTAGGGAAGGATGAAATTGTAATTACGAATTCATTAAGTTACAATTAACACTTAATTAATTGAATAAGTAGGATTAATCAATGAGTTAATTAATGAGTTATTAATGGCTAATCAATTTTAATTAATAATGATTAATGTAAGTAATTTCTTTAGTAAAGTAATTAAGGAATTGTTATTCGTTAATGAAGGTCTTTAACTAAGATCGTTTATATAATTAATTTATGTGATTAATTTTAACAATTAATTAGATTAATTAATTAGTGATAATCATTTATGAAATTGTGTAAGTGTAATTACTTTAGGGTAAGTAATTAAAGGTTTAATTTCTTAAAATAATTAATTAAGGAGTTAATTAATTATGTAATTGGTTTAATGGTTAATTTAATTAATATGATTAATTAAGAATAATTTATTAATTAAAAATAATTAATTAAAGTGATTGATAAATAAACTTATATCAAATGATTTGAAATTAATTAATCAGGATTGGATAATTAATTCATAAGTAATTAATTTAATTGGAAATGAATTGAATTAATTAGGATTAAATAATTAATTAATCCTACTTATAAACAATTATTGAATTCCTGACCTTACTTATGAGTGATTGTATTGTATGAGATACCTTGAATTGATTGTCCTATCCGATCTGCGATATTTTGTTCTGTGGGTTGAGCTATGTATAATTTATTCATTTATTTGTAATGCATTTGTTTATTATCTGTGAATCTGTGAGTGAACGATAAGTGTTATAGTTTATACCGCTTATCAACTATATTTCTGTGTTTTGATCTGTGATGATTGAATGATGTTGCACTATTGTGTTAAACCCCTGGACCACACTTATACACACACAAATATGGATTTCACGAGGAAATCCGTTAAGTCACAGATATTTGAATTTAATTAAAAATAGTTTAAAAGTTGAATATTAAATCCAATAGTTTTGGAAATGGATTTGGGTTAAATATAAAAAACTTTTGAAATGGAATTTCGAAGACAAAAATTTATTTATGAATAACTTGATTTCGTTTTGAAATATGATTTAAATTTGAATTCAAAATTTGAAATGGAATTCTATGATTTGAAACTAGGGATTAAAGATTTTATACTTGTTATATATGGGCTAAACCATTTTAAAAGTTTTGATTTGGGAATTTGAATTTAATTCAAGGGCTTTAACTTGTGCAAATATAATTGGATTTTCCTGAAACGAAAACTATTTGTTTTCAAATAATAAAAGCTTTCAAATAAGTAATGTACTTCCAATTTGAGTTAAAGGAATTTCAAGTTTGAAATAAAAGTGGTTTCCAAGTTACGAATAAATCTTTGAAAACGGGTTTGAAAGCTACAAGTTAAATCCTTGTTATAAAGATTGGATGAGTTAATCCTAATCGAAATAGGAATTGTTTTGAAATCCGTAAATGAATCTTTGTGAAATCTGGGTGAACTTTGGGAAGTGAATCTTTTTGTTTAAAGATTTGAAAATGGTAATTTGTTAAACCATTTTAAAAGAAAGTTTGGGTCTTAAGTGGTGACTTAACTGAAATCCTAATATCCATATGTTTTTAAATATTGCACTCATTTTTCGGTTTAGCCGGAAGAGGACCTTGTGTCATATAACCCATTTCGAATAATGATACGACGATATGGATAGCATTTGAAGACTGGTGGTGAAGACCGGATATTTTCAAAAAACGAAAGGACAACTCGTCGATTGTCTCTGCACCGGCTGATCTCCGGTATAGAGATCTCCATATGTGATGGGGAGACCGGTCGTGATTAGGGATTACCCGGATTTGCAAGGGCTTCTTCGTAAGTGCCTTCGGTTCTGTTCGAACCCGGGACAGACTTGTATGGTTGTATGTCTGACACTACACTTTGAGATATAAAGCATATTTCTTTCAAATACATATCTGTTGGTGGCGGAGAATTTATTCTCTTAGCTTAACACCCTTCTCTGAGACGTACGAGCTCAAAGGTTATGTAGTTGAAGGTTATCAGTGATATATTCCCAATTTGGTAGTGTAGGCATGCTAAGTGCTGCTGTGTGTTGATGATCATTTGTGATCAAAGCATAGCTTTTGTATAAAGCGTAGCTTTGTGGACGAGACTGCATCAGGACCTCACACCCCGGAAATGGTCGAAACAGGAAAGATGCAGCAAGGTTATTGGCGGTAGCACCCCTTAGGGTATGTGCATACCGCTTCTGGATAGAAGCGGTATCATGGTATGGAGCCCAGATATTTAACTTATGTGGATATCGCAAATATATATATATATATATATATATATATATATATATATATATTACTTTGTGATTGTTGTTGGGGCCCCGGATAAAGGTTGGTTACAACCGGGGAATGGCATACTTGTGTCAGTAGTTACCTAGTTACGGAGGTAACCCGGCCTTGTATTGGCAGAGATCCGGTTTGGTTCTCGGGGCGTCCCTCCAGAGGCGTTCACATGTGGCAATAGGAAGTTCATTAGCCTGGCCATTTGTTGGAAACCCAAACAAAACAATACGAACCCAGTACGGTTTTAGTTATAGAACATGCCATTTAACATGGCAGTTATAGTAGGCATAGTATAATGGTACCTACGCTAGCTAAGATTAATATTATATTTTCGAAATGCTTTCTACACTATGCACTAGTAATAATATCAAAGAATTTTTATCGTACTAAGCATATTTGACTATCATAAGAAGAAATCTCCTCCAATTCTGTGATTGCATTGTGTGTGTAGCGGGAGGTCTTATGGTAGTTTCATTTTCCAAAAAGCATATCGGATTCTCTTTTATAAATCTTGTTTTGTTTAAAAGCAACTGTTTTTGCTACTCACACCAGTCCCATGACTGACCTGGAGTTTATTGTTTCTTTCCTAAACTCTGGGTGCCCACAATTTTCCACACGGGCAGTCTAGAGTTGGGTTTTTCAGATAGTTAGGTTCAGTAGATAATCCGGAGCTAGTTCAGTCTTTGAATATGGACTTCACTTGCTTATCTTTGTGCAACTTGATAGTTATTCGAGCTAGTTCTGGATTGGTGATGGAATCTTCGGAGTTGGGCATTGAAGATATTCTTTTCCGCTGCTATTTCTTGTACCTCTGATAGTATTGATATTCAGTTGTATCATTCTATTGTATCATCTGTTATATCAGATATTGGATCATGTTGTATATGATATTATTCATTTCTTTTTCTTCCGCTGTGTTGTACTTAATGGTGTAATAAGCTCCGACACGAGTCAAATTTTAACGGTTGAATCTGCGGCATTCGAGTACAAGCGAGGTACGGGTGTCGATTTTCAAACGTTGAAATTTGGATCGTGACAATTTGGTATCAGAGCTGAAGGGTAAAACTTTAGCGCAAGAGTATAACACATTAAGTAACTCATTAGAGATAGGGTGAAGTATACCCGAGAATGAGTATATCCTTAAGACATCCGTTCGAATGCCTCAGTAAATTCTCTTACTATCCGCTGATAGTAAGTATAAGCGCAAGAAGAGGACAAGATAGGGGACAGGGAAGTGCCAGTATTAATGAAAGATACCCTGCAACGGTGGGAATAACTTTCTCTATAAGTCTCCTTTGATTCGATTCCAATTTCTTTTTATTGCTTCGTAGCAACTGCAAGGAGAAGCTTTGGTGTGATGGTGGCCCGACGAATCGTTGTAGGAAATTCTTACTTCGTATCTTCATCGGTTTCTTATCAGTTTTTCGATTTAAACTTTAATGAATATGAATTTGAAATTTGGAATTGAAAATTTTAAATTGAAAATTTTAAATTGAGTTAAATTGGTTAATAGAATATGAAGCCAAATTTGAATTGAATCGATAAAACGATTTCGTTAAATCCAAACTTGAAATTTTATTGTAATTTCCTATGTTGATCGAAGTCCGAAGAGGGACAAGTTGGTATATACTTTGAGATATTTCGACTTGAGTTGGAATCCATACCTAATGTTTGAAAAATTGTAAATGATTGAATCCATCTATTAATCTTTTTTTTAGCATATCTTTTCGATTCTTTGATGGTTCCTGGTAGATCCAGGGAGAAGATTTGATATATTTGTATGGGACATAAACTCCAAATAGGCCAGAATTGTTTGTTTGGATGAATTGGTAGCTTTGATTGCTATAGTTAATAGGTATACTTCAGTTCTAAACTGAAAGTTTTGAAATTGAATCCATATATCTGTATATTTTTGGGTGCGGATATATTCTACTAATGGTAGTTATCCCTTCAAACTAACCAGTGCCTTGCATGTTTCGTAGATTTGGTGATCCGAGTATCCTGTGTAGTATTGAACGAGTTTGTTCTCATATTGCTGATATTCTGATTTGGTGAGCCAAATACTGAATAGATATCCAGTTTAACCTAGAAAACTGTTTTCTTTCTTTGTGTATCTATCTTTGTTATTTCCGTGCCTGCAAATTTCGGGGACAAAATTTCTTTAAGGGGGAAATCTGTAAGGATCCCTGATTTTAACTAAGTTTAAATCGATAATTAATTTAATTTTTGGATAAAATTTGTGAAATTTATTCGTAAACTGATTTGAGTTTCTTCAAATTCAAATAAAATATGTGTTAAATCATTTAAAATAAAGTCTTTCAACAATATTTGAAATAAAATAAATCTTATAAATATTAACATAAGTAGAAATAAATAATAGTAGACTAAGTATTTAATAGTTTGAGTTTAAAAATAAAAGAGAAATAAAAATAAACACATATGTTAAGAATATAATTAAATACTTAAGTTAAGAATTTGTAATGACTAAGACAAAAATAATAATATATGTACATAAAGTAAAAGCATAGGTAGGCAAGTATAATATGTAGCCTATAAGTAGTAATGCAAGGCAAGAAACAATATAAAAATAAAATATCTATAAACACAAAAATAAGATAAGAATGAGACATAAGGTACATATGCGTTAAATGCTTTCATCTCTAGCATAAACAAATAGCCAATCCGAAATGCATCAGCCACCAACAGAAAAAGTATGCAGCTTGTAAAGATTTGAACATACAAGGCAAGAATAAAACAAGATAAAGTAGAAAATAGGAAATATCTATGAACATAACCATAAATAAAATAAAATAAAAAAAGGGCAGAGGACTATTTCATTAAATGCTTTCACCTTAGTACACAACATTGGTCAATTCGAAATATTATAAAACATTTCATCCTCCAAAATCTTGCTTGGTAAAAAAATAAAAATCTTTGATGTTGTACAAACTAAATCATAACACCCTGTACATTTCTTTTCTATATGTACATCCTCTTTGTTTCATTTTCGTTCTCAAAGCATGGCTAACCAGAAACAAGAAAAAAATAAACGTCATTATATTACAAATTCAAAACATTCAACCTCAACAATACAACTTCATTAAAGCCAGAGGGTCAAGGAAAGTTCAGCAAGCATAGTTCAAGTCTGTTTATCATAAATAAAGCTCTGTTCATTCTGGAAGAAAAATTGTGAGTAAACATCCTATTTAAAGATTTAAGTAAATTAAATTTGTGAGTGTATGATTCATGATTTATATAGTGTTTGGTTCGAGTATTCTTTCCAGATTTAACTCTATATACATATATAAATATGTCTGTATATTACTTTGTCCTCTGTTTTTGGTTTTAGGGTAGAAAATAATTAAGAAATGTAATGCCACTCCATTTAATCATCATTTGACTCCGAAGTTTAAACAATACAAGTTTGTTTTTACTTGATTTAAGATCTGGAAATAGTTTGTAGCGGTTTAGTATTTTGAAGCATCGGGAAATGTTATTTTTACAGGGAAGTTTCAATTTTTGCTAAATTCCGAATGCAATGATTTGCTACTCCAATCATATAACTCGAACCCTTATTAAAAAAATAGGATTTTTAAGCCTTGTTTGACGATTTTTAAGTGTGTGATTCAAGAGCAATTATGGGTTGATCGAAAAATGGGTTTCGATCAAGTTCAGGCGATTGGAGGCTAAATTGAGGTCAGATTTTTCGTTGGTGATGGAGGGATGAACGGAGATGCTTAGAAAAATAGTGCGGTGGTGGTCAGGCCACAGTGGTCGCGACGGCGAACGTTTAAAAAATTTTAACCTAGTTTTTGTGAAGTCAAGTGTTTTAATTCGTTCGTCGTCAATAGATGATCGAACGCGACGAGGCTCAGGGTAAGGATAGCAGGGGAGTTGGTGATCGAGTGGCCGGAGTTGTTGACCTCCTGGTGGTCGAAGTCGTGGTGTCGAGGCGTTTTCAGATATGAAGGTGCTTCCGGTTCGTGTTTTCTAGGTTCCTTTTTTTAGCTTGACTTTTGATTTCGCGTGGATGATGGAGTTCTAGTGATCGGGGGTCGGTCTGGAGATGATTGTTGACATGCTCGACATAGTGGCGATGACTGGAGGCAAGCGTCAGAGCAGTGCACGTGTACGTGCACTTGTGTCTGATAATGGCGGAGTTGTTTAGCTTGGGTGGTTTCAGGATATACTCGGGTTTCCTTGCGTTGGTCTCGAGTGTTTACTTGAAGTTTGGGGGTGCTGGACTCGAAGTAGGTCAGATTGTGGCTCAGGTAGACAATTACCCAGGTTTTAAAAAGAAAAACAGAAACCTGTTCTGTTTGGGCAGTTTAAAACTGAATTTTAAATTTTAAAAGCAAAGTTTAAATTGAGTTAAGACCAAAGGTTTAAATATAAAATTCAAGTTTAGTTTAAACTTAGTTTGGGTATAAATAAAGTTTTAAATTTAAAATTGTTTAATAACTAAAAAGTGTTTTAAGCATTTATGTGTATTTAAAAGAATTTGTATTTAAAATGGGAATTTGAATTGTAAAGAAAGAATTTAAACAAGTTTAGACCAAATTTTAAACCTGAACTAAAATTACATCTGAATTCCAGATTTTGGAATTTAACAAGGTTTTATAAATTTAAATATTTAAATAAGTTTAAATGTAAAGAATTTGTTTAATATGTGTATTCAAGGGAAATTGATGTTGGACTCTTTTAAATTTCTTTTATAACAAAAGTACTGCTTTAACATGTGAATTTAAAGATTTTAAAAATTAGTTTAAACATTATTAAAGATAAATTGGTATTCTTTTTGAATCTTGGAATTTAAACTGAAATTTTAAAAGTAAATTTGCAAATCAATGTTTCCAAACATATTTGTGAATGGAAATTTAATCATCACTGAGAATGAGTTTTAACTTAAGTTAATGAAAATTTAATGATTTATAATTCGTAAATTATTAAGTTAATTAGAATAGATGATTAATGTTTTGTATTAATTAAATTCGTAATTACAAGTTTAAATTATTAATTAAGGTTAGTTAATTTAATTAGGGAAGGATAAAATTGTAATTACGAATTCATTAAGTTACAATTAACACTTAATTAATTAAATAAGTAGGATTAATCAATGAGTTAATTAATGAGTTATTAATGGATAATCAATTTTAATTAATAATGATTAATGTATGTAATTTCTTTAGTAAAGTAATTAAGGAATTATTATTCGTTAATGAAGGTCATTAACTAAGATCATTTATATAATTAATTTATGTGATTAATTTTAACAATTAATTAGATTAATTAATTAGTGATAATCATTTATGAAATTGTGTAAGTGTAATTACTTTAGGGTAAGTAATTAAAGGTTTAATTTCTTAAAATAATTAATTAAGGAGTTAATTAATTATGTAATTGGTTTAATGGTTAATTTAATTAATATGATTAATTAAGAATAATTTATTAATTAATAATTAATTAAGTGTTTGATAAATAAATTTATATCAAATGATTTGTGATTAATTAATCAGGATTGGATAATTAATTCATAAGTAATTAATTTAATTGGAAATGAATTGAATTAATTAGGATTAAATAATTAATTAATCCTACTTATAAATAATTATTGAATGCTTGACCGTACTTATGAATGATTGTATTGTATGAGATACCTTGAATTGATTGTCCTATCCGATCTGTGATATTTTGTTCTGTGGGTTGAGCTATGTATAATTTATTCATTTATTTGTTATGCATTTGTTTATTATCTATGAATCTGTGAATGAACGATAAGTGTTATAGTTTATACCGCCTATCAACTATATTTCCGTGTTTTGATCTGTGATGATTGAATGATGTTGCGCTATTGTGTTAAACCCCAGGACCACACTTATACACACATAAATATGGATTTCAAGAGGAAATCGGTTAAGTCACATATATTTGAATTTAATTAAAAATTGAATATTTAAATCCAAATTGTTTTGGAAATGGATTTGGGTTAAATATAAAGAACTTTTGAAATGGAATTTCGAAGATAAAAAGTTATTTATGAATAACTTGATTTAATTTTGAAATTTGATTTAAATTTGAATTCGAAATTTGAAATGGAATTCTATGATTTAAAACTAGAGATTAAAGATGTTATACTTGTTATATATGGGCTAAACCGTTTTAAAAGTATTGATTTGGGAATTTGAATTTAATTCAAGGGCTTTAACTCGTGTAAATATAATTGGATTTTCCTAAAACGAAGACTGTTCGTTTTAAAATAATAAAGCTTTCACATAAGTAATGAACTTCCAATTTGTGTTAAACGAATTTCAAGTTTCAAATAAAAGTGGTTTCCCAAGTTACGAATAAATCTTTGAAAACGGGTTTGAAAGCTACAAGTTAAATCCTTGTTATAAAGATTAGATGGGTTAATCCTAATCGAATAGGAATTGCTTTGAAATCCATAAACGAATCTTTGTGAAATCTAGGTGAACTTGGGGAAGTGAATGTTTTTGTTTAAAGTTTGAAAATGGTAATTTGTTAAACCATTTGAAAAGAAAGTTTGGGTTTTAGGCGGTGACTTAACTGAAATCCCAATATCCATATGTTTTTAAATATTGCGCTCATTTTTCGGTTTAGCCGAGAGAGGACCTTGTGTCATATAACCCATTGCGAATAATGATATGACGATATGGATAGCATTTGAAGACCGATGGTGAAGACCGCATATTTTCAAAAAACGAAAGGATAACTCGTCGATTGTCTCTGCACCGGCTAATCCACGGTATAGATATCTCCATATGTAATGGGGAGTCCGGTCGTGATTAGGGATTATCTGGATTTGCAAGGACTTCTTCGGAAGTGCCTTCGGTTCTGTTCGAACCCGGGACAGACTTGCATGGTTTTATGTCTGACACTACACTTTGAGATATAAAGCAGATTTCTTTTAAATACATATCTGTTGGTGGCGGAGAATTTATTCTCTTAGCTTTACACCCTTCTTTGAGACGTACGAGGTCAGAGGTTATGTAGTTGAAGGTTATCAGTGATATATTCCCAATTTGGTATTGTAGGCATGCTAAGTGCTGCTGTGTGTTGATGATCATTTGTTGATCATTTGTGATCAAAGCGTAGCTTTTGTATAAAGCGTAGCTTTGTGGACGAGACTGCATCAGGACCTCACACCCCGGAAATGGTCGAAACAGGAAAGATGCAGCAAGATTATTGGGGGTAGCGCCCCTTAGGGTATGTGCATTTCCTTCAGGATAGAAGCGGTATCATGGTATAGAGCCCAGATACTTAACTTATGTGGATATCGCAAATATATATATATATATATGTATGTATGTATTACTTTGTGATTGTTGTTGGGGCCCCGGATAAAGGTTGGTTACAACAGGGGGATGGCATACTCGTGTCAGTAGTTACCTAGTTACGGAGGTAACCCGGCCTTGTGTTGGCAGAGATCCGGTTAGGTTCTCGGAACGTCCCTCCAGAGGCGTTCCCATGTGGCAATTGGAAGTTCCTTAGCCTGACCATTTGTTGGAAACCCAAACAAAACAATACGAACCCAATACGGTTTTAGTTATAGAACCTGTCATTTAACATGGCAGCTATAGTAGGCATAGTATAATGGTACCTATGCTGGCTAAGACTAATATTATATTTTCAAAATGCTTTCTACACTATGCAATAGTAATAATATCAAAGAATTTTTATCGTACTAAGCATATTTGACTATCATAAGAAGAAATCTCCTCCAATTCTGCGATTGCATTGTGTGTGTAGCAGGAGGTCTTATGGTAGTTTCATTTTTCAAAAAGCATATCGGATTCTCTTTTATAAATCTTGTTTTGTTTAAAAGAAATTGTTTTTGCTACTCACACTAGTCCCACGACTGACCTGGAGTTTATTGTCTCTTTCCTAAACTCTGGGTGCCCACAATTTTCCACACGGGCAGTCTAGTGTTGGGTTTTTAGATAGTTAGGTTCAGTAGATTATCTGGAGCTAGTTCAGTCTTTGGATATGGACTGCACTTACTTATCTTTGTGCGACTTGATGGTCTGGATTGGTGATGGATTCTTTGGAGTTTGGCATTGATGATATTCTTTTCCACTGCTATTTCTTGTACCTCTGATAGTGTTAATATTCAGTTGTATCATTCTATTTTAACATCTGTTATATCAGATATTGGATTATGTTGTATATGATATTATTCATTTCTTTTTCTTCCGCTGTGTTGTACTTAGTGGTGTTATAAGCTCCGGCACGAGTCAAATTTTAACGGTTGAATCTGCGACATTCGAGTACAAGTGAGATACGGGTGTCGATTTTCGAACGCTGAAATTTGAAACGTGACAATTTGGTATCAGAGCTGAAGGGTAAAACTTTAGCTCAGGAGTATAACACATTAAGTAACTCATTAGAGATAGGGTGTAGTATACCCTAGAATGTGTATATCCTTAAAATATCCGTTCGAATGCCTAAGTAAATTCTCTTACTATCCGTTGATAGTAAGTATGAGTGCAAGAAGAAGGAAAAGATAGGGGACAGGGAAGTACCAATATTAATGGTCGATACCCTGCAACAGTGGGAATAACTTTCTCTATCAGTCTCCTTTGATTCAATTCCAATTTCTTTTAATTGCTTCGTAGCAGCTGTAAGGAGAAGCTTTGGTGCGATGGTGGCCCTACGAATCGTTGTTGGAAATTCTTACTTCGTATCTTCATCAGTTTCTTATCAGTTTTTGGATTTAAACTTTAATTAGTTTGAATTTGAAATTTGGAATTGAAAATTTTAAATTGGAAATTTTAAATTGAGTTAAATTGGTTAATAGAATATGAAGCCGAATTTGAATTGAATCGATAAAACGATTTCGTTTAAAACCAAACTTGAAATATTATTGTAATTTCTTGTGTTGATCGAAGTCCGAAGAGGGACATGTTGGTATATAGTTTGAGATATTCCGACTTGAGTTGGAATCCATACCTAATGTTTGAAAAATTGTAAAAGATTGAATCCATCTATTAATCTTTTTTTTCAGCATATCTTTTCGATTCTTCGATGGTTCCTGGTAGATCCGAGGAGAAGATTTGATATATTTGTATGGGACATAAACTCCAAATAGGCCAGAATTGTTTGTTTGGATGAATTGGTTACTTTAATTGCTATGGTTAATAGGTATACTTCAGTTCTAAACTGAAAGTTTTGAAATTGTATCCATATATCTGTCTATTTTTGGGTCCGGATATATTCTACGAACGGTTAGTTATCCCTTCAAACTAACCAGTGCCTTGCATATTTCGTAGATTTGGTGACCCGAGTATCCTGTATTGTGTTGAATGAGTTTGTTTTCATATTGCTGATATTCTGATTTGGTGAGCCAAATACTGAATAGATATCCAGTTTAACCTGGAAAACTGTTTTCTTTACTTGTGTATCTATCTTTGTTGTTTCCGTGCCTGCAAATTTCGGAGACGAAATTTCTTTAAGTGGGGGGGGGGGGAATCTGTAACAATCCCGGATTTTAACTAAGTTTAAATCGATAATTAATTTAATTTTTGGATAAAATTTGTGAAATTTATTCGTAAACTGATTTGAGTTTCTTCAAATTCAAATAAAATATGTGTTAAATCATTTAAAATAAAGTCATTCAACAATATTTGAAATAAAATAAATCTTATAAATATTAACATAAGTCGAAATAAATAATAATAGACTAAGTATTTAATAGTTTAAGTTTAAAAATAAAAGAGAAATAAAAATACACACATATGTTAAGAATAGAATTAAATACTTAAGTTAAGAATTTGTAATGACTAAGACAAAAATAATAATATATGTACATAAAGTAAAAGCATAGGTAGGCAAGTATAATATGTAGCCTATAAGTAGTAACGCAAGGCAAGAAACAATATAAAAATAAAATATCTATAAACACAAAAATAAGATAAGAATGAGACATAAGGTACATATGCGTTAAATGCTTTCATCTCTAGCATAAACAAATAGCCAATTCGAAATGCATCAGCCACCAACAGAAAAAGTATGCAGCTTGTAAAGATTTGAACATACAAGGCAAGAATAAAACAAGATAAAGTAGAAAATAGGAAATATCTATGAACATAACCATAAATAAAATAAAATAAAAAAAGGGCAGAGGACTATTTCATTAAATGCTTTCACCTTAGTACACAACATTGGTCAATTCGAAATATTATAAAACATTTCATCCTCCAAAATCTTGCTTGGTAAAAAAATAAAAATCTTTGATGTTGTACAAACTAAATCATAACACCCTGTACATTTCTTTTCTATATGTACATCCTCTTTGTTTCATTTTCGTTCTCAAAGCATGGCTAACCAGAAACAAGAAAAAAATAAACATCTTTATATTACAAATTCAAAACATTCAACCTCAACAATACAACTTCATTAAAGCCAGAGGGTCAAGGAAAGTTCAGCAAGCATAGTACAAGTCTGTTCATCATAAATAAAGCTCTGTTCATTCTGGAAAAACAAATTGTGAGTACGCATCCTTTTTCAAGATTTAAGTAAAATTAAATTTGTGTATGTATGATTCATGATTTAGATAATGTTTGGTTTGAGTGTTCTTTTCAGATTTAACTCTGTATACATATATAAATATGTCTGTATATTACTTTGTTCTCTGTTTTTGGTTTTAGGGGAGAAAATCATTAAGAAATCCAATACCACTCCATTTAATCATCATTTGTCTCCGAAGTTTAAACAAAAGAAAGTTTGTTTTAACTTGATTTAAGATCTGGAAATAGTTTCTAGCAGTTTAGTGTTTTGAAGCATCGGGAAAATTTATTTTTACAGGGAAGTTTCAATTTTTGCTAAATTCCGAATGCAATGATTTGCTACTCCAATCATATTACTCGAATCTTTATTAAAAAATAGGATTTTTAAGCCTTTTTTGACGATTTTTAAGTGTGTGATTCGAAAGCAATTATGGGTTGATCGAAAAATGGGTTTCGATCAAGTTCAGGCGATTGGAGGCTCAATTGAGGTCGGATTTTTCGTTGGTGATGGAGGGATGAACGAAGATGCTTGGAAAAATAGTGCGGTGATGGTCAGGCCACCGTGGTGGCGACGGCGAACGTTTAAAAATTTTTAACCTAGGTTTTGTGAAGTCAAGTGTTTTAATTCGTTCGTCGCCGATAGATGATCGAGCGTGACGAGGTTCTGGGGAAGGATAGCAGGGGAGTTGGTGATCGAGTGGTCGGAGTTGTTGACCTCCTGGTGGTCGAGGTCGTGGTGTCGAGGCGTTTTCAGGTATGAAGGTGCTTCCGGTTCGTGTTTTCCAGGTTCCTATTTTTACTTGATTTTCTATTTCACGTGGATGATGGAGTTCTAGTGATCGGAGGTCGGTCTGGAGATGATTGTCGACTTGCTCGACGTAGTGGCGATGACTGGAGGCGAGCGTCGGAGCAGTGCACGTGTACGTGCACTTGTGTATGATAATGGTGGAGTTGTTTAGCTTGGGTGGTTTCAGGATATACTCGGGTTTCCTTGCGTTGGTCTCGAGTGTTTACTTGAAGTTTGGGGGTGCTGGACTCGAAGTAGGTCAGATTGTGGCTCAGGTAGACAATTACCCAGGTTTTAAAAAGAAAAACAGAAACCTGTTCTATTTGGGCAGTTTAAAACTGAATTTTAAATTTTAAAAGCAAAGTTTAAATTGAGTTAAGACCAAAGGTTTAAATATAAAATTCAAGTTTAGTTTAAACTTAGTTTGGGTATAAATAAAGTTTTAAATTTAAAATTGTTTAATAACTAAAAAGTGTTTTAAGCATTTATGTGTATTTAAAAGAATTTGTATTTAAAATGGGAATTTGAATTGTAAAGAAAGAATTTAAACAAGTTTAGACCAAATTTTAAACCTGGACTAAAATTACATCTGAATTCCAGATTTTGGAATTTAACAAGGTTTTATAAATTTAAATATTTAAATAAGTTTAAATGTAAAGAATTTGTTTAATATGTGTGTTCAAGGGAAATTGATGTTGAACTCTTTTAAATTTCTTTTATAACAAAAGTACTGCTTTAACATGTGAATTTAAAGATTTTAAAAATTAGTTTAAACTTTATTAAAGATAAATTGGTATTCTTTTTGAATCTTGGAATTTAAACTGAAATTTTAAAAGTAAATTTGCAGATCAATGTTTCCAAACATATTTGTAAATGGTAATTTAATCATCACTAAGAATGAGTTTTAACTTAAGTTAATGAAAATTTAATGATTTATAATTCGTTAATTATTAAGTTAATTAGAATAGATAATTAATGTTTTGTATTAATTCAATTCGTAATTACAAGTTTAAATTATTAATTAAGGCTAGTTAATTTAATTAGGGAAGGATAAAATTGTAATTATGAATTCATTAAGTTACAATTAACACTTAATTAATTAAATAAGTAAGATTAATCAATGAGTTAATTAATGTGTTATTAATGGATAATCAATTTTAATTATTAATGATTAATGTAAGTAATTTATTTAGTAAAGTAATTAAGGAATTGTTATTCGTTAATGAAGGTCATTAACTTAGATCATTTATATAATTAATTTATGTGATTAATTTTAACAATTAATTAGATTAATTAATTAGTGATAATCATTTATGAAATTGTGTAAGTGTAATTACTTTAGGGTAAGTAATTAAAGGTTTAATTTCTTAAAATAATTAATTAAGGAGTTAGTTAATTATGTAATTGGTTTAATGGTTAATTTAATTAATATGATTAATTAAGATAATTTATTAATTAAAAATAATTAATTAAAGTGTTTGATAAATAAATTAATATCAAATGATTTGTAATTAATTAATCAGGATTGGATAACTAATTCATAAGTAATTAATTTAATTGGAAATAAATTGAATTAATTAGGATTAAATAATTAATTAATCCTACTTATAAATAATTATTGAATGCTTGACCTTACTTATGAATGATTGTATTGAATGAGATACCTTGAATTGATTGTCCTATCCGATCTCTGATATTTTGTTCTGTGGGTTGAGCTATGTATAATTTATTCATTTATTTGTGATGCATTTGTTTATTATCTGTGAATCTGTGAATGAACGATAAGTGTTATAGTTTATACCGCTTATCAACCATATTTCTGTGTTTTGATCTGTGATGATTGAATGATGTTGCATTATTGTGTTAAACCCCTGGTCCACACTTATACACATACAAATATGGATTTCACAAGGAAATCGGTTAAGTCACAGATATTTGAATTTAATTAAAAATAGTTTAAAAGTTGAATATTTAAATCCAAATAGTTTTGGAAATGGATTTGGGTTAAATATAAAAAACTTTTGAAATGGAATTTCGAAGATAAAAAGTTATTTATGAATAACTTGATTTGGTTTTGAAATATGATTTAAATTTGAATTCAAAATTTGAAATGGAATTCTATGATTTGAAACTAGGGATTAAAGATGTTATACTTGTTATATATGGGCTAAACCATTTGAAAAGTATTGATTTGGGAATTTGAAATTAATTCAAAGGCTTTAACTCGTGTAAATATAATTGGATTTTCCTGAAACGAAAACTGTTTGTTTTCAAATAATAAAAGCTTTCACATAGTAATGAACTTCCAATTTGTGTTAAAGGAATTTCAAGTTTGAAATAAAAGTGGTTTCCCAAGTTACGAATAATTCTTTGAAAACGGGTTTGAAAGCTACAAGTAAAATCCTTGTTATAAAGATTGGATGAGTTAATCCTAATCGAAATAGGTATGGTTTTGAAATTCGTAAATGAATCTTTGTGAAATTGGGTGAACTTTGGGAAGTGAATCTTTTTGTTTAAAGATTTGAAAATGGTAATTTGTTAAACCATTTGAAAAGAAAGTTTGGGTTTTAAGTGGTGACTTAACTGAAATCCCAATATCCATATGTTTTTAAATACTGCGCTCGTTTTTTGGTTTAGCCGGGAGAGGACCTTGTGTCATATAACCCATTCCGAATAATGATATGACGATATGGATAGCATTTGAAGACCGGTGGTGAAGACCAGATATTTTCAAAAAACGAAAGGATAACTCGTCGATTGTCTCTGCACCGGCTGATCCCCGGTATGGAGATCTCCATATGTGATGGGGAGTCCGGTCGTGATTAGAGATTATCCGGATTTGCAAGGGCTTCATCGGAAGTGCCTTGGGTTCTGTTCAAACCCGGGACAGGCTTGTATGGTTGTATGTCTGACACTACACTTTGATATATAAAGCAGATTTCTTTCAAATACATATCTGTTGGTGGTGGAAAATTTATTCTCTTAGCTTAACACGCTTCTCTAAGACGTACGAGCTCAGAGGTTATGTAGTTGAAGGTTATCCGTGATATATTCCCAATTTGGTTGTGTAGGCATGCTAAGTGCTGCTGTGTGTTGATGATCATTTGGGATCAAAGCATAGCTTTTGTATAAAACGTAGCTTTGTGGACAAGACTGCATCAGGACCTCACACCCCGAAAATGGTCGAAACAGGAAAGATGCAGCAAGGTTATTGGGGGTAGCACCCCTTAGGGTATGTGCATACCGCTTCTGGATAGAAGCGGCATCATGGTATGGAGCCCAGATACTTAACTTATGTGGATATCGCAAATATATATATATATATATATATATATATATATATTACTTTGTGATTGTCGTTGGGGCCCCGGATAAAGGTTGGTTACAACCGGGGGATGGCTTACTCGTGTCAGTAGTTGCCTAGTTACAGAGGTAACCCGGCCTTGTATTGGCAGAGATCCGGTTAGGTTCTCGGGGCGTCCCTCCAGAGGCGTTTCGATGTGGCAATAGGAAGTTACTTAGCCTGACCATTTGTTGGAAACCCAAACAAAACAATACGAACCCAGTACGGTTTTAGTTATAGAACCTGCCATTTAACATGGCAGCTATAGTAGGCATAGTATAATGGTACCTATGCTGGCTAAGATTAATATTATATTTTCAAAATGCTTTCTACACTATGCACTAGCAATAATATCAAAGAATTTTTATCGTACTAAGCATATTTGACTATAATAAGAAGAAATCTCCTCCAATTCTGCGATTGCATTGTGTGTGTGGCGGGAGGTCTTATGGTAGTTTCATTTTCCAAAAAGCATATCGGATTCTCTTTTATAAATCTTGTTTTTTTTAAAAGCAACTAGTTTTGCTACTCACACCAGTCCCACGACTGACCTGGAGTTTATTGTTTCTTTCCTAAACTCTGGGTTCCCATAATTTTCCACACGGGCAGTCTAGAGTTCGGTTTTTCAGATAGTTAGGTTCAGTAGATTATCTGGAGCTAGTTCAGTCTTTGGATATGGACTGCACTTGCTTATCTTTGTGCAACTTGATGGTTATTCGAGCTAGTTCTGGATTGGTGATGGATTCTTTGGAGTTTTGCATTGAAGATATTCTTTTCCGCTGCTATTTCTTGTATCTCTGATAGTGTTGATATTCAGTTGTATCATTCTATTGTATCATCTATTATATCAGATATTGGATCATGTTGTATATGATATTATTCATTTCTTTTTCTTCTGCTATGTTGTACTTAATGGTGTTATAAGCTTCGGCACGAGTCAAATTTTAACGGTTGAATCTGCAGCATTCGAGTACAAGTGAGGTACGGATGTTGATTTTCGAAAGCTGAAATTTGGAACGTGACATAGTACGTGGCCTAGATCACCGTATCGAGGATCCGCCCTAAATCCCCTGCAACACAAGGTCGGAACCATCCCTTACTGGACAGTCCCGAACAAGACAACCTCGACGGTTGTAGCTATTCAACCGCCCACACAGCCGAAATAAAAGGGACTCCAGACAGGGGTTCATCTCATCCTACTTGGCCATGACCCACTTAGCCTTGCTGCACCTCCCCTGCTTTAGCCATTCCCGGTTGATGAGGCTTGAGGCTACGATTACCTTTATAGAACATATCTATCTTAGAATGCTCATCGTCCACCTGACGATGTTCTGAAAGCATTCAATCCATACAAGTTCGTTCCGGGTTCGAACGAAACCGAAGGCATTATCTCCTTACACTCATTTTGGAATCACCCTCATAGTTAACGACAATAACCCTTGCACTCTGAATCTTTATCTTCACTTGAGATTCACGACCTATCATTAATTTGGATCGATGTGGTTTTCAGATATCCAAATCTGGAAACCCGATACCGGTCTCATCGAAATCCAAAACGCCATCTTTTAGGTCCAAGTTATTTCAAAGTTAAAACAATTCAATTCTATTATCTATATTCACACAGATAGATAATTCACATCATCATCACAAATAGATAATTCACATTATCATCGTAAACAGATATATTATCATCATACTTCAACCAAAGAATCTCATATAATATATCACACATATCTCATTAGAGATATCAAACAATCAAGCCATTCAATATCAATCAACCATCCATAAGCAATGATTTATTAATCACACCATCTATAATTAATTTAAAATGAATTGAATTAATTACTTCATCTTTAATTAATTTAAATAAATTAAATTAATTACTTTTATCACAATAAATCTTGCTTACATAATTATTAATTAAACCAATTAATTAATCATTATCTTAATTAATCTACCTTGATTAATTATCCCTTAATTACATTAAGTAATTAACCCTTAATTAATTATACAAATTAATTATCTACAAACCATTAAGTAATTAACCTTAATTACTTAATTAATTATAATTAATTACATTAATCCTTAATTAATCATAATTAATTACCTTATAATAACTTATTATGGATTAATTAATCTTAATTAATCAATCCTTAATTATTCTCCTTAATCACATTAATTAATGATCCTTAATTAATTACTTCCATTAATCAACTTTAATTAATTATAGACAGTAATTACCATCTTGTAATTACTTACCTTAATTAATTAACTCCTTTAATTAATTTTATTAATCCTTTGATTAAATACACCAAGTAATTAACCCTAAATTACTTCTACTAAGTAATTATCCTTTAATTACTTTCCATTAAGTAATTTCCTTAAATTAATTACATCCTGTAATTATACATTAATTACTTACCTTAAGTAATTACACTATTCAATCTCATTAAGTATTTATACTTAATCAATCACCAAATGATTATCCATAATTAATCAACCCATTTGATTAACCCAATTAATCACACTTATTTGATTAATTACAATTGGGTAATTTATCCCTTAATTACCCCTTTTAAATAAATTGATTAATCCTTAATTATAGATTAATTAATCCTTAATTATTAATTAATAAACCTTAATTATCAATTAATAAAACTTATAACAACTTAATTAATCCCAAATTAATCAGTTAATCAATCCTTATTAACAATTAATTAACCCTTAAAAACAGTTAATTAATCCTTAATTAACTTTAATTATAGATTAATGATTTCTGAATTATTAATTAATAAAGCCTAATTACTAATTAATAAAACTTAATTACAAATTAAGTACCCTTTTTATTACCAATTAATTAACCTTAATCAATTAATATTTGATCATTAATTAATAATCTCTAATTATCTAATTAATAATTCTTAATTATAAATTAGTTAACCTCTAATTAATTAACTTATAACCCTTAATTATTAATTTTAAATAAATCAATTAATTAAATCAATTAATTATTATTAATTAATCCCTTAATTAATTTTTAATCATTATTAATTAAATTAATTAATTAAACTTAATTTTCCTTAATTAACTTAATTAATTTCCAGATGATAAACTTTAAGTATCTAAAGATAAAACACTATCTTTTTAATGCCTTTATTAACATTTTCATTTTTAAACCATTATAACCTTATAATTAACTTTACTTAATTAAATCAAAAATTAAGTTTTTAAAACAAAATAATCATTTTAACTTGATAAATTAAAGTTATCAAAACATAACTTTTAAAAATAACTTAAACATTTATCATTTAGTAGTTTTAAAAACTAGATTCAAATTTGAATTTAAATATATAAATCTTTTAAAAATTACATTTCTAACTTAAATTTAAATCACTTTAAATTTACTTAACAAGATTTAAATTTAACAAACTTCAATTTCTTAATCAAGATGTTTAAGAAAACATTTACTTGTATAAAGGATAGTATTTAACAACAAGATTCATTTCAAAAGTTTAAATCAATCTTTATTAAATTTAAAACTTGTTTTATAAAACTTTTTAAAACTTATAAAAATCTCTTTTAAATCAATCTACTTAAATTTGACCTGAGTATAACTCGAGCCATTCAACTTCCATTACATTTCCTTAAATTTTCAAAATCTCAGTTTAAATTTAAATTTTTAAAACCTGTATCAATTTAAATCTGGTAACGGGATAACTCACCCATCACTTCGAGTTCCTACTCGAGAAACAAACACCAAAACTCGATACCTCCTTCGACTTCAACCTTTAACCCGAAACACTGCAACCACTGACACAAAACTCTCCAATGTGCACATGCACATCGCCGGAATCACTTACCACCTCCGACGAACCCTCCATCACATCAAACATCATCGCGGCAACCATCCCTGACCACCAAAACACCCTCACTTGCCTCGCATCAAAATCGAGCTTCCTAGTTAAAAACTGGAACCAACTGCCATGTCCAAATCCACATCGAAGTCACATCTCTGACCATTTGACGACTTGCAACTCTGGCCACTCCATCTCCAAACATCCACGAACCCATCCCCAAAGTTTGATGCAACTCGATGCATCAGAGAAGAAGCACTAATCCCCTTTTCACAGTTCGACCCAATTAGGTTTACAACTTAGATTTCTTCACTGCCGACGCCACGGCCATCAGAATCCTTACCTACCATTTTTGCCTGACAACCTGATCACCTAACAAGCTTCAACAGGAACCCTGACCTCTCCAATCACCCAGATCATCAGAATTTGACCAGAGATCAAATTCTAGAAAACCCAAAAATTCACATTCAATACTTTACTTAAAATTGTGATTTTGGTTTTAAAAATCATAACTTCTTAAGCCAATTCAAGTTATGTATTTGAATCAAAGAATTGTATCAGTTGATTTTAACATATTTATACAATTTTACTGTAAATCTTGCTTTCCGGTTACTATATAAGTTTAAATTTTTTAGATCCAAGTTCATACTTAAACAAACTAAATTTGTTTGAAAACTAAGGCCTATCAGAGATCAGAGGTGAAGAAAGCAGAATTTGAACAAAATTTAACTCTGTAATATGAAACAGAGGGGAAACATGGATATAACAGACCTGCACACTTAAATAAAATCATTTTCACAAAATTATACACTTATTTATACACATGCAGGCATCATCATCACAGAGATTTTATAAGCAACAACCATTAATCTACTTAAGTTTTAAAATTAAATGTTTACTCACCATTTTTGAAAATGCAGAGACTTTTGACAAAGAACTGAGAAGCTTGAAAATTGGAAGGCTTGCAAAATAGTTTGAACTTGAAAACTTGTATTGCTTTGATGTTTTGATTCCAAAAAAAACTAAATCGCTTGAGTCTTTGAAATGGCTTTGATTTTTAAAACTAGAGTACTTGATAAACTGGAACATGTTGATGATGGCTCCAGACTTGATTCTAGTTTGAAATCATTACAGGCTTAATTTTGAAAAAAAAAATGCTTTTCAGGTTGCATGCTTGAATTTTTGAAAACAAGATGTTGCAGGCTTAAGAATATTACAGATTGATTTTGTTTTAGAGGAGATTACAAGCTTTGAAGTTTTGTTGACAGACTTGTATTTGATTTTGGAAAATGAATTTACAGGTTTGCTATTGAACAGGGTTACAGGCTTTGATTTTTGGAAAGATGCTTTTACACTTGAATTTGATTTCAGATTTGAAGATGTTTGCATTGTATAAATTTGAACTGAGAAATGGTTTCAGATTTGTTTTCTTGAGGAATGAATTGAGAAAGAAAAAAAATTGAAGCATGAAGGTATGTGTTTATATAAGCTAATTTAGATTTTATTAAAATTTAAAGAAAATAAAATAAATGCGACACTTGTCTCTTGCCTTAATTAATTGCTTAACACATGTTACTTAAGAGGTTTAGATCTTAACACTTGTCATAACTTATTATTATATTATTTATAAATGATTTTTAAAAGCTTTTACAAATGATTTCCTAATTAACAAATACGTTTGTAAATAAATAAATGCTTTTCTAATTTTATATAAATGCAATCTTTTAAAGAAAATAGAATAAAAACCAATTATAATTTAAATAAAAATCATATAAAATATTTTAAACTTATTTTTAAATGCTAATTCAAAAGCTTTTGTATTTATTCCTATTAAATAAATACATTTTTCCAAATTTCTATAAATAAATTTCTTTAAAGAGAATAATATACAAATCTTATTTTTAAATAAAAACATTATCTATATATTTTAAATCCAAACCATATTATTATTATTATTTTAAGATATATATATATTCCTTTAAATTCCATTTTTAAATTCAAATTCAAAGTCAGTTTAAAATCTAAATTTAAAGTCAATTCAAATAAATATAGATATCAATTTTAAACAAACACATTATTAAATTGTAAATAATTATCCTATATTAAAATCAACTTAAATACACATATATATTTAAATAACACTTATTAAATTTGAAATAATAAGTCAATTTAAAATTTATTTATACAAAATCACAAACTTAAATAATTTTTCTTATTTAAAAAATCAATCTATAATCATACTTTTAAAACATCACATAATTAATCAATTAGTTAGTTAGTTATATTTAAAATTACAATTTTATCAATTTTAAACAATTTAATTAAGAGATTATCACATTTTAAATTCCTTGAAATTTCAGGATATCACATTTGATATCAATTATGAATCGGTTTTGGAAATATAAAAGAACCAACCGGTGTGAAATATGCGTTTGGTTGTTAAAGAGACAGGGATCAAATATTGTCGTACTCTTTTCCAATACCGAAAACCACTTTAACAACTGTGCACGTGGTGGAGAATCCAGAAAGAAGTAGGATGATTTGGCAAACGCTACTGTATGAGGTATGAACGCAACCTTGACTTCCTCGTGTCAGCATGATATGACTAAAACAGGGGCTATATATGGGCCAATTGAGGTCACTCCTCCGATCGGACATGCTTCTTTGATACCATATATGTTACCTTGTGATTGATTTTGGTGGCCATCCTCGATTTGATTATGGGAGTATGTTCCGAGGTGGGCAGTAGCAGCTGCTATGCGTACCCTAGCCCGGTTCTACACACGATAGAATCCTACCCTGGCATTGCCTCGCGTGCCTTGTCATATGCCTTATCGAGCCCATTATGAGTTTGGTTTGTATCATACCTGTGGCGTGCTTCCTGAGTATTCCACCGGTTTGGTGGAGCTTACGGTATTTGTATAGACTACAGTATTTATATAAAAATGTGTTAAGGGGGATATGGGTAACGCCTTAACGCTATATTAGTGCTTTACTTTACTATAGACATATTATAAAGCATGTTGTATTACATATGTAGATAGTTTAACAGATCCTTAGAAGATGGAATCTCAAACATCTCTTAAGTTATTGCACGTACATTAGACACTGAGTAGGAAATGTAAAATCCCGTAAACATCTCTGAAGTTGTTACACTCATATTTATTTATTTTGATTTAATTTACATAAGATCTTTTAGTTTTGATTCAAATGTTTTGTTTTTCCATTATGCTCGGGTCAGTCTGAGCATTTCAGTGTATTGAAGATCATTTTATTTAAAGGATGAAGATGAAGATTAGTCTACTATTTATTATTATTTCACATCGTCACTTTGTTTCGTTGCATTATTTATTTATTCTTGCTACATGTGTAACTCTGATTCGTACTATAAAGCGTAATGAAATGTATTTGTAAAACAGCTTCATGGACTGTTTTTTTGATTATTATATTTTGTCATTCCGCTATGAGATTTTTTGTTTTGTTTTTCCGTTCTTTTCTCTTATTTTCTTATTTACCTCATTAGGAATCCTCCCTTTTGAATAGTTTGAGTTGACATGTATGGATTACTGTTGATTTAAACCGTCCAAAAGGCGGGTCGTTGCATAATCAAAATTATTTTCAGGAAAAAAATTAAAGTAACCATGCCACATACATATATTTGATTAGAGGGAATCCAGTCAAAATGATTTCAAAACAACAACTAAGTAAGATCATAAAATTTAGGCACATATAAATTCATTATAAATGATTTAATATAAACAATATGAATAAATAATCATATGAGATGAAGGATATAAATTATAATAACGTATTTGTAACATAACGAACTAAGGAATAGCAAAAGGGTGGATCCAAGCCATATTAACAATAAATAGTTAAGATATAAAAAGGGGATTTGAAATTATGCTACAATATGTATATATAAACGTTTGAAGTACAGCATGTAAGGGATTCATCGCATATGAACGTGGTTAATATATGAATAAATAGAAATGAAAATCGCCTTCGGATTTGGCCAAAGTGTAGCACCAAAAATGATGAATAAAAGTTGCTAGATTCTTAAATCAACCTCTAAATTTTGCAAGAATCAAGAGACAAAAATCACCTTTTATTTTATTTTTTGGCTTTTAATTTGATTTTTCATATAAGAATTTCTAGCCGTGAACCTAATAACATTCCGGCTGTATCTTGATTGGGAGGAAGAAAAATGATAGAACAAGAATTATCTTTAGAGAGCAATGAAATGAATAAGAGAGAATATGTATAATGAAAACATTAAAACCTTTCAATTCTCTACTTTAAAATTTTCTCTGCTTAATTCACAATTAAATTACATCAAATCCTCTACCTCTCTTTATTATCTATGGCTAACCATAATAGTTGCCACATCGCCCTCAAAAATTTCCAAAAATACATAGAATTTAATTTATTTAAATCCAATTTAAACATTTCATCGATAGCGTATATCGATATGCGGGTTTATAAATTCTATAAGCATAATTTATTAAATCCTAATTATATTCAAACAAATCAAATAAATTTTTATTAATTAATATGTGAGAAATATTATTTGATTTTATTAAATTAAAAATCCACGTATTTATTCTATTTAAACATAATTTTAATATTCTACCGACTGCGTATATCAGTGTGTACATTAGTAAATTTATGTGTGCGCTTTTTTAAATACCAATAATATTCAAATAAAATTTAATAATTAATATTTCGTAAATATTAATTAGTTTAATTAATTTACAATAATTATATATTAATTAAATCATGTGGTTTTTTCGGAGTATTCGTCATTATGGTTATGTGACGCAAAGGTGTAAGATCTATCACTGGTTAATATCGAACAATTTGGATATTAACGTTCACACGTCACCTTAGACAGTGGTATGACATTTTGATTGAATTTATCGCTTACACATCTATGAGGTAGAATTCATTTTTACTTATTAGAAGTAATACCTGGTAGTAATGAATATTTACACCTATTCTCTTCGTCAACACTATATCACATTAGAGCTTATCGAATTTGGTTTGGGCAAAATTCCAACATCGTCCTCATTCAACATGAATGGTCCAAACAAAAGTCATCGGTTCAATAATTATTATTGTTAACCGTAATTCTCTGGCTATAGACTTTAACTTTGGGTTGACTACGGTTGACCGTGATACTAACCCCATATAACCGAGGATGCAAATTCTCTATCGAAGAGTGTTTCACTGCTAATTCTTCAACATAGACCCAACTATAGTCGTTCGATGGACGTCATGCCAAGATTTAATCGAACTTGAGTGTCCACATTGGAGTTTTATAATATTCTCAATTTGAGAGAATTGTCTAACATCGTCACTTCGAGGTTCTTTGTTTGACCTCAGTTAACCAACAGAAAACTCTTGACCATATCATTCCAAAGCTACCTAATAACAATCGGTAAATAATCTCTTTGCAGCCCCAATAGCCGTGCGTAATTGTAACATCCCAAAATTTATTAATTTGAATTTGGTAACTTATTTGAACTTTTGGAATTTAATTTGAAAAGTTTCAAAACAAATAAAATATGTGTTAATTTATATGAATAAAACTTCATTTTCTTTTGATTGAAGTAATAAAATTTTTAAAAATCATTTGAATTTAGATCTTATATATATGTGAATATATATGTATATGCGCATATATGAGTAGATTTGAATTTATATATATATATATATATATATTGAACTTAAATTTAACTTTCAAGTAAATGTTTAAAAATAATTTGAATTTCTAAAAGTATATTTATGTAATTTATTTGATATGTATTTAATTTCAAATCATTCTCTTTTAAATAATATGTGTTAATATAAAGCAAAACTAGATTTGTATGTATGTATTATTATGCAAAACAAGACAAGTTGTGTACGCAAGAAAATAAAAGCAAGGCTAAAATAAATATCTTTGTATGTGAATTGTGTATGCAAATAAGAAGACAATAAAACAAAAATATATGCAAGAAGAGATAATAATAAAAAAGTATACATATATAAATCAATAGGATGAGGTTGTAACTAAGAAAGGGAGCATATGCATTTATTTCCATCATCTCAGCACAAAAATGGTCATTCGAAATCTGTTAAGAATCATTTCAGCCTCCAAAACAAAATCTTGCTTAGTCAAAGAAGGAGGCAAGAAAAATCCAACCAAGGAAAACAATACACCAGTTATAGTCTCCCCTCTACAAACTATTTCCTTTGTATATACACCTACTTGTACAACACTGTCTTCACTATATATGTATCTTCTTATTCCAGTTCGTTCAAACATAACTAAGCAAAACCAGAAAAATGAAATAAGAAGCATCATCAAAATCAGTTCAACAACAAAACAGAGAAGTTTTAAAGGAAGATCAAAAAACTGCATTTTTCAAAAC
Source organism: Allium cepa (assembly GCA_030765085.1). Taxonomy (NCBI): domain Eukaryota; kingdom Viridiplantae; phylum Streptophyta; class Magnoliopsida; order Asparagales; family Amaryllidaceae; genus Allium; species Allium cepa. Next base: position 819,786,092 of record CM060928.1, read on the forward strand.
ACAGAATTGTCTCTGTTCAAACTTTTGCCAGGTGAGTAAACTTCTATTTAAAAACAGTTTTATGATCTGATATTATGATGATACTCATAATAATTGTTGAAGTAGTAAAATAAATGATGTTTATATGCATAGATTCATATGTGAATGTATGGATGTGAGATGATTGGTTTGTGAATATCTGTGTTGAACATGTTCTGTATCTTACAGGCTCCACTTTCAAATAGGAAAAATAATTGTATCTTCCCTTGTAATCAGTTTTAGGCTAAAATATATAAATGAAAATTAGCAATTGCAATGTGTTATGAATTTCAAAAATAATAACTTGTATTTATATTTAGCAATTATCTCAAAATTGAACAAGGTCGGTGATGAGCTTAATATTCGTCAGTAATCAATCAAGCTAATTTCAATTTCTGATTATATAATCTGAATAGTAGTATAAATTCATGATTTTAGGAATTGGAATGGTTATTTTTAGTGAAGTAATTTTTGAGGAAATCAGGGACGAAGAGTTTTGGGTTTATCGCCAATTCACGGCGATCGGTGAGAAAATTGATGTCGAACTTGTGGTCGAAGAAGGCTGGTAAGTGGATGGACCTAGGAAAAATGGTTATGGATTTTTTCTGTGGTCGGGGCGGCCTAGCGAAGCCAAAGTAGGGTTTATGGATGGTTTGGGTTTAACGTTGTTGACGAGGAGACTAGGGCGACGGGCGAGGATGGTTGCTGGAAGGTATGACGAGGCTTGGGTGAGGTGCGTCGGTGATCTTATGGTCGGAGGCGACGAAAATAAGTGAATTTTCGGCAATGGCTTTTTCAGGAGTGGCCGAGAATACCTCGATTTTGATTTGATTAGGTTACGTGCGATCTGGGTTCGAAGGTGTGGTCGCGTGGGATTGTGTGATAGTCGAGCATAGTCGCGACGATCGCCAGTGGTCGGGGCGGTTGGTGCAAGTGCACCGTGTGCACGTCGAGACTGGGAAGATGGTTTTTAAAGAAGGCTCAGGGTTTGTCTTGTGTGAATGGAGATTTGACTTGGAGCTGATGAAGGAAGGGGTTGTCTCGAACCAAGCACGGGTTTTGTAGAGGATTGACTCGGGTTTATTAGTGTTTAACTCGAGTTTCCTGTTGAAGTGTTAATTTGATCAATAAAGATAAAAGAAATTTTTTAAAAGTTTAAAGCTATTTAAAATGATTTGTTTCAAAAGAAAAACATTTTCAACAAGTTTCGAAGTGGTTTAGAATTTTAAGTTATTTAGATAATTTGATTTCAAAAGAAAGTTTGAACAAGTATAAAATTTGGAAATTTTGGAAGAAATTTAGTTTCCAAAAATGTTTAACTAAGTTTTTAATATATTCAAAGTGAATAAGTTTTAAAAGGAATGATAATTAAGTTTTCAAAGATTTAATTATTAAATCTAACGTTTAATTGTTTTGTTTAAAGAAAATTTTATATACTTCTAATTATATAATTGATTTGCAAAATGTTTTCAAATGGAAGTTTAATGATAATAATCAAAGGATTTTCGAAGATTTAAGTATATTAAAGGTTGAGGGTTTGAATTGTTTTGTTTTAAAATAAAGTTATATTTCAAATATATAATTGATTTCTAAATTAGTTTTAATGAGGTTAATAATTGAAATAGTATTTAATTTAAAGGAAGAAGTTATTTTAAATGGGTTGAGATTAATTAAAGATAATAAATAAATAAATTAAATTAAAGGTTAATTACTTATTTGTAATTGAGAATAATTACTTAATGGAGTAATTGGTGGATGGTTAAGGAATTAATTAGTGATTAAGTGATGATTAATTGATTTATAATTAATTATTGTAATTAATTTTAGGTTAATTAGCCAGTCTAATTAATTAAAGATAATCACTTGTTAATATTGAATAATTACTTAGTGAAGTAATTAATGGACAATTACTGAGTGTAATTAAGAAAAGGAATTACTTGTGAAAGTAATTAGTGGATAATTACTTTATGGAAGTAATTGAATGGAGGTGATTAAGGGTTAATCACTTGGTGTTATTTATTAAAAGGGATAATTAATATTAATTGGTTAAAGGATTAGTTAAAATTAATTAATTAAAGACTAATTAACAAGATTGATTTAAAGAATTAATTAATTAAAGAGTAATTAATTAAATTAAAGGATTAAGGTTAATTAAAATGTGATTAATTACTAGTTAAGGTGATTGATTAAAGAAGTAATTAATTAATGAAAGTAATTAGGTGGTTAATTAATTTAAACCACACGGTTTATCCATCTTAATTAAAGATGATTGATTACTATTGAATGTTGTGTATTGGATTAATATCTCTGTTATGTGCTTATGATGCTATGTAATATGAAATGCTTTGTGCCGAACTGTTATATCTATGATGAATGTGCTGTTGTATGAATATGAAAACCCCTTGACCCGTAAAACGACATTTGAATTTCGATACGATAGGGAGTCGGATTCCAGTTGGTTATCCGAAACCCACATCGAATTGTAATGATGGATCGTTGTGATTGATAAATTTACTTTATCTGTGAATCTGTAAATGAAGATAAGAGTTATGGGGTATACTGCTTATCGAAATTGATATGATTGAATCTGTGATGATTGATGTTGTGCACTATTGTGTAAAACCCCTGGACTACACTATACACACACAAATATGGATTGCACGTGGAAATTGGTTAAGTCATAGATTTTTGAAATAGTTTTAAAATTGAATTTTTGAATCCAAATGGGTTTGGAAATAGATCGGATTTAAAGTGAAAAGCTTTTGAAAAGGAATTTCAAAGATAAAAGTTATTTTCGAATAACTTAATTTAGTTTTGAAATTTGATTTAAATTTGAATTAAAAATTTGAAATTGAATTCTATGTTGAGAACTTGTGATTTTAAAAAGGTTATACAAGTTTACATGAATTTAAACCATTTTAGAAAGTGTTGCTTTGGGAATTTGAATTAACCCAAGGATTTAACTTGTATAAATGAAATCGGATTTTTTTCGGAATAAAAACTATTTGTTTTCAAACGATATAAGCTTTCATATAAGAAGTGAATTTCCAATTTGTATTAAAGGAAGTTCAAGTTGAATTGAAGATGGTTTTTAAGTTATGAATGAACCTTTGAAATGGTTTTGGAAGCTATAAATTAAATCTTTGATTTAAAGATTTAATGAATTAATCCAATTGAAGTGGAAATTATTTTGAAATCCGTGAACGGATCTTTGTAAAACTGGGTGAACTTTGTGAAATGAATCTTTTTGTTTAAAGATTTGAAATGGTAATTTGTTTAAACCATTTGAAAGAAAGTTGTGAATTTTAAAATTGTGACTTAACTGAAATCCCATATCCATATGTTTTTAAATTTTACGCTCATTATTCGGTTTAGCCGGGAGAGGACCTTGTGTCATATAACCCATTTCGAATAATGACACAATGTTATGGATAGCATTTGAAGACCGATGGTGAAGATCGGGTATTTGCGAGAACGATAGGATGACCTACCGAGTGTGTCTGCACTGAGTAGCTACGGTATAGAGATTCCCTAAGTGATGGGGAGTCCGATCGGGATTGTGAATACCCGGATTGCAAGGGCTTCTTCGGAAGTGCCTTCGGTTCTGTTCGAACCCAGAACAGACTTGTATGGATGTGTGTCTGACGTTACACTTTGAGATGTAAAGCTGGTTTTTATCAAATACATTTCTGTTTGGTGGCAGAGAATTTATTCTCTTAGCTTAACACCCTTCTCTGAGACATACGAGCTCAGAGGTTATGTAGTTGATGGTTACTAGTGATACATTCCCAATTTGGTAACGTGGCACACGAAGTACTGTTGATCATCTGTTGATCAAAGCATGGCTTTGTGAAAAAGCGTAGCATTGTGGACGAGACCTCATCAAGCCGCACAAACCGGTGATGGTCGAAACAGGAAAGATGTGGCAAGGTTTCAGGGGTAGCACCCCTAGGGTATGTCCATTCCTTCTGGAAAAGGGTGGTATCATGGTATGGAGCCCCGGATACTTACTCATGTGGACACTTTAGTATATTTATTACTGTGTGATGTTGTTGGTGTAGAGGATCCTCGGATAAAGGTCGCAAACGACCGGTTGTGGCATATCTTAGGTTTTACTCCCCGGGAAGGGGGTAACCGACCTTGTGTTGGCAGAGAGCCAGGTATGTTCTCGGGGAGTCCCTCCAAAGGCGTTTCCATGTGGCAATAGGAAGTTCATTAGCCTGACCATTTGTTGGAAATCCAATCATCCAATACGAGCCTTTACGATTGTAGTTGTATTACCTGCCACCTCAGGTGGTAGCTATAGTAGGCATAATATAACGGTACCTATGCTGGCTAAGATTAATATTGTACTTTCAAAATGTTTTCCACTATGCACTAATAATAATATCAAAAAGGATTTTGCGTAGTAAGCATATTTGACTATCATAAGGAGAAATCTCCCCCAAGTGTGCGATTGCATGGTGTGTGCGCCGGGAGGCCTTATGATAGTTCCATTTTCCAAAAAGCATTGCAGTTTTCAAATTTTAATTCTTTTGTTTGTTTTAATGACCAAATGTTTTTGTTTGCTCGCACCAGTCCCACGACTGACCTGGAGTTTATTGTTCCCTTCCTAAACTCTAGGTGCCCACAATTTTTCACACGGGCAGTCTAGAGTTTGGTTTTTCAGATAGTCGGGTAGTAGATATCGTTTTGCTAGCCTTCAGCTTTCCGTTTGATACATTTTGGAGTCTTTGGAGTCCACGACTGCACTTGCTTATCTTTGTGAACGTTGATGGAGATTCAAGCTTGGAGTTTTAGAGCTTTGGCTTTGGTGTTTGGATTGGAGTTGCAGTATGAGATTCTGTTGAAGACTTATCTTATATTGTGTCGTGTTCCGCTGTATTTTGTGTTGTATATTCTCTTATGTTGATGATTATCATTGTATCAAATTGATGTATCGGACATTGTATTCATGTTGTATCAATGATATCATCTTTTATTTCCGCTGTGTTATTTATCATCTAAGGTTGTTGCAAGCTCCGGCGATACGAATTCGATGTTGTTTGTCGGACATCGAGTTCGGGTCGTCACATCTGGTATCAAAGCTAAAGGTTGAGTAAGAACTTTAGCTACGAAGTGTAACACATTAGATGGCTCATTAGAGATAGGGTGAAGTATACCCTAGAATGAGTGCAACCAGTGAAACCAAAACCCAAAACTACTTAGTCTATTCTCTTTATCTGTTGTTATTCTCTAAGATATTTCGTCTGAATGCCTAAATCGATTTTCTTACTATTACAGATAGTAAGAATGAGTGGAAGAAGAGGACGAGATAGGGGACAGGGGAGTACCACTTCAACCGGTCAAAGCCCTACAACAACAGATATTCTCGTTCAATCTCAATCAAATCTGGTTGATTTATATCGAAGCTTTTCTAGACTTGGTGGAAAGCCATTCACTGGCAAAGAATCTGTTGTTGAAGCACAAGCCTAGATCCGATCGTGTGAAAGGATTTTCAAGGGACTAAAATTGGAAGATGATCAGATGCGATTGATAGCTTCCTGGCAACTCCAGGAAGAGGCCTTAGTTTGGTGGGAAACAGTTACATTGGATGAGCCGGTGAATGAATTTACTTGGAGTCATTTCAAAGAAATGTTCGAGCAGCAATATATGCCTTCTGCTAGTATCTCTAGAATGTACCAGGAGTTCGCGGATTTGAAGCAAGGAAGTTTATCATTTGAGGAATACTTGAACAAATTCAATGAATTATCTCGGTTTGGTCCAGAACTGGCGAATACACCGTTAAAGAAGAATGAAAAGTTTATTCGGGGAATAAACAAGGAGTTTCAAGAAAGGATGACTACTCACGTTAAGAAATCTTTTTTTGAATTAATTGATATGGGTTATAGATACGATACTCTGGATAAGCAAGAAGATCCTGAGGAGAATGGAGATACAAGTAATCTGAATTGGAGGAAAAAGAAGTTTGGTGGAAAGAAACCGAGGAAAGATAAAGGAAAGAGGAATATACAGAAGAAAAAGGTGAAAGATGTTACTTGTCTCAATTGATTGGAGAAAGGTCATTACTCGGATAAATGCAAGAACTCTTGGAAGCCAGGAATGAGAGAGCCATTTATGAGGCCAGATCAGGAATCTACGGGATGCTATTACTGCCGCAAGCCAGGACATAGGATCAAGGACTGTCCAGCCCAGAAGCAAGCTCTAGTAACAAAAGTGTACGCAATCAGAGATGATTCTTCAACCTCAAAAGCTGATAAAGGAAAAGAAATTTTATAAGGTAACTTTCTTGTTTACGATTAAAATTTTCATGTTTGTTCGACATGAGAACTTCCCATAGTTTTATTTCTCAGCAATTCGTAAATAAATTAAATCTTGAATCTGAGATCGTAGTCGAATCTATTTTTGTCCGTTTCATTAGGTTTCGATGTATTCTACGAACGGTTAGTTATCCCTTCGAACTAACCAATACCCCTGTATACTTCGTAAATCAGATAACCCAATTATTTCGTTATTGAATGAGTTGATTCTCATATTTGTTGATATTCTGATTTGGTAAACCGAATGCAGAATAAATATTTCGATCTGATCTGATCAATCATTTCGTTATCTATCATCTATTCTGTCTCGTCTCCCTAGCAAATTTCGGGGACGAAATTTTTTTTAGGGGGGAAATCTGTAACATCCCAAAATTTATTAATTTGAATTTGGTAACTTATTTGAACTTTTGGAATTTAGTTTGAAAAGTTTCAAAACAAATAAAATATGTATTAAATTATATGAATAAAACTTCAATTTCTTTTGATTGAAGTAATATATGTTCTAAAAATCATTTGAATTTAAATCTTGTATATATGTGAATATATATGTATATGTGCATATGTGAGTAGATTTGAATTTATGTATATATATTGAATTTGAATTTAAATTTTAAGTAAATGTTTAAAAATAATTTGAATTTATAAAAATATATTTATGTAATTTATTTGATATGTATTTAATTTCAAATCATTCTCTTTTAAATAATATGTGTTAATATAAAGCAAAACTTGATTTGTATGTATGTATTATTATGCAAAACACGACAAGTTGTGTATGCAAGAAAATAAAAGACGGCTAAAATAAATATCTTTGTATGTGAATTGTGTATGAAAACAAGAAGATAATAGAACAAAAATGTATGCAAGAAGAGATAATAAAAAAAAGTATGCATATACAAATCAATAGGATGAGGCTGTAACTAAGAAAGGGAGCATATGCATTTATTTCCATCATCTCAGCACAAAAATGGTCATTTGAAATCTGTTAAGAATCATTTCAGCCTCCAGAACAAAATCTTGCTTAGTCAAAGAAGGAGGCAAGAAAAATCTGACCAAGGAAAACAATACCCCAGTTATAGCCTCCCCTGTACAAACTATTTCCTTTATATATACACCTACTTATACAACACCGTCTTCTCTATATATGTATCTTCTTATTCCTGTTCGTTCAAACATAACTAAGCAAAACCAGGAAAAGGAAATAAGAAGCATCATCAAACCAGTTCAACAACAAAACAGAGAAGTTTTAAAGGAAGATAAAAAAACTGCAGTTTTCAAAACACAGAATTGTCTATGTTCAAACTTTTGCCAGGTGAGTAAACTTCTATTTAAAAACAGTTTTATGATCTAATATTATGATGATACTCATAATAATTGTTGAAGTAGTAAAATAAATGATGTTTATATGCATGGATTCATATGTGAATGTATAGATGTGAGATGATTGGTTTGTGAATATCTGTGTTGAACATGTTCTGTATCTTATAGGCTCCACTTTCAAATAGGAAAAATAATTGTATCTTCCCCTGTAATCAGTTTTAGGCTAAAATATATAAATGAAAATTGGCAATTACAATGTGTTATGAATTTTAAAAATAATAACTTGTATTTATATTTAGCAATTATCTCAAAAATGAACAAGGTCGGTGATGAGCTTAATATTCGTCAGTAATCAATCAAGCTAATTTCAATTTCTGTTTATATAATCTGAATAGTAGCATCAATTCATGATTTTAGGAATTGGAATGGTGATTTTTAGTGAAGTAATTTCTGAGGAAATCAGGGATGAAGAGTTTTGGGTTTATCGCCAATTCACGGCGATCGGTGAGATGATTGATGTCGAACTTGTGGTCGAAGAAGGCCGGTAGGTGGATGAACCTAGGAAAAATGGTTATGGATTTTTTTCTGTGGTTGGGGCGACCTAGTGAAGCCAAAGTAGGGTTTATGGATGGTTTGGGTTTGATGTTGTTGACGAGGAGACTGGGGCGACGGTGGAGCATCGGGTGTGATCGCAATGGCGGGGACGGTTGCTGGAAGGTATGAGGAGGCTTGGGTGAGGTGAGCCGGTGATCTTATGGTCGGAGGCGACGAAAGGAAGTGAATTTCCGGCAATGGTCAGGAGTGGTCGAGAATACCTCGATTTTGATTTGATTGGGTTACGTACGATCTGGGTTCGAAGGTGTGGTCGCATGGGATTGTGTGAAAGTCGAGCATAGCCGCGACGATCGCCAGAGGTCGGGGCCGTTGGTGCAAGTGCACCATGTGCACACCGAGACTGGGAAGATGGGTTTTAAAGAAGGCTTGGGGTTTGTCTCGTGTGAATGGAGATTTGACTTGGGGCTGATGAAGTAAGAGGATGTCTCGAACCAAGCATGGGTTTTGTAGGGGATTGACTCGGGTTTATTAGTGTTTAACTCGAATTTCCTGTTGAAGTGTTAATTTTATCAGTAAAGATAAAAGAAAATTTTTAAAAGTTTAAAGCTATTTAAAATGATTTGTTTCAAAAGAAAAACGTTTTCAACAAGTTTCAAAGTGTTTTAGAATTTTAAGTTATTTAGATAATTTGATTTCAAAAGAAAGTTTGAACAAGTTTAAAATTTGGAAATTTTGGAAGGAATTTAGTTTTCAAAAATGTTTAACTAAGTTTTTAATATATTCAAAGTGAATAAGATTTAAAAGGAATGATAATTAAGTTTTCAAAGATTTTAAATAATTAAATCTAACGTTTAATTATTTTGTTTAAAGAAAATTTTATATACTTCCAATTATATAATTGATTTGCAAAATGTTTTCAAATGGAAGTTTAATGATAATAATCAAAGGATTTTCAAAGATTTAAGTATATTAACGGTTGAGGGTTTGAATTTTTTTGTTTTAAAATAAAGTTATATTTCAAATATATAATTGATTTCTAAATTAGTTTTAATGAGGTTAATAATAGAAATAGAATTTAATTTAAAGGAAGAAGTTATTTTAAATGGGTTGAGATTAATTAAAGATAATAAATTAATAAATTAAATTAAAGGTTAATTACTTATTTGTAATTAAGAATAATTACTTAATGGAGTAATTAGTGGATGGTTAAGGAATTAATTAATGATTAAGTGATGATTAATTAATTTATAATTAATTAATGTAATTAATTTTAGGTTAATTAGTCAGTCTAATTAATTAAAGATAATCACTTGTTAATTAATTAAATAATTACTTAGTGAAGTAATTAATGGACAATTACTGGGTGTAATTAAGAAAAGGAATTACCTGTGAAAGTAATTAGTGGATAATTACTTTATGGAAGTAATTGAATGGAAGTGATTAAGGGTTAATCACTTGGTGTTATTTATTAAAAGGGATAATTAATATTAATTGGTTAAAGGATTAGTTAAAATTAATTAATTAAAGATTAATTAATATGATTGATTAAAGGAATTAATTAATTAAAGAGTAATTAATTAAATTAAAGGATTAAGGTTAATTAAAACGTGATTAATTACTAGTTAAGGTAATTGATTAAAGAAAGTAATTAGGTGGTTAATTAATGTAAACTACACGGTGTATCCATCTTAATTAAAGATGATTGATTACTATTGAATGTTGTGTATTGGATTAATATCTCTGTTATGTGCTTGTGATGCTATGTAATATGAAATGCTTTGTGCTGAGCTGTTATATCTGTGATGAATATACTGTTGTATGAATATGAAAACCCCTTGACCCGTAAAACGACATTTGAATTTCGATGCGATAGGGAGGCGGATTCCAGTTGGTTATTCGAAACCCACATCGAATCGTAATGATGGATCTTTCTGATTGATAAATTTACTTTATCTATGAATCTTTAAATGAAGATAAGCGTTATGGGGTATACCGCTTATCGATATTGATATGATTGAATCTGTGATGATTGATGTTGTGCACTATTGTGTAAAACCCTTGGACTACACTATACACACACAAATATGGATTGCACGTGGAAATTGGTTAAGTCACGGATTATTGAAATAGTTTTAAAACTGAATTTTTGAGTCCAAATGGGTTTGGAAATAGATCGGATTTAAAGTGAAATGCTTTTGAAAAGTAATTTCAAAGATAAAAGTTATTTTTGAATAACTTAATTTAGTTTTGAAATTTGATTTAAATTTGAATTAAAAATTTGAAATTGATTTCTATGTTGAGAACTTGTGATTTTAAAAAGGTTATACAAGTTTACATGAATTTAAACCATTTTAGAAAGTGTTGCTTTGGGAATTTGAATTAACCCAAGGATTTAACTTGTATAAATGAAATTGGATTTTTTCGAAATAAAAACTATTTGTTTTCAAACAATATAAGCTTTCATATAAGAAATGAATTTCCAATTTGTATTAAAGGATGTTCAAGTTGAATTGAAGATGGTTTTTAAGTTATGAATGAATCTTTGGAAACGGTTTTGGAAGCTATAAATTAAATCTTTGAGTTAAAGATTTAATTAATTAATCCAATTGAAATAGAAATTGTTTTGAAATCCGTGAACGAATCTTTGTGAAACTGGATGAACTTTGTGAAATGAATCTTTTTGTTTAAAGATTTGAAATGGTAATTTGTTTAAACCATTTGAAAGAAAGTTGTGAATTTTAAAATTGTGACTTAACTGAAATCCCATATCCATATGTTTTTAAATTTTACGCTCATTATTCGGTTTAGCCGGGAGAGGACCTTGTGTCATATAATCCATTTCGAATAATGATACGACGTTATGGATAGCATTTGAAGACCGGTAGTGGAGACTGGGTATTTGCAAGAACGATAGGATGACCTATCGATTGTCTCTGCACTGAGTAGCTACGGTATAGAGATTCCCTAAGTGATGGGGAGCCCGATCGGGATTGTGAATACCCGGATTGCAAGGGCCTCTTCGGAAGTGCCTTCGGTTCTGTTCGAACCCGAAACAGACTTGTATGGATGTGTGTCTGAAGTTACACTTTGAGATGTAAAGGTGGTTTATATCAAATACATTTCTGTTTGGTGGCGGAGAATTTATTCTCTTAGCTTAACACCCTTCTCTAAGACGTACGAGCTCAGAGGTTATGTGGTTGATGGTTACTAGTGATACATTCCCAATTTGGTAACGTGGCACATGAAGTGCTGCTGATCATTTGTTGATCAAAGCATGGCTTTGTGAAAAAGCTTAGCATTGTGGACGAGACCTCATCGAGCCTCACAAACCGATGATGGTCGAAACAAGAAAGATGCGGCAAGGTTTCAAGGGTAGCTCCCCTAGGGTATGTCCATTCCTTCTGGAAAAGGGTGGTATCATGGTATGGAGCCCGGATACTTACTCATGTGGACACTGTAGTATATTTATTACTGTGTGATGTTGTTGGTGTAGAGGATCCTCGGATAAAGGTCGCAAATGACCGGGAGTGGCATATCTTAGGTTTTACTCCCCGGGAAGGGGGTAACCGGCCTTGTGTTGGCAGAGAACCGGGTAGGTTCTCGGGGAGTCTCTCTAGAGGCGCTCCCATGTGGCAATAGGAAGTTCCTTAGCATGACCATTTGTTGAAAATCCAATCATCCAATACGAGCCTTTACAATTGCAGTTGTATTACCTGCCACCTCAGGTGGTAGCAGTAGTAGGCACAGTATAATGGTACATATGCTGGCTAAGATTAATATTATACTTTCAAAATGTTTTCCACTATGCACTAATAATAATATCAAAAAGGATTCTGCGCAGTAAGCATATTTGACTTTCATAAGGAGAAATCTCCCCCAAGTGTGCGATTGCATGGTGTGTGTGCCGGGAGGCCTTATGGTAGTTCCATTTTCCAAAAAGCATTGCGGTTTTCAAATTTTAATTCTTTTGTTTGTTTTAAAGACCAAATGTTTTTGTTTGCTCACGCCAGTCCCACACTGACCTAGAGTTTATTGTTCCCTTCCTAAATTCTGGGTGCCCACAATTTTTCACACTGGTAGTCTAGAGTTTGGTTTTTCAGATAGTCAAGTAGTAGATATTGTTTTGGTAGCCTTCAGTTTTCTGTTTGATATATTTTGGAGTCTTTGGAGTCCACGACTGCACTTGCTTATCTTTGTGAACGTTGATGGAGATTCGAGCTTGGAGTTTTAGAGCTTTGTCTTTGGAGTTTGGATTGGAGTTGCAGTATTAAATTCTGTTGAAGACTTATCTCATATTGTGTCGTGTTCCGCTGTATTTTGTGTTGTATATTCTTATGTTGATGATTATCATTGTATCAAATTGATGTATCAGACATTGTATTCATGTTGTATCAATGATATCATCTTTTATTTCCGTTGTGTTATTTATCATCTAATGTTGTTGTAAGCTCCGACGATACGAATTTGATGTTGTTTGTCGAACATCGAGTTTGGGTCGTCATAGTAATACGCCGTCCAACATTTAGAGAGTGTTACGCACACTATTATCAATGGAGGTATGGATATTCCATTTCAAAGCATCTTGACTAGGAATATTTAAATTAGTATGTCATTTTAATGTAATATACTTCTCATGATTACAAAACATTGCAATTTCTATCATATTATATATCATCTAAAGATTTTCTATTTAAAATACTTTAATTAATAACTTAATTAATTATATCACAAATAACAAGTATATATGAAATTTTTGCGATGAAGGCCGGATTACTATATCTCTATAATAGAAAAAACCAAGTACATAATAGAAAGACATAACCTTTTACTTTGAATAAGATTGATTATCGGGTTAGATGTATGTAACAAATTACATAATTGCCAAAAGGGCATACCCCTAACTCCATCAGTCTCCCCCCCCACCCCCCCTCCCCCCGCACTTGGGGCCAATTATGGAATAATATTCCAACTCCTTTGATCTGTTTTCTCAAAGACTAAATGGTCCGGTCCCTTAGTAAATGGGTATGCTATATTATTTTAGCTATCTACTCTGTCAATCAACTCTCTCCGATGTCGATAAACTACCTTTATCACGTGCTACGTTTTCTGAGTATATATTTCAACTTCTAGTGAGCTCTAGATTCTTTTACAAACTATATCATAACATTTATCATATAACAATGTCAATGGATTCTCAACATTTGGAATAACCTTTAATTCAGTTATAAATTTATGTATTTATTTATACTTATTTTATTATGGCACTTATTATGGTGATGCTTATCCTTTGTTTGAATCAACAACTACTTATTGTTTGAAACGTTTCTAACTTAAAGTTTTTTAACTTAAGATTGAACAAAAAAATTAGGACTGACATGCTATACTCGATATACTTTGAAGTTCGATTCACGCACTCCTTCATAAGGGATTCATTTTTTATGTAAACAATTCTATAGTGTTTCATAAATACCGGAGAGCACTGTAAACTATCATTTAATTATCTTAATTAAGATTTTGATACTTTCTTTATGTATTAAATGCATAAGTGAAGTGTGATATTGTTGACAATATGGCATGTATGCTAATTCCTATTGCCAATGCACGAGGAATCCATCTTACTTGCTTCGTATTAAACAATTTAATACAGTGTCTGCATATATTTTTTGGACATTCCCAACCACCTTTTGTACTGATTACAAAAGATGTCTTTTCGAGTATTATTCTAAGAACTCAACAACCAAACTAAAAGTATTTTAACATGAATAAATCAGTAAAAATCATAAGTTGGTTGTTTACTTATGGTTTCAAAAATATTTTTGCACTTGTTAATATTATTTCTTACAGACATACGCGCTATCTACATTTTGACTAAAATTCAAAACTATTTAATTTTTCTATCAAAATACTTACTTAATTCTGATGCTTGTCGAATAATACTTTCGTATCATTTTTGGACCCACAAAATCAGAATCGCTCTCACTAACTTTATGACACTTTGGTTATAAAAGCGCAAACAATGAATTCAAAATCATCATTTAAATTTTCTGTTTCCATATAGGTATACAAAAACCAGAAATCATATCGAGCAGTAAGCTTGCGAGTAAAATCCAAATTAACTTAAATAAATTGAGTGGCAAATTTATTACGTTAATTGATGTTATTCAATCAATATAGCTAAATATATTCCAATTGCATTGGTCTTCTTCTCAAGGACACTTTCGCAGCCAATGGATCATATCCCTTTGAGTACAAATATCAAAATCATATTTTGAAAAGGTACTTAAAATCCATTCCAGCTTTGCACATCATGCCATTTGGTGAAGTCAATACTACTAATGGCTTATTGACAACTAAGGAATTTTTTTTCTTGACATCGATAAGAAAATCATAGTTTCTTTTCAATATGTGAGATTTCTTATTAAATATTCTAACTAGTTGTATTCGTTTACTTTTGATTAATTTTAATTTATCTTTTATAATCAATCTTATCTTTGGATCATATTCAAATTCATTTTACTACCAATGTTTACTAAAAGAAAGTCCTTCATCTTGAAGTCGGTGTTTCTTGAAACAATAATTACTTCACAATGCAATGGAATATGTATTCATAAACATTTTATGAATTACTTATATATATGTGCGTAAAACTAATTTGATTTTCAAGTTCATTCAACACATGTTCACAGCATAAATTGGTCAATCAATATTGATCGGTCCCAAACTCATTTGACATGGTCCATACCAAATCCCTTGTAAATATTATGTGCGGTCTCTCGACTCACATAACCTATCAACTCCTTAATCTAAGATATATAGGGATTTCTTATAAATATTCATCTTGTATAATTTCATAAACTATTCTTGACATGAAATTAAAATAATTTCCTTATGTATGTGCTCTTAAGTACATGACGTAATAGAAAGAAGCTAACTCAACTTTACTCATTATCTATCATACTTTCTCTAATAAAGAATGATTACCCCTTATCAATATAGCATTATGTATCACAAGGTGGAGTGAATTTTGAGACTAAATCTTATTCATTTTTAGGCACTTTTGCAACCGTTTTTCTATATACTCACATATTCGGTCAAATCGAATTTCCTTGTTTCCTTTGCACCTTACATTTTATACTTCGTTTTATATTTAGTGAACTTTATCATGAATACAATATTTGTGTATCAAATACATATGTTCATTTAAGTTAATTCATCCATGAATTAAACGAATTATGTGGAACTATTTTCGATATCACTAGACTTTTTCACTGCATACATTTTTATGTATCAATCTGAAGATTTAACTAACTCTTTTGTCATTACCACTAAATGGGTGCATTGTCCTTAATTCCAAAATAATTGTAAAAATTATAGATGCTTCTATGTTATTTAAATGATGCAACAAATACTGTTATTCTAATGTATTTATTACATGAAGAGTATAACAAAATAAAATTATATTCACTTTTAGTTAATACTGAAAATAATTAATATTTCATGCTAATATTTGGTATGTTTACGAAATTAGACTCCCGTATTTTAATGCATTCACCAATAAGTATTATATATTATGCTCTCACTATTTCCATAACTACTATAATAGCACATGAAATACGAAGCTCCGTTATCTTTTCCTATTGAGTATCGACTAGCATTTTGCATAATTCTCACTTTTGATATCACTTCATGAAGCAAACTCGACCATTCAATGCCTTCATCCCAACTATGCCAAAGCTATATCCACTCTTGTGCATTCACTTTCCATTTCTAAGTGGTCAAACCATTCAAAAGGAAATCTTTATCGTAATTAACGGTATCGCACACATGATTTCTCGTTATACTTTATTCATTTATTTCCAATAAACTAATTTCACTGAAATTTTCTTCATTACGAACCATGATCGATCATTGTATAACATTTATATACGATCGAACGTAGATTGAATATCTATATTATTGCATTTCTCAAAAGGTTAAAACAAATGGAAATAATACAAAGTCATAGGCAAATAGATATTTAATTGACCAAGATACGAATGTGTTTAGTAGTTTATAGTTAGGCTCTTGCCTGGGACCTGAAGCGACAACATGCTAAATGATTTAAAGTAAGTACATTTATATTTCTTTGTCAACTTTTATTTCAGCTCATTCATATATCGTAATTGATAAATATTTTATCAATTTATTAGATGCACAAATTTATCGATGATGTTACCTTTTCATTTTTCTAATAAGGCTCCTGCAAGAATTTTGTGTTTTTCAAAACTCTAATAAAAACATAGATATCTTTCGATTTCTCATTGGAATTAGGTCTAGCTTGCATTGGGATCCTGACCTTGAGTTTGCTCAATAAGTCATAGACTCTCAAGCGATTGATAACACCTTATCAATTATATCATATACAACTCCTAACCAATGGTCTTTGTCCTAGTCTCAATCTCAACTTATAGTTTACCCAAATAATCGAAAGAGATTATCCACTCATAACCACCATTTTGCAATGGCCTAAGTACAAATATGTGTACCTTGAGTTCGGTTAACAAATACGTACATGCACCTTACCACATCTATCGATACTTAATAATACTACAGACAACATCTCTACCTTGAGTTTGCTCAATAAATAGAGAGTATGCAAGTAATTTATCAACATATAAATAGTAGAGGACAACTTTTGTATTATTGTTAACTAGAATTTTAACCAAGTAGAAATCGATAGGAATTACAACGTTGAGACGAAGGCAATAGGACTTGAAATCTAGAAAGCACACCTATTAGGATATAGAAACGACTCAGAGAAGTTTCAGCTAAATTGAAACGAGTATGAGAAGTCAGTGCCGACTTCATAAAGTCGTTGATGACTTTACAAACTTTAACATTTCTTACTCAAACTTTGCATAGGCCCTTCTTTGCCTATTTCATGTGTGCCCAAGAGATATCAAAGAATTCTGACCAACCGATTACCAGAATTGATGAGTTAGCAGTCAGAACAGCATAACAAACTAAGTGATGAAGGAACTATCACCAATATCAACTATCCACCCACAACAGCACCTATGACGCTCTAAAATGAGGAATGAAGGCAACACAAAAGATCACAAGGCAATTAGACTCAAATGCACATGTTGGCACCGACATGAGAAGTCAGTACCAACATGTCATGTTGACACGGTTGCACTTTGCGAATTCACACACTATCTCAGACTTTCTTCTGGGCTCTTCTCCAACTCTCTGCTTGACCCAATATGGCTGCGAGCTCTATAAATACAAACTATAGAAAAACCAAAAAAGGATTTGGTTTCTTCCAATACTACGCGGTAGCTCCATCTCTTCTTCATGTCTTTTCTTACACCATAGTCACCAAGGCAGCTACCTTAAGCGATTCTAGGACATAGAATTAGTCTAACTCTAATACTTGCGAATTATTCTCTCTTTAATCCTTTGTAATCCTAATCAAATCTATAAGCAATAAAGCTATAAAGTGGGCGTAGGCCTTAGATTGTCGAACCACTATAAAATCTCTTATCTCTCTTTTTTTTGACTTGATTGCTATTTTCTATTACTTTTGCCCTATTCTAACTGGGCTGATGCTTTCACATATCACACTAGGACGTTGATCGCTTTGGTTAACATTTTGATACTTTCATTGAGAAAGATGAACCCAGGCTCGGATCTAGCTATCTACTTTGGATTGGACATATCCAGAGGTTAGATTAAGAAAGTTTGGTTAAAAAAGGTTAGAGATTTCCTATTCTAATGGCTTCTACGAGGAAGCCATCATCTGCAAGATATATTGGGACAATACTTGGTGTTGATGAAACCAATCTCCAACAAACGATGCGATCATCGAACACGAGTTAATGCTGGAAACCTAGCACTAGGTACTTCCGCTCAACAGGAGGTTGTAACCAGAGAAGAGCTTAACCAGATGGTTAATCAGCTTAACCAGATGGTTAATCAGCTTAACCAGAAGATGACCGATAGTCAAAAGACTCTTATGGACAAGATCGATGCTTTGCTAGCGCTACAACCACCAACTGGCCCAAGGACTAGGCTGGAAACTATAGAGGTTATGGAACAGAAGAATTGCTTTGTTTTAGGCTTGAATAGGAAGGATGGCAAGCAAAAGCAAAAGGAGATAGTTAGTAGAGCGACTGAAATTGTTCTTGAAGGTAATAGAAGTACCCCTCTTACCGGAAGACAACTTGCTAAAAACTTTGACCCTTGAGTGAAGGCTCCACAAGGATGTTGCAATGCTTCTCTTCGATTTTGAAGATGACATGCAACTTGATGCTAAAGGACTATAATTGAATGCTGACATAGGCTGGCAAGATGCCGAAAAGGAAGTTCAAACTGCCACTATGAGGACTATCACATGCCAACGGAATTTTATAAGTGTGGTTCTCCCAATGAATGAAGAACCTAGACTTCAGTTGGCAAACCAGGACCGTTTGTAGAGTCAGGCGCTTGGCTTAGGCCCTGACAGTCGACCAGTGGACCACCAGACTAGTGAGGCCTTCGTTACGGACATAGTCAAACGCTTGATGGAAGAAAGTAAAGGTAGGAAGGATGACGATTAGGGTTCTACGCCAAGATGAACTCCGTTTATTGAAAACGTTCCAAGGGAAAAGTACCCAAAAATTTTACTATGTCCATTATGACATCTTACAATGGACTGACAGACCCCAAACAACAAGTGCAGTTGGCACATGGACGAAGCTAGGGCAACAGATGTTGTCCACTGCAGACATTTACCTATCTTCCTGGAAGGTTTGCTTCTATATGATTTACCAGACTCCTACCAAGATCCATTTCTACCTTTGACGAGTTGGTAAGGAAATTTTTGGAATAGTTCAGGCTTCTCATGGCACAGCCAAAAAATGTGATGTCTCTGTCTGGTCTTTTCCAAGGGCCAAATGAGTCACTAAAACCTTTATGAATTAATTTAATAAAGTGGTTACTTAAGTGAGCAATCCAAACGAAGACATGGTATTCATTGCTTTGGTTCGATCTATCCATCTAGACACAGACTTTGGAAGATGGATTAAGATGAAACAACCGACCACCATGAATGAGTTTAACCGAAAGGCAAGTCAGTATCTGAGATTGGAAGAAGCAGACGCATTAGAGAACAAGACACTAATGTGCAAACAAAGGAGGTTGTTCATAGCAACGTAGCAGTCAACCAGGATGGAAACAATTCTGAAACCACGATACGTAATGTAGTAAAAGATGGAAATCGGAAAAGGAAGAACCATAACACTCGCAGTCATCATGGAAATGGAAAGCGATCAAGAACTTGAGACCCGATAAGTATACGCCGTTGAATAACAGCTTGGAGTGCTTCTACCTTGCAACTCAAGAAACTGAGCGAACATGACTAGCATGTATATAGTTCAACCGAATGACGGTTCAGGACTCACTTCGAAGGATGATCCATCATATACAAGGATTACCATGTAAACATTACATTCTGTAACTGTACATTTTGTAACTTAGCTGGTTTGAAGGCTTTGTGTTTACTTTGGTGGTGTGAGTTCGATTTTGTTGAAAGACATTGTTACTGCATTGTTGTTTGTTTTTATTATGCCAAAATTTGTTGATATAACATATTGCCTTGGTCCATGACTATCTTGATTCATGCAATGTTGTCGTTTTCATAAATGGTAAGGGAAATATGGAAACATTTTACCAGAAGTGCTAGTAGCAACACAGCACTTCTGCTAAAAAGAACAGTAGCGGGTGAAACATATTTTTGTCATCGCATGTACTTTACAAACTAGTGTTGTACCAAGTTACCAATTTACCATATACAAACAAAGCATATTTAATCCCACATCGTACAGTTTACAAAAATGCCATTGCGTAACCAGCTGCGGTTTTAAAACCACTTCTCCCCCTCACTTGTTTTTCCCCCTCTTTTAAATCTGCCCTAAAATCTCCCAATCAAAATTAATTTCTCCATCCTCAATATTTCCCATGGAGAACTCTAGCAGCAGCACTAGCAACATCACCGCTCTTTCCTCCTCTGATTCATTCGATTCCTTTCCGAACCTCCTAAACTATCCTATTTTCTCTACGTTCATGCCGCCCTATCCCCTTCTCTTTCCAGGCGACAAATCCAACCCTTCCCGCCATTTTCTCGATTCCTGCCATTTTTGCAACAAAGCAATCGGCGAAGGCAAGGATATTTTCATGTACAGGTTAGTGTTTTTGTTTTTGTTTTTATTAGTTCTCAAAAACTCCCTTTATTCAATATATGTTGGATATTTATAAGGCTGTATCTGAAATTTGTTTCACTTTTCAGGGGCGATCTGCCATTTTGCAGCGAAGAGTGCAGGCAGGAACAGATCGATATTGATGAAGCCGAAGAGAAGAGAACTATTAGTACGGCCAAAAGGCAGCAGCAAATGAAGGGTGGTAATGGTAATAGTAATTTGAACGACAATTTTCAAATCGTTGTTTCTGGCACGGTTGTTGCCACTTGATGTACACGGTTAATTTTTGTTTTTTGGGGGTGTTGATTGTAAATGAAGTTTTATGGTAGCGTTGATTAGAGTTTTCTGTTAGATCTTCTTCTTTTTCAAATATTCCACGAAGAAGACATGAGATGTAAGTTTTTGATCAATGGTTTTGTTGTTTTGTTGATGGATCTACGTTGTTGTATCAAGATTAACTGTAATATATAAATAATAAGTGACTTAATTTTGCATCATTTGAGCTGAACAATATAGCACTTCAGTTATGATTGATACTATATTAATTTTGCATCATCTTGTAAAATCAGATCTCATGTATTTATGCAACTAAAGAAACAATTAATTTATGATTACATGGGATTATTCAATTACACTTCGCTTGTCATTGATTTTCAAAAAGAAAAAGGAATAGGTCAACTTCAGTTACCTAATTGAGAGGAGTGGTGATTTATTTCAGGATGCGATGGTGTACGCTTATCATTTTAACTTGTGAGGAGAGGTGATTTATTTTAAGAATAAGTTACGTATGACCCGGTCCGTAAGCTTGATTCTTTTTTCTGTATAGAAAAGATGTATAAACCGTACTCACCTTGGAATCAGTTGGGTTTATTTTTTTTTATATCTTTAACTGTTCGTCGATAATAGCATCAACTAACATAAAGTTTTGAAGAATAAGTAAAGCGAAATTGGTTAGTAATTATGTTCCACTGAGTAAAATTTAAGTTTGCTTTCGTATTTACCAACGAAGTTACTTAAAGTTTCGTATCAAAAGTGTAAGTATATTAATAGAGCAGGGGAAGAAAAAATGGGTGGAGTGATAGTGACGCTAA
This sequence comes from Allium cepa, assembly GCA_030765085.1. Classification (NCBI taxonomy): domain Eukaryota; kingdom Viridiplantae; phylum Streptophyta; class Magnoliopsida; order Asparagales; family Amaryllidaceae; genus Allium; species Allium cepa. The sequence continues at coordinate 819,807,614 of CM060928.1, forward strand.
AGGGGTGAAAATGAAGCACCGGCAAATGACATACGTACGTAAATATCAGAAAGCGACAAGTAAAGCATAGTTTACACTAGCGACAATTTCATTTGTTACCAAAACAAAGTCTTCAGTGGAGAAATCAGGCCCACATGATAATTACATCAGCAATAGTTATGGAATCCACTAGCGTCAGGCCCACACAACGTCTATACAGTGCAGCGATAGTTAAGGAATACCATGGACATTATTCATATACTGACACAACGGTGCTATATTTGTTTATTTATTTTATTTACGCCCCACGCTTCTTTTCTAAACAATCAACTATGATATGTTTCCTTCTGTTCAGACCGTGCTATTAAAATCTTGCAACATTGGCTCCACAGCATTCTTTGTATCACATACTTTAATACAAAAAATGGTAAATACGATGAAAAATTCTTGTTCAAACAAATTCGTATCTTTCCTTATTTTTGCTGTCTTTTCAGGGTCAACTAAACCATATGAAATCAGTTTAATTTATTACAATCTGTGATGAATAGTATAAAGATGGTTCACATGAAAAAAGAACTTTGATCGTGATAGAATAGAATCATGTAGACTTAGGGTACCGTGTTAATTACACTAATATCATTTAATAGACACATAATACAGTTTTTATATTATACTAATCGGTCATACACATGCTATGATTAGTCTACAGCAAGTAATAAAGTACTCGTACACGTTTAGACAATTTTATTTAGGTATTATAAGGTACAAATACTTGTCATACGTGTGTGACTTTCAAACAAGTCGCAACAAAAGTAAAAGTCTGATGAAAGTTAAGTTATGTAACAATAAGATATCAAAATAGCGAATTGATGAAGGTTAGGAGTAGTTAGGCTAGCTAGGATAGTAGGATTCTTTTAGTGATGAAGAAAACAAATTATTGATGGAATATTGACACGTAATTTGGTAATGAATGTTACTGATTTCTAGGAAAAAAATTGCAAGATGGAATCCAACATGGGGCTTAGCAGTTACATGACAAATCTTAACTATCGATGATTAATTATGTAGATCAGTAGGTTCCGGTTACTGTTAACTTTATTCGACACAATTATTTTGTTTATATAATAAATAATTGTCGTAAATATGGAAATACGACATCTGTGCAATGTTGCTTTATTAACAAGTTTCGCATGACTAACAAGATGATTTCAGTGGGACAGGAATAAGTTTATACGCATATATGGTGAGATACCTTAGCTACAATAATATGTGTATATATTATACCAGCGAATAGTAACATAGTTTTGAAGTCAAATAATAAACCCTTGGGTATCTAATAATAGTTAATAAGTGATGAAATAATTCCCCAAAACTGCCCAACGGTAATGGCAATAATAGCTCCGAAGTATGCATCAATGAAAGCGGTTGACATCTACTCGTCCTCTGCACAACTTTATGCTTTATCGCATACATTTTATCGCATACATGTTATCTCTAGTCTACTCTTTTAAGTAACCGAAATAATAAAAAGCAAAACAGATACGTCTGGCGTGAACGATCTATAATCACAAACTATATGAAACTGAAATAGCAAAAAGTAACACAAGGAATGGACAATCATTCCTGACAAACCCCTACATTCAATAGGCTATCACATAACACGGTGTATGCTATACTATAATTATACGACTGTACTGCACAAAGTACAATATAAGGTATTGAGGTATCTAACACGGTAATAACTAGATCACGTGACTTCCATCCCAATCACACAAAAATTAAAGTAATCATGACAATTATAGCACGTAGAACAGTCATAGATTGCACATCTCATCATAGACTAAGATGATGTTGGATAACAACTCATATGATCCACACAGATGGCCAACAACTACTCAACTTCGCTTATACTCAATGATCGAACTCATGCCACATAGAGATTTGCTAGGAATTGGACACACGCAGACGTCCAGTCACATGAGTACGGTATATGTTGATTACCCAAGATACACCCAGATTATCCTTAACAAGCGTCCTCATATGTTCCTATTTACAAGCACAACTCCTTCCACATGGTTATCCAATGATACTTTGCACTCCACAAACATATTAGAACACATCATATATTCCACCCTATCAACTTACATCGTCGAACGTGCCTCCTTAGACCACCACTAATTCCTACGAACACTATCCATTTGAAGCGTTTGGTCATACAACTCACGTCTTTAAAGCTCGAACATCAGCATTAAGCCCAAAGTAACACATCACTTCCCTTTCGTATGGTCCGAAGCAAGCCCATAAAATCCTTACATCGTCACAACACTTCACATTGATCGTCCTTTTCCATATACCAATATCCACTCAATGAAACAACTTACGATCGATCGCATGTTTTTCCCCACATCATCACGATTATCTCACGTCGATCACGACACCTGTTAACCAATTTTGACTGTTCGGTGTTGAATGACAGGCTTGGGAACTTAGCCATAATCTCGACTTTCTTCAACTTTTCCAAAGTAATCCACAAATTCCCCATAGCATTCATCCACTTTCCCCTAAATTACTTCGACAATTACCCTAAATAGCATCGTTTTATGCATAACGATATAGTTCAGCACCGACCATTTCACTTGGGCTTAGCCAAATTTTTGGCCCAGTCCAACTCCTTCACTCCAAATCCGAGTCCCTATGTGTTCCCCAAAGTTGATACCGTGTTTTACTCTACTTGTTAGCATCAAAATTGGTCATTAATACCCAAATATAAATGAAAGCACCAACTAACAGTCACAGATAACAGATATAGTGTATGTACAGAGTATAAATATGAAAAGCAGTAAAAATAAAAAAGAAAGCCAAAAAAAGCAGTGGATTTATAGTGGTTCGGCTGACTCTGGCCTACGTCCACTCCAAAATTTTCCTTTTTATCGATATGAGAATCAATTACAGTTACAATATGGAGATTTCAAAACAATTATGGCAGAGTAGCCTTAATGAGGAGGAAGAAGTGAAACAGAACGAAAATTCTTTTTCGGAACCCCCACATGCTGTATTTATAGGCAAATCCCGAGTTACTGAGGTTCCTGAGTAGTCCGGGCCCATCAGGACCATAGCCGAGCTAACATCCTTCATCATGGTACGAGCGACTTCCTGTAGCGACTTCCTGTCGAGCGACTTCCTGTAGCGTCTTCGTGCCGAACGACTTCCTGTAGCGACTTCCTGCCGAGCGACTTTCTGTAGCGACTTCCTACCGAATGACTTCCTGTAGCGACTTTCTTTAGTGACTTCCTACCGAGCGACTTCCTGTAGAGACTTCCTGCCACGACTTTCTGCCGAGCGACTTCCTGTTCTGACCGACTTCCACGCCGATCGACTTCCACGCCGACCGACTTCCACGTCGACCGACTTCCAAGCCGACCGAAGTTCCACGCCGACCGACTTCCACGCCGACCGACTTTCAAAACGTGCTACGTTACCTATCCATCCCGTCGACTCAAACCTACCGCATTTCATCCTCAATAACTGAGAAATCGACTTAGTTAAATCCGCCTGCCTACAGCCTTACCAAAAGGAGGGATAACACTTTGCCCCCCAAAACATGCCTTTTGGTAAAAGGCGTGTTTTGAGCAGCTTCGAATCCAATATCATGAGTCCCTATTTTATTAATAACTATAGTATACTTGATCAAGTTCGTGGCTGTTCGAAACCGAATCGGTATTCATTTCCACTTGTGGAAGTCAGGAATTAAATTCTACAGCCTCTCCAGACTATTGATGGTCACTTCGGAACCTTGCCAAGTCCATTCCAAACTCGACGGTCGAATAAAAAGATCCTGTTGTGCTCCGGAATTGCTTTCTATCCCTTGCACTCTGATCCCAACGAGGGCATATAGTGATGTCTTGGTCATCCTAGACCAATCATAGCCTCTCCGAGCTCTTACTGGATCCCATCCTGTCACTCTCCGATGAAGGAGAAATAGCGTTGAGTGAGCCGATCTTGTCGCTCTCTGGCGAAGCTGCATTACTCCCTACGCTCTGGTTCAGTGTCCCTAAACGTTAAGCGATGCCCTGATCCTCCTGGACCGATACCAGCTTCTTCAGGCTCTTACTGGATCTCATCCTGTCACTCTCCGGTGAAGGGGAAACAACATTGAGTAAGCCAATCCTGTCGCTCTCCGGCGAAGCAGCGTCACTTCCTGCACTCTGGTTCTGTGTCCCTGAACATTAGGCGATGTCATAGCCTAAATCATTGGCCGTTTACAACCACTCCGGGCTCTTATCGAATCCCGGTCCAATCACTCACCGAAGAATGGGGAACGACGTTAAGTGAGTTGATCCAATCGCTCTCCGGTGAAGCAACTCACTTCTTGCACTCCGGACACTGTCTCTCTGAATAAGGTCATAAAGCGATTAATTTCAAATCGACTTCCAATATTCATCCTTTGACTCTCCGGTCCAAGGTTTATTTCATGAAATTCAAGTTCATTTATTAAATTAAAAGTCCAAATGTTCAACCACAAACAAAGGAAAAATCTAGATACTGCCACTCTGGACAGAGCAGTCTATTACCATCTCTGAGCATGCCTGGGGATCTCTCTGGTTCCCTCACATGTGTAAGTGGAATAGCTGTTTTATTTTGAAATCAAAACCTAAGAATTTTATGTAATCGACCAGACTTCAAGTCTTGAACTTGGCCCATGCCATCATGATCAATTGATGACGAGTCGTTATCCTGATCCAAGATTAGTTCTGTTGGGTGCAGGCGCTAGTTGCTCAGATCCTACGGCCGCTGTCCGATTTCTCACATACTGTGGCAATCTACCATTTCTAACATGCTCTTCCACCTCATCCTTCAAATGGCGGCATTCATCAGTAGCATATCCTTCCAGCTCATGGAATAGGCAATACTTTCCACTTCTACGTTCCCATTCCGTGGGATCTCTCCTGGGTGGTTTCCAATAGGAGAGGTGCCCTCGAGTTTCCGTGTAAATCCGTTCCAGGTTTGCCGTCAAGTCAGCTTTTTGTTTGAATCTGGGTTCTCGGAATTTCTTCCGTTTTTCAGGACCATCGTATCTTTCATCCTGCTTCCGCTTTCCTTTTTCTATTCCACTCTATTCCTTGGAGGTTCCTTCGCCTTGCATGGCATTTATTTCTCGCCTTTCGGCGCGTGAATCCTTTAGCCGAATGAACCTTTCAGCTCCATGATAGAATTCTCCAAGGGCTTATGGTGATCTATTGCCAAAAAATCCTTAAAGTCTGTGCCTTCCGCAACCTCTGCTACCGCCTCCATCAAAATCATCGATGGATTCGGGGGATCTACTGAAGGCACCGTTGCATTGAATCGTCATAGAAAATCTCTTATGGACTCTTCGGTCCTCTTCTTCATTGAAGCTAAGGTCATCACACACTTGGGTCGCGTCATGTGGACCCTAAACTATCTCATGAAGCGTTCCACTAGCTTACCCCATGTTCTGATTGATCCATTCTCTAGTTGCCCGAACCAAAGCGCAACCAAGTCTGTTAGATATAGGGGGAAGCATCGTGTCATCACTTCCTCGGACGCCCCTAGTACTTCCATATGCCTGATATATCTGGTAATATGCATGGTTAGGTCTGATTTCCCATCATAAGGATCTAGCGTGGGTAACTTGAACTTTGGAGGATTCCTTGCATTTTTAATATTCGGAGTGAACGGGCTCCGACTCACTTCCTCTAAGCCTCCGCTTGACAATCCTCATCTCATAACCCTTCTTATTAATCCAGCCATCCGCTCGTCTCCATCCGGGGGCAGTCCCCTATTTGAATCTCTACCTTGCCCTCCACGTCCTAAGGGGTACTCCAGTTAGTACTCTTTATGTTGGTTATTTACATTCACGTCGGTCCCTGCTTGCTGAGCTTCATTCACCGCTCTCCCAGTATCCAATCCTGGAGGTTTGCTCCCGAGCCTTTGCTGATTTCCTTCAGTCCCTCCAGTCTGATTCTGGTGTTGACCTCCAGAAACTTCTACAGCTCTGGTTACTTGTTCTACAATGCCAGCAGCTGCGGTTGGTCCATTCCCTTGACTTTGTGCTCCAACATGTCTAACCTGTCGAAGCAGGTTCTGTATCATGTCTTCCTTCCTTTTCAACATCGTCTCCATCTCGTCCCTAGTGATGTAGATGGATGCTTGTCCTACTCCAGATCCAGAAGAGGCCTCTTGACTTCCCTCTTGATTTCTTCTTTCTGTCACTTGCTTCCTTATTGATGGCCTAGCCATTGCTATCTAGAATCCAAGTTCCTAGCTCCAAAATCCCTGAATGTTTGCCTTCTCAGTGAAAGCACCAAAATGTTAGTGCCAAAATTGGTCACTAACACCTAAATGTAAATGAAAGCACCAATTAACAGTCAGAGATAAAAGATAGAGTGTATGTAGAGAGTATAAATATAAAGAGAAGTAAAAATTAAAAAGAAAACCAAAAAAATAGTGGATTTATAGTGGTTCGGCTGACTCTGGCCTACGTCCACTCCAAAATTTTCCTTTTTATTGATACGAGAACCAATTACAATTACAATCCGGAGTTTTCAAAACAATTATGGTAGAGTAGCCTTAATGAGGAAGAAGAAGGAAAACAGAATGAAGATCCATTTTCTGAACCCACACATGCTGTATTTATAGGAAAATCCCGAGTTACTGGGCTTCTTGAGTAGTACAGGCCCATCAGGACCATAGCCAAGCCAACATCCTTCATCATGGTATGTGCGACTTCCTGTAGCGACTTCGTGCCGAGAGACTTTCTGTGGCGACTTCCTGTAGCATCTTCCTGCCGAGCGACTTCCTGTAGCGACTTTCTGTAGCGACTTCCTGTAGCAACTTTCTGCAGCGACTTCCTGTGACTTCCTGTAGCGACTTCCTGGCGAGTGACTTCCTATAGCGACTTTGTGCCGAGCGACTTCCTGTATCGAATTCCTGCCAAGCGACTTCTGTAGCGACTTCCTGCCGAGCGACTTCCTATAGCGACTTCCTGCCAAGCGATTTCCTGTAGCGACTTTCTATGGCGACTTCCTACCGAGCGACTTCCTGTAGCGACTTTCTGTAGCGACTTCCTATTTTAACCGACTTCCATGCAGACCGATTTCCACGCCGATCGACTTCCACGTCGACCGACTTCCACGTCGACGGACTTCTACGCCGACCGACTTTCAAGCCGACCGACTTCCACGCCGACCGACTTCCACGCCGACCGACTTCCACGCCGACCGACTTCTAAAACCTGCTGCGTTGCCTATCCATCCAGTCGACTCAAACCTACCACATTCCATCCTCAATAACTAAGAAATCGACTTAGTTAAATCTGCATGCTTACGGCCTTGCCAAAAGGATGGATAACACTACTTGGCTCGAAGTCTTCCTCAACAACTCTAAAGTATATTTGATCGATCGTTTATTTTCTATATCTCTTAGTTCCTTGATCCAATCTTCATGCAGTCGATTGTATAGCCTCTTTACACCTTGAAGAATAGCTCGTATTGATTATACTTCATTTTGAGCAACTTTGGATGATTAATGTGTTAGAACCACAGGGTATTGGTTTTGATGACAATAACCAGATAAATATTGACACTGATGATTTTTCAAGTTTATGTATGATATAGTACAGAAAAAACAGGAATATTATCAAGACTTATTGCAAGATAATCAAGTAGAGATGCGATATACATATCAAGGCAGATCAATACAATAACTCAAGTACAAGACCAAGTAGATAAAAAACAATCAAGTAGATCAAGGAGATCAAGAGGAATCAAGAAGTTAAGAAGAATAAAAGGAACAAAGGAGATTCAAAGGCAAGGCTAGGAGAACACCAGAGACCTATTGAAAAATGGCTGGAAGAGTACAATACAATAATCGATTAGTTTTAAAGTATATCAAGCCACATTTAATTGTCAAAGATTATGTAGCAATTCTTTGAATTTTCTCTTTTAAAACTCTTTATTTTATTCTCCATAATAATTCTATGAAAGCTCTATTTTGCTTTTACAAGTTAAAAGAGTCAAAATAATTTTTACAAAGAAAATGTCATTTTACACTATGATATGTCGACATATCCCTAAACGTAAACATAATAGCTGTTGGTAGTAACTTTATCTTTCAAATGAACGAACACTTCATTTCACCTTTCATGAAAGGTTGCCCTCTTTGTCTTCTACACAAAGGCTTTGAACAATGAATTTTGAAACCAATTCTCTCTCACTTCTTCTATTCTCTACATTCTTACATTTTGCATATAAGTCCATTTATCTGTATACATGTACCATGCAAATCCACTTTCTTTCTCTTTATTTATTTATGGATTTGCAATTTACTATAAAATCAGAGAGCTTACATACGATTCTATATCATTTACTCTCTTCTTCTCCCATTTCTTAAAAAAAGATATATTGCTAGGGTAGTGTAACACCCCACAAATTAATAAATAACAATTGTGGGAATAAAGAAAACTGAAATAATGATAAAGTGTGAATATTAATGGAACTTTTGGTTAACACTTTATGCTTGGGTGAATCAAGTGATACTAGGAAAATCCTGGTTGAAAATCTAAGTTAGTAAGAATTAATACAATGGTAGAACTAACTAATTTATAAGAAAATGAGATGGTAGGTCGATGGTCCAGTTATTCTCTTGGAGTAAAGACAATGACCTCCCTCTTTCCATTCCATTACACCCATAACGAAAAACAAAATCTTGAGCTCTTTAATTGTACTTGTAGCCCGATTAAGACAAAGAAGTAGAAGAAGATTTGATGCTAAGTGAACTAGAGACTTGATTAACTAGGAAATCCATGGGTGTAATATATTCTCTAGTCCTTCTTGAATTTCTCATAGCCAAGTTTTCATTAATGATTTTCATACTTTTTGAGATCTTTGAGCGCTACGAGTTTAATATGATGAAGGACACAATTTATTAGAAGTAGTGTAACATTCCCTATTTGGAGGCCCGAAACTAAGCGCTACAAATGCTGCAATCATTCATAATATTAACTTTCGATGATCAAACATGAATATCCATAATATCATAAGCACATGAATGTGAAACAAAATCACAGATTTCACAAAACATCTTTTTTGATTACATTTCACAAACATGTTTCATATTCCATTACATAATCTCATAATCATTTCCCAGGTAAAGATCAGATATAATTATTACAAAATACGTGAAGAGCGATATATGATGATGCCCCATTGGTTGACGAGAGTACTATATAATCATATTGACATAATACAACACAACGAAATCAAACAAAATAAAACAGCAACTCCTAAATAGCTATCCGTCAGCCACATGCTCGTCTCTGGAAGCTTTATTCACTAACCTACTAAGAACCTGTAAACCTCAACCCTCAGCCTACTCAAATCAATTTTGAGCACCCGGCAGTTTAAGTGGAAAAAGATAAACTTCGAGTCAGACATAAAGCCTGGTATGAATAATACTATACATTTCGGTTATTTGATACTAAGTTAGACCACGTCGCTTAGCGGAATAGGTTTCCCCTCACTATCCTTTTAAAATACATTTTTTGCAATTCATAATCCTATAACCAAAATTGGTTAATACCATAAAGCAATATCATGTAAACTTACATGTCAGGCAATAAATGAACTATCTATCTAAACACTATAGTTTTGTTTGGCTAACTACTAACTTTTGGCTGACTTAGGCCTACCAGACAATATGAACAAATAATCTAACATCTGTTAGATACTCCTCTTCTGGACGGTCTATCCCTAACTTGCTTTCTCCAAGTCAACTAATCCTAATGGTTTTTGTGAGCTCACCAATTAGTTATCTCTGTACAAATATATTCTCTTTTGTGTGTAACATCATTTTAGTCTTACCTGTGGTAAAACCCTATAAACTGAAATCATGGATTAAATTAGCTAGGGGCTAATAGCTAATGTATAGGGTGTGATCCTATACAAGTCCCGTTCGGTATACAAATATCTGAGTCATTTTACTTAGGGCAATCTTCCCTTAATTTTCCTTGAAAACCTTTTTATCTCAACTTGATTTAAAATAGTTAAATCAAACTTAAATAAGGAAAATATATACTCCATGCTTTACTCAAAATCACCCTGCCATGTTATATATATACTTTACTCAAATCTTTGTTGATGAAAACATTTAAACCTTTGAAAGTACCCCTTTCGGATCCATTGAAAGTACGCCTTCCAAAACAAAGTAAACCAATTTATTTAACATAGGTCGAAAAGTCAAAATATTCCTTTCAAAACCATTCATAGAAACCTTTCGAAACCATTGAAAACCTTTCCTTCGAAAGTAATAAAATCTTAGACATCCTTATCTCTAAAACACTTCAACATTGCCTTTCGAAAACATCGAAAAACCTTTCCTTTCAAACCTTTCGAAACCATTAGGGAACCACCCCTTCGTAACCTTCATTAAAACCATTCGAAAGCATTAAAACATCAAACCTTTCGAAGCCTTTGGCTTCAACTAAAACTTGTGGAATATCCTTTCAAAACCATATAAAACTGTCTCCTTTCAAAACTTTAGGTTCTACCTTCAACTGAGTAAAATGGTCATAAAACATTTAAGTCGAAAGAACTCTTTTGAAAGCATTTCCTAAGCAAAGAAGTATGGTGTCGAAACCAACCCTTTCGAAAGCATTGGAGAAGCGATTAAGTTTTAAAAGCAAAGTATTCCCTTCGAAACCTTTATTTCGAAAGATAGGAAAAGCAGCAGCTAGGGGTTCCGAGCCCTTTGAAAGCTTTTACTCAAAACAAAGGCGCAACCCATTTCGAAACCATTCCTTAAATCAATCTAACCTAGTTGGAAGCCAACCAAGTCGAAAGCGTATCCTTCGAAAGCAAAGCATGCATGTTTTTCATTTGAAAGCTAAGTAAGGTTTCGACCTCCTTCGGAACTCCTAGTTTTGACCCAATACCTTCCGCGTATATCCAATTCGATGTGCACCAAGTCTTGGATGCCATATGCATTAGTTTCGATGATGATGGAGGCGGAGCTACTAAGTCGGAACCTCTGGTGCCAAAAGTGGCGAAACATGCTAAAAGCACGTAAAAACTGTTATCTTTAAAAAGAAATCCTTTTCGACCAACCTACCTTGTTTGTCAAAATATTATTTGTTACTAATTTTCTTTCCTAAAAGAATAGCCAAAATTTTGGAATTAAACAATTTAAATAATTTACAAAATACCCCTTCTCCTTGTATAAATATATAAAACATTTGATTCCCATACCTTAAATAATTTCATATATCTATTAAAACACTTAGGAAAATTCTACAAAAATTCCAGAAAATCATTTTAATATGTTTTCCAACATATATTAATTTACCGAAGATCATTATCTGTGGAGGACAAAGACAATACTAGTATTATTCGACTATATCATTTGTTCTGCTGCATTATTCTATCATATTGATTCATGTATTACTCTGATTTATGTCATAAAGTTTAATCAAATGTATATTGTTAATATAGCTTCATGAACTATTTGTTTGATTATTATATTTTGTCATTCTATTGTAAGATTCCGTGTTTTGTTTTGCTTCTTCTCTTATGTTACTTAATTAAACCTCACTGATAATTCATCTTTTTGAGCAGTTTGAGTTGGACATATGTGGTTTGTTGTCGACTTGAATCGTCCAAATGGCCGTAAATTATTTTAAACCCAAGTAATTATTTTTTTAATAGAAAATTAATATAAAATCCACATTAATTCGAAAAATTATGAAAATTGGAACTCGTCTCTAAAATATCATTTTTGGTCTAATTCTAAAATCGCAAGGCATGTAGATATCATTTAATAGGGTTTTCATATTAAAACATATCATACAACCTATATGATTAAGCATAAATCATCAATAAGTATATATAAACAATTAATCATTCAAAAACACAGCATAACCTTACAAGCTAAATCGAGTTAACCTTGAAACCAAAAATCATTTGAAAATGTAGGACGTGGTCATTATTCGCCTTAGCGTTTAGATCAAGGATTTGAGATTTGATCTTGATTAAGTTGCTTAAGATTTTCCTTTGAAATCTTGCTTATCTTCTCTTTTCTTCACTTAATGGTGGCCGGCCTTAAGTTTGCTTTTCTTTAATGAATAAGAAATGAACGTGTGAATGATAGGGTTAAGGGTTTAGGGTATATGGGTATGTCCTATACCTATATTGCCCTTTATCTATTTGCCTTAACATTTTAATTCTTTAGTTTATTTGTACATGGCACGGCTGCCCTTACTAATCACTAATCTCAATCCAATAACCATCTTATATTTTTTCATTTAATTTACCTAATTAAATGTTTCTAATAATGTTACTAAAAATATGGGGTGTTACAAGTGGATTTTGATTCATAGAATTTTCCCGATGTAAATAAGTTGTTACAAAGCATTAAAGGGCCGTACAATATGGAAAATGGGTAGAAACTTGGAAGATTATGGAATTATGAATGAAAAAGTTCATGATTAATGTTGCTATAGATCATTAAAGACGATTCGTATAATTCGGAAGGAAAATAAGCATAGTAAAGGGTTATAAAAAGAAGCCAGAAGGCAAATAACTACTGGTGGAAGGTATTTTAATAAAAATAAACTTTTTTTATTGGGTTAATCGACCATATTCATTTTTTATGCTAAATATGTCAGCAAAGTATTGAATAACGACCAAAAAGGGATAAGTCAAATGAATTAGAAGTTTAGGTAACCACTCACTCTTTTCATTTCATCACACTCATAACTAAAAAAACTCGATTTCTTTAACTGTGTCCATAGCCTAACGAGAAAAAGATGTAGAAGAAGATTTGGAAGCTAAGTGAACCGGAGACGTAATTAACTAGAAAATCTATGTGAGTAATATATCTATGGTCCTTATTTCTTATTTAATTTCTCATGGCCAAGTTTTTATTAATGATTTTATAACTTTTGTGACCTTTAAGTGCTAGGAGTTTAACACAATGAGGGACACAATTCATTAGAAGTGGGTTTTGGTTCATAGATTTTTCCCAAAGTAAATAAGTTGTTACAAAGCATTAAAGGGTCATGCAATATGGAAAGTAGGTAGACACTAGGATGATTATGGAATTATGAATGAACAAATCATGATTAAAGTTACTATAGATCATTAAAAATGATTTGTGTGATTTCAAAAGGAAAATAAGCATAGCCAAAGGGTTATAATAGGGAGTCGGAAGGCAAATAACTATTATCAAAAGATATTTAGTAAAAAATATATTTTATATTAGGTTAATAAACCAGTTTCACATTTTATGCTAAACATGTCAACATAAACTAAATAACAGTAAAAAAGGACTAAGTTAATTAGAAGTATACATGTGGAAAGTTAAAGGTCGATATGTATGAATGGTTTCCAACATGTACCAAAGGGTAATGCAAAAAATAGTAGAGCTAAATCGAAATTTTAATAAAATATAAACTTTAAGTATAAAAGCTTAAATAGAAAAGCTAAGTTAAGTAAGGTTAGTGGCTAAATTTGCAAACCAAAGGTAATAACTGAGGACCAAAGAGGTTGACGATTGAGGATGAAATGTGAGTAGAGGCTTCACAAATCACCGAATCTAAAAATAACAAGCTTCCCTTGAGCAGATCAAGGGCAGTGACTACAAAAATTAAAGTAACTCTCAGTAGAGAATGTAAACCGAAGCTAATGATTTCTAGAGACTGTAATGGATGCTAAGGCTTAAGATGGTCGAGATTTGTACTAGGTATATGGAAGATAATGTAACAACCAATATTAATAACCAAAACATAGTTAGTTGAGAAGTGAAAATCCTAAAAGTGGATAGTTAGATAAAATGCTCAGTAGTGACATAAGATGTGACTCCCCACCTCTATATTCACACTGGTCAAGGATACTATGGAGTAATGCCGTCGACTAGTACGAAGAATAAGGCTATTGAGGAGAGACCATCTATGTAATTGCTTTGTGCGAGTACCGATATGATGGATAAAATATCACTTTCATTTCAAGAAGAAATCCAACATACCAATACAAACTCAAAGCTACTATTCAGTGGCTACATGGCCTTCGGAAACAAATATAAAATATACATAACACAAAATCAGTCATAAATGTTCATATCACTAAGGCGGAAACATATATGAATATGTCACATAGAAGCGTACATCAAAATGGTGGTCATGCAAGATCCACTACATCACAAAAGAAAATAGGTACAAGTGCTAGACAAAAGAATATGTATATACCAAGTAGTCTCTATCTCGAATGTATAATAACAAAAATACTAAGCTAAAGTAGTTAGCCAAAAGTCAGAAGCCAGTCACTGCTAAGAAGTCAAGTGGAAGCACGTGAAATACCTCGGTCTGACACGAGTATTATTTAAGAAGAAAATAATAAACGGATCAGTCTTGCTATAAATATCATATAAAATGAGTAAGGATAAGAGATATGACAAAAACGTATGATAACAATAATTCCATACTATGACAAGTATACATTAGATAACAACAAAAATATACAATATCTCGAATATTCTTAAACACCAAAAGAATTTCATATTCTTTAATATATTCACCAAACCACAAATATTGATAAAACTTATCAATGTTAATCACAAAAATTTGTGAAACACAAATTCTAGAAATCATCAATTAGAAATCCAGAAAACAAAAAGGGGGAGGCCTATCACAAACGGGAGCATGAAAACTCATTAACACGTGCATCGCAAACGGAACACTATTCCACGGTCGCTAACCATCAAATTTGAGCCGAAGCTCTACAAACAGACCGAAGACCTATGAGCCGAGGCTCCACAAACGACCCGAAGACCATGGGTTGCTACCTCACCAAATTGAACCGAAACTCCACAAACGTGGTTTAGCCCCCCACACAAACAAAGATACATCGCACATCGCTAGTCTAAATCAAAAAATGATCATTATTGATCGATAAGTGTAAATTACACAAGCTAGTAAATAAATGAGTTTAGCTTCATGTCCCATAACCACTGGCTTAATTAACTTAAGTATTTACGAACAAATTGTATATTTCCACTCGAAAATTGCCATAAGGTTTCAATCAAACAAGTCTAGGAATTAACCGACGAAGCAAACGCAAGCATTTCATACCACTTGTTTTGCTAAGTCATTTAACTGGATTTCTCGAACGAATGAGGTAAAGGTTTGCATATACTAATAGATTGGAAAACGGTTTTAAAAATGAGCTTTGTATTAAAAGTAACATTGAAATCATTTTTGGGAAATTTTACTACTAGTATAGAAACCTTTGTATTTTAAAGTGACAAATCATAGAAAAAGATAGTAAAAACAATCAATCACCAAAAATTCACAATCGATGATCTGAATTAAAACCCTAAAATCATTATCAAATCCAATCAATTGGATATTCCCAAAAATCCAGAAAAGAACTCATCAAAGTCAATAATAAATGACAACAACCAATCGGATCAACAAAAAATAGATAAAAATTGAAAATCCACTCAAAAACAGCCAAAATAGCTAAAATTGACAGTTCCAAACGTTTGCTAGGTATTTCCAGACGTCTGGCCCTAAGTTCTGGAAATATATATGTTTTCTCCTTTCTTTTTTTAATTCCAAAACACTTTCAGACGTTTGAATTTTTCAACCAGATGTTTGGATTTTTGTTTCAGACATTTGGATTTTAGCTCTGCCCTTTTTTCCTTTTCTAGGAACCCTTTGCAGATGTCCGGATTTTCCAACCAGACGTTTGAATTTTGTTCCAAACACCTAGATTTTGTTTCAGACGTCTGGATTTTCCTGCTAAGCGAAAAAAATAGCCTAACCCAAAAAGGGCGAAAAATCCAAACTGAAAGTGATCAAACAAGCGACGAATGCTAGGGATTTATGCCAATCGACAACCCATCCCTATAAGCTCTTCGATACACCACCAAAAACATGTCCAAACATCCAAGATAGGATCTTTAAAGATTTTGACTTCAAAATATCAAAATTGGAAAATTCACCAAATCAATTCAAATCAAAAGCAATTGAACATGAAATAGGTGTTAGGAATTCATACCTAACAATACTGAAATCTATAGTCATAGATGTGAGTTTAAGAAAACACCTTTAAAACTCAAAGACAATGAATGAGAGGCTTTAAAATAAAGCAAGACCAATTCCTCTTCAATATACCTCTAGAATCTTCAATCTGTTATCAAAGGTGAAGTTTTTCCTAAGTTGGGGTTTAGAAATTTCTGAGAATTGAAGAGAGATTGAGATGGAGAAGATGAAAACGATGCTTACCTAAGCTTCTCTTTGATTTTGTAGCTTGAATTTTGAATTTCCTAGTAATATAAGGTTTAGGAATTTTAATTTCCTTTTCTTTCCCTCATTTTCCTTTAGCTTGAGAGTGTTTGGAAAATAGAATGAATGAAGAGGTGGGGGTGGAGTTAGGGTATTTTATTGGGTTAATGGGATGAGACCCAAACCCAAAGCCCAACCAAAAAATATAAAAATTCTACATAACTCCAAACATATCGATATTTATACTCAAAAAGATCGCAAACGCCATTTTGGACTCAATGGAAGTGGTCTCGAGTCCTAATTCGACTATTTATAAGAAGTAGCATGAGGACTCTAATCCGACTAACGATGCTATATTTAAATTAAACATTTAAATATATAATTGTAAAATATGCGGGTTGTTACAGGCTCCCCTCCTTAAAAAAATTATGTCCTCACAATACTTAAGAAGAAAATAAAGTGTAACAACCATAAAAGCATATCAACACAAAAGAAAATTTTGAAGTGAGAAGTTCACCTTAAAGAGCACGAGAGAAATTAAGTCCGGATGTGTTTGCTCTATGAATTTGCTGTATTCCCAAGAACAATTCTTAGGATTTGAGGACCGTTGAACTTTCACAAGCGGAATATCTTTATTTCGAAGGCGTTTTACCTCCATACCAATGATACGAATATGGTGTTGCTCATAATCAAATTAGGTGAAACTTTAATTTCTTTAATAACACTTGGCTTAAGAATTGAATTGGAATCCCTAAGGCATTTCCATAGTTGAGAGACGTGGAATACGTCATGAATGGCTAAAAATTGAGCCGGTAATAAAAGGTGATAAGCCACTGAACCGATGCGTTCGGTGATGAAAAATGGACCAATATACCAAGGTGCTAGTTTTTCCAATCGACTGAAACGCACTATACCCTTCATAGGTGAAACACGAATGAATACCAAATCTTCCATAGAAAATTCCAAATTCCTTCTTCGGTTATTGGCATAGGATTTTTGTCTGCTTTGAGCTTCTTTCATGCTATGACGAATAAGGTCAATCTTTTCTGTGGAATCACGAAAAAAATCTGGGCCTCAAACTAGCTTTTCACCAGCCTCAAGCCAATAAGAAGGAGACCGGCATGGCCTTCCGTAGAGTGTCTTGAAAGGTGCCATACCAATGCTAGATTGGAAGCTACTACTATAGGAAAACTCAACAAGAGAAATATGATCTTCCCAACTTCCACCAAAATCAAGAACACAAGCACGAAGAAGATCTTTAAGGGTTTGATTCACGTGCTCAGTTAGTCCATCGGACTGAGGATGATGAGCGGTGCTAAAATTAAGCTTCGTTCCCAAAGATTTTTGAAGACTCTTCCGTAATTCGCTAGTAAATAATGGATCATGATTGCTAACAATAGAAGTAGGAACTCCATAAAATTTAACAATCTCTTTAACATAGAGTTTGGCCAAAAGATGTACAGTCCGATTGGATCGAATGGGAATAAAATGGGCAGATTTTGTTAATCTATATACAATCACCCATAAACTATCATGACCCGAATGAGAACAGAGAAGACCGTCAATAAAGTCCATGAAGACTTGATCCCACTTCCAAACAGGAATGTATAAAGGTTGCAATAACCCACCGGGCCTTTGATGCTAGGCCTTAACGGGTTGGCAAGTCATGCAACGCTTAATGAAGTTACCAATATCAGATTTCATCCCATCCCAATAAATAAAGTCGCTTCATATCCACTTACGTTTTACTACTACCGGCGTGAACGATAAATTTAGAACGATGAGAATCTTCTAAAATGTCTTTACGAAGATCACTAATATTGGCGTGATAAGTCTACCAAATTTTCGAATGCCGCCACGAGCATTGATTTTAAAGTCTTTCAAATCATCAACATTTCCACCCCTACAACTTTGGCAAAGATGAGCCAATTTGGGATCATGCTTTTGAGCATCAAGAATGCGGTCTAAAAGAGAAGGATGAGCCTCAAGGCAACATAAAACAAGAGATGAGCACGAATCGGATTCATGATCTCGAATCTCACAAGTGGATATAGTCTTGAGATCATTCCATTCAGATATCATCATGGGAAAAAACCGCTTATTGCTTACGATTAAGGGCATTGACAACACGATTTCCCCTTTCCGACAGTATAAATAATATCAAGATTATAAGATGAAAGGAACTCGAGCCAACGTTATTAACGCAAATTAAGTTCCTTTTGAGAAAATAAGTACTTTAAAGATTTATGATCGGTGTAGAGAACAAATTTATCTCCCAAAAGATAATGATGCCCAATTCTAAGGGTGAAAAAAATAACCGCGAGCTCTAAATCATGAGTGGCATATCTAGTCTCGACAGGCTTTAATTGCCTAGAAGCATAAGCGATAACACGTTCCCTTTGCATGAGAACGGCTCCCAAACTAACGCGACTAGCATCGGTATAAACAATAAAGTCTTGGTTCCCTTCGGGAATCACAAGAATAGAAACATCAGAAAGGAGTTATTTTAAATGATTCACTTTCCTGAAAAGCTAAGACATTCAAAATTATAATACACTTTATGTAATCATCATTTTAGAAAAATTTACTTTTTACAAGTCAATTTATTGTGTCTGATTGTCTCATCATAGCATTTAGAAGATTCCTAGCGATAACGTTGATCAAACGCATCGATCAGAATTCTTAAAGCACTCAATGGGCAAAACAACACAAAATCATCTTCTATATGATAAACATGTCTCTTAAATTTTTGACGAATATTCTTTGCTCGTTTTAAGAACAGAATCCAATTATACTTATAAATATCTTATTAAAAGGATTTGCAAATTTTAAATTGTTTTTTCATCCATAATCAATGAATACAAGGATGGTCTCATCGAGATATTCGCAGAAAACTCAATTCATAAGATGGATGAAATAAGATGGACAAAACGAATGACATCACCAGTCACTCATAGAATGATAATGAGTGCGGAATGCGGTAAGTGGAATGCTACCCTCCGCAACTCGTAGCTGATGAAAACCGGTGGCAAGGTCGAGCTGAAAAAACTTTAGCACCACTCAATAGATCGCTTAGGTGGTAATCTAAGACAAGCTCAAATATACCAAAAAATTCACAAACTACTTGAATGAGAGAAATAACATTTTCCTCGTCATGTGGGTTTAAAGAAATAAATGATGCCACTGAATTGGAATCGAAATCATTAAGAAAAATTAAAAACTTGCTTAATATATTGAGAATGTCAAAGATGGATAGTCCTCTCGGGACATAGGATATGGGCTTCATATTGATTAAGCCAATCCTTTCCCAAAAATCAATTACAAAGCCTAAGTAGCACATAACATGCAAATCGGATCGGAAAGCACAATTACATTAAATAACCTCGACATCTTTACAAAGTTAACTGAGTGTTGCGGATCCACCAACTGGATTTGCAATTCTCAGTGAAGTCATCAAGCCCATTATATTTAAAGACAAAGCATCAACAAGTTCTTTTGATATAAAAGAGTGAGATGCACCGATATCAAAGAGAACTCGGATAGGATAATCACGAAACCAATTAATGCCATCAAGGACTGAATGAGAAATACCTTGACCAAGAGAAGTGTTATTAGAGGCTTGCACAACATTCAGCTTTCCCTCTTTCTTGTTTGGAAGTTTGGGATATAAAGATAAAAGATGACCCCAATTTTTGTAATATCAACAAGTAAGGGGCTTCGGACACTTATTTGCGTAATGGTCCTTAAAACCACAATAGTATCATTGTCCAATGACTAGAGGTAGGAAACTTTGCTACCGAAGTTGCCTGCCTCCCTTTCTTATTGGGATTAGGCTTTTGAACTTAATATGCCTCTTCTTGTTATTATTGAGGCTCTTTTTGGAATCTCCAACATCATTATCACTTCCTTTATCGGCCTCTTCTAGTCGAAGAGTGATATCTACAAGCTTATCGAAAGGAATTTCTAGTTTCAGAGGTAAAACCTTTTTGGGTTCTTACTCAAAGCACAGATAAATCTTTGATTCTTTACAAGATCCAAAAATTATTGGGCAGACTGAGTACTCCATCTTGAGGAGTAGCACTGGATTGACCAGCGATGGGACGACCTAGTCTAACCATTTCTCCTCTTTAAGAAAGAAAGAAAGAAGAGGAAATAGTTATTCTCAGAATGAATATCAAACAAACTTGATAGATAAAACAAGACATCATAAGAGGAAATAAGATAGAACGAGTCCAATGACTCGAATTAAATCCTAAGGCATGATTCCTAAGAAAAACTAAGGACGATAATCCTTGCTATAATATTCTATACTTTTCCGAAGCTTGGCTCTGATACCAAGCTGTGACGGCCCCACCTCTATACTCACACTAGCCAAGGACACTACGGAATAATGCTGTCGACTATTACGAAGAATAAGGCTGATGAGGAGCGACCATCTATGTAATTGCTTTGTGCGAGTACCGATATGTCAGATAAAATATCACTTTCATTTCAAGAGGAAATCCAACATACCAATACAAACTCAAAGCTACTACTCAGTGACTATGTGGTTTTCGAAAACAAATATAAAATAAGAATAACACAAAATCATTCATAGATATTCATATCACTAAGGCGGAAACAGATATGAATATATCACATAGAAGTGTACATCAAAATAATGGTCATACATGATCCACTACATCGCAAAAGAAAATAGGTACAAATGCTAGACAAAAGAATATGTACACACCAAGATTCTCTATCTCAAATGTATAATAACAAAAACTACTAAGCTAAAGTAGTTAGCCAAAAATCAGAAGCTAGTCTCTACTAAAAAGTCAAGTGGAAGTACCTGAAATACCTCGGTCTGACCCGAGTATTATTTAAGAAGAAACTAATAAATGGATCAGTCTAGCTGTAGATATCATATAAAATGAGATATGACAAGAGATATGACAAAAACGTATGATAACGATAATACCATACTGTGATAAGTATACATTATATATCAACAAAAATCATACAATGTCATGAATATTCTCAAACACAAAAAGAATGTCGTATTTTTAACATATTCACCAGAACAACAAATATTGATTAAACTTATCAATGTAAATCACAAAAATCGATGAAACACAATTTCTAGAAATCATCAATTAAAAATCTAGAAAACATAAAGGGGGAGGTCTATGAAAAATGGGAGCATGAAGACTCACCAACACATGCATCACAAATAAAACCCTGTTCCATGGTCGCTAACCATCAAATTTGAGCCGAAGCTCCACAAATGGCCCCAAGACCTCTGAGCCGAGGCTCCACAAACGGCCCGAAGACCTTTGAGCCGAGGCTCCATAAACGGCCCAAAGACCGTGGGTCGCTACCCACCAAATTGAGCCGAAACTCCACAAACAGGGTTTAGTCCCCTACACAAACAAAGAGTCATCACACATCGCTAGTCTAAATCACAAAATGATCATCGTTGATCGATAAGTGTAAATTACACTAAGCTAGTAAATAAATGAGTTTAGTATCATGTCGCATAACCACTGGCTTAACTTAAGCAATTACGAACAAATTATAGATTTCCACTCGAAAATTGTCATAAGGTTTCAATCGAATAAGTCTAAGAAATAACCGATGAAGTAAACGCAAGCGTTTCATGCCACTTGTTTTGCTAAGTCGTTTAATTGGATTTCTCGAACGAATGAGGTAAAGTTTGCATATACTAATAGATTGGAAAACGGTTTTAAAAATGAGCTTTGTATTAAAAGTAACATTGAAATCATTTTTGTGAAATATTTACTACTAGTATAGAAACCTTTGTATTTTAAAGTGACAAATCATAGAAAACGATTGTAAAAATAATCTATCACCAAAAATTCACATTTGACGACGTGAATTAAAACCCCAAAATTGATATCAAATCCAATCAATTGGATATTCCCAAAAATCTAGAAAATAAGTCATCAAAGTCGATAATAAATGACAACAACCAATCAGATCAACAAAAATCGATAAAAATTGGAAATTCACTCAAAAAGAGCAAAAATAGGCAAAATTGACAGCTCTATACGTCTGGTAGATATTTCCAGACATTTGGCCCTAGGTTTTGGAACTATATATGTTTTTCTCCTTTCCTTTTTTTAATTCTAAAACACTTTGAGATGTTTGGATTTTTTAACTAGACGTCTGAATTTTGTTCCAGAAGTCTGAATTTTTGTTCCAGACTTCTGGATTTTAGCTCTGCCCTTTTTTCTTTTCCAGGAACCCTTTCCAAACATTTGGATTTTTCAACCAAACGTCTGAATTTTTTTCCAGACGTCTGGATTTTGTTCTAGAAGTCTGGATTTTCCTGCTAGGGAAAAAAACAGCCTAACCCAAAGAGGGCAAAAAAAATCCAAACCGAAAGCGATCGAACGAGCGGCGGATGCTAGAAATTTATGCCAATTGACAACCCAGCCCTATAAGCTCTTCAATACACCCCTAAAACATGTTCAAACATCCAAGATAGGATCTTTAAAGATTTTAACTTCAAAACACCAAAATTGGAAAATTCACCAAATCAATTCAAACCAAATGCAATTAATCATGAAATAGATGTTAGGAATTCATATCTAACAACAATGAAATCTATAGACATAGATGTGAGTTCAAGAACTCACCTTTAAAATCTAAAGACAACTAATGAGAGGCTTTAAAACAAAGCAAGACCAATTCCTCTACAATACACCTCTAGAATCTTCAATCTATTATCAAATGTGAAGTTTTTCCTAAGTTAGGGTTTAGGAATTTCTAAGAATTGAAGAGAGATTGAGATGGGGAAGATGAAGAGGATGCTTACCTAAGCTTCTCTTTGATTTTGGAGCTTGAATCTTGAATTTCTTAGTAATCTAGGGCTTAGGAATGTTAATTTCCTCTTCTTTCTCCCATTTTCCTTTAGCTTGAAAGTGTTAAGAAAATAGAATGAATGAATGAAGGGGAGGTGGAGTTAGGGTATTTTATTGGGTTAGTGGGCTGAAACCCAAACCCCAATAAAAAAATAGCAAAATTCTACTCAACTCCAAACATATCGATGTTTATACTCAAAAGGATTGCAAACTCCATTTTGGACTCAATGGAAGTAGTCTCGAATCCTGATTTGATCGTTTTTAGAAAGTAGAAGTTCGTACTCTAATCCGACTAACGATGTTATATTTAAATAAAACATTTAAATATACAATCGTAAAATATGCGGGTTGTTACATAAGACCTGGGGTGGTAGTCAAGGAACTGATAACAATGTATGAAATTATGGGTGTAAGGCTTGTCTAGCAACTGAAACCAAATGCATTGGTGTAAGACATATAGCAGCTATCAAGGGAATGGTAGAAGACGTAAGGCCAAGAGCTGCAGTCTAGAAAAATAAGAAAAGTAGGTATAATGCTTAGGGTAGCAACTGAAATACAAAAGCATTGGTGTATGGCCTTAATGGAAGCTAAAAGCTAACTGTGGATATATATTGTGTATAGGTATAAGGTCTTTGTGGCAGTCGAGTAATAGAGCTTTAATGATATATATTTTATAGAAAAGTATGTAAGTCCTAAAGGGCAGTAAAGGACATGATATATTGGTTATAATGAAACACCGTAATAATTCTATGGGACAAACTGAGAGGGTTCTTTTGATTGTAGCTTCATGGTATTACTTTTGATGTTTAATTAATGAACCAACGACTTAAGGTTAATTATGAATCATATTTATGACTTTGGTATTGTAAATGGGGAAAACACATCCTACATATCAGTGAAGCTGTCTTTTGGTTCTTAGGGTAATATGTTACTCATATAGAATTTATGCCTGATCCACGTTTTCCCTATAAACTCACGGGTACTCATTCGAGTGGGTTGAGTTTATAGTTTTAGATAAGTTTCTTTTGGTATGGCTGAATAATGCAAGCCAAAGATGAAGCAGGAGGCTTGGGTGTTATATTTGTGTTGATTAATTATGATATATCTAGTTTTCATGTTTGCATCCTCATATATAGTGTATGTGACTAATAGTTATGTTGTACTACATTTTCAATCCCACATAGGCAAGAATTTTGGATGTAAAAACAATTGCTAAACTAAATATGTAGTGACGTGTTTCATATTATATATTTGCTTTGTTTATTTAAGACTGCATATATCATCTATGTCACCAAAAGATAATTCCAAGGTGACTGCAGCACGCTTGGGTTCCATCTTTGGTTTTGAAATGAGGGATGTTACAGTTGATATTAGAGCTTAGGTTAGGGGACCGTTAAGTTAAATAGGGTAAATTAACATCATATAGTAAGAAATTAAACACTTGGGGTGGTATGCATTTCTATATGGCATTTTTATATTTTACTATATGGAAATATAAATGAGTTTAGTAGAGATTTCTTATTGATAATCACTTTATTTCATTCATTTCTGATGAAGACTTTGTTAGTAGAAAATTGATTTGAGAAGTGGAAAACCTAGGTTGAAGGTGCCAATATTAGCAAAGAGAATAATAGTACTCCAATCGTCTATGGCAATGGTAAAGAGTGCCTATGGCCGTGGTAAATGCGGCGGTCCCTCTTGTCTTGGGGATGGAAATGTATGTCTTGTTCCGATAATTTATGACATAGATGATGCAAGCAGCTATGCCGTAAGTAGTCAAACTGAGACCAGTGACTAGGGTTCTCTAACTTAAGCCAGGACTATAGGAGTCTTGGGAGTAAGATGTTTACTAGGAAAGAGTCGACAATCGAAGTGCTAGACTGGCTAAGGGTGTGTGAGTGCATCGTCAAAGATTTAGGGTTGAATGATAAGCAGTGATAATGGTTGACTACTAGATAACTGCACGATGAAAATTTAGATTTATGAGAAACCATGATAGCTGAGACTCCCAAGGAGAAGATTACATGGGAGCTGTTCAAGGAGAGGTTTGATGCCTAATTTATTTCTAAGTCGGGAAGAGTGTGTTGCAAAGGGAGTTCATCAATCTCAAGCAAGGGGATATTTCCTTGGAGGAATATATTCAAATGTTCAATGCCTTAGAAAAGTATGGCTTGGAGTTGGTTACAACCCTTTGAAGAAGAACAAGATTTTTTTGGGTTCTATGCAGGGTTTAGATTACAAGGTGATTGCGCATCTGGTGGTACGATATGAATATGTAGTGGACATGGCAAGGAGGTATGATAGCATGCACCAAGATTAGAAAAGGGTGGAGGTGAAGCCAAAAGTATAGAAAAAAAAATGAAGTTTGCTCCTTACCAGAAAGGGAAGAAGGAGTAGCAACTGAAAAGGAATAATCAAGAGGGAGGATGGTCGAAAGGATGTTTCGGAAGTGTTTGCTTCAATTGTGGGTAGAAGAGCACTATGCATCAAGATGTCCACAACCAACTATTGTGGACAAGGTCAAGTATTTCAATTGTGATTGACTAAGGCCTAAGAAGAAGGACTACCTAGAGCTAAAGCAAACAAGGCTATATGCTTTGTAGGGATTGAGTGGAGGATCTTCTACCAAAGAGAAAGTGAAGAATGTTGTGTTAGAATGTATGATTTCCATTTCCATTTTTTCAGTTAGATTTCTCTTTGATACTAGTGCTGCGCATTCTTTTATTCCTAAGGATGTGGTTGATAGAGTAAAGTTGGATGTTGCCTACTTAGTTACTTCCTTGCATGTAGTTAATTCGATTTTGGGTAGCTACTCATGCACTTAGATTTTATTCTATGTGACCACTTGTTTTTGCATGACCTATTTGTGTTTGACCTCGAGGAATATGAAGTGATTTTGGGTATGAATTGCTTACTGCAGTATGATGCTTAATTTATTGCACTGGAAGAACCATTGCTCTACGAAATCTAAAAGGGAGAGATAGAGTTCTAGTATCCTTAGATCACATGAAGAGTAAGTATAGGATTTCATTTGTGCCTTAGATGGTCTGGAAGAGGAAGTGGATAGAGTTTTTGTGGTTCAGGAATTTTTCGATGTTTTTGGGCCTATAATGGGTTTACCTTTGAAAATAGAGATTGTGTTTCACATTGATTTGGTGTCTAAGGTGCATCTTGTTAATAAACTACCAAGTTGAATGCCATTAAAGGGAGTATAGGAATTAAATAGTGAAAATTGAGCATCAGAGTTTCATAAGACTAAGTAGTTCGCCATAGGGAGCCATGGCAGTATTAGGAAAAAATTGGATGGATCACTTCGGGTATGGATTAACTATAGGAAGTTGAATGAATTTACAATAAAGAATTGATATCTGATGCCAAGGATAGACGATCTGTTTGATTAACTAAGTGGAGCTTAGGTATTCTCGTAGTTGGATTTTCCTATTGGGCTGCATCAACTAAGAGTTGTTGAGAAGTGTATTCCTTTGATCACATTTTAGATAAGATACAGTTCATACGCATGGTTGGTTATGCCCATTCGGCTAACCAATGCTTCGACATTCATTGTAGATTTAATGAATCGAGCTATTCGTTAGTTTTTTGTTCATCTTTATAGATGATATTTATTAGACTCTATGGATTAGTAAGAGCATGAAATTCATCTTAGATTGTTATTAGAGACCTTGAGACAACACAAGTTCATGGAAAGGTTTTATAAATGTAATCTTTGAAAATGGTAAGTGAAGCTCCTAATCTATGTGGTTTTGAATGAGGGATTGACTAAAGTTCCTTCAAAGGTCGAAGCCGTGAACAACTGGAAGAGGCTAGAGACAGATACAAAGATAAGAAGTTTCTTTGGGTGGATTGGATACTATCAGATACTTATTAAGGACTTCTCTAGAAAAGCAGCGTTGTTGGCCAAACTTAGTTGGAAGAATGAAAGAGATGTCTGGATGAGAGAATGAGAAGCAGCATTATGAGAGTTGAATCTTCGACCATGGAAGCTCCGGTTTTAGTTATGCCAGAGAGAAATGGGGAAATGGTTGTGTACATAGATGCTTTAATTTTTGTTTGAGAGTTGTATTAATGTAGAAGGGTAAGGCTATAGTGTATTCATATACGAATTAAGACCTATTAACTAGGTTTTTAACCAAGCAAGTTTCACATGGAAGTTAGAATGTCAAAATGAAGATGAAATAGCTCAAGAACTAGGAAATACGGTCAAAAGGAGAAGAGAATGGGGTTCAAGAATTTTCATATGAATATGAGATAAGTAAAGCACTCAGTACTTGAGAGGTCCATTCTCTAGCTTGGTTCTTCTGAATCTCACACACTTCATGCATTACAAAAACCAGTCATCATCAAGTGCTTTTCTTGGAGATTCGACAAGCAACCTTGAAGATTGATGAGAAGAAAGCAATAAAGCAGAACAAGACAAGCAATATCAAGTAAATCACTGGAAAGAACTTGATCTTCATGGAAAAGAGTTTGGTGTACATCATGTAGAAGATTGGAGAGTAAGAAAAGTGAGAATTATAAGTTTCCATTAAGTGGAGCTCTCGATAGCAAGAGGTCATTTTCGATGTTTGGACTGACGTGCTTACTTGTGCATCTCTGTGCTTGCTTCCAGACTTCGAATCAAGCGGCCCCTATGCCCGTAGTTTCTTTATAAATACCAGCCTTATACAACCAAAAAAGGATCTTAGACTCTGCTTCTTCTTCATCTCCCATCTCTTCTTTATAACAGTCACATAGGCAGTACTTTTGGCAGTTCTAGGATTAAGAACTAGTCAATACCTTTTGCCATTGATTTTGAAGCTTTATTAAATCCATAATCAATAAAATATAAAGTGGATGTAGGCCAGTGATTGCCAAACCACTATAAAAATCTTATGTATCTCTACCGGTTTTATGCCTTTTTGCTATTTTTGGTAGATGTCATCTTACATCATGTCATATTTGGGTGTTGTGCCACTCTTGGCGTCAATATTTTAGAGCCTTCATTGAGAAACCAACTCAAGATTAGATCTTGCTTGCTATTTTGGATTTGAAGAGGTCAAGTGGTTAGATTTAGAAGTTTTTCTTGAAGAATTAGAAAGTTTGTCATTTGAAGTTAGTGGCGCCTAGAAGATCAAATAAATCCATTGAAGTAGTAGTTGGCTGCGATGAAGGAAATGCTCAGTAGTAGGTGGTCGACCAGTTCATTTATTTTGAGGAACGTTTTTAATTACTGTTGATTTATTTATTTCATTCTTTTATTATTCCTTTAAAATTAGCGTTAATTTTAACAATTGCTTAACTCTCAAGTCAAATTACTACTAATTTTTAATTTCAAGTTTGAGAATTATTTAAATTTAAATTTTATTTAAATTATTTTGAATCCGAAAAGTTTAAATGTCCATAGCCTTTTCGTTAGAGCTCTGTTTTTAGAAGATTATACATGGAAATTGATTAGAATTCTGCCACGAATGAAACCGCATAACTTTCGTGGTTAAATTTTGACTTTTGAAAATTTTCCATTTTTAGCCTTATCTTATTTATTAAATTTATTTAGTTTATTTATTTCTTATTAATTTTTACAAGGTGTTACAACCAACAGTAGGCTCTTCATTTCCTCTTTCAGTAGGTTCCTCTACATGCACTACACTGGATGGACCTTCAACCTTACCCTGTAAATTCCCATCGGAGCCGTTAGTACAAATGGTGGTTCGGATGGGTGCTCTAGAGCTGCTCGGAGGAGTCGGATTGTGGATGCCAATCCCGCCAAGGGGCAGCAGCACGCAACGTCAGATATTCTTGTTGGTTATGAGATAAGCAATAGTGCGGTGCTGGAAGCCGACCTCCCTTAAACCATCCAAAGTAGTGGCACGCTCAGCATAAGTGTCTCAATAGGAATGTCTATGAACGAACGGTAGGAAATGGACTCATTTCCAGACAGCGGATGCCCATTGAAACCATGCGGATACTAAACAAAGAGGTACTCGTTTTTGAAGTTCGAGTATTTACTATGTAGATCTTTGATGACTTTGCATCTACACCAAGCCTCATCGATAATGTAGCAAGGAGACTACCGCCTTTGCTTGAAGTGCAAGAGGTAGGTAAGCTCCTGGAAAATTGGAACCTTGTTGAAGCGATTCATGAAAAGCACATACATAGATCTTAGTAGAGCATAACCATTTGGATGAACTTGAGCCGGAGCCAAGCTCTTATAAAACCGTGCAAAGAAATGGATTGAATGGCGACACAGCAACACCAAGACACATATATCTATTGCAAGCCATGAATCTCGATGGAGGGAGATGTGCCCATTCACCTTGAGTAGGAAGCCAAACATCATCCATAGGAATACCGTGCTGGCAGAATATATTCTGAAGTATTTTCATAGAAAGGACAGTCGACATTTAATCAGCCGAATCATTCAAGACCCTCATACTAACATATTCATTCAAAGCGAAGCTAGATTTTACAGCGGGTCCATCGATACTACTATGCCTAATAAATCGACCAAGATCAAATGTCCACGCTTGACAGGTATGGACCTTGATTCCAAAGGAGTAGATGTACCCTCATTGGGCTTGAAGCACCGCGATCGATGAGTCATTCGGAGCAATAAAACTTAGCGTTCAACATCGTCAGGTATGGCTTTTTAACATATGAACCCATATGACCAATGGCAGAACCAAGAATGCCGATTTGCGTTAACCAATTAGATTTCAATCATTGATCGGGGCCAGTCAAGGTGTTAATCTATGCAGTATGAGTCTCGTGTCCCATGCACTATGAACATACCATCCTGTGTAGATAACCCGCTCGTTCTAGAAAATGCATCACTCCTCTCAATGGAACCGCCGCCTAAAGCTACGTGGAAATTTTTCTTTGTAGGAATCCTAGGAGTGTGACAATAGGAAAAGCATTGCAATAGAATCATCCAATACGACTGTTCTTGAAGAAGAACCATCTCATTAGAATACGAGCTGTCGAACATGATCAATCAAACGTCAACAGGAGCTAGTCATCAAGCATCACTTAGATAACAGAATGAGCGTATGCTAAGTTGAACTCAAGGCCGTACGAGTTGAACTTGAGTCAAATCCTAACCATATGTCGACCGCTCTCCATCAACACTCAATCGATCACTGCCCTTACTTCAATCGCCATAACCTAGAAACATGGCCAACCTTAAGTGTGAATCAGATATAAAAACAAAGAAGTTGGTGGAAGGGAACTGGCCTTGAATACTTTGATGAATTGAATCGGCCCCGACAATCAATGTAGAGGCAATCTAAATAATGACAGATTATTGGGGCGACGAGCAAGAGACGTCAGTGGCAAGCGGTTGGAGGCAATGGAGGTCTGATCATGAAAGCTTAAAGGAATATGGGAGGATTTTTCAGTACATCACGAGATGAAGGCAAAAGTGAAAAAGTAAAGTCAAAAGTTTCTAAGCATTGAGCTTATGTAAGATTTCGGTGGAGGTGAAAGGTCTTGGTACTGAGAGAAACCACTCGGTATCGATAGATACTTTTCACCCGAAAGTTGGCGAAAATCCGGGTAGAGGAAAGTGCATACCAAACTAAAGCGCAAAGTAATCTTTGGAGCAATGATCATGTCCATAGCATGGAACTCTTTCCATGAAAAGCAGTTTATGGAATATCTATAGGGCAAAATTAATGCTTCGAAACAATTCCTGAACGACCAAAAGAAGCCAAGAGATGCCAAGTCAGAACTTTCTTATCTAGAGCATACTTTGTTCTCAACGAAAGCATACTCTAGAGGCCAAATGTTACTGGGAATTCTAACCAATCAGATTTTCGATTGAAGTTAGAACGTCAACATAAAGACGAAGCGGTTCACAAGCTTAGAAACACACTTAGAAGAGCTAGAAGAGGGGGCTCAAGGATTTACAAGTCCATTGGAGCAAACAAGACCTCTAGGTACCGAGAGCTTTTTATTGCTCTTTGGATCCTATCATTCCCTTGAACTTCGAGTACTACTTCAAGCAATCATTACTGATTGCTTTTGTCAGAGAATGGATAAGCAATACAATGAAAAAAGCAAAGAAAGGGAGATAATATAAAATTTATCAAGGAAATTATTGAAAATGATTCAACCTCAATGGAAAAGATGTTGGAATACATTAAATCAAAGATAGGAAGGCAAGACAAGAGAGGGAGATAAGTTTTTCACCAATACAAACCTCTCAATACTGAGAAGTCCATATAGGGAATTTAAGTTAACTCCTCTACTAGTGGGCTAGCATCTGGATCTTGTGCGATTTGAGCCTATGGATTTGCAGAGCATTTTCCCTAATAAATATCAACTCTATATCAACTAAAGAAGGGCTTAAGACTTTGGATCTTATTCATCTCCTATCTTTCCCTCACAATAGTCACATACACATATATTTTTGGTAGTTCTAGGCTTCGGAATAGGTCAATCCCTTGTACTAGTGACCTTATGTAACGTCCCCCACTTGGAGGCCCAAAACTAACGGCTACGGATGCTGCAATCATCAATAGTTATTATCCTCGGTGAACAAATACGGTAATATTAGATAAATTGATATAACAGAAATACATGGATATGGAAAAGTTTAAAATTTCAAAATAGCTTTCGCTTTCCATTCCAAACTCATTTCAACATTCTTTACATAATCCCAAAATGTTAACCACGTCCAAAAATATATAATTATTACAATATACTCCAAGAGCGACATATGAAGATGTCCTCTTGGTGATTAGAGTATATAATAGGCAACAAACCACTTTGCTTTAACAAATTAACACAGTGGAATCACATGAGAAAGTACTTAAATAACTATATGCCTTCTGCATGACTCTAGAAGCTTTTTCATCTTAAGAGGTACTTGAAAACCTCAAATCTCAAACTATTCAAAATCAATTAGGTACCCGAGAGTTTAAGGGAAAAACATAAACTTTGCATCGAATATAAAGTCTAGTATGAATAATAATATACCATCTCAAATAATTTAGATATCTAGTGAGACAACGCCGCTTAGTGGAACGGGTTTCCCCTTACTAGTATCTTCAAACCTTTATAAACCAATTTTTGTGCCCCTAAATTCGTAATGGTTAATTCAATTCAAAAATTTATTATGTGATGATATGCAAAACAATTAAAGCAATTCTAGATTGCCTATTCCCAGTTCATTTTGACTATCTGTCATGATTATAGTTTCTAGGATTACTATTAACCTTATAGTTTTCATGGGCTGACTAATAACTAGTTAAACATTTAAGGACTCCTTATCCAATTATATAGTTTTCTTGGGATTACTATGAACCTATTGGTAATTCCAATGTCATTTCTTTTATCCTAGTTTTCATGGGCTGACTAGGAACCTATTGACAAACAGTCAATATCTTTCTTTTATCCTAGTTTTCATAGGTTAACTAGGAACCTATTGACTATTTGTCAATATTTCATTTTATTAACTGGATATAGTTTTCATGGGCTTACTATAAATCTGTCTAACTAACATCATCAATTTTACATAGTTTTCATGGGCTAACTATGAAGCTATTGGTATAACGATCTTGACTCGACGTTCGAAAATCTGCACCGAATACTTTACCCGTATTCAAATGCCACAGCTTCAAACGCTGAATCTGGTTCGCCAGAGCATATAACACATTAAGTATAACAACACAGTGGAAGACAATGGAATATACATATATCTCATTGATACACAATTGATACAACATCAGATACAACTGAATATCAATGCAAATCAGAGCCAAAAGATATACAACAGCGGAAGACAACACAAAAAGATAGTCTAGACTTTGGAACCATCGATAGCTGAAAGATAAATCCAATAAATTTCCATGTGATAAAGCGAGAATCCAATATCTAGCGACTCCATTGCCAAAGCCCCAAAGCTAGACAGACTCCAATCCAATAAGCTTGATCCAACAACAATGCTGAAGTGAAGCAACTTGATCCAGATGCGATTGCCAATATCCAAAGATTGAATGTTATCGAATCTACACCTACTATTCGACTATATGAAAAAATCCAACTCTAGACTGCCCGTGTGGAAAAATTATGGGCATCCAGAGTTTAGGAAGGGAACAATAAACTCCAGGTCAGTCATGAGACTGGTATGAGCAAACAAAAATAGTTTTATCTTTAAAATAAACAACAAAAGAATTTAAAAATTGAAATCCGTAATGTTTTTTTGGAAAATGAAACTACCATAAGGCCTTCCGGCACACACACCATGCAATCACACCCTTGGGGGAGATTTCACCTTATGGTAGTCAAATATGCTTACTATGAAAAATCCCTTTTTGATATTATTATTAGTGCATAGTGGAAAACATTTCAAAAGTATAATATTAATCTTAGCTAGCATAGGTACCATTATACTATGCCTACTATAGCTAGTATTTACGAATGGCAGGTTATACAACTGCAATCATAAAGGGAGCGTATTGGTGATTGGATTTCCAAAAAATGGCCAGGCTAAGGAACTTCCTGGGCCACATGGGAACGGCTCTGGAAGGACGCCCCGAGAACCTAACCGGATCTCTGCCAACAGAAGGCCAGGTTGCTTCTATAACTAGGTAACTACTGACACGAGTATGCCACCCCCCGGTCGTAACCGACCTTTATCTGAGGCCTCGACACCAACAACTACAAAATAATAAATTTGCAGTAACCACATAGGTTAAGTATCTGTGCTCCATACCGTGATACCGCCTCTATCCAGAAGGAAATGGACATACCCTCAGGGGCCGCTCCCCCCCAAATAACCTTGCCGCATGTTTCCTGTTTCGACCATTCCAGGTTGTGAGGTACGACGATGTCACGTCCACAAAGCTACGCTTTTCACAAAGCCATGCTTTGATCAACAAATGATCAGCAGCACTTCGTATGCCACATTACCAAATTGGGAATGTATCACTACCAACCATCAACTACATAACCTCTGAGCTCGTACGTCTCAGAGAAGGGTGTTAAGCTAAAAGAATAAATCTCCACCACCAAACAGAAATGTATTTGATAGATACCGGTTTTACATCTCAAAGTGTAATGTCAGACAAACATCCATACAAGTCTATTCCGGGTTCGAACAAAACCGAAGGCACTTCCAAAGAAGCCCTTGCACCTCGGGAATTCTCAATCCCGATCGAACTCCCCATCACATATGGAGATCTGTATACTAGCGCGACTTAGTGCAGAGACATTCGACGGGTTATCCTTTCGTTCTAAAAAATACCTGGTCTTCACCACCGGTCTTCAAATGTTATCCATATCCACTACACCAAAACAGGCAAATTCTAAAATTTATAAGTGTTAGAAATAATTTCAGTAACACATTTTAAGTGTTACTAATGGACTGTGAGGAATGGAGCGGCCAAATTTGTAACACTTATAAGTGTTACAAACGTACGTATTACTAACACTTGTAAGTGTTCGTACCTAAATATACGGTAACGCTTATAAGTGTTGGTAACGAAATATACGGTAACGCTTATAAGTGTTGGTAACGAATATACGGTAACACTTATAAGTGTTGGTACATAAATATACGGTAACGCATATAAGTGTTGGAAAATGATTATTTAGTAACACACATATATATACCAAAACTTAAACGCAAAGTTTAAATATAAACACTCTGCAAATAATGGTTTCCATATCACAAATAATTCATCATACATATTCAATGCAAAGTTTAAACGCTCTGCAAATGTAGTATAATATATCATAAACAATTATTTACATTTCTAAAATAACACAATGTCATATATTCAGATATTATTACAACATAATCTTCAATTTTTTTTTTCAAAATACACTTAAAGTTTAACTTACGGTTAACCTAACCATTCCTGATCATCCACTCCAAACTCTAATACTACACCACCCAGTTACAAACTCAGACAAACATACTGTCCATCATCACACACTGCAACTACCACTGGCCTCACATCAAACAACATTTCCACACAACAGCCTATAACTTCACTGTTTCATCCATCACAACCACATTCCATCTCTGCTACTTCTATAGTCACTTCCAAACTTCCCATTTCAACAACTGCATGTCCAACAACCTTGCTTGCACCATCAAATCGCAACCTACCATCTACCCACTTTACTTCATCAACCAAACTTTACCAACAACTACACCACCCAGTTAACCAACACATCGCATACCCCATCAACAGCTGCTGCACCAGCTCACCACAGCCATACGGTTAATCATCACACCACTCTACTGCCAATATGCTGTCACCACTGCCTGAACACAAAAACTCATAGCATTTACCTACTGCCTATATACAACTCCCCTTACAACTGCTACAACCACTTCAATCGATCCCATGTACAAAAGTGTGCACACATACATCACCATACCCATATCAACTCAACTACTTCTCATCATCTCCCCCCACCGACATTCATACAGCAAGCTTCCCCAAGCCTCACCTCCTCACAACTGCACCATGTTCTTAAGGTTATGAATTTATCAAATCATACAAAAGATAATAATAATGGAAAATGTATATGGAATCGCCATGTGTTTTGGTTTATTTTATTCGTGTTTCTCTTATATCTACCTAACCATAATTGAGCTTATTAAACTTCTTAACCCAGTATAAAAATAACTGCGTTAAATTCCCATGTACGTTTAAAATGGATATGTTAACTGCAACACCAAAATATTGTACAAGTACCATGCATATTAAATTTTTATTCCTTTCATTATATTATGGCTATTGCCAAACTGAGAATGAAATAGTTATATGATCAAAACCAGAAAAACTAGGGAAAATAGTACATGTAAACCTTATGATAAAATTTCTGATGGTAAAAGAATTGATGTTTCTACAAATCCTAGAAGAGTATTCTCCATTCCTTCATGTTTTATTAAAAGTTCGATGATATGGCCAAATACTATTAAAACATATTCTTCAATTATGTTCAATACTTGCAATAGAAAACTGAGTGATCATATGTACAATAAGCACATATATGTTAACGATTTATCCTTCTGTGGACAATGCTAATTTTCACCAAGCCATGAAGGTTAAAACCATTACCATCCAGTCTTATATATTCATTACATTTTGATTTTTTTTGACAATGTGATCAGTGTACCCACAATTAATTATTCCTTTCCCTTTATCAATTCCATTACGAATTTTAAGAAAACTCTGGTTCTGTAGATGAATGTCATTCGCACTGTGTCGTTTGGAAAAGATGTAATCTTCCACCTGTAGATTTTATATTGATTTGGACACTCACATCCTGAATGAGATGGAAATGTTTGTTGGGTTTCCACTGCTGTACATATGCACATGGAAAAAAAAGCGTACTCATGCAAATTTGAAATAGTTTGTTGCATGAAAAAGGAAACATCTAGATATCAGATATTAATCAGTTTGCAAACATAGGATTGAATACAGAAATGTGGATAACTTTCATCCTTAGGATATGAAGTTTAAAATACTAAACATACTATAAATTAGCTTTGCCTATTTTCACTGTGTTAATAATTTTTATGAGTTATACGGCGCATGCATCTAACTGCCTATTTTCACTGTGTACTTTGGATTTTTTATTCGAAGAGTGTAATTTCATTCTTAATTAACAATTCTGTACTCTTCTATTCTCTTCCTAATCATATTCATACATTCTCAAATAGTTTTAAAATGATTGCTTTTTATTGATTAATTTACAAAGGGATAATAATTCCAATGGATAGTAATAATAAACAACAACAACAACAATAACTAAAAAAGTAAATAAACAATACAGGTTAGAAAGCAAGTGAATCATTCATAAAATACAAGTCATGCTTCTTCAAATATGTTCGACATGTATTCACTGGATACACAAACAATGTGAAGTAGAAATAATAAATGAAACTTACCAACATAGGAGCCCAAATAACGCAAATTTAAACTTAGAACAAGCATAACCCACTACAGAATTTGGTCATTTTGCTTTGCTTTTGACCTTGTTTATGTCCATCTCTATTCAAATCAGCATCACATTTCACAAGGAACAAGCTTGCATTGATATCTTCCAACTATACAATAAGTATTAAAACAAGCTAAAAATTACACTTCGTAAAAAAGATATTACTGCAAATAATACAATCCTAATGTAGCCAAAAGGTCAAACTTAACTTGTAGGTACATGCCTTTTCGAGGGTTATAGATAGTTTATTATGGAAGTGCAGATGATTCTTGGTGTCCAGGTTTTAAAATTTCAATTATTAGCATGTTAATCTTGTTAATACATATTAGTTATACTTAGTCTTTCCTTTTGTCTGCTAGATTCATACACTATATGTTCACTGTATCAAACTTTTGTATAACAATTTGTATATTTGTTTCCTGATTTTTGTTTCCAAATTTATATCAGGTGTCTTTTGAAAGTAGTCATTTGATGTCTAACTTTACTTTGATCTAGACATCAGGGATCACCAATTTAGTGCTTTGTAAAACGAAGGTAATTCTAGCTTTCCCTGTGATTGTTTCTTCTGTATTTATAATTAATATTTTATGCAGTATATAAAACAACATCCATGAACAAAAAAACCCAACGCTATCATCATCATAATTAATGGGTGCCATTGGTGACTTGTGTTCTTTTTTTTATTACTGCAATTGTACTCAATTTGAGATGATCATGAGGATAAATAAGTCAAGAAAAGAAGTGCTTGATTACTGTCCTAATATATAAAAAGGCATACGTATCAATAGTTAAAATGTCCTAGGCAATAATGTGGGAAGAAACAAATAGTCTATTTAATTAGAGAAAAATGAATAAATTTGAATAGTATTTGTAGAAAAGATCAAGGGTTTGATTAGTACTTTGATGTGAAGCTAATGAACATAATAAGTGCCAAGCCAAGTTATTCACAACCATTAAGTTATACACTTTATTAAGTACCTCACTTGATAAAATAATCGTAACGAGGTTCTTTATCTTCTGCCTCTTTTATATTACATTTTTGTAGTTGAAAGTTTGTTTATTAAAATGCGTGACTTATGTCGTATCGAGTATAAAATGGCATATGCAACAAGTAATGAAATGCAATTTTGTTGAAATAAAAATCAAGCATGGTGGACACTTCGTAGAGATCTGTTATTTAATGAGATGTATAGAAAATAGACACATGCTAGTAATGAGTTGCAGTCCTCCAAATAAAAATGATCACACATAATGTTAATCTTGACATCTCAAATTTTTTACATATAACCATAAAGAGATCTCCATATTTAATCTATATATGCCATATTTAATTCTGCTATGAACTTCCATATAACAATTATAAAGTATTTACTAAGTTTAGATCTAGTAGAAAACACAAATTGCAAACATAAAACTTAATAGTTTATTTTGGAAAACTAAAGAACGGCTAATGCAAACTGCAAGCACACGGTATTAGCTTTTTACAAAATAATAATGATGAAAGAAATACATGAAAGCTATAGATAAATGAAAAGCGTGGGTTAATTTTGCTTTCATCTCTTTGAATAAAACAATTTACATTGATTTTAGTAAAGATAGAAAACAATAAAAATATACCTCCAAAATATTGACGCTACAAAATTATCTCTCCTCTTCTTTCCTGGTGTATCCAAGCTACAGATAATAATGAGACATACAAAAACACAACTCAAAGGGTGCTTGAGAAACACCATGGCCTGATTTCCAAATGATTGTACTTGAGAAACTCCATCGCCTAATAATTGAACAGCAGAGATCAAAGGGTGCTCTTTACTATTTACCTTTTTGTTCTTAGTTTTATCGGTAGTAAAATAAAAAGAACCAAGCAAATCGAAAGTACTTCTACAGCAAAGCGAAGAGATGAAAAAAAATAGAGAGGAAGAAGAACCTACACGAAGCAAATTGAAGTCGGCAAGTGGTTGTAGTCGGCATTCGACAATGGGAAGTGGATGAAGTGCCGTTGATTTTAAGAAGTGGTTGAATCGACATTGATTTTGGGAGGAAGAGAAAACCCTAAATTAATTTTATGTGACCAAAATATGTTTGGAAATGGATGGGGAAGCGTGTGAAGAGAAAGCACGTCTCAATTACAAAAGACTCCTGTTATTAATAAACTATTTACATTTTTACCAACTACGGTAACACTTATTTGTGTTGCAAAGTTTATTCAGAAAAGTTTTTATTTTCACCAACACTTTTCCGGTATCCTAACACTTTTTTACCGTTAGGAGTTTACAGCATTTATAAGTGTTAGCAATTAACAAATATAAACTGTTGCAAAATCACTAATTTGGTGTAGTGATCGTCGTATCATTATTCGGAATGGGTTATATGACACAAGGTTCTTTTCCGTCTAAACCGAATAATGAGTGCAATATTTTAAAACATATGGATATTGGGATCTTAGTTAAGTTATGCTTTTAATTCCCCAAACCTTTTCTTCAAATGGTTTAAACAAATTACCATTTTCAAATCTTTAAACAAAAAGATTCATTTCACAAAGTTCACCAATCTTTCACAAAGATTAATTCATAGCTTTTAAAACAATTCTATTTTAAATTGGATTAACTTCATCCAATCTTTAAATCAAAGATTCAATTCATAGCTTTCAAAAAAGTCCATTTTAAATTGGATTAACTTCATTCAATCTTTAAATGAAAGATTCAATTCATAGCTTTCAAAACCATTTCCATTCCAAATCTTTTATACAAAAGATACTCCTTTCCAATTTCAAAACAAAGTTCAACAATCTACCACCAAGATTTATTCATAGCTTCCAAAACAATTCTATTTCAAATCTTTTCAACATAAATTGGAAACCCGTTCTTTATGTGAAAGCTATTATTATTTGAAAACAAATAGTTTTCGTTTCGGAGAAATCTGATTACATTTGCATGAGTTAAAACCCTTCAAGTATAAAACTTGGGTTAAATTCAAATTCCTAAAACAATACTTTTTATAATGGTTTTAAAACCCATATAAATACATTTATAACTTGTATAACCTTTCAAACCATAATTTCCAAACATAGAATTCAATTTCAAACATTGAATTCAAATTTTAAATCAAATTATTTAAATTTCAAACTTTATCAAGTTATTCAAAATAACTTTTATCTTTTAAAATCCCCTTTTAAAAGCTTTTTATCTTTAACCCAATTCCATTTCCAAAATCATTTGGATTCAAAATTCAACTTTAAAACCATTTCGAAAATCTGTGACTTAAACCAATTTCCTTGTGCAATCCAGATTTGTGTGTGTATAGTGTAGTCCAGGGGTTTTACAAATAGTGCAACATCATCAATCATCACAGATTCAATCATATCAATATCGATAAGCGAAATAATCTATAACGCTTATCTTCATTACAGATTCAGAGATAAAATAAATTTGTCATAGATAAATCAATTACATTCATCACAAATAATTATATTCATCACAGCTCAATTCAGAATAATTCATATCACACATCATTACACATCAGGGATATCAAGCCATTCAATAGAATCCAAACATCCATAAGTAAGGTTAATCAATTATCTGATTAATTGAAATTAGATAAATTACTTATGAATAAACACTAATCACGACTAATTAATATTAATTAATTACAAACCTTAATCGTAGACTAATCTTTAATCATTTAATAATTAACCTCAAATGATAAATAAATCAATCTTTAATTGTTAATTAATTAACCTTAATTAATAAATTTAATCAACCTTTAATAATTAAATAATTAACCTTTAAAATTAATTATACTTGATAAATTAGTCACTAGTCACTTGATTAATTAACTTAAATCGTTAATTACTTTTAATTAAGTAATTATCTTTAAGTAATTAATTATCTTTAATTATTTGTCATTAATTAACTTCATTAATTAATCCTCAATTGATCATCTTTAAATAATTATCTTTTAATCATAGATTAATTCACCTTTAGTTAATCATCACCTTTAATTAATCAATGAATAAATTAATTAACCTTTAATCATTAAATAATTAATCCTTAATTATTTAATTTTCCTTAATTAATAATCCTTAATTAATTAAATTAATTAAATTAACCTTAAGTCAATTACACGATTAATTAACCCTAATTACTTTCATTATAACATTCATCAAATCACATTTGAAAACACTAAAATATTTTAAATTAAACAATTATCCCAATATATTATTATTTAAAAACAAACAATTTCAAAATCTTTACTTTAACATTTAAACTTTGAAACTCGATTGAAATCTTGTTTAATAATCTGACTTTCAAAAATTTAGTTTTCAGTCTTTTGAAAACCTATTTATTCAATTTTAAACTTTAAAAACTTTGTCTTAAATAAATTGTTTGAAATCTGCTAAATCATTAAACCCAGAAAACCCGAGCCAATCTTCAATTTTCCCTAGCAAAACTTCGGGTCACTCACAACGCTACCTACTTTGAGTCGATCTCTTGTTCTCACGCGCTTAAACCCGAGTCCCCATCTTCTTCCCCAACCACCTCAAAACACAGATACATAAAGATGCATGTACATGTGCAAAATCACCACAACCCTCTCCGATCAACGTCGCGGCCACCCGAGCATCGTCGATGATCACCAAAATCGATTTCAACAGCCAAATATACGGAATCATCCCTAAATCAAAATCGAGCAAATTCGAGGCCAGTTTTTTATCCCTGTAATCCATTCGATCGTCAAAAATTGATTCGCTCCGCCGTGTGACAATGCCAGAATCCACACGATTCCAGCCACAACTGCTCCAGAGGTCCCCGAAGCTTTTCTCCTTGGACCGGTTACCTCTGAAGCCTCGTTGACGTCGCAGCGATCTTGTCTTTGGCATGTATCGAAACGAACCCTTAAACCGTAGAATTTCGCCGCACTGCCTCCCCAATGATCGGAAAAATCATTGAACATATTCCCAGCCTCGACAACCTCCAAACTACCCTCAGCCACAACCCCGACCTACAATAGTTTGCCGATCACCAGAATTTTCCACAAAACCAATTTCCGTTCATCTTTCAAATACTATCTCAATTTAGAACTAAAAATTATGAATCGATTCTCTAAAATCATCATTTTCCAAGTTAAAACTGTTTATGCGATCGAATTATGAAATTAAAACATTTGATTTTGGGCTAATTTTAAATCATCACTGTATATATAAATTTCTAGATAATACTCAATTCAATTCTTCTTAAAAGTATTTTTAAGAATTATATCTTGAACAAACAAATATGTTTCATTTAGATCCTAAGCCCTAAAAGGATTTGAGAAAGAAGCTTTTGATTTTTGAAAACAGGGTTGAAAACCTGTAACTAACAGAGGCAAACATTGGCTGTAAATCTGACAAGCACACACATATTCACACCTATAAATGCATATATACTTGCTGATATACACATATACATTTATCATCTGCCAAGGCATTATCATCACAGATATTAGAACCGAGAGAATGGTTTTTTTTTTTTGTAAAAATGAAGATTGCTCACCTGAAATAAATTGAAGACAGAGAAGCACAGTTTGCTTTTTTTTCCGAAACCTGGATTTGTTGAATTTGCTAACTGATTTGAAGCTAGTTGATTTATTGTTAAGTTGAAGCTGATCCACTGTTTGATATTGAACTATGATCTATTTCTTGATTCTGATTGAAGATATTTTTGTTCCTCAGGTTTCCTAAGCTTGAGAACTTTGATTTTCCAGGCTTTTGAAAAACTTTTGAATTTAATTAGATCAGCCTTGATATGTTCTTTCTCAGTTTTGTAGTTTCAGATTTGAAGATTGTTTGATTTCTGGGCTTAATCTATATGAGTTAAAATCTTGCTTCTGATTTCTATATTTTAGACTTTGAATTGCTATTAAATTTTAATCATGGGCTTTTATTTTCAGTTTTGAGAAAAATGAAGAAGAGATTGAGAAGTCTGGTTATGTTTTATTTGCAAACTAAAAATCTTTAAGAAAACAATGTGCCACTTGTTTAATTAATTCAACACTTGTCAATATTTGTATAAACACTTGTTAAATTCATACTCTTTAACTTACACTTGCTAAAGATAATTAATATTATACTTAAGCCCTTGTTTTAAATTAATTTACAACTTTGCTTTGAACCTTACTTTATTCTAATTTTATAAAACACGTTTA
The DNA here is from genome assembly GCA_030765085.1 of Allium cepa. Taxonomy (NCBI): domain Eukaryota; kingdom Viridiplantae; phylum Streptophyta; class Magnoliopsida; order Asparagales; family Amaryllidaceae; genus Allium; species Allium cepa. The sequence goes on from CM060928.1 coordinate 819,850,895, forward strand.
TTTATTTTGTTTTCTTACATTTTAATTCCAAGTTAATATGAATGTTTATATTTATGCATTTTCTATTTAGTTTAAATATGTACAAAACTAATTTACTTCAAGTATAAAAGAAAAGTATTTTAAACTTTTTATTACTTTAAGCAAATTGTACATATATCAATTTCAAAATAAAATTTTCAAATCATTATATTATAAATACAAAACAAGTTTTTCTATTATTAAATTATAGATTTTTCCAAATCCAATATATATTCAAAACTTTTATTTTTAAATTTCAAATTCAAAAATTATCATATAATCAATTTGTATTTATAAATGAGTAAACAAGTATCTTTTTATATGTATAAATTTTATTCCAATCATAATTTATTTATTTTCTCAATTTTTACTTTCAACATATATGTATTTGAATTTCTAATTCAAATTCGAAATTATAATTTATTTATAAAATACTTTAGATTTCCAAATCAAATTCTTTATTTAAAAACTTATATATATTATTCCCACATTTTCAAATAAATTTCACAATTTAATCCGAAAATTTCATATTTATTACCAAATTAATTCTTAATTTAATCCAAGAATCAAATTAATTACTAATTTAATTTTGTTTAAAAATAGGAATGTTACAGATTCCCCCCTTAAGAAAATTTCATCCTTGAATTTTGCAAGGGCGACAACAAATAGTAGATAGACACACAAAGATAAAGAAACATTTTTTCAGATTAAACTGAATAGTTATTCTGCATTCGGCTTACCAAATCAGAATATTATCAATAAATATGAGAACGAACTCATTTAATACTACACAAGATACTAGGGTTACCAAATCTACGAAATAAGTAGGGCATTGGTCAGTTCGAAAGGATAACTAACCATTCATAGAATATATCTGGACCCAAAAGAACAAACAATGGATACTCAATCCAGGTTGGAATATCCCAAAGTATGCACCAACTTTTCCATCTTCGGACTTTGATCCACACAAGAAATTACAATAGAATTTCAAATTTTGTTTTAATCGAAATCCTTCCATCGATACAAATTAATCTATCTTCATATGTTAACCAGTTTATTTCAAATAATATCTCAAAAATGAAAAGATGATAGGGAACCGATAAAGAGAATACGTAATAGGAATTTATCAACAACGATTCGTAAGGCCATCATCACACCGAAGCTTCTTCTTGTAGCTGCCACGAAGCAAGCAAAAAATTTGAAATTGGATGATCAATAAAGAAGATTGATAGAGAGAAGATTATTTCCTTGTCGTTGCAGTGTATCGACCATTTGTAGTGGTACTTCCCTGTCCCCTATCTCGTCCTTTTCTTGCACTCATACTTATATCAGTGGATAGTAAGAGAATTTACTAAGGCACACGGACAGATATCTTGGGAATATACTCATTCTAGGGTATTTGTAACTCTATCTCTAATGAGTTACCTAATGTGTTATACTCCTGAGCTAAAGTTCAACCTTCAGCTCTGATACCAGTTATAACAATCCTGACTCGACCTTCGAAAATCGACACCGAATACTTCATCCATATTCAAATGTCGTAGATTCAAACGCCGAGTCTTGTTCGTCGGAGCTTATAACACATTAAGTATAACAACACAGTGGAAGACAAAGGAATATACATATATCTCATTGACACACAATTGATACAACATCGGATACAACTGAATATCTATACAAATCAGAGCCAAAAGATATACAACAGCGGAAGACAACACAAGAAGATGGTCTAGACTCTGCAACCATCGATAGCTGAAAGATAACTCCAATGAAATTCCGAGTGATAAAGCGAGAATCCAATATCCAGAGACTCCATTTTTAAAGCCCAAAGCTAGAAAGACTCCAATCCAATAAGCTCGATCCAACAACAATGCTGAAGTGAAGCAACTTGATCCAGATGCGATTGCCAATATCCAGAGATTGAATGTTATCGAATCTACACCTACTATTCGACTATCTAAAAAACCAACTCTAGACTGCCCGTATGGAAAAATTGTGGGCACTAAGAGTTTAGGAAGGGAACAATAAACTCCAGGTCGGTCACGTGACTGGCATGAGCAATCAAAAATAGTTTATCTTTAAAATAAAGAACAAAAGAATTTAAAAATTGAAATCCGCAATGTTTTTTTGGAAAATGAAACTACAATAAGGCCTCCGGGCACACACACCATGTAATCGCACACTTGGGGGAGATTTCTCCTTATGATAGTCAAACATGCTTACTACGCAAAATCCCTTTTTGATATTATTATTAGTGCATAGAGGAAAACATTTCGAAAGTATAATATTAATCTTAGCCTGCATAGGTACCATTATACCATGCCTACTATAGCTACCATTTAAGAATGGCAGGTTATACAACTGCAATCGTAAAGGACGTGTATTGGTGATTGGATTTTCAACAAATGGTCAGGCTAAGGAACTTCCTGGGCCACATGGGAACGCCTTTGGAGGGACTCCCCGAGAACCTAACTGGATCTTTGCCAACACAAGGCCTGGTTACCTCTGCAATTAGGTAACACTTGACACGAGTATGCCACCCCCAGGCCGTAACCGACCTTTATTCGAGGCCTCGACACCAACAGCCACAAAGTAATAAATTTGCAATAACCACATAGGTTAAGTATCTAGGCTCCATACCATAATACCACCTCTGTCCAGAAGGAAATGGACATACCCTCGGGGGCGCTACCCCCAAATAACATTGCCGCATCTTTCCTGTTTCGACCATTCCGGGTTGTGAGGTCCGACGAGGTCACGTCCACAAAGCTATGCTTTTCACAAAGCCATGCTTTGATCAACAAATGATCAACATCGCTTCGTACGCCACATTACCAAATTGAGAATGTATTACTAGTAACCATTTTCTACATAACCTAGCTCATACGTCTCAGAGAAGGATGTTAAGCTAAGAGAATAAATCTCCGCCACCAAACAGAAGTATATTTGATAGAAACCGGTTTTACATTTCAATGTGTAACGTCAGACACACATCCATACAAATCTGTTCCGAGTTTGAACAGAACCAAAGGAACTTCCAAATAAGCCCTTACACTTCGAGAATTCCCAATCCCGATCGGACTCCCCATCACAAATGAAGATCTCTATACCGGTGCGACTCAGTGCAGAGACATTCGACGGGTTATCCTTTCATTCTCGAAAACACCCGGTCTTCACCACCGGTCTTCAAATGCTATCCATATCGTCATATCATTATTCGGAATGGGTTATATGACACAAGGTCCTCTTCCGGCTAAACCAAATAATGAGCGCAATATTTTAAAACATATGGATATTGGGATCTTAGTTAAGTCACACTTTTAAATCCCTAAACCTTTTCTTCAAATGGTTTAAACAAATTACCATTTTCTAATCTTTATACAAAAGGATTCACTTCACAAAGTTCACCAATCTTTCATAACGATTAATTCAAAGCTTTCAAAACAATTCTATTTTAAATTAGATTAACTTCATCCAATCTTTAAATCAAAGATTCAATTCATAGCTTTCAAAAACAATTCCATTTTAAATTGGATTAACTTCATCCAATCTTTAAATCAATGATCCAATTCATAGCTTTCAAAACCATTTCCATTTCAAATCTTTTATACAAAAGATACTCCTTTCCAATTTCAAAACAAAGTTCAACAATCTTCCACCAAGATTTATTCATAGCTTCCAAAATAATTCTATTTCAAATCTTTTCAACATAAATTGGAAATCCTTTCTTTATGTGAAAGCTATTATTATTTGAAAACAAATAGTTTTCATTTCGGAGAAATCCGATTACATTTTCATGAGTTAAAACCCTTCAAGTATAAAACTTGGGTTAATTCAAATTCCCAAAACAATACCTTTTATAATGGTTTTAAAACCCATATAAATACATGACTTTTATAACTTTTTTAAACCATAATTTCCAAACATAGAATTCAATTTCAAATCTTGAATTCAAATTTTAAATCAAATTATTTAAATTTCAAACTTTATCAAGTTATTCAAAATAACTTTTATCTTTTAAAATTCCCTTTTAAAAGCTTTTTTCTTTAACCCAATTCCATTTCCAAAATCATTTGGATTCAAAATTCAACTTTAAAACCATTTCAAAAATCTGTGACTTAACCAATTTCCTCGTGCAATCCATATTTGTGTGTGTATACTATAGTCCAGAGGTTTTACACAATAGTGCAACATCATCAATCATCACAGATTCAATCATATCAATATTGGTAAGTGGTATAATCTACAACGCTTATCTTCATTCACAGATTCACAGATAAAATAAATTTATCACAGATAAATAAATACATTCATCACAAATAATTATATTCATCACAGCTCAATTCAGAACAATTAATATCACACATCATTACACATCAGGGATATCATGCAATTAAATATAATCCGAACATCCATAAGTAAGGTTAATTAATTATCTGATTAATTGAAATCAGATAAATTACTTATGAATAAACACCAATCACGATTAATTAATATTAATTAATTACAAACCTTAATCATAGATTAATCTTTAATCATTTATTGATTAACCTCAAATGATAAATCAATCAATCTTTAATTGTTAATTAATTAACCTTAATTAATAATTTTAATCAACCTTTAATCATTAAATAACTAACCTTTAATTATTTAATTATTCTTTAATTAATTATACTTGATAAATTAGTCACTAATCACTTGATTAATTAACTTTAATCATTAATTACTTTTAATTAAGTAATTATCTTTAAGTCATTAATTATCTTTAATTATTTATCATTAATTAACTTCATTAATTAATCCTCAATTGATCATCTTTCAATAATTATCTTTTAATCATAGATTAATTCACCTTTAATTAATCATGACCTTTAACTAATCAATGAATAAATTAATTAACCTTTAATCATTAAATAATCAATCCTTAATTATTTAATTTTCCTTAATTAATAATCCTTATATAATTACATTAATTAAATTAACCTTACGTCAACTACATGATTAATTAGCCCTAATTACTTTCATTATCACATTCATCAAATCACATTTGAAAACACTTAAAGATTTTAAATTAAACAATTATCCTAATATATTATTATTTAAAAACAAAACAATTTCAAAATCTTTACTTTAACATTTAAACTTTGAAACTCGATTGAAATCTTGTTTAATAATCTTACTTTGGAAAATTTAGTTTACAGTCTTTTGAAAACCTATTTATTCAACTTTAAACTTTGAAAACTTGTCATAAATAAATTGTTTGAAATTTGCTAAATCATTAAACCCAGAAAACCCGAGCCAATCTTCAGTTTTCCCAAGCAAAAACTTCGGGTCATTCACGACCCTACGTACTTCGAGTCGATTCCTTGTTCTTACGCGCTTAAAACCGAGTACCCTATTTTCTTCCCCAACCATTTCAAAACACAGATACATAAAGATGCACGTACACGTGCATAATGACCACAACCCTCTTCGATCAACCCCGCGACCACCCGAGCATCGTCGATGATCACCAAAATCGATTCAAACAATCAAATATACGGAATCACCCCTAAATCAAAATCGAGGCCAATATTTATCCCTGTAACCCATTCGATCGTCAAAAATTGATTCGCTCCGCCGCTCTACAATGCCAGAGTCCACACGATTCCAACCACAACTGCTCCAGAGGTCCCCGAAGCTTTTCCCCCCAGACCGGTTACCCCTGAAGCCTCGTTGACGTCGCAGCGATCTCGTCTTTTCCATGTATCGAAACGAACCCTTCAACCTTAGAATTTTGCCGCACTGCCTCCCCAGTGATTCGAAAAAATCATTGACCATTTTTCCCAGCCTCGACAACCTCCAGACCACCCTCGGCCACAACCTCGACCTACAATAGTTTGCCGATCACCAGAATTTTCCACAAAACCAATTTCCGTTCATCTTTCAAGTACTATGTCAATTTAAAACAAAAAATTATGAAACGATTCTCTAAAATCATCATTTTCCAAGTTAAATCTGTTTATGCGATCGAATTATGAAATTAAAACATTTGATTCTGGGCTAATTTTAAATCGTCACTGTATATATAAATTTCCACACAATACTCAATTCAATTATTCTTAAAAGTATTTTGAAGAACTATATCTTGATCGAACAAATATGTTTCATTCAGATCCTAAGCCCTAAAATGGATTTGGAAAAGAAGCTTTTGATTTTTGAAAACAGGGTTGAAAACCTATAACCAACAGAGGCAAACATTACCTGTGAATCTAACATGCACACACATATTCACACCTATAAATGCATATATACTTGCTGATATATACACATACATTTACCATCTTCCAAGGCATTATCATCATAGATATTAGAACCAAGAGAATGGGTTTTTAAAAAAAATGAAGTTTGCTCACCTGAAAAAAAGTTGAAGACAGAGAAGCACAGTTTGCTTTTGTTTTCTGAAACCTAGATTTGTTGAATTTGCAAACTGATCTGAAGCTAGTTGATTTATTGTTAAGTTGAAGCTGATCCACTGTTTGATATTGAACTATGATCTATTGCTTTATTCAGATTGAAGATATTTTTGTTCCTCAGGTTTCCCAGGCTTGAGAATGTTGGTTTTCCAGGCTTTTGAAAATCTTTTGAATTTAATTAGATCAGCCTTGATCTATTCTTTCTCAGTTTTGTAGTTTCAGATTTGAAGATTGTTTGATTTTTAGGCTTAATCTATATGAATTAAAATCTTGCTTCTGATTTTCAGATTTTGGACTTTGAAGTGCTGTTAAATTTTGGTCTCAGGCTTTTATTTTCAGTTTTGAGAAAAATGAAGAAGAGATTGAGAAGTCTGGTTATGTTTTATTTGTAAACTAAAAATTTTAAGAAAACAATGTGCCACTTGTTTAATTAATTCAACACTTGTCATTATTTGTATAAACACTTGTTAAATTCATACTCTTTAACTTACACTTGTTAAAGATAATTAATATTATATTTAAGCCCTTGTTTTAAATTAATTTACAACTTTGCTTTGAACCTTACTTTATATTAATTTTATGAAACATGTTTATTTATTTTGTTTTCTTACATTTTAATTCCAAGTTATTATGAATTTTTATATTTATGCATTTTCTATTTGGTTTAAATATGTGCAAAACTAATTTATTTCAAGTATAAAAGAAAAGTATTTTAAACTTTTTATTACTTTAAGCAAATTGCACTTATATCAATTTGAAAATAAAATTTTCAAATCATTATATTATAAATACAAAACAAGTTTTTCTATTATTAAATTATATATTTTCCAAATCAAATATATATTCAAAAATTTTATTTTTAAATTTCAAATTCAAAAATTATCATACAATCAGTTTGTATTTATAAATGAGTAAACAAATATCTTTTTATAGGTATAAATTTTATTCCAATCATAATTTATTTATTTTCTAAACTTTTACTTTTAGCATATTTGTATTTGAATTTCTAATTCAAATTCCAAATTATAATTTATTTATAAAATACTTCAGATTTCCAAATCAAACTCTTTATTTAAAAACTTATATATATTATTCCCACATTTTCGAAAAAATTTCATAATTAAATTCACTATTTAATCCAAAAATTTCATATTTATTACCAAATTAATACTTAATTTAATCAAGAATCAAATTAATTACTAATTTAAATTGTTTAAAAAGAGGAATGTTACAATTGGCCTCTGCCAATATCATTTCCCTCACATAGTTTTCATGGGCTTACTGTTAACCTATTGGACCCTACCAATATCTTTTATCTATATTCACTACTAGGTCAAATTCAGTTTTGGATTCATTATAAAGTGAATATATACATATATGAAGAAGTAAATAATATCACTTGGTTAATTCTTTTAACCTATTAAAACTTCTTCATAAATCTCATTTCAAAATACTTTGCTTGTTAATATGCCATGATTTTTTCCTTTAAATGAGATTGGGTTATTTATTTTTGAAAACTATACTTTCGAAACCTTCGAAACCTTGCTTAACCTTACTTTTGACCTCACTGGATAGCCTCCTTCGAAAGCATATATCTCTTTTCAAAACGCTAGACTTCTGCCTTTAAAATACTTTCAAATCCTTCTTTCAAATCCTTTCAAATATAATAAAGTGTTATTAATTATTAGAAGCATAGCTTCGAAACCATTGGAGGTATCTCTTCTTAAAGCATGGAAAGTCCCCCTTTCAACATCATTGAGTTTACCTTTTTAAAATATCATTTGGGTCAAAAAAATATAAACAAAAGTATCTCTTTCGAAACCATTCTTTACTATATAAAAATATTGAGAATTTTATGATGGTGTCGAAACCATCTCTTTCGAAAAAGTCGAAAGCTTACCTTTGACATATTAAAGGATAGATTCGAAACTCCTTTCGAAAGCATTTTGAAAATGGTTTAATATAGCTTTAAAATAAACAATACCTTTTGATAGTATTGATGACTTCAATACACTTGAAAGGCAAAAGAATCAGCGGTAGGGCTTTGGCTACGGAACCCTTTCTTTCGAAAGCATTAATTTATAATTAATGGAACTCCTTCAAATCCCCTTTTTCTTTTAAAACAAACATGGCAACCCCTTCAACAACCATTATAAACTTCTTTTAAAAACATACGTATCGACTAGGTCAAAAGCTAAGTAAAACAGAGGCAGGCGCTTATCTTTATAAAACAAATTGAGATAATGACCCCATCGGAAGCTAGGCATTCGACACCATACCTTTCGCCTTTCTTCATTCCACTATGTATCACCTAGATGATACCATGTGTATTGAATTTAGCTTAATAGGGTTTTGACATAGTCGAAGGCGAAAGGTAAGGGGTGAAAGGTATTTTGAATAGAGGTGAAACATGTTTTTCTGGGTTAAATACTAAATTAAGTAACTTATGTAAACTAACCTGCCTACATGTAAATTTCTTATTGGTTGCCTTAACATTTCCCATACTTTTTAAAGCTAACCACCCTTTTTATTTTAGATAAGTATCAAACTTAAACTTTTTGCAATAAACCTTCCTCTTTATTTGCATGTAAATCATTTTGATCCTCTTCTCAAAATAATTTATTTTGCATATCAAATCCCTTAAGAAAAATCCCCAGAATTCATAGAAATTTACTTTGATCATGTTTTCTAACATATCAAAATTTCAAATCCAAAGTCTCAATATATTTTTTGAAATAAATTGTTAAACCCAACATGCTTTATATTCATTCAAAAATTCATAATAATCTTTCCAAAGCTTGAAAAATTATCAAACTTAGAACCCAACTCTAAAATCATGTTTTGCATAACATATAATTTTCCATGGCATTTAAACATCAATATCACATGGTTTTATTCTAAAACCGCATGAACCATTATTTAAAAAATCTTATTTAAATTTGAAAAAACCATAAATTCAAGTATATCATCATCAAACATTATATATATGAATTTAAACTTAAATTTGAAATATATATTTAACAAATAGAGATGTAAATTATTATTCACCTTAATCTTTGACCAGGAAAGTGAATTGAAATGAGTTTGATTCCTCTTTGTTTAATTCGTTTTCTTTTCTTTGAATTCCTCTTCTTCTATTACTGTTAATGGCTGGCCTTCTTTCATTTGCTTACGTTTCCTATTTTTGTGAAAATGATTATGAGTCTCACTGGCTTAAGAAGTGTGTGTGTGTATAAGGGTAAAGTTAGGTGTAGCTAAATCCCATTATATCCTTACATAACTTAATTAATCTTTAAACCATTCTTTAGCCCAATTAAATTAATAAGCACGACCACTTAAATTTATTCAAATCTCAATCTCCTTTTAACTTAACATTTTAATTATTCTGTTTAATTTATCTAATTAAATATCCTTAATAATGTTGTTTAAAATTAGGGGTGTTACACTCTAAATCTCCATCAAATCCATAATCAATAAAATATAAAGCGGATGCAAGCACAATGAATTACCAGAGAAATATTACCAAAAGTCCTATACCGACCAATATTAGAACTCTATTTATCCAGTGTTCTCATCGCATAGAAAATAAATTAAACGCAACATACAATACAATGATTTATTGATTCGAAAGGGTTTTGTAATAAAATCTCTATTTTAAAACCTTTCATTTATTTTTCAAAAAAATTTAAATTTTAACGAGACTTAAATAATTTTTGAGAGAAATGCATGATCCTCTATGGTAGAGGAGAGCACACTTGTACATAAATACATAAACCGCAACAAAACAGTTGCCAACATGCCTGTCAGATGACAAATCATAACACAAAAAACTAAGGAAACAAACTCAAGTAACTTCTTGAATGAGCTTCGACAAAGCCACCGCCCATTACACCTCAATATCAAACTCTGGCAAGGCCACTGCCCGATAATGAAGTGTTAGAAGTTCCTAAATTATTCCATGGTGCATCCAAGTGCATAAATGCGATTAACAAGCAGATCCACTAGAGCATAAATGCCTCATTGCAAACACAAATGATCTAGATCTAAAATTTTAAATCTCTCCAAACAACGATCCCATGACCAACAATCCTGCAATCCAAGAGTGATCAACCCTAAAATCCTACAAATAGCATTCTAGCACCGTATTTAACCTAAACCAGTACATGCAGATAAAACTAAATAAAAAGATAAGAATAATACGTATATATGTATATAAATAATATATATATGTATGTATGTATTAATGAAATAAATAAAATAAAACTAAAGTTAAAATTATAAGACAAAAATGAAACTATAATAAGAGATAGACTAATAAAAGGTTTTAAACTCATTATGAAAACATCTTAACTTACTATAATGTTATGAAATAGTGATCACTAAACCAAAAAGACATAAAAATTAACAAAATATGTGGTTATATACTTATAAAATTTTAAAAATCTTAAAAATATTAACATTATGCTCCTTTGATCAATAAAACATTATGATAATCAGTAGAACCGTTATTCAAATTCGTATAATGCTAATGCTATAATTATAACCGTTAAAAATATTGTTTTTTAAATAACTCGATGTTTTTTCTAACCTTATTCAGATATTCTTTAAAATGTTTATTTTTAGCTAATTTATATTTTGGATTTGAGATCTAATTGAAATAAAATGATGCTTTTGTAAATGCCAATCTATTAATATAAGTGTTATTATTATTAAATAATCCATGGTTCCTTTCAAACCAAATATACCAGCATATTATAGTAAAAAAGTATCTAACAAGCATCTATTTTCCTTTTACATTTAAATATTAAGTTTTTCAAGTAAAAATCACAATCAGTAACTTTAGTTGTAAGAATAAAGTTAAATTTTTTAAAAGTATTATTAAGAATGTAACAAGTATCCATATAATCATAATAAATATGATTAATATTATCAAAATACAAGTTACAGAAAGTACATTTATAGTCAATTAACAAATTCTTTCTTTTTAAAGGTTCAACATTATTTAGCTTCCCATGCATGATTAACCACATATGACTCTTAGCTTTTGGTGGTGCAAATTTTTGTCAAATGAGATCAAGAGTATTATTAGTAATTCACGAGAAATTTAGAAATTTATACTAAGAATTAGAAGTGAATCTCTTACTTGTATCCCATTTCCAGTTAATAATATTATTTTCATTGTTAATGTTATATAAATTCAATCGTATATATAATAAAGAGAATGATCTTAGAGTCGTACCTTCTAAGACTCTATTAAAACTGAAATTCCAAGAGGGATCATTATCTAGAGAAATAACATCTTTAATTAAAGCATTTCTAAAGTTACTAATTTCAAAAGCTCTTTAAATTCATCACTTAGAGGAATGACTGATATCAAACGATCATGCTAAAAAGTTATATTATTTCCTGAATGAACAATCGTATTAATACCAAGGTTATAAATTTCATGGCATTTTAAAATTGATTGCCAAAAATTAGACAATTTTCTGTTAACCGAAGGTGTAATTTGGTATAAATTATTATTACCATTATAATGATAATGTTTAGATATAATTTCTTTCCAAATAAAATTATCGTTTATATCCTTAACCTTCCACAGCCACTTCCCTAATAAAGATGAATTCATGTTATGTAAATTAATAACACCTAGTCCTCCCTCCTTTTTTGATTTATAGATGCTTTCCCAGTTTATTAAGCATTATAGACTACTACTAGGATTATCACCACTCTATAAGAAACCCCTTCTTATTTTATCACTTTTATTAATCACCTATCCTAGGAAAAGGTGCATAGACATCCAATAAATCAGAAGTGCAGATAAATTCGAATTGATAAGAACTAATCTAACGGCTCTCGATAAAAACCTCCCATTCCAATTAGAAATTGTATATATAATTTTATCAGTTATAATGAGCCAATCATCATATTTGAGTTTAGTTAGTCTAATCAACGTCATTAAGCATATTAGGTACAAATATTCAACCTTATCAATGTCATTTAAAACTAAAATCGAACTTTCATCAAAATTAATTTTTGGTCCCGAAAGTAGTTCAAAGCCGTATAAAATAAATTCAAGGGTGATGATGTGATAAGGCAAACGAGAAGTAAATAATAAAGTATCGTCCGCAAATTAAAGAACAGTTAGTCCATTATGTGAAATTTTTACCAATGCACCCTAAAGATCCATTTCCAATTGCCTTTTTAATTATCATAGTGAAAACATCAGCAGCCAAAAATTAAACAAGAGAGGCGATGAAGGATTAACCTGGGATAAACCACATTTTGACTGTATCTTATTTCCTAAATTCCCTTTAACATTATACTAGAATTACCATTTTTAAGCAATGTCATAATCCAACTGATCCATTTACAACTAAAACCTTTAGCCTATAAATATCAAAAAGAGAACCCCAATCAATCGAGTCAGAAGCTTTCGCAAAATCAAGTTTTAGAAGCGCATATGTAATGTTATTCTTACAACAGTGATTAATGTACTCTTGAACAACAGCCACTCCATCCGTGATATTTCTACCCTTAATGAAAGGGGATTGTGAATAATTTATTAAATCATTCATTTTTTATACGAAGCCTATTCGCTAAAACTTTTAAAATAATTTTAATAGAATAATTAATTTAAGAAATTGGTCTAAAATCTTTTAAATTATTTGCACCAATTTTTTTATGTAATATATTAACATTTGCAAAATTAAATATTTCTAATTGTAATTTTCCATTGTAAAATTTGTTAAACATGTTATTTAAATTAAATTTTAAAACATTCCAAAAAATCTTTTAAAATAAAATATGAAAACCATCAAGACTAGGGGCTTTATCACTAGGTATGTCATTAATAGCCTTCAAGGTCTCATCTTCGAAAAAATGGTATCAATGTCATTAAGATTAATTCTAGACTCAATAGGATATAATTCATTCAATCTAATATTCATTCTATGCTTGTTTTTATTGCCAAAAATATCCTTATTGTAATCAGTAAAGGCCTTATTAAGGTCTCTTTGATCTACCAATTCCACATTATTCAAAAAAATAGAATACTGTGTTGCCACAGTTTCCACGTTAGCCATATTATGAAATTTTTTGTATTATTATCACCTTCATAAATCCACTAGATTCTAGATCTCTGTTTCTACACGACTTCTTATTTTTCTAAAATTTAATTGAGTTTTTCTTTTAAATTAGCAAGTACATTATGCTCACCAAGATTTAATTGTCTAGTTTCTTCTATCTTATTGATTCTAAGCATTTCGGAAAGTAAATTGTCTTTTTTAATTTTAATATTGCCAAATACATTGTTACTCCAATTTTTTTAAAAATCCCTAAGACCTCTAAGTTTTAAAACAAATTTATTTGCTAAATTATCCTTATTAATAATATTATAAAAATTCGTTGATATCCATTTGTTTATTACTAGATTAGTGAAGTTGGATTCTAATAACCATATTTTTTCAATTTAAAAGTTATACTAACAATTTTATGATGACAACATGTAAGAATTATAGGGCAATGTTCAAAATACGTATAAGGTAAACCAATAACTCTAAAAATAGGAAATTTATCTTCAATTTATTTATTGATGAAAAATCATTCTAAAAGAGCCAATGAAGGGGATTCCCTAGAATTACTGCAAGTGAATTCTCTATTAGTTATTGGCAATTCTATCATATTACTATTGATAATAAATTGGTCAAATTCTTCCATAGAATATAAATCACCTTCTTAAGGTGATTGTTCTCCTAAAAAAACGTAACATTAAAATCACTGCCCATAATCGAAGGTCCAGGAGTTAATGATCTAAATTCTAGACATTTGCTCTATAGAACTCGACGACCAATTTTTTAGTTTGGTTCATAAACATTAGATATATTTAATAAAGAGTTATCACTAAGGTTAATGAGGATAATATGTAAAGAGTATTGCTTAAAAGTAGTTTAGAGAAGCTTAAAAGAATTAACACCCCACCCTATAAGTAAACCCCTAGGAGTTCCAATTGAAGGTAAACATGCCCATTGTCTAAAAAGAAAACAACCTAATCTTCTATAAAAAAAATATCTGGACAATCCATTTTCATTTCCTGTGAAAGAGCGATATCAATACAGTAATCTTTAAAAAATGTTCTGATTTTATCACATTTATTTAAATCATGAATGCCCCTAATATTCCAGCTAATAATCCTCATAAACCACACGATCTAACCCTCTCTATTTCTCTACTTCTAATATAAGCATTATGTAACACTGTTAATTTTTGATAACATTATTCAAGAGATTTAATTAGAAAAATTAAATAGAATAATGTAACAAATTAGAGTGATAAGGGGATTGAGATTTGAAAATAAAATTAAGGGCTAAGCTTAATTAAATAAATGGACTTAAGAATGGTTTGTAAGCTAATTAAATCACACATGGGCATATTGGGAAATAGCCGCACCCTATTACCATAACCCTTGTATATTCTTGTTCCTTATACCATTCATGTTCTTTTTCTCACTTTCACAAAACATAAAACGCAAACATAAAAGAGGAGCCGACCATTGTGAAGGAAGAAAAAAAATTTAAATTAAGCTAAGGATTAAAGCAAGGGGAATTAATCTTAATCTCAATCTAATCTCCTTATCCTAATCAAGGTGAATAATAATCTATATCATATCTATGTTCTAATTATGATCATTTTTTTTCGGATTTAAGATTAAACCCATTTTACCGATAATTTGGATGATGATATGCTTGGATTATAGCAAGTTAGATTTAAACAAGATTGTTTAAATACGATTTTACATAGTTTTAAGGGTAAACCAATTATATTGATTTCAAATGCTATGAGAAAATTTTATGCTATGTAAAATATGATTTTGGAGTTGGTTTTTAATTTTCATAATTTTCCAAGTTATGGAGAATTTATTACGAATTTTCAAAGGAAAATATGGTTAACTGGATTTTGAAATTTTTTTCAGAAATTAAACTGAGAATTTGGGTCTGAAATTTGGATATGTTAGATAACATGTTAAAAGTGAATTTCTATTATTTTTGGGGATTTTTCCTAGATGAATTACTAGACAATTAAATTTTCTGAAAAGATGACCTAAATGATTTAATTATTTTGTTTAATGGAAGGGCATACTATTAAATTAATCATGGTTTAGATCTGAAATTATGCGGTAGTTATTTTGTGTAAAGGATTCGAAAAGTTAAGGCCACTAATCATATGCTTACAAGTAGGCAGGTTAGTTAGAAAATGTTTGCTTTAATTGGCATTAAATCAGATTTACCCAAAAAAATGGGTACCGCCTCTATTAGAAGCACCTTTCGACCTTATGCTTCCATCTTTAATCAATTCAAAACCCCACAAATTCGAAATCAATACACATGGTATCATCATTTATATGTAATGGATTGGAGGAAGGCAGAAGACATAGTGTCGAAACCTTAGCTTCCGATGGGAATGAAACCTTTGCTTTGCTTTTAAATGTTAAGCTATTACTATAGCTTTTGAAGGAGTCGAAAAATATGTTGTCAAAAAGGGATTTCTAAATATCTTTTGAAGAAGGTTGCCATCTTTCATTTTTAAATATAAGCTTTTGAATGAGTTCCTTGTTTATAAAACAATGCTTTCGAAAATGGTGGTTCTGACCTAGTCGAAGCCCTGCTGCCGTTCTTTTGCCTTTCTAGTGTATTGAAGTCACCAATGCTTTCGAAGGGTAGCTTTTTTTTAAAGATGTACTAAGCCACTTCCTAAATGCTTTTGAAAGGGTTCAAGTGTTCAAAGGCAATGGCTTTGAAAGGGGTTTCGATGCTAACCTTTAATGTTTTACTTAAATGTTTTTAAGCTTTCGAATGGATGGTGCCGTTGCCATCAAACTTTCCCAAAACAATTTTGTATGGAGATTAAGGGTTTAGAAAGAGACACGTTCGTACATGTTCACTTTGAACCAAAAGATGTTTTTGAGTAAACCTAATGGTTTCGAAAGGGGTACTTTCATTGGTTTCGAAGCTATGTTTCTTAGGGTTACAAAATAATGTTTCGATACTTTCAAAAGGTATATTTTAGTTTTAGAAAGATGACTAAAGAGCTCCGAAAGGTAAATATCTTGTGTTTTGATAAGAAGTTTTCTATGCTTTGGAAGAAGGTTATCTAAGGGTTTCGAAAGTAATATTTTAAGGTCTGAAAGCCTTAGTTTTCGAATCAAATAACCTAATCTCATATGAAAGGAAAAATCATGGCATAAATAAATAGTTTTGAAATGATTTTAAGTATGGAGTTTTTGAAGAAGTTTTCCCTGATTAACAGGTTAAATGGATTGACCAAGTTATTATGTTTGCTTCTTTATATATGCATATATTCACATTGTAATGGACCCATAAACTGTATTTTAGGAATGGTAGAATAACCAACTAGATTTTCCCAGTAGTGAATATAAATTAAGCTAACTCTTGAATGAGTAGAATTGCATCTAGGAGGTCAAGAAGACCATAATATATGATGCTAAATTATTGAGTAAAGAAGTTGTTAAGGAGACAAGTTCATATAAACCCATGAAAACTATGATTGGAAAGAGTTATTGATAGAGGCAATTAAGTTTGTAGTGAACCCATGAAAACTATATCCGGATTAAGTTATTGACAGATGTCAATAGGTTCCTAGTAAACCCATGAAAACTAGCATAAGAGGGAAGTTATCGGAGTTACCAATAGTTTCATGGTGAACCCATGAAATAATGATGTTTTTGGCAGGGGCCAATAGGTTTTTAGTGATCCCATGAAAACTATGAAATATGACAGGGAGTGCATAAATTTGAATAGGTTAATAGTCAGCTCATGAAAATTATAAAACTGGACAGGGTGTCCATAAACATTAGATAGGTAATTAGTTAACCCATGTAAACTAATAAGTTAGTAGTGACCCTGGAAATTATAAATGAGACAGTTATTCAGAATAAATGGTGATAGGAAATCCAGAATTGATTTACTTATTTGCGTATTATCATATTATGTTAAACTACTATGTTTTAACCATTGTGGATGCAGGAGCACATTATATGGTTTTATAAAGGTTTTAGGATACCAATGGGGGGAAAACCCGTTCCGTTAAGCGGCATGTTATCACTAGATATCCAAATGATTTGAGATGGTAGATTATTATTCATACAGGCTTTATGTATGACTCGAAGTTTAAGTTTTCCCCATAAAATCTCAGTTACTCAATTGATTTTTAGTAGTTTGAGAATTGAAGTTTTCAGGTACCTCTTTAGACGAATAAGCTTTCAGAGACATGCATGAGACATGATTGCTACTTAGAGTTCTCTTTTATTGTTGATTCCACTGTGTTGTTGTTGCAAAGGAAAAGTTGGTTAATTTCCTATATATACTGTGATCATCCAAGGGGGATCTTCATATGTTTCTCTTGGCATATACGTAGTAAATATATTTACTCTGAATGTGGTTATCGTATTGGAATTATGTAATAAATTTGAATTTTTTTGAAATGGAATGAGAAATATGTTTGTTGATTTTTAAAATTTTCCATATCCATATGTTTCTGTTATATTAATGTTTCTAACATTATCGCAATTAGGCGTCGATAATTAATAACTATGGATGACCACAACATCCGTAGCCGTTAGTTTTAAGCCTCCAAGTGGGGGATATTACAGATTGGCATCAGAGCATAGTTTTATGAAGCTTAAAAGGAATTTAAATCTAAAAGATTTTCAAACAAAATCCAATGAATCTGAAAATAATATCGGGGTTTGGATTAATGATATAGTAACATACTAGTATTTGGTGCATCCATGTGTATAAGTACGTATTCCCTCTCTCTTATAACATTCTCCGGTATCTTACTATGGCTCATATGAAGATTTACGAGAAAGAAGTTATAAAATCAGGGAACGGAAGAGGAAATCTTGGTGGAGAAAGCACCATAGCTAATGAAAATGTTAACTTAATACCAGGAGGAAACCAGGTCGACAAGCTAATGCTAACTAAAATGCAAACACCAATGTTGGCGCTGGAAAACTACCAGTGGATATGAGAGCGATGTATCATTTTTTTCATCAATATGATGAAAGTAGAAGTAGCTGCTAGAGTCATTGGAAATGTTGGAGGAGCTAATCTTGTGGCTCTAGTTGGGATAATTATGCTAAGATGAACAGAGATTACACCAGTCTTGGTGGAAAGCCATTTATTGAGACAGAGAATGCCATAGAGGTAGAGAATTGGCTGTCGCATTGTAAGAGAATATTTCTTGATCCAGGTTTAGATGATGAGTTGAAGAGAAGATTGGCCTCTACGCAATTGCAATGGTCAACACTACATTGGTTGAATAGTGTTACTATCGGAGTTCTGGAGGAGGAATTGACTTGGGCTGACTTTCGAAGGAGATTTGAGCAAAGTTTTATGTCTGACGTTGCTAAATCAGTGCCGTTGAAGAAGTTTTTGGATCTAGAGCAGGGAGAAATGTCGGTTGTTGAGTATGCTGCTAAGTTTGATGAGTTGTCTCATTATGGATATAATACTATAGACAACGTCATTAGAAGGAATGAGAGGTTCATTCAAGGATTAAGACCTGAGTTTTCTAGGACAACCTGACACCCATCCATGATCCTGGTAATGTAGTGGTGGAGATGGAAATTCGACATGAAGAGATGCTTGCTGTTTGTGCTAGAGAAAAGCCGGTTGAAACCCAGGGTTTTCAGGGAAAAAAAATAAAGTTCTTTGAGAAGAAGGGAGCCCAGAAGGGGGAGGATGCCAAGAAGGCTTAAGCCGATTTAGTTTGCTTCAAGTGTGACAAGAAGGGTCATTATACTCATGAGTGCCTGTAAGGAAAATGGAAGAAGGCTGCGGATAAGAAGAATGTGAAGTGCTTTAATTGTGATCAAGTTGGGCATTATAAGAACCGGTGTCTAGAGCCAGTCGAGGTGAACAAAAGAAAGGATTTGCTATCAAACCACCATCTGTTAAGCCAACTGCAGCTTAAAAAGGGAAGATTATGATGGAAGATACATTTTAAATTCAGATTATACTAGTTAGAATACTACTTGATACCGGTTCATCAGATTCATTTATATCCTAGTGTTTGGTTGATAGGTTATGTTTAGAACCCACATACCTTGTTGCTTCCTTAAGGGTTGCGAATCCATTAAGAGTATATGCAACTCTGGGAACGAGATGTGACCAGTTAGAACTTGATTTGTCAGGTCATAAGTTTGCATGGAGTCTATATGTTTTCGATTTCATAGATTTCTTGGGTATGGATTGGTTGAGTAAGTACGAGGCTAGGATGTTTTGCCAGGATGGGAGATATCACTAAGACACCCTGATAGTGATAACCAAATCATATTCTCAGTGGAGAATTCTGATTGGAGTAGTTGTGCTTTGTTAAGTGTTATGGAAGTGGGAGAAGAGCTAAGCCAAGATCGAGTAGTAAAATATTTTGCAGATGTCTTTGAGCTGGTCGCAGGATTACCATCGAATGAGCTATTAAGTTTCGGATAGATCTTGTGCCGGGAGTTGAACCTGTTAGTAGACCAACTAGGAGAATGACACCGACCAAAATGAAGGAATTGAAGGTGCAGCTAGTGGATCTAGAAGGAAGGTATTTTTATTAAACTAAGCAGTTCGCCTTGGGAAGCGGCCGCGGTATTCGTGAAGAAACCAGATGGGTCGTTAAGGATGTGTATCGACTATCGTATGTTGAAGAAAGGACAATCAAGAATAAGTATCCTTTGCCGAAAATAGATGATCTATTTGATCTGTTATGTAGAGCTACAGTGTTTTCCAATTGGATTTGGCGACAGGTTTCCATCAGTTAAGAGTGGCAGAGGACATTATTTCGTTGAGAGCGTTTTGGACTAAGTTTGGTTCATACAAGTGGTTAGTAATGCCATTCGGTTTAACGAATACACCTGCTTTTCTCATGGATCTAATAAACCGAATTTTCTGGGAGTACTTGGATAGGTTCGTGTTGGTTTTTATAGATGACATTTTGGTGTATCTAACGATGAAAGGGAGTATAAAGATCATCTTAGTGTCATGCTTGAGATGCTGAGGCAGCATATTTTTGGAGGAAAGAGGATAAGTTTCTAGGTCATGTGATTTCAGAGAAGGGTTTGTCGATCCATATAAGATCGAAGCTATTAATAATTGAAAGAGACCAGAGATGGTGACTGAGATTAGAAGTTTTCTTGGACTTGTTGGCTATTACCGAAGATTCCTTAAGGATTTCTCATGGATAGCAACGCCTTTGACTAAGCTAACCAGAAAGGAAGTGAAGTTTTCCTGGTCCGACAAATGTGAGGAAGCATTCTTAAGTTAAAGCATTTTTTGACTAATGCACCAGTGTTTGTAATTCCAGATGGATAACAAGGGTTGGTGGTGTATACTGATGCATGTGGAACTCGATTGGGAGCTTTGTTGATGTAGAAGGGTAAAGTTATTGCCTACGCTTCACGACAGCTTAGACCGCATGAAGTGAAATATCCTACTCATGATTCAGAGTTGTTGGCAGTGATCTTCACATTGAAGATTTGGAGGCATTATCTCTTAAGCGAGAGAATTGATCTATACAAATATCATAAGTCTTTAAGGTATTTATTCTCTCTGAAGGAGTTGAATATGAGACAGTAGGGGTTGCTGGTGTTTTTGGCAGTTTATGATTTCGTTGTAGAGTATACACCAAGGAAAGGTAATAAAGTAGCAGATGCTCTTAGCAGAAGACATCAGAATGTGGTGTTAGCTTTGTTGGCAGAGTGGAAAGATTTAGAAGCTTTGACTACTTGTAGTATGCAGTTAAGATCAATTGCTAGTTCTAGTTAGAGTACTACCATGTTGTCCTGTTTCAAAGTTCAACTAGCGTTGATCGAGAGGATTGTTTCTATGCAGAAAGAGGATCCAATATTAGCCGAGAAGATCAGAAGGCTTGAGGTTAGAACTGAGATCGACGATCTAACAAAAAAATTAGTCTTGACCAGAGTGGATGGTTGAGAAAGAAGGGACGACTGTGTGTTTTAAATGTTGAGGACTTGAGGAAAGAAGTCCTTGGAGAATCTCATTGATCCAAATTTACCATTCATCCTAGAGGGACCAAGATATATCAAGATATGAAGAGGAGCTTCTATTGGAAAGTATGAAGAGGGATGTTGGCTTGTGGGTTAGGCAGTGTGCAAACTGTCAACAAGTGAAAGTCGAACATCATAAGCCGAGTGGATTGCTTCAACCTTTAGAGATTCCAATTTGGAAATGGGATTCGATATCCATGGATTTGCCAAACGGTTTCCAAGGTCAAATGGAGGAAATTAAAGTATATGGGTTATAGTGGACAGTTGACCAAAAGTGCCTATTTCATTCCAGCTAAGTCAACAAGGACGACACTTGTTTTAGATAAGTTGTTCATGAAGAACATAGTTAGACTTCATGGAGTTCCTAGTAGTATAGTCAGCGACGGATATGCTTTGTTTACAAGTGAATTCAGAAAGAGTCTATAGGATGTGTTAGGCACTAAGCTCATGATAGTACTACATTTAAGTCTTGGACGGATGGGCACAGATAGAGAGAGTCAATAAGATACTGGAGGATTTACTAAGATCATGTGTATTAGACTTTGGGGGATACTGGGAAGATCACCTACATTTGGTTGAGTTTTCTTTTAGTAATAGTTATCAGACTAGTTTTGGAATGGCGCTTTTAAAGCTTTGTTTGGAAGGCCATACAAACACTCGTATGTTGGTTGGAGACTGGGGACAGATTAATCTTATGTCCGGATTTGCTTAGAGGGCGTCATAGTAGATTGAGTTGATCTGAGAAAATATGAAGGAAGCTCAGTCCAAATAGAAAAGTTATGCACATAAGAGGCGTAAAGACCTACAGATCTCAGCTAGAGATAAGGTTTCCATTATAGTATTACCGATGAAGGGTGTGGTACGGTTCGAAAGGTCAGGGAGGCTGGCACCGAGAGATGTTGGTCCATTCCAAATTATAGAGAGGATTGAAAATCTCGCATATAGAGTAGAGTTGCCGAGAAGTATGGAAGGTGTCGATAATGCTTTAAACGTGTCTCATTTTCCTAAGTATATGTATGATCCAGAGAATACTATTCCTTCGACAAGGTTGGAAGATTTGGTAGTAGAGCCTAATTGACCTTTGTTAGATAACCAGTTTGGATTGCAGCTAGAGTTGAGAAAAGATTAATGAACAAGATAGTCAAGTTGGTGAAAGTTCAGTGGAGAGACAATGTGAAGGACTGTGCTTAAGAGACATAAGACAGGATTAGAGATACTTATCCTGATCTACTTTGAGGGTATGTCTATATTAGCTTTATATAGATAGTTACTAGTCAGGTAGGCTAGTTTGGTTGTTA
This sequence comes from Allium cepa, assembly GCA_030765085.1. Taxonomy (NCBI): domain Eukaryota; kingdom Viridiplantae; phylum Streptophyta; class Magnoliopsida; order Asparagales; family Amaryllidaceae; genus Allium; species Allium cepa. The sequence continues at coordinate 819,873,736 of CM060928.1, forward strand.
GGAACTACTACAGATGATTGTTATGTTTAGTGTTCAGTCCTTATTGAATTTCGAGGACGAAATTCTTTAAGGAGGGAAACCTGTAACATCCCTAATTTTCGATAACATTATTCAGGATATTTAATTAGATAAATTAAATAGAATAATGTAAGAATTAGAATGATAAGGAGATTAAGATTTGAATAAAATAATTAAAGACCGTGCTTAAATTAATTAAATGGGCTTAAAATGGCTTATATGTTAATAAATTAAAACAAGGCTTTATTAGGGAATAGTTGCATCTTATAGCTCATGTATCCCTTCATTTGCACGTCCATTTTAATTTCACAGAAACACATATCAAAAGATAAAGGAGCTGACCATTGCTAGGAGAAACGAAGAAGAAAAATTAAATCAAAGCTAAGGATTAAAGCTAGAAGAAACTAATCTCCAATAAGTCTCAAATTCCTTATCATAATAAAGGTGAATAATAATCTATATCATCTCTATTTTGTTGTATGATCATTTGTTTTTGGGTTTAAGATTAAATCCATTTTTATTACGATTTGGATGATGATATGCTTGGATCATAACATGTTTGATTCAAACAAGATTGTTTAACTATGATTTTTATATAGTTTTAAGGGTAAAATCGATTATAATTGATTCACTTTCCATGAGGAATTTATATGTTATGTAAAACATGATTCTGGAGTTAATTTTTAATTTACATAAATTTTCAAATCATGGAGAATTAATTATTAATTTTGAAAGGAAAATATGGTTAATTGGGTTTAGAAATTTATTTCAAAAATTATATTGAGAAGTTGGGTCTGAAATTAAGATATTCTAGATAACATACTAAAAGTGAATTTCTACGATTTTGGGGATTTTTCCTAAGTGATTTCCTATAAGTATTGAATTATTTTGAAAGGTGTACCTAAATGATTTAATTGTTTTGCTTAATGGAAGGGCTTATTTGTTAAATTAAACTTGGGTTAGATCTCAAATTATGCCGCAGTTTTGTTTGGATAATAATTTGAAAAGTTGAGGCAACCAATCACATGTTACAAGTAAGCAAGTTATTTACAAAGTTATTGCTTTTATTAACATTAATCATCTTTTACCTAGAAAAGTGGGTTATTCCTCTTTTAGAAGCACCTTTCGACTCATGTCTTCTGCCTTCAGTCAAGTCGAAACCCACGAAACTGAAACCAGTACACAAGGTATCAACATTTGTATGTAGTGGAATGGAGTGGGGTGGAAGGCAAGGTGTCAAAACAAAACTTTCGATGGGAACGAAACCTTCGTTTTGTTTTCTAAAGAAATGCGCTTGCCTATTTTACAAACTGCTTTGGAGGTGTCGAAATGCATGCTTTTGAAGCGAGGCTTTTGAATAGCTTTCAAAAAGGGTTGCCACATTATTGTTTGAAGTATATCTTTCGAATAAGTTGCTTAGTTTCCAAACTAATGTTTTGAAAAGGGGTAGTTTCGATCTAGCTGAAACCCTTCTGCCGACATTATGCCTTTTAAAGGGAATTGAAGATATCGATGCTTTCAGAAGGTAGCCTCGGTTTTATAAATATGAACTACTTCCTAAAGCTATCGGGAGGGGTTAATGGTTTCGATGGCAATGGTTTCAAAAGAGGTTTCGTTGTTAACCTTCAAATTTTTACTTATATGGTTTAAGCTTGTGAAAGGATGGTTCTGACGACATCAAGTTTTTCCCCAAATATTTTTATATGATAAAGAGTGGTTTCTAAAGAGATACTTTCATTTATATTCACTTTGACCCAAATGATATTTTAAAGATAAACCCAATGGTTTCGAAAATGGTACTTTCAATGGTTTTTATATTGGTATTTTCAAATGGTTTCGAAGCTAAGCTTCAATAGTTGAATGGTTTCACTTTGATACATTCGAAAGGTTTTAAAGTGTTTCAAAAGGTGGGTGCCTAGTGTTTTGAAAAGAAGATTTTGATGCTTTGGAAAGGAAGTTTCCAATGGTTTCAAAAGTAAAGGTTTAAAGGTTTCGAATGCCTTAGTTTTCAAAACAAATAACCCAATCTCATATTAAAAGAAAACCCACGACTAAGATAAAGGAATTTTGAAATGGTTTAAGTATGAAGTTTTGAAGAAGCTTTTCCTTGATAAAATAATAGATTAAAGGGTTTAACCATGTTTTATGCGAAAACGATTTCAAGGATGTTTAACCCACATGTGTTGGTATTGTTATGTTATTATGTTTTCTTCTTCAAATATGCATATACATATATATATTCGCATTATAATGGACCTATAACAGCATTTTGAGACGAAAAGGCGGAATAACCAGTTAGGTTGACCCAATACTGAATATAAATTTAATTAACTTTTGAATGAGTATAATTGTATCCAGGAGGTTAGGAAGACTAGAATATAGGACGCCTAGACATTGATTAAAGAAGTTGTCAGAAAGACAGGTTCTTAGTAAACCCATGAATACTATATTTAGGAAGTTATTGGAGTTACCAATAGGTTCATAGCGATCCCATGAAATCTATGATTAGATTGAGTTATTGGCAAGGGCCAATAGATTTGTAGTAAACCCACAAAAACTATATTCCGATTGAGTTATTGAAAGATGTCAATAGGTTCCTAATTAACCCATGAAAACTAGGATAAGAGTGAAGCTATTGGAGTTACCAATAAGTCTAGAAGGAACCCATGAAACAATGAAGTTATTGGCAAAGGAAAATAGTCTTTTAGTGATCCTATGAAAACTATGAAATAGGACAAGGAGTCCATAAATTTAAACGGGTTAATAGTAAGCCCACGAAACTTATGAAACCAGACAGGGAGTCCATAAACATTAAATAAGTTATTAGTCATCCCATGAAAATAATATGTTGACAGTGACCCTGGAAACTATAAATATGATAGGTAGTCAATTAAATAGGAGATGGGAAATCCAGAATGTTTTAACTTGTACGCATATCATCATATTATTTTGAAAGTTTATTTTTTAACCATTATGGATGTAAAAGCATAGTATATGTTTTTATAAAGTTTTAGAAAACTAATGAGGGGAAAAACCCTTCTGCAAAGCGTCGTGGTCTCACTAGATATCTAAATGATTTGAGATGGTAGAATATTATTCGTACCAGGCTTTATGTCTGACTCGAAGTCTATGTTTTCTCCTTAAAATTTCGAGCGCTCAATTGATTTTGAGTAGTTTCAGGAACCTTTTTTGACAAATAAGCTTCCGAAGACGTGTAGGAGGCATGATACCTATTTAGAGTTCTTTTCTATTTTGATTCCGCTGTGTTGTTGTAAAGGCAAAGTTATTTAATGCCTATATATACTCTGATAATTCGAGGGGGCATCTTCTTATGTCGCTCTAGGCGTATGTTGCAAGAATTATATTTTTCTTAACGTGGTTAACGTATTTGGGATTATGTAATGAATTAGAAATGTGATTTGGAACGGAATGAGGTGCTTGTTCTAAATTGTTTGAATTATTTTCCATATTCATGCTATTATATCAATGTATCTTGCATTACCCTATTTTATCACTTGAAGTCAATACTATAGATGACTATAACATCTGTAGAATTAGCATTTGGCCTCAAAATAGGGGATGTTGTAGAAAGTGAAACCACACCCAAGTACGCTCCGCCTACTCACCAAACCGATGAAAGTAAGTCGACTCACGCTCAAAAGCCGCGCATTTCGTAAGCCTCACACTCTCTAAAACCACGTATAACATAAGCCATGGACTCTCAAAAGTCGCGCATTTTGTGAGTCGCGCACTCTCTGAAGTCGTGCATTTCTTAAGCCGCGCACTCCCAAAATCTACTCATTTCATAAGCCGCACACTCTTAAAAGCTGCACATTTCATAAGCTGATCATTCTTAAAAGTCGCACATTTCATAAGTCGTGCAAGAATGCCTGACATCGCCCCGACATCATCTGCATACCGTTATGGTTTTCTAAGTACTAGTATTGTCCTGACAACACCGAGAAACTTTTCTATTGCAGGACTAGCAAGGATTAACTCCTACTTTCAAAAAGAATCAACGTAAGTCCAGCAATGTCATAAAACTATAAATCGGCAAAGAATTCTAATCCTTGACATTTGAGTCACAAGTTCTTGAAGATAGAAACCACAAAATAAATTTGGCTTTAGACATAAGAGAAATCGCTCGAATCAACAAGTCATTTACCAAGTGTTCGGAGTAAATAACCCTGTGAAGTAGAGGACACACATCAACAATTAGTTGAAGGGAAAACTACTCCATTGACCCGTTATGCCATACGAAGAATTTTGGAAGTCATAACAGATCTAGTTGTAAAACTGAAAATACGCATACATAACGTGTGAAATCACGAAAATAAAGGCATCATATACCCAAAAACAAGGCCGACGATATGAATTGAAATTGCAGAATAAGGAATCATGTCATGTACACATATAAGTGGTATAAAAATAAGCTAAGTACGTGATAAATAAGAAAGAACACAGAAGTGATAGCATTAGAAACATTAATATTTCCATTTCTTGTGACATTTTCTGCACAAAGTCAAAATGTGGGACCATACCCACATAATATCAGCCAATAAAAAAAGTACAGATGCTAGAACAACAAAAGTGTTAAGTGCATACTTTGCACTTGTACAAAGTACATGTCGAACAAATCAAAATGCTAAAAAATTCGGCTTCACTATCATTCGATCCCGTCAATGCTCCGTGCCACCACTTCCATTCCCACCTTTGGTTGGAAGTTTCTTCTTCTCCTCAGCATCCCTACCGGGTGTTGTATCGCTACCAGAGATATCGATTATAGGCTCCATGCCCATGTGTCCTTGTTCTTTAGCCTCCTCGAAAGACCCCTCCTTGGTCTTGCACATGCGAGACTTGCGGAAGCTCCTTGAAGACTTTCTCTCCTCTTCCTTCTCTTGCATAACGGCTACCATCTACTGCTTTGTTTTACCTGGCTGGCTTGGTCTGTTTTCTCTTGGTGTCAACTGTTGTTAAATCGCCCTCTAGAGATGTGGAGGGGTTGTCCAGACTATGCAACGCGGCGATCTTATTAGATTTCGGCCATGATTGTGGGCCAGACATAGGCATGGTGATCAAAACAGTGATAGAAACAAGCATAGAAGCAATCGACATAGCAGTGGGCCCTGGAGATGGAGAAATTGGAAGTTCGACAGCAAAGAAAACAGACCTATAAGATCAAAAAAAACCATACAATTCATCTTTTTCTTGTGGCATGAGTTGGATGTCCTCAAACTCGGAAGAAACAAGAAAGTTACCGACATAAGAAGTGTGACCGTGAATCTCAACCTCATACTCCCCATCATTTCCTTCTTTAGATGGTTGCAGAAATCTAAGGCGAAGTTTCAGGACCGCCAAAGGCTTTGGAGATAGCTTATGAACGGGCGGACAACAAAGCAGCACCGATCGAAGCTGGAATGGTTCCTGTCTGATAATTAGGCTGCTTGGATGATTCGCCAAGCCTAGAACTTAATGGCTCTGATAGTGATTTAGCAGCCGCAGCTGCGGCAACATCGGTGGCTACTCACTCACTTTCAATCCGAATAATCTCTCGGCCCTCTGCCAAAGCCCTCTTTGATTCTTCATTCAGATAGGCGTCCTCCAACTCTTGTTCAGTGTACACATCTCCATCTCTTCCCAAACCATAACAAGATTACATGGGAGTATATGGCCCAAATAACATAGACTACCTTGATTCAACAGGGAATTGACGTAGAAGTTCAAGATGGTGTTACCTTTCTTCACCATCTTCCTTTCAAGGGTATCTTGCAGCTCCAAGCATTACGCTGTCATAGCAGCTTTCTTAACTTTGACTTTGGTCCTTTCAATGTCAAGTTGCTCAACATTTTCTCGAAGCGACGCAATTACCGAGCCTAGTTGGATATAGTCTTATCTCGGCATTCCACCATTCTTGCATAATCAGCAGTTGTCTTCTTATGAGCTTCGACAGTTTTAACATGACCAGTAATAGTTCTCTTTTGAGCTTGGATGATGTCATCTCGAGTTTCAAGCTCCTTTCTCAGCTTGACCTCATCAACATGGGCTTTCTTAATTTCATCTCTTAAAATGATTTCAATTTTTTCGTGAGCCTCCTTTAATTCCATGTGCAAACTAGCGTTTCTCTTACTATCTCTAATGACAACATCTCTCTTCTTTTCAATTGATCAATTTTGGCATTACGTTCCATCAGCATCTTTTCGTAATCATCCTTCTCCGACTCGAAAGAAAGAATCTCTTAATAGTTGTTATGGTTTTTGTCCGCCAGCTGCTTACTTAATTTCTTCCATCCTTCAGCTTAACCCAAGTTGCTCTAAATCGGCTAGAGATAGGTATAAAATAATCCTTAAGAATCATACGCAGATCATTGTCGAATTTAACTGCCTTCAAGAACCAACTAGGGAAAGGAGCTTCAAGTTTATGTGGACTAGATGGGATAATATAAGTAGGCCATATATAAAGGCATGAAAAACCATAAGCGGGCATAACATGAGTTTACAGAGTCTGGGTTGATGGAGCAACTTGGATAGTAGAAGTCGAAACCTCAATTCCGGTAGAAACTAGAGCCGGGGTAGATGTAGGTTCTCGAAAGGATGAGGATCACGATCGAACTTCGAATTTTTGGATGGCTATTGTAACATCCCCCAACTTAGAGGCCCAATACTAACAGCTACAGATGATGCTGTCATCCATAGTTATTAATCCTCGGTGACCAAATACGGCGATGTTAGATACATTGATACACAGAAACACAATAATACGGAAAAAAGTAAACAACAAAAAAATTCCATATTCCATATTCCATATTCCATTTGAAAATATTACAAATTGATTACTTAATCCCAATTTGCAAACTACGTTCAAATAAAATATAATTATTACAAAATATGCCAAGGGCGATGTATAAAGATGCACCCTTGGTTGATAATATATATAAATAAGAAAGAAACCAAATTTGCCTTTATAAACAAAACATATAGCGGAAATAAAAGAACTATAATAACAAGCATGCCTCCTGCATGTCCTCGGAAGCTTTATTCGTCTAAAAGAACATCTGAAAACCTTGACACTCAACCTACTCAAAATTAATTAAGTACCCGAAATTTAAGGGGAAAACAAAAACTTTGAGTTGGACATAAAACATGATATGAATAATAATTTACCATCTCAAACCATTTAGATATCCAGTAGGCTACGCTGCTTAGCGGAACAGGTTTCTCCTCACCGATATTCTAAAAAAATTATAAAACCATATACGGTGCCTTTGCATCCACGAGAGTTAAAAATATTATATTTAAAAAATATTATGATGATATGCAAAACAAGTAAATCAAATCTGGATTACATGTCCCTATTTATTATGAATATCCGTCTCCATTATTGTTTCTAAGATTACTATTAACCTGTTAAATGTTTATGGACTATCTGTCCAGTATCATAGTTTTCATGGGATCACCAAGAATCTTAATAACTCCAATGTCTTATCTCTTATCCTAGTTTTCATAGGCTAACTAGGGATCTATTGACTAACTGTCAATATCTTAATCCAGATATAGTTTTCATGGGCTAACTATAAACCTATGGCCCCTGCCAATATTAAATCATAGTTTCATAGGCTGACCATGAACCTATTGGCCCCTGCCAATATCTTTACTTATACATAGTTTTCATGGGCTTAATGCAGACCTATTGGCCCCTGCCATATCTTTGATTAAGATTTTTTTTTCATTTCTTAAGTTATATTCATGACTGGGTCAATCTAACTGGTTATTCAGCTATTCCCCAAAGTACTATTATGGATTAATTATAATATGAATAAGTATATGAAGAAGTAATACTTCTAAAATCTTTATTTGTTTTCCTTTTAAAAGTGGGAGTGGGTTATTTTTTTTCAAGCTTTAAAACATCACCTTCGAAATCTCTAGAACCTCCTTTGAAAGCATAAGATTCTTTTCAAAACATAATAAACATACCTCCCTAAGTCCTTGTTAAATATTCACTTTTAAAATCAATGGTACCTTTCGTCGATATAAAAATACTCTTTAAAACATAGCTTTGAAAAAAAAGAAAAGTACTATATCAAAAGCATTTGATTTACTCTTTGAAAATATCCTTTGGGTCAAAATATTTATATAAAAAAGCATTTTTTTTTCGAAGCCAATTATAAAATTGTTTTGGGGAAAAAGTTGATGATGTCAAAACCATCTAGTCGAAAGCATCTACCTTTTAAATTAAAATATCAAAGGATATATTTGAAACTCCCTTTCGACTCCATTGCCCTCAAAACCCCTAACCTTTTAAAAGCATAGATGGCTTCAATGCAGTCGAAAGGAGAAACTAGAGGCTGGGTTTCGACTTGGTCGAAACTAATTCTTTCAAAAACTCTTTTCTAAAGAGAAAGGTACCCCTTCGAAAACTATTTATAAAGTCCCTTTCAAAAGCATGCTTTCGACTATATCAAAAGCTTTAAGTAAAACAAGGCGGGAATTTGTAATGATCCGGGATTTTTGGCATCTTGAATTTTGAATATTAATTTTTAATATTCAATAATATGGTGTTTTAATCAAACAAAAATACCGGTTAAATAACAATTGGCAGAAAAATATAGTTTTCAAGCCAAAATAATATTTTTAGTTTCTAGATTTTTATTTATAAAATAAAAGATTGATTTAATTTGAATTTCTTATATATATGTCTATATATATGTATGTATTCAGGACAACAAAGTTTATATATATATATATATATATTGGAAATGAATTCGTAGCAAATAAATATAGATGAAAAAACCAAAAGAAAATATTTTAAATTGAAATGATTTGGTTTATGAACAATGTAGTGAATTTCAAATAGGAGAGTTTTAAATTTTATTTTCCTATGTACCTATATACATATTAGTTAAGAAGAATGTGTGTGTGTATATATACATCAATTCAAAAGGTAATATATTTATATATTGAAAATGAAAGGAGGGTTATATATGAAAATATATATGACATAAATGAGAAAATCTAAAGAATCATTTAGAAAGGGAGATCATTAACAAAGTAATGCTTTGTTAAAAATGCTATTTTATACCCTTAAAATAAAATAACATAGTTTCCATTTTTACTTTGAATTGTATAAAGGGGTGTGTGTGTGTGTGTGTGTATATGTAAACATTAACATTGTCTTAAACTATTTTTATAATTCTTATTCCAAGACATATATGTAAATGTAAATGAAGGCATGTAAAATAATCAAGTAAAAAGTAAATGAACAAAATGTTAATCATGTGAAAGTTAAAAAAAAGTTACCAATCAATAATATAAACATTTGTTGGAAAGGTGTATACAACCTAAAGTAAGCAAATGAGTAAAATCAAATATAAACATATGTATATATTTACAGTAGCTTGCCTGATCAAAAACAGTAAAATCCAAAACACTGATTTTTAGTTCTTTTCAATTTCATTTCATCTCAAAACCAAATATCAATGCCATCCACCAAAACTCTTTTCAATCCGTCGCTCAAATATGGTACGTATGGATATGAACATGTATATATAAGCAGGCATAGTTCTTTTTACAACCGTAAGAAAATGGAAAATCCTGTAAAGCGTAAGAATAAAAAAATGTAAACACAAATACACTGTAAAGCATCCTTTGTGCAAATCAAAAGCAAAAGCAAAGTGGTTCAACATTTCAGATCGAAGACTAAAAAAAATCCAACTTGAAGTTTCAAAGATCTTAGCATGTGGAAGGTGAGGATAAATTTTTGAATACCTGGAAGTGTTTTTACACTCTGTTATGTGTAAAACAGTGCTAAAATCCTATACATGCCTAGTCTTTGAAAATCAATATCTCTAAATTTGATTCATTTTTGATGATGTGGTAAAGTAGTGAAACGATCGTTATCGAGTATAGGTTGTACTACAAATAGTTCGATTGCTTTTCATGGAGTACGTATTGAGATATGTTAAAATTACAGTAGACAACCCAAATTTCGACAAAACCCAATGATTTCAAATCATCGATTCAAAGATGAACGTTTTCTGCATAAAAATCTTTTCCCGGCATTTTGCTCGCTGAGGGGGTGTGCAGCTTGGTCGAGTAGGAGGGTGGGGCCAATAGGAGGAGGTTCACCGCGGCCAAATTTGGAATTAGAAGTTGTTTTGGGTGGATGGTGATTTTAGGGTTTAAGGGAGGGTCTCGGTCGAACGCAGTGCTTCTGATGGGGACACGTAGGACGGAGCATGCCGGATTTGGGATGTAGGTAGTGTAAATCGTGGCGGTCACCATGGTGGTAGCGGTGAGTGATTTAGTGAGAAGACGTGGGCGTAGTTCGGTGATAGGTGGTGGTAGGGGTTTTCTTGTTTTCAACTTGAGGCCTTGATTTCATTTTCGTGGATGCTGAGCTTCAGCGAAGTGGCGAGGGTGATCATTGAACGAGGGGAAGTTTTTTTGAGGTGTCAGGGTAGTGATGTGGGCATCGAGATGGGTGTCATGTGCATGCGTGCATAGGTTAATCGACATTAAGCTGTAGGTGGTCAGAATGAAGTTATTGAGGGCCGCGGGTGGTGTTTGGTTCCATTTTGGGTCTATAGGTCTAGGCAGTTTTGGTCCGAAGAAGCAAGGCACGGTGATCGAGGTTGCGATGGTGGGTTCTTGCTTCTGGTCTGGAAATTAGCATATAAGAGATGAAGAAAAGAGAGAGAAAGAGAGAGGAGGAGGGAAGGGGAGAGCTGGTTTGTTTTGTGTGGTAAGGGAAAAGTTGGGCTTCGGCTCGTTTGTTCTATAAAAAAATAATGTTTGTTTTTTGTGGATCATCTTGAAAAATTTTAAATTTTAATTTCTCAAAGTCCATAAGTCCATTTAATGTGGAACGACTTGCAATGGTTCGTATCGACGAGTATTATGTCGTTGTATGATCAGTTGTCGAGTATGAAAAAGTGAAATTTTATTGTCATTTAGAACGGAATTTTTTTAAATAATCAATTAAAAATAATACCATTGTTTGAATTTATATGACCTAAATATTGAAGTGTTTTGCCAGATAAAGATGATGACGAGTTTATTTAATTTAATTACGATGTTCTGACATCTGTTTAGCAGAATAAAACTCCGTTCGCTATTTATTTAATTGGGCAGAATAAATCACCGTTTTGCTATACACACACACACGTTTTTGGGCAATTATTAGTAGAGATAAAACCCGGATCTGCTATTATATTGTATGGTCGTCTATTTATTTTTCCTTGATATTGCCAATAAGATGTTGAATTGATTGTTTAAAATAGACTGATATGAATATCTGCATCTGTCATTCTGGACTATTATGAAATTGAATGGTAGTTGATTAAGTACCGTTGAAATGGTTAAGCCTTCTTTTCCGATTTGGGTTGATTTTGAACCAAATTTGTTTTAAAATGGTTATTATTTATTTAAGATATTTTTGAAGGTTAATGGGAAAATATTTGATAATGATATAAAGTAATTATTTTATTCTACAAAATTACTTTAAAATATTAATTATTGTTTAAAATTATTAATTATCTAAATTGTTAAGAATTTTAATTATTAATTAAAATTTATTTTATAAGTGATTGTTTATAGTTAATTATTACTTACATTTATTTCAAGATAAGTTTATTAAATACTAATAATTTTTTAAAATAATATATTACGTAGTAAGCTTTTATAAGAGAGTAACTTACTTAATCAGAACTTGGAAAATTTATATTGAAACTTTATATGTATTATTTTGGGAAAATTATTAAATAAAGTTTCGAAACGTAAATGGTATACTCACGTGGTGTAATCAGAGGTAGTGAGTGCCAGCAGTTAAATTTTTGATTTCTCTAGGATAGAGACGTAACCATTAACCTGTGATCCATGGTTTGATACCGCAGTGGTACTTTCCAGATTTTATTTTAAAACGAGTTTTTTCAAATATTTGAAAATGAATGGTTATTCGTGAATATACTTATCCAGTGAGATAAGCATATGCTGTTTGATTAGGTAATTTTAATTTAACGGAATTTTAAGTTAAATAAGGCTTAATGTTTTTAATAGGAAATGAAATTTTGGTTGAACTGATTGTATACTTGATAGTTAAATAACCGACTAGCAAATCCAGACCCAAATATAACTTTGGGAATATCTAGAGGAAACTCGAGAAATATGTACATTTACCGTTTGAGGTTCTATACTGCTTGTTTTGTTCTTCTATGACGGTTATAAGGAAATCCGTCCACTAACGATTCGGAGGTGATCTTCGATCTTATTTTCATCTGTTTATTTTCTAACGAACCGAGGTTGAGTTTACCAAGAAATATCGAACGTTGTTTCGAAGAGACCAAGATCGGATTTGTGATCCGAAAACTACTTCGATCCAACGAGTATGTTTACGTAAGGAAGACAAGATCATGGAGTCGAAGATGGAGCAGTGAAGTGCAAGGGCTAATCGCTATTAATCCTAAGGGTGATTTCAAAATGGATGTAGAAGTAATAGTGCTTTCGATTCCGTTCAGACAGGGAACGGACTTGTATGGATGAATGCTGTCAGTACATTGTCATTGGAGGACAATGAGCATTCTACGTGAATATTTCTAAAAAAGGTAATGCTTAGCCTCGAACCTCATCAACCGGGAATGACTAAAAATCAGAGGAGATGCAGTAAGACTTAAGTGGGTCGCACCCAAGTAGGGTAAGGTTACCCCTATCTAGAGTTCCTTTTTATTCGGCCGTGTGGCAGTCGCTGATCCTAACCGTAGGGCAATCTTATTCGGACTATCCAGGTTAGGGGTCGTCCAGTCTTGTGTAGCAGGGGATCCTGGCGTGGTCCTTGGTATGCTATTCTAGACGTGTACTGTGACAGGTGGTACCCCAGTGACTAGTCATTCAGATGGAATCCATTCTCCAATACGTGCCTTACGGTTTTGATTGTAGAGCCTTGCATTGTTGGAATTTAATTAATGTAACAATTTCAATTATTTGAACTTACTTCGTAACTATTATAATATCAGAGGATTTTGATATGAAATGTTTTGGTTATCATAAGGACAAAAACCTGTCGTGTTTATTTAGGGCGTGGTCTTATGATATATCTTTGATTTTCAAAAGAATTTTGAAACTTTAATAATTCAAAATAAGTTTGCTTTCTCACGCTGGTTTTACCAGAGTGACTCGGGCATGGTTTTTCCTATATGTTCGGGTCAGACCGAGTATATTTTCAAGTTTTAGCTGGAAGGATAGGAGCTTCAGGTTGAGAAGCAGGAAGACTAGAGTCGTATTCTCGTAGATAATTATATTCCCTTTCATTTGGTTGTGTTTATCAGCAAATTGTGATGACAGATTGTTATAACTGTCCATGCTGAATAGGTGTATATTCTGGTTGATGTCTGTATATGTAAGGACTTATTCTATATTATAGATTATTCGTTTTCCGCTGTGAGATTCTTTATTGTTGGTTTTCCTTCTACCTTCTTCCTTTCTTCTACCAATTTTTGCTTTCTTTTACTATCCGCCTTCCCGTGCAAATTAGGCTGACAAGTGTGGTTAAAAGTCGATTTAAATCTGTAAGGAAAAGTAAATCATGACAACGTAGGATCAGAGCTTAGGTTGAGCGGATATCTAGGGTTTGGTGGAGATACTACTTAGAGATATGGTCAGTAATAGCTAGAATGAGTCTGAGTGTGTGCACTTGTGTGTGTGTGTGTTTATATATATATATATATATATATATATATATATATGTTAGTGATATAAAAATGGTTTATATTGGGTTAATTGGTCTATTGGGTGGCTTATGGATTTTTGTCAATACAGGTAACCAATGTTATTGATAGGGATCTCAAAACACTTGAACAAGGCCAACGGACATAATATTGTTTTAAGTAGGTAAATGAAATAATTTTACCCAAAATATATTTTTATATAAAAGGCTTGATTTTCAAATATATAGTATTTTGAGGTGTTGTTTGGTAAGTGATGATAGTGTTTTATCATTTAGGATTTGAGTGATCATAGCTGCTAGCTTTGGGTATCCTTCATTTGCTGGTCCCTTTGACTTGAGTATTCCCTTAGTGATCAAAGTCCTGTAAGATAGGACCTTTGGGAAATATGGATTTTTACTAAATTTTGTTTACTAAAGGAATTTGGAATATTTTAAATAAATATTTTAGGAAGATTTTTCATAAGATAAAAGATAATAATTGATTTTTAAAAAGGGATATTAGAGAATTATAAACTCCGATGTTTTCAGAACAAGTGCTTTAAATAAAATTTTAAAAAAGAAAGATACTTGAACTTTGAACCTATATATACACACACACACACACACACACACACACACACACACACACACACACACACACACTCTTATGCATATAGGAATTCTGGAAACCTTAGGATCTCACTCTCAGATTTGATAATTGATTGTAGAGAACCCGTAGTATCGATCGAGGAGGAGCACTTTCGAAGGCTAGGAGAGATGAAAATTATGACTTGGTTAGAAGGATGTCGAAGGATCTTAACGAGCCATCAATATATAAGGAAGAGACAGAGGAGGAAACGGAGTCTATCAAGCAACTACCACAACAAGAAGAAGAGTCCAAGGAAGAAGCGGAAGAGGAGCATGAGGAAGAATTTGATGATGAGGAAGGATTCGAGGACGTGGAAGAACTCGAAGATGAGGGGAGGAATTTGAGGATAAAGAGGAATTTGAAGCAGAGGGAGAACCCGTATCAGAAAATGACGATGTTGCCGTTTGGAAAATAGGCGAAGTTGAAGATGAGCCGGTTGTAGGTGGAGATTATCGTCAGAGGGAACCAAACCCGATGTTTGCATGGGTTTCGGATAACGATATGGAGTCCTTGGAATTGAAAAGACCCAAAGTGGAGGACTCGAATGGAGAGAGTCCACAGTGAGTATGGGTTTGGTTTAGTGGTAACTTAGTCATTCTATTAGTTTGTGTTAGTAGCCTATAGATGTCATGTTTGTTGGATTGTAACTCCGTCAGGTATCTCAGTAAATGTTTGGTCTGATTATATGTATATGTATGTGTGTATGATGACGGTAGTTATGGAAGTATTCTAGTGGATACTAGGTGTAATTGATATTTGGGAAATATATAAATACACATTGACTTGTGTGATTTGGGTGTTATTTAATTAGTTAATAAATTAAAATTCGGTTAGTTCTATGTACTAGCTAAATTGTGAAAATTTCAGGGACGAAATGCTTTTAAGCGGGAAGGAATTTAATGACCTAGGATTTTTGAAAGCTTGAGTTTTGAATATTAATTTTTAATATTCAATAAAATGGAATTTTAGTCAAACAAAAATCCCTATTAAATAACAATTGGCACTAAAACATAGTTTTAAGCCAAAAGAATATTTTAGTTTCCAGATTTTTATTTATAGAATAGGAGATTGATTTAATTGGAATTTCTTATATATATAGATATATATATGTATATATATGTACGTTTATATTTATGACAATAAAATTTAAATATATATATATTTTGGATAGGAATTCATAGCAAATAAATATAGATGAAAAAAGAAAAAGAAAATATTTTAAATAGAAATGATTTTGGTTTATGAACAATGTAGTGAATTTTAAATAGGGGAGTTTAAAATTTTATTTTCCTATGTTCCTATATACATATTAGTAAAGAAGAATGTGTGTGTGTATAAATATCTATTCAAATGGTAATATTTTTATATATTGAAAAATGAAAGGAGGGATATATACGAAAATGTATATGATATAAATGAGAAAATGTAAACAAACATTTCAAAAGGGAGATCATTAACAAAGTAATGCTTTGTTAAAAATGCTATTTTATACCCTTAAAATAAAATAACAAAGTTTCCATTTTTACTTTGAATTGTATAAAGATAGGTATACATAAATATGTAAACATTAACATTGTTTTAAACCATTTTTATAATTCTTGTTCCAAGACATATATGTATATGTATATATATATACACATACACATATACATATACATATACATATATATACATATATATATGTATATGCACACACACACCTACACACACACACACACACACACACGAAGGCATGTAAAAAAATCAAGTAAAAAGTAAATAGACAAGAGGTAAATCATGTGAAAGTTAAAACAAAAAATTACTAATCAATGATATAAACATTTGCTGGAAAGTTGTATACAGCCTAAAGTAAGCAAATGAGTAAAATCAAATATAAACGTATGTATATATTTACAGTAGCTTGCCTGATCAAAAACAGTAAAAAAGAAAACAAGGATTTTATGTTCTTTTCAATTTCATTTCATCCCAAAACCAAATATCAATGTCATCCATCAAAACTCTTTTCAATCCATCACCTAAATATGGTGCATATGCATATGAACATGTATATATAAGAAGGCATAGTTTCATTTGTTTTCACAACCTGTAAGCAAACAAAAAACTTGTAAAGCATAAGATTAAAAAAACTGTAAACACAAATACACTATAAAGCATCCTTTATTCAAATTAGAAGCAAAAGCAAGGTGGTTCAAGATTTCACATTGAAGATTAAAAAAAAATCCAACTTGAAGTTTCAAAGATCAAAGCATATGGAAGGTGAGAATATATTTTTGAATACCTGGAAATGCATTTACACTCTATTGTGTATAAAACAGAGCTAAAATTCTATACATGCCTAGTCTTTGAAAATCAATATCTCTAAATCTGATTCATTTTTGATGATGGGGTAAACTAGAGAAACGATCATTATCGAGTATAGGTTGTACTAAAAATAGTTGGTTATTTTTCAAGAAGCATGTAGTGAGATACGTTTAAATTACAGTAGACAAGCCAATTTTCGACAAAACCCAATGAGTTCAAATCATTGATTCAAATTCATAAATGTGATTGTCATCCAAAAATAGTATTTTTAACAAAAAATTATGATTTTTAGTAACCAGAAATGGAGAAATTCAAAGACGAACGTTTTCCGCTTAAAAATCTTTTTCCTTCGTTCAGCTCGTTGAGGAGGTGTGTGGCGTGGTCGAGTAAAAGGGTGGGCCGAGGGGAAGAGGTTCACCATTGCAAAATTTGGAATTAGAAGTTGTTTTGGGGTGGAATGGTGACTTTAGGGTTTAAGGGAGGGTCTCGGTCTCGGTATCGGTCGAACATAGTAGTTTTGAGGAGGACACGTAGGACCGAGCATGACCGAATTTGGGATCGAGGTAGTGTAGACCGTGGTGGTCACGATGGTGGTGGCGATAAGTGATTTAGTTGAAAGATGTGGGCGCAGTTTGGTTATAGGTGGTGGTAGGGGTTTCCTCGTTTTTGACTTGAGGCCTTGATTTCGTTTTCGTGGATGCTGAGCTTCGGCAAAGTGGCGAGGGTGATCAGGGAATGAGGGGAAGTCTGTTTGAGGCATTGGAGTAGTGATGTGGGCACCGTGATGGGTATGCACATGCACACATGCACAGGTTGATCGACTTCGAGCGGTAGGTGGTCGGAATGAAGTTATTGTGGGTCGCGGGTGGTGTTTGGTTCGATTTTGGGTCTATAGGTCGAGGCAGTTTTGGTTCGAAGAAGGAAGGCACGGTGATCGGGGTTGTGATGGTGGGTTCTTGCTTCTGGTTTGGAAATTTGCATATAAGAGATGAGGAAAAGGGGGAGAGAGGAGGAGGAAAGGGGAAAGCGGGTTTTTTTGTTTAGTATGGGAAAAGTTCGGCTTCGGCCCGTTTGTTCAAAAAAAAAAATAATGTTTTATTTTTGGGGATTATCTTGAAAAACTTTAAATTTTAATTTCTCAAAGACCATAAGTCCATTTAACACAGAACGACTTGCAATGTGTTCGTATCGACGAGTATTACGTTGTCGTATGATCCGTTGTCGAGTATGAATAAGTGAAATTTTATTGTCATTTAGAATGGACAAAATTTTTAAATAATCAATTTAAAATAATACCATCGTTTGAATTTATATGACCTGAATATTGAAATGTTTTGCGAGATAAAGATAATGACGATTTTATTTAATTTAATTATGATGTTTTGACATCTGTTTAGCAGAACAAAACTCCATCTACTAATGGTTTAATTGGACCCCTATTGGCAGAATAAATCATCGTTCTGCTATATATATCTGTTTGTGGGCATTTATTAGTAGGGATAAAACGCGGATCTACTATTATATTGATGGGCATCTATTTATTTTTCCCCGATAATTTATTGTCAATACGATGCTGAATTGATTGTTAAAAACATACTGATATGAATATCTGCATCTATCATTCTGGATGGTTATGAAATTGAATGGTATTTGATTAGGTACCATTGATATCGTTAAGCCTTCTTTTTCGATCTGGGTTGATTTTGAACCAAATTGGTTTTAAAATGGTTATTATTTATTATGATATTTTCTAAGGTTAAAATGTAAATATTTGATAATGATATAAAGTAATTATTTTATTCTCAAAAATTACATTAAAATATTAATTATTGTCCAAAATTATTAATTATCTAAATTATTAAGAATACTAATTATTATTTGAAATTTATTTTATAAGTGATTGTCTAATGTTAATTATTACTTAAGGGATTAATTAGTATCAATGTATATTTATTTCAAGATAAATTTATTAAATATTATATTATATAGCGAACTTTTATAAAAGAGTAATTTACTTAATTAGAACTTGGGAAATTTATATTGAAACTTTATATGTATTATTTTGGAAAATTTATTAAAAAAAGTTTTAAGAAAGTAAACGGAATACTCGCATGACGTAAATCGGAGGCAATGAGTGCCTGCAATTAAATTTAGGATTTCCGTGGGATAGAGAAGCGACCCTTGAGCTGTGATCCATGGTTTGATACCGCAATTGTGTTTTCCAGATTTTATTTTAAAATTGATTTTTTCGAAAATTTGAAAATGAATGGTTGTTCATTAGTATACTTGTCCGGGGAGATAAGCATATGTCGTTTGATTAAGTAATTTTAATTTATCGAAATTTTAAATTAAATAGGGCTTAATGTTTTCAATGGGAAATGAAACTTATGTTGAACTGATTGTATATATGATAGTTAAATTACCGACAGTCAAATCTGGAACCAAATATAACATTGGGAATGTCTAGAGGAAACTCCGTAATTATATGGTACAGTTACTGCTCGAGATGCTATACTATACGTAGAGACTCGTTTCGTTCTTCTAGGATGATTATAAGGAAATATGTCCACTAGTGGTAAGGGAGTGATCTCCGATCTTATTTTCGTCTGTTTATTTTGTAAAGAACAGGGGTTGAGTTTACCGAAAAATATCGAATGTTGTTTCGAAATGACCGGGACCGAATTAGTCATCCGAAAACTACTTCGATCCGACGAGTATGTTTTCATAAGGAAGACAAGAGCATCGAGTCAAATATGGAGCAGTGAGGTGCAAGGGCAAATCTCTACTAATCCTGAGGGTGATTTCAAAATGGACATAGTAGGAATAGTGCCTTCGGTTGTATTTGGACTGGGAACGGACTTATATGGATGAATGCTGTCAATACATTGTCATTGGAGGACAATGAGCATTATAAGTGAATATTTCTAAAAAGTAACACTTAGCCTCGAGCCTCATCAACCAAGAATGACTGAAAATCATGGGAGATGCAGCAAGGCTAAGTGGGTCGCACCCAAGTAGGGTACGGTTACTCCTATCTAGAGTCCTTTTTATTCAGCTGTGTGGCGATTGTTGATCCCAACCGTAGAGTAGTCTTATTCAGATTATCCAGTTTAGGGGTAATCTGGTCTTTTGTATCAAAGGATCCCAGCGTGGTCCTCGGTACGCTATTCTAGACATGTACTGCGATAGGTGGTACCCCAATGCCTAGTCATTCAAATGGAATCCATTCTCCAATACGTGCCTTGCAGTTTTGATTGTAGAGCCTAGTATTGGTGAAATTTAATTGATGTAACAATTTCAGCTATTTGAATAAGTATTTATACATAGACACTATTATAATATCAGAGGATTTTGATATGAAATATTTTGGTTATCGTTGGGAAAAAACCCATCTTGTTTATTTGTGGCGTGGTCTTACGAGATACCTTTGATTTTCAAAAGGATTTTGAAACTTTAATACATCAAATTGAGTGTGTTTTCTCATGCTGGTTTTGCCATACTGACCCGGGCATGGTTTTTCCTATATGCTCAGGTCCAACTAAGCATATTTCTAGGTTTAACTGGAAGGATGGGAGCTTTAGGAGAAGGAGCTGGAAGACCAGAGCTGTATTCTCATAGATGATTATATTCCATTTCATTTGATTGCGTTTGTCAGCAAATTGTAAGGACAAATGTTTATAACTGTCCGTGTAGAATAGGTGTATACTCTGACTGATGTTAGTATGTGTTTTAAAGTTACTGTTTTGCACTACTACATAACAGGTCATTTGCATCGGTTGTTCATCCCTCTATTGCATCAGTCCACAACCGATGCACATGCAACTGATGCAATAAACTAATTTTTTTTTGCACCGGTTGCAAAACCGATGCAAATAGTCATCTTTTGCATCGGTTGTCAGTAACAACCGATGCAACATAGGATCTTTGGCTTAAAACCAGTCCCTTATATTGCATCGGTTGGCAGTAACAACCGATGCAACAAGACATTTTTTTGCATCGGTTGTTACTGTCAACCGATGCAACATTGGGGCAATTGGCTTTAAAAAGTCTCCTATTTTGCATCGGTTATTTCTAACAACGATGCAAAATACCCTTCTTTTGCTTCAGGTATCGGTAACCGATGCAAAAAAACCTTCTCACATATTACCAAAATACACGAATATATACATATCATAACAAAATAATTACTGCATGCAATATTATAGTGTTCATAATCCATATAAAATAGTGATTCATACATTCGTTTTAGCACTACAATTCGGATCTTTAGTACAAGCAATATAGTCTAGATTGTTAAGTACCCTAATACACCAACGCTTCCACCATCATTCTCAACAGCAACTTTGATCCAAAACAAGACCTGAGTTAAAATAATAGATATGATGTTAATGAATAAGAATGTATTTGAAGTTAAGTAGTATATAAAAGAACTAATCCATTAATAAAGATTGATGATACCAAGTCAATACCAAAAAATATTAAAGTTGATTTCCAATGCTATATTGATTTTCAGACATAGATAGCATGTATATAAGAAACTAAAATAAGTGTGCCATCTAATATTTTCTTTTAAATATATGTAAGTAGAGATCACATTGTGCAAAAATAATAGATCACATTGTGTAAATGGGTAGAAATTACTAACAATTCTACTCAAAGCAAAGGAATATAACTCTCTATTACAAGCCATGAAATATGATTGTGTGCAAGTAGGAATGTGCGTGGTTAAGTTTGATAATGGCAACTGCAGATGGAAGGGTCGCTAATTGAGAAAAATCAACTACGATGTTAATCCTAAATTTAAGATGCAGATGACGGTGATTTGCAATTATCATTCTGGATTTAATGAAAGGTTTTCAGCATAGAAAACAAGTGATCAATGTTTCACCTTCACCTATGTTTCAAAGTGATCCTGAGCTTTTATTTTCACCTTCACCTTATCAAAATCAGAGTTTACACAAAGCAAAAAGTGATCTAATGGATTCCTTAGTGTAGGACAAGGAAAGCCAGCTTGATCAAAGAACTGCATAAATGAAGGGGAAAAATAATTCAGAACAAAATAATTTAATATAAGCTAAATTGTCATAAATCCTCCGAAAAGTGCTATTCTCTATATCAAACAAAATTTCCCTCATGTATCCGTTCATAACATAAACTCGTGCAGACCTTGACAGTTTAGCGTTTTACTGTGCAATTTATTATTATGTCAGGTATAGTAAATATAGGTTCTATCAATATGGAATATTAAAGTTATGTAAAATCGGACTTTCCAGTTTTGATTTTTTTACCCTCCATAAAAAATACATTTAGGGTTAAGCATGTCCAAATACCTCACAAGCCTCTGAAGCTTGGCCGAAGTAAACAGTTTTACCACCAGAAAGCAAATACAGATAATCAAATAGGGCGAAGACTTTGCTACTAGGCTGGTGTACAGAAGCAATAACTGTACGACCATCTCTTGATAAACTTCGTAATGTTTGTGTCACAAAAAAGCAGAAGCACTACAATTTTAAACGATAAACGCCAATTTATGCACTGTAAAATAATATTAAGTTACTAAAATATCAGCTACCTATCAAGTCCACTTGTAGGTTCATCTAAAAAGAGTAATCGAGGTCTCATTAGAATCTCAAGAGCAATGCTAACTCTCCTCTTTTCTCCGCCACTCACTCCTCGCAAGTGCCAATTACCAATCACAGTGCCTACACAATCTTGAAGTCCCATTTCAACTATAGTGCCTTCTACAAGTGCTCTCTTCTCATTGAATGGCATCTTATCTGGTAATGGCAGTTGAACAGAGTACATTACTGTTTCTCGCACGGTTAATGTTCCAATCAAATTGTCATCCTGTGTCACATATGCCCGATCCAAAAAAGATGGGTGGAATTAGTATTATACTTGCAAATCATGATTTTTTTTATGAAATGGTCTATTGTAGTTTTCCTTGACCATTATTTCGATGATAATAGAAAATTCAATATTTCCTACTGTATAGAATAAGATGTACGATATACAACATTCCAGTTTTGACAATAAAATAAAATAAATGAGTGTGACACAATATTAATAATCATGATCTAAAACTAGTAGGCCCTTTCTTTTCTTGCTAACTTAAAGAATGCTTGAATGATGTGATTTTTATGGAATGATGTCATTTTTATGAAACTCGCGATTTAAATTTAATGAAAAAGAATTAATTTAGTGATGGACGTGTGTTCATGATCACGTATTACACACGCTCCATTTGTAAATGCGATGGATAATTCAACTGAATTTATCTCCAGATAGCATGGTTTCTCATCTAAGTTCTAAACATGGTTCGGTTTCTATCTCCAACTGTTGTGTTTAGTTTCCACTGAAAAAACAGAGGAGAAATTGAATTATAAATGTTAGTCAGCAGTTAGGGACTAACTTGTTTACAAAAGAAGTTTCATAACATGAAAGAAAAGATATATTACCGCTACCAGTTTTTCTTACATCAATTTGAACTGATATTGGTTTGTAGCTTTTGATAAGCCATAATAACTCGTATACTAGAAAGCAATAATAATAAATACTTGGCCAAACATTAGTTTTCTTTCACATTCTTCATTTTATGTTTGTACAGTTCTACTATCATCGTAGTAGGGTGTAGGATAAGTTTGTATCTTCGTACTCTGAGGATATAACTGGATGCACTTTGTTCCGACATTAAATTAAAAATCGCAGACATCAGAAACTTTACCGTTGTCCGTCAACTTCTATATCTTATTTAAAAGTTACTTGCTACTTTTACGTTTGTTGTATCATCAAGAAAAGGCAGGAACTGTGAACACTTTTGAGTCCGACTTTAAATATGTACGGATGCAGTTTGTTTTTGCATAATATTTCATGCAGTTTATCATCTTAGGTCATAAAAATGTCTAAAAAAAACTATGTTTGACCTGATTTAACAATGATGGTTTGTTGCATTTTATAACTCATCTAACTGTTAACTATTTTATTTGTATTTATCTATTACAAGGATTATGATAGTTGCTTATCATCATCTTAACGTTGCAACGATCTGGTTCATCTACAGAAATTAATGCAAGTTGATAGTAAGGTACACATCAAGATATGATATTTTTGGAAGAAAAAAACTCCACTTATTTGTTTTTCTGCCATCGGTTTATTTAACAATATGCTACTTGCATCTGTTTTTCAAAGAATATGATTCCATAATTCCTTAGGTGGATAATTCTTGTTAGCAAACAGAGAGTTTCTGAGGTAATTTTGAAGAAGTCCTTTCAAGGGTTGAAAGTTCGCTCCTATGCTTGTTATCCTTCTTAGTTTCTCATTATTTAAGGGTTTAAAATATAAATTTTTAACATACTGTTGAAATGTAATGCCTCTGGTTATGGTGGTAGAGGTTAGGTAACACTAATATAACACAAGATATGTAAGGCACGTCATAATGTGACCACGTTTAGGATTAAAAAAATCAATTGATTAGCTAGTTGGAATATGTAAGAAGAGTTCTGTATGCAATTTACACTAGGAGAAATTTGTATGTTGATGCACTAAGTAATGCACCTCCTACCTAAACAACTTTATTATATTGGATCGTACAACATCACTAATACATTATCTATTATGGTGCACCTGCATACAATCATAGACATACAAAATTACCTGAAAGATGGCAAGATACGAATACCATTCGAACACCATCAAAGTTGATGTACATGGACACGACTCCCTTTTTTCTTCCAACGAGTCCACCCTAACCTCCTAGTGCATGTTGGTCGCTTCTTATCTCTAAAATGCAGAAAATATATATAAGATTTAGGTAAATTTTGACATGTTAAATGTCATATCTTACCGCTAACATAGATGTCCGATTTCTTGAGTCCGAAGATATACAGTTGCAGATAATCCATAATTGATGAACCTAGGAGGCTGAATGAACATTAGTACCACCATCGTCTTATAAGAATAAAATTAAATAATATACAGTACTATGTTTTTTCCTAAAAATTCATAGATGATTACAGTAAAATTTAAAGTGCATACAATTACATGTGAGTTTCAACTAGAGCTGATTGCAACAAACTTGCAACATTACAGTTTGGAACTTCCTAAAGCCCAACTGCCAAGATATGAAATCTTCGATCCCTCCCAAGAAACTCTGCTATATCCTTAGCAGATCCCTTAATCATGCAGCAGCAACAATAAGAACAACAAAATTATTAAGAAAAATAGAATTTAGTGTTCATATTTTTTAATTACAATGATGAGAAGGTTAGTGCGCTACCTTTCCATTCATGTTCCATGTCAAAACACAAACACAAAGAACAGAATCAGTTGAGAAACGGCAGTCATTATTGACTCTTACTGTTTTTATACCATGGTGAGCTGGGAGATAATCTGTACCAATAATATCGAATCTGTGATCCTTAAAATTACTCCTTTTTCTGTAATGAAAAGGAAAAAATGGAAATTAAATGCTTACTCTATAAAGCATCAATAAGGAAAGATGCACCAACCGAAATGTTGTTTCCGGCAAATAGAGTTGAGACTTGAGAGGATGCCACCGCCAAATCCTGGTATAAGATATATTGCAGCAGTTCGAACTGCAATACAACATTATAGATTGGTAAGTGCATTGTACATATGCATATAAGCCCCAAAATAAATTATTATAATTCTGGCATGTATCCATATAAGGATAAAGTCTAAAAAAACATATTGTTCCTCTCTTCCCAATATAGCAATCCAAATGCTAATATGTAGTTATCTAACACGGTAACACCAATGTTGAAACACATTTTAACCAAATAATGGCCGATGTAAAAATTTCAACTAATTAAATTAGAGATGAGGTAGTCCCTCCGGGTACTGCTGCTCCTTGAAAACCATAGTGAAATGACCAAGAAGTGGAAAAGATGACGGATACCCTTGGAAAAAAAAGATAAATTTGCATTAAATATGCTCATATGCATTCATAACATTGCATAAGATTCTTACCTAGATATATGAACTTAAAACAACTATCAGACAAAAATGCAAAAAATGGCAAATAAAACTTAAACATAGAACAACTACGAGAGATGTAACCAAAGTAAATAAACCAGACATTCGAACTATAATATAAATACTAATTGTGATATAAGATAGAATCAAAGAAAAATAATGTTGGAATACTTAGCTTTTTAAGCCAACTCGAACACATCATCAGCCTGCATATCAACATAGCAAAGTATATCAGCATGCATAAGAACATATATAAGTAAGCAAATGATGAAAGATGTTTAAAAATGACAAAAATACCTCAGTACACAAATGTGGAAGATTGTGGTAAGTCCCGAATTGCATCTTCGGTGTCATATTTGCTACTGGTAATTTAATTACCTAATAAGGTTGATACTGCTGAATGGTCCAGTAGTGGCTTTAGGAGCACATTTTGCAACTTGAGGTGTTCCGAAAACATTCCAAAATCTTAATGTCTCATCTTCCGCAGCTGAAGCTACTGTCAATAAACTCTTTATATTTAGATAATTTGCGGTCTAGCAAAAATAAAATAATAATCAAGTTATATACCTTCAAGTAATGAACTTGGTATGCATCGATCTTTATCTATTGTCGTAATTTGGACAAACATGAAACTAGCATGGAATTTCGACAAATTGTTCAAAGAAAACATGCTTCTCCCAATCAGCGAAAGCATCATTCTCAGCAGCCTTTTCCTTCTTCTTATTTGCCTCTTTCGCGTGTTTATTGCAGTACTCGATTACTCTCGCCAAAGCAGCACTATGCACAACTGGAATTGGGATGCCCTTGTCAGTGTCAACGCCTTCTTCAATTAGGTCAGCGATTGTTTTGGACAACTTCGCCACTGATTCTTCAATTTCGAAAGATTCGTTATCGCTGCTGATCAACGTAATTATCTTTTTTTTCGGAGTGGGTTATTGAGGAGGAAGGAGTATATTTGTCCAACCTAGTAACTTTGAAGCCAATTTTTTGTTATTTCCAACCTAAATTTCATATCTTTGCCATCAACATGTAGTTGCATCGGTTGACTTAAAACCGATGTGACTAAAACTATTTGCATCGACGTATTAGCATTGGTTGTTGGTGACAACTGATGAAAATTTGATTTTTTATTACCTATTGCTTTCCACGTACCTATTGCATCGGTTTTTAAGATAGAACTGATGCAAAACAGTTCTATTTGCATCAATTTTACTTCAAACGATGCAAATGAGGCGAAGCAATATGCACTTTTTGTACTGGTGTTGTTTAATGTAAAGACTTGTTCTATATTATAGATTAATCGTTTTCCGCTATAAGATTCTACGCTGTCGGTTTTCTTTCTGCCTTCTTTCTATCTTCTACCAATTTTTCTTTCTTTTACTATCCGCCTTCCCGTGCAATTTGGGTTGACAAATGTGGTTAAAAGTCGTTTTTGATCTGTGTGGAAAAGTGGATCGTGACAGAATTTAACTTTAGAAAACAAACTAAGGTTTTGACTCTATAGGATATCGACTTAGTCGAAAGCCCTTCAAAAACTAAGCAGGCATTTACCTTTTAAAAGTGAACCTTGGTTTCGTCCCTGACGAAAGCATTGCTTTCGACACCCTACTTTAAGCTACTTACCAACTCACTTCGTACCAATTTCATTGATACCATGTACATCTGTTACAACTCTAATGATTTCGACTGGGTTGATACGGAGGTCAAGGAGTCGAAAGGTGCCTCTGAATTAGGTGGAACAACCTTTTTTTGAAATATTGATTTGTAGCTAAGTATGGCATTTACTTTATGACTAACCTGCTTATTATAATTCCTTGATTGGTTACTTTAAACTTTTCAAATACTTTACAATTAGAAACTGCCGCATTGATTTGGATCCAAATCAAAGAGATATAACGTTTAAACCCATCCATATAACAAATCCAACATTTGCAGAAAAGTCCCTCTTTAAAATAATTTACCCTAATAAATCAACTGGGAAAGATCCCCAAAAATCACAAAAAATAATTTTATCGTGTAATCAAACATATTAAAAAATTTGACCTAATTTTTTTCTGAAATACTTGAAATGAATTTTAAACCCAATTATATCATATTTTCCTGTAGAAATTCATAATAAATTTTCCATAGCTCGGATATGAAAATTAAAACTCATCTCCAAAAGTAGGTTTTTCTTATCATAAAATTTTCCATGACATTCTGAAATCATTGACTCTAGGTTTTACCCTAAAACCGTGCTAATTCATAGGAAAATGAATTAAAATAAATCAAGTATCATATTGCTCAAGCATATCATCATCCATATCATCTTAAAAAGGAATTTAATCATAAATTCGAAAACAAATGATTATAGAATAAAATAGAGATGATATGAGATCATTATTCACTTTAGGTATGATAAGGAATTTGAGATTTATTGTTGATTAATCTTTCCTAGCTTTGATTCTTAGCTCTATACTGAATTTTCCTCTTTTCCACTTTTTTAATGGTGGGCTATACTTTTATCTTTGATTTGCAATGAGAAATGAAATGTGAATTGGCAAGGTTAAGAAGTGTATGGCCATGTATGATAAGGAGGCTATTTTTGCTGATATGCCAATGTGTAATTTAATTAGTTTAATAATCCAATTAAAGCCCATTAACTTTATTAATAAGCACATCCTTATATATGGTTTATTCGAACCTCAATACCTTATCATCATTATTCTATTTAATTTATCTAATTAAATTTCCTAAATAATGTTACCAAATATTAGGTATGTTACAACTCTTCCCAATCATCAGGAGTCTTTCACTTCTCATAGCCAGCGCTATGAACCCTATCTCAATCCGTGCCATCCTAACGAAGAGTTTTAGCTTCCAAATCTTTTCTCCTCCATAATTTTTCCTTTTTTTCTCGAACTGGTGGCGGCTCGAAGTCCATTTTGACCCACGTATGCATTTGTAAATTGTTCAAGATCTTCATAAAGTCCACGACTTCTCATAGTACCTAATATAAGTAGAAAATGATGTAACTTTAGCAATAGAAAATGAGCTCAAATAATGCATATAGAGTGTACGTAACCCTAGTGCAGTATGTAACTTTTCGTAGGTGCCGTAAAAGCACTTCACAAACCAAGTCGGGAAAGAACTACAATGAGAGTCATGCTAATTCTGAAACAGCATGATTGAAGTGATAAGACAATCCCTCGGACTTAAAATCATCGTGCATGAGTTCGGCAATGTCCACATAAAACGTTACTCAAGCCCCCAAAGTTGATACTGGTTTCTTTAGGCGAAGGACCGCAAAGTCATTCAATTGTTGGGAAAGCATCTTTAGCAATAGCCTCTTGGGGAGGCGCATTTGGAAGAATAGGGCTCATTCGTAGAATTTCATCACATGCTTCGATATCTCCTTCACTGGAACGCATATAAAACTCCTCATCACTAGAGGAGGGAACGTTGTCAATTTTGCTATCAATTTCACCTTCTGCTTTTTCAATGATCATTATAGCCTTGCCTGCTTTTGAACTCTTCTTCCCCTTTCTTCGGGATCGGGGGAATCCTGTTCGGACTAATAACTTTGGTTGTAACGCCCATTTCTTCACATATTTCCTCTGGTGATCCACTGTATGGACCTTCTTCTCCTTATAGACCACTCTCTTTGGAATTATGCGATGAGGAATTGTAGCACGTCCTAATCCTATAATGAGTACTGGATAAAACCTCAAAGGCAATTGTAGACTTTTGGGGATGCAACAATTGATACAGATGCAAATTGTCATCCATCAGTAAAAGTTTGATCGATCTCCCTTTAGCATTTATGGCCTTCAGAGTATGGAAGAGAGTCTAGTGCTGGATCATTATTTGACCTCGAAATAGTTGTAAGAAGCATTCAGTATGTTAAAACTCCATACCATGGTAATAAGTCTCAAGGAGAGAAGAGAAGACTTTCCCCCTATTATCCAAAGACGATTAAACCCTTGAGGACATCCAATGAAGAAATATTAGGTCTTAAGCTGGGATAAGTTACTTTAGAGTTGCAACATAATTTTCGATTTCTCTGAGCCTCAATAATCATAAGAGATGAACATTCCTCTCTTTCTTGAATGAAAGGAAGTATCTTAATTCGTCGAAGCTTAGGGCACTGTTGAATGTCTATATAAACAAAACATGAATACACGTCAAAATTACATAATGATTGGGATAAATCTGAAATGGTGCTATTTCCAAATTCAAAAGAGTGTCTCTCAAGAAGTGTTCAAATGGGGTACTACACCATTCAAGAAAATGTACCGATGGCAAGCGGTGTACCTCGAAGGTGGCATGTGTGTAAACTCATTTTTAAGTGGAAGGTGCACATCATCATCATCCAGAATACCATGCCGTAAACAATATTGTGTAGAAATTTAGCAGAAATAACAATAGAAGCTCTCAATAGAGGGTTAAGTAAAACTCTAAAGTTCGCAGTTTGATCAACGACCGGACCAGTCGGCGCCAATTGACCATATTGAGCATATGGAGCCAAAGAAATAGGCATTGTTAGATCTGATTGCGAAGGCACAACTGATGTCAATTCTTCTTTCCAAAATACTAGGCTTTCTCCACTGGATTTATGTCGAGATGACAGATGCTTCATTTTATAGAATGGGACTTGTATCCTATATAGTCAAGTAACCCTATTTTTTAATTAGAAATCCCCGAACATTTAATGCCTGAATTCTGAAAATACGTTGACTTGTGCCAACTCGTTGGATTCCAAATGTTGACTGAGGCAAGTGTAGAGTGATATTTATGCGAGAACGGCTTGGTGTCATAAACATTACGAATGCTATATCATGTGTAGATAGTTCACTCGCAGCAGAAAAGGGAAAAAGCTTTTCATATGGTTCATTGAAATTATTCCTCCTAAACTTACCCATTATTAGTCGATGAATGATCATTGGTTGGTTATCCAAAGCGACATGGAAAGCTCGTTTTATTCTCAGGTACACCGAGTGTGCGATAGTAAGACTAATCCAGGATGATCAAGTCTATAGTAAAATGCTTCGTCAGAACCTTCGAGGCCATGAGCTACTCAATTTTGATTTACCGGACCAAGATAGTAGAATTCATCACGTGCAAGACATGAATCCACTATCTAGCTCCAATAAATCATAATCAAATCGCTTCATTCACCATTCTCCTCGACAGCCTAAAATTTATTGGCAACCACACCCAATACAATAACCATGTCATTACCAACCTCAGATCAAAGGCAAACATGTTCGAATTGGGGTTCATGGAGATCCAAGCAAGGATTAGCAATTTGCAAGGTAGGCAACAATCTAAGTGAGCGACGATTCCGGTGCGAGGGTTTGGCTCGGGGTGATTACGTTGGTAACTGAGGTCGACGGCAGAAAGCTATGGCTATAGAGATCAACAGTGGCAGTAGCAAAATCTAGTTAAGGTTTGGTCATGGTTGGCTCGGGTCACAAGAAAAAAATAACGAAGAAGTAAGTAAGGAAGGGTCGGGCTTGAAAACGGTAATAAGTAGAAATGTTCCAACAAAAAAATCAAAGTGATTGGATGGCTAGTGATCTGTCATCTCACTTTAATTTTACGTTCAAACTTTTCAAACTCAACCCCCTTACCATTCATAAACATTTTGGAAATTACAGAGTCAAAATTGATATGTTTCCATGAATAATGACGACCCTCATCCCAAATTTAACAAGGATTGAAAAGTCAAACCCAATACTTTACGATAAACCTAATATGATCGATTGGATTTCATTGAATAGGAATTCAAGGACGACCAGTTCTAGAGCACTTTTTGTTTCCAATGAAAGCATACTCTAAGGGACAAATGTTAACTGGATGTTAACCCAGCAGAATTCCATATGAATTAGAACTTAGGGATTATGCCAGAATGACTTGAAACTTGAACAAGGCGTCCAAAAGAACATGCCAAAAGCACTCAAAAAGACTTTCCCAAAAATCCACGAAGGGGATGGATCGCCTGTGATTCAGCCAGCGATCCATCACCCCTGGATCGCCAATGATCCATCACCCCTAGATCGCCAACGATCCATAAGGATACTCCATGGATCCTTCAAGCCTCTTGCATCATAAACCAATATCTTTTCTTGGGATGTTTGCCAAGTTTCATAGTATTCAAAGCAACCTAGTTTGAGAACTGAACATTCATCTGGTTCAGGTTGTATAACAATCTAACTTGTGAGTGGACCATCACCAAAAAAGGCAACAAGTTACGAAATTACATAAAGAGCACCTAAATAAGACAAGGAGTGCAATCCAAAGGAAGAAGTCCAGAAATCCACATGGAATGCTAGCGATCCATGCCCTATGAATCGCTAGTGATCCATTAGATTATGTTGGATCATTATGAAATTTTAGAGAACCTTTGTATCATTGAGTGTAGGCTTCTAGATAAATGGCCTAGCCCAATTGCTCTCCAACTCCTATAAATACAATCCTTCCTGCAACATAAAGGGGGTCTTCAGGACTGGCTGCTGGAACTCTGCAGATATTATTCTTCACTCTTCGCCTCCTATACAATAGTCATCCAGGGGTTCATTGTGATTCTCCATTGAATTCTTGTACTTGTGACTTGAACTAACTTAGAAGATTCAATCATACTATAATCCAGTTCAACTTATAACAACAGTCAGTTAATAGAAAGTTATAAAGTGGACGCAGGTTTCAATAACAGTCAAATCATTATAAAAATCTTCTTGTCTCTTTATTATTTCTGCTCTTTTCACATTTATTCTCTACATTATTCCTCTGTAAGAACATGGCTTATGCTTTCACACTCAATTCAGGGTATTGATCCATTTTTTAGGTTAACAAATACTTTATTTCCAAGGATCAGTTTTATTTAAAAGTAGCTTTCTTTTATAAGTAAATGCATTTAAAACAATGGATTCAGTTTGTCTATGTCACGAAGTAGCCAATCAAATATGAATACTTTATCAAGGATATCTGTTTAGTAGAAAAATTCCTATTTTATTGTAACTTAATTAAACATATTATTTAGGATTCGTTTTAGTAGAATAAATCATCATTCTGCTATAATTAGGTTGGATAGATTATGGATGATAGGAGAATAAATCTCTATTCTGTTATTATATAAGTATGCACTTA
This sequence comes from Allium cepa, assembly GCA_030765085.1. Classification (NCBI taxonomy): domain Eukaryota; kingdom Viridiplantae; phylum Streptophyta; class Magnoliopsida; order Asparagales; family Amaryllidaceae; genus Allium; species Allium cepa. The sequence continues at coordinate 819,906,518 of CM060928.1, forward strand.
CCTAGATTAATTAATATGCTAGTTAAGTGGATAAGTGATGGATTAGCTAGTGATCGTTAACTGATTTTATTTACATATATTCTTACTAATGTAAATACCAGATATGTCACTTGAGAAGTCTTATTAAATAAAATGGTAACTTGATTTAGTACCATTGTGGTCACTAAGCCTCTTATGAATTTGTAAACTTATGGATTTAAAATAACTTAAATGTTATAAAAATTCGAGGTTAAGTGTTTATAAAGGATGTTTTAAAATAAGTTAGTTAATTATTTGTTAATAAAGTTTCAAAGTTAATTAATTATTTAATTATGATGTTTAAAGGAAATGAATTAATTAAATAAAGGTATTTGTAAATAATAATATGCTTATAAATGAGATTTCACTTAACAAAAAGGATTTATTTAAAGGAGTTTTACAATGATATTTGGTAAATAATATTTTATAAAGGAATTATAAAGGAAGATTTATAAAGGAGTTCTATAAAATATAAAGGAATTTACGAATCATTTTAGAGATTTATAAAAAAAGTTTTATAAATTATATAAATTAACATGGAAATTAATAAAAGTACTATAAATATGAAATGGGCTTAAAAAGGAGAAATTTTATAAGGAATGAAATTTGGTTTTGACCATTTAATCCTTCTTAATTATGGTGGAATGAAAAACATTCTTTCCATACTTAACATGGAAGGACAAGTAATTTGGTTTACAGTAAGTAATGTTTTAAATTATATTTGTTTTGGCCCATTTAAATATAAATTTGGAAGAAAGGAAACCTTCCTTAAGTTTTGTGAATATACCTACACCATTGATATAAGTATATGGATATATTTTCCAGGAATTAAAAGTATAATGTCTAGAATATACTTAAACCGTCGAGATAAGTGTATGACTATTTTTCCAAATATTGAAAAGAGTATAAGCTATTGTGAAAATATCTATGATGAAGGTATTTTTAATCAAGTACTTTTAAAGATTTTTAATTAATGAAAGATTAATTAGTAAAGGCTTAGCAGATTCCATATGGAATTAAATTGATGTTTGATTATTTGTTTATTTGATAGTTAAATTATCGAGTATCAAATCTGGACCAATTATTAGCAATGGAAATATCTAGGAGAAAACAAGAGAATTGTATGGTATGGTTATCCTCAGGAATGATATATTGTGTGTAAAAATTCATTGTGTTCTTCTAGGAAAATGATAAGAAGACCCTTCCACTTAAATGGTTAGGGGACGATCCCTTGTTTATTTCTGAAAGAAATGGAGTTGAGTTTATCGGAAATTGTTGACTGTTGGTTCAAAGAGATCAATATCAGACAAGTATGAATTATCCAAAACCACTTTGAACCAACTCAAGCATTCGATTTGGAAGCAACTTAAAGATGGTTGAAGTGAAGACAGAGTTCTTTGAAGTGCAAGGGCTACTTACTACTAATCTTGGGGGTGATTCCATCATGGATATAGTAAAAGTAGTGCCTTCGGTTTCTTCATACCCTGAACAACTTGTATGGACGAATGTTGGTATGGCATTGTCGCTTACAGGGTAGTGCTAGCCTCAACAATCGAGAATTACTAAAACAAGGGACATATAGTAAGGCTATGTGGGCGCACCCAATAAGGTATTGTCATCATCCTTTTAAATATATATTTATGGGTATAGTTGTACATGAGAGCTCTTGGGATAAGGTTGCAAAACAATCGAGATGGTGAAATATTCAATACTATCCAGTTAGGGATAGGCGGTCCTGTGTTAGTAGAAGGTCCATGTGAGGACCTTGATACTTTTTCTAGAGGTGTACTTTTGTAGGCAGTACCATGGTGCCTTGTCGTTGCAAGGAATCCATTCTCCAATACATGCCTTTATGAATTTAATTGTAAACCTATTAAGCTGGAATTTAATTAATGTAACTATTTCGGTTATGGTTAATATTGATTTTGCCTGAGAAATTATTATAATGTTAGAAAACTTCTTATAAAGTGTTTTAGTTACGTAAGGTAAAAACCCATCCGTGTTTATGTGCGGCGTGGTCATACGAGATACCTTTATTTTCAAGGGTTTTATAAAATATTAAAAATCCATTTGATTTTGTTTCTCACGCTTGTGACGACCCGACTTTTTCTCCACAAAAAGTCGCATCATCTTTAAGAAAGAAAAGATAGAAAAGAGAAAAGAAAGAAAGGAAAAGAAGAAACAACACCAGAATCTCAACAGCGGAACGAATAAATTATATTAATAACATAAGTATTACATAATAAACAACACCAATCAGAGTTACACAGCTTATACAACACATACTGGACAGTTATAAACACATGTCTAGTTATTACAACTCAATACAACACAAACATTTGACTCAGAGATCACACAGCAGAATACTATATATCCAACGCCAAAGCCTCCTGCTCCATTGCTCCTCCACAATTCGTCAAAGCTAACCTGAATCCCTTGGCTACTCGTAAAATTTGAGTACCCAAGAGTTTAAGAAAAACAGAAGATAAACTCTGGGTCAGACATGGGTCTAGTGTGAGTAACATGTTAAAGTTGCTCAACTTTCAAAAACTTTTGAAAACAAAAGGTATCACGTAAGACTTTCCACACATAAATATGGAAAAGTTTTTACCTTACGCTAACCAAAATATTTGATAGGAAAGCCGATGATATTGTAATAGTGTCTAGGGTTTTCAAATAAATAAGAAATAGCCAAAATTGTTACATGATTAAATTCCAGCTACTAGCCACAAAAGTGGGTAATACAAATCAAAACCGTAGGGTCGCGTAGGAAGAATGGGTTTCCATCAATGGCAGGGCTACTGGGGTACCGCCTGTCACAATACGTGGCCTAGATCACCGTACCGAGGATCCATCCTAAATCCCCTGCAACACAAGACCGGAACCATCTCTTACTGGACAGTCCTGAACAAGACAACCCAGCAGTTGTTTGCAACCAACTGCCCATACAGCCGAATATAAAGGGACTTCTAGACAGGGGTAAATCTCGTCCTTCTTGGGTATGACCCACTTAGCCTTGCTGCATCTCCCTTGTTTTAGCCATTCCCGGTTGATGAGGCTTGAGGCTACGATTACCTTTAGAGAACACATCTCTTAGAATGCTCATCGTCCACCTGACGATGTTATGAAAGCATTCAATCCATACAAGTTCGTTCCGGGTTCGAACAAAACCGAAGGCAATATCTCGTTACACTCATTTTAGAATCACCCTCAGAGTTAACAACGATAACCCTTGCACTCTGAATCTTCACCTTCTCTTGAGATTCACGACCTATCGCTAATTTGGATCGATGTGGTTTTCGGATATCCAAATATGGAAACTCGATCCCGGTCTCAATGAAATCCAAAACGCCATCTTTTAGGTCCAAGTTGTTTTAAAGTTTAAAACAATTCAATTTAATATTATCTATAGACACACAGATAGATAATTCACAATATCACAATAGATAATCAACATTATCATCATAAACAGATAATTCAAATTATCACCACAAACAGATAATTCATATTATCATCACAATGCAACCAAAACATCCATATCACACAACATCACTTATCTCATATCTGAGATCTCAAACCATTCAAGGAAATCAATATCATTCATTCATACATAAGCAAGGATTAATCACTATCTATAATTAATTTAAAATGAATTAAATTAACTACTTCATCCTTAATTAATTTAAAATAAATTAAATCAATTACTTCATCAATATAAATCTTGCTTGCATATCCATTAATTAATTACAAATCAATTAATTAACTATGCTCTAATAAATCACCTTAATTAATCACCCTTGATTAATTATCCTTTAATTACATTCAAGTAATTAGCCTTTAATTAATTTCACAAATTAATTATCCTAAACCAAATTCTGTAATTAACCTTTAATTACTTCATTAATTAATTAACTATAATTAATTACATTAACCCTTAATTAATTACATTAATTAATTCCTTCATTGAACACTTATTATTGATTAATTAATCTTAATTAATCAATCCTTAATTACATCATTAATTATATTAATTAACGATCCCTAATTATTTTATTTATGATCACCCTGTTTAAATTAATTACGTTAATTAATTAATCATCAATTAAACCATATTGATTAATCACTCTTGATTAATCACATTCAGTAATTAACTACCTTTAGTTACTTCATTAGATAAATTAATTACTCCTTAATTAATTATCTTTAATAATTAATCTTTATTTAATTATATTTATTAATCACCCTAGATTAATCTCATTAAGTAATTAACTACCCTTAATTAATTGCATCTCTTAATTATCTTCAAATAGCTTTATTAATCAATTCTTAATTAATTACACTAATTAATTTTTAATTACTTTCACTAAGTAATTATTCTTCATATTAATTACACAAAGTAATTAATTTTAAAATCTCCTCCATTACCTAATTATCCTTAAATTTAATTACATCCAGTAATTTATCTTCTTAATTACTTCACTAAGTAATCATTCTTCATTAATCACATTGAGTAATTACTTCATAAATTATCCAGTGATTATCTTAAATTAATTAAACTTAATTAATTAACTTAAACTAGTCAAAATAAACTTAATTAATTACAATTAGTAATAAATTTCTTAATTACTTTCATTAAATAATTACACTTAACAATTCTCAAATGATTATCTTTAAATTAATTAATCTAATTAGTTACTAAAATTAATCACATTAATCAATTATTAAATAATCCTAAGTTAATGACCTTTATCAACTATTAAAAAATCTTTAATTACTTCTCTAAAGTAATTAACTGAGATTAATCATTATTAATTACAAATTAATTTATCTATAATAACTCATTAATTAATCTCTAATTATTTAATTAACTTAGTGTTAATCTATAACTTAATTAATTTTTAATTACTTGATTAATAAATTTCAAATCATTAAATTAAAATCAAATCTTATCTAATTAATGATTTCTTAATTACAAATTAATTAATCTTAATTAACTTACTTAATCCCTTAATTAATTAAATAAAACCCTTAATTACTTCATTAATTAACCCAAATCATTAATTAATTAAAGTAATTAATTATCCATCTTGATTTCCTTAATAATTTAATGAATTATAAATCATTAAGTCCTAATTAACTTTAAGATAAACCCTAATCTTATTAATGATTAAATTATCTTTAACAAAGCATTTTAAAAACAATTTTCTTTAAATTTACTATTAAATTCCATTTTAAATTTAAGATTTAAAATGAAAACAATTTTAACTTTAACAATGTTTAACAATTCAAAAACCTTTTAATTACATGTTAAAGAAATACTTGTCTTATGAATTTTTTTTAAAAGAAATTTAAACCAAATTCATTTTTAAATTTCAAACTATATTTAAAACATTCAAAGTTGTTTTAAAGCATTTAAATCCAAAAACCTAATTTATTTCAAACTAGAGTTCAAACTAAGCTTTGAATTCAGATTTTAACATAAATTTAAAATCCTATTTAAATCTTATTTTCAGATTTGAAAACCACTTTATAAATACTTTATCAAATTTTTAGTTGTTAAAACATTCCACTTTTATTAAAACTTATTTATTTTAAAAACTAGAATTCAAACTCGTTTGAATTCAGATTTAAACTTGTTTCAAAACCTTTGTTTAAAACTTGCTCTGCTTCTTATTTTTTTCTTTTTTTTTAAAAATTTTGTTTAATTTTAAAAATAGAAATACTATCGGGTTTTAAAACAAAACCTGTAACTAAATTTACTTGAGCCAGACCAAATAACTTCGAGTCCAACCCTAAATCCCTTCGAGTAAAATACTCGAACTACTCGTGACAAACTCGAGTTCATCTGCACCAAATCCAAACCCACTTCATCAGAAAACAAAAGTACACGGTGCACATGCACCGTGACTCTGATCAACTCCGGCCATTCACCAAAGCCTCATCACGTCGACAACCATCCACGCACCATCCCACGATCATCAGATCGTCTCCGTCATCTAGAAATCAAAATCTAGACTCAACACCCAAACCTGGAACACAGAACCACCACAACCCAAAAACTGACAACGCTCAACCACTATCTTATGACCACCGTAAATGCTGCAGCTCCGTTATGCCCTCGTCATCGATCCAATTACCATCTCTCAAAGCCCCATCGCACTCGATCAATCGTAGAGACTGAGATGATCAAATTTCCTAACTTGATTAAAACTAGGGTTCAAAATAATTTCTAATCACCGCCGCCTCTACTGTGTCTTGCACACCCATCGGCCATTTTTCCCACACTCTTCGATCACTCCTCTACCACCAGAGAAGACCCTGACCTTCCCTATCAACTGGATCACCATAGAAATGTCCAAAACTCCCAAACTGATCAAACAAGGATTGCTCATTTGATTCACTTCTAAAAACTGTGATTTCACTTCCAAAAATCAGGATTTAGTTTAAGGATTCAGATCACATACCTGAATCATTGAATTAGGATGCCTAAATTTTTAGCATAACTTATATTTTCACTGTTCTTTGGTTTGCAGAAGCATTTCCAATTTATTTTTGCCTAAACAAAATTTTAAATCCTACTCTATGATCAATAAACAAGTTTTTTTGTAACTTAAATCATAATAGTGACTAGATCAAGAGATAGAGGATTTAAATCAAAAAAAAAAAACTGGACCTGAATCTAGGAACAGAGACATTACAGTCATTAGCATACATGCACACATCATTCATCCATATATACACACAAATATACTTATAAATATGCACACAAGCAATCTTATTTCCAGAGACAATCAGGCAACCAGAATCATACTTAATTTATTTTTAAACAAAATGTTACTCTCCTGTTTTCACAGAAACACAGAGCCTCTTCATTTTTGAAAAGCTTTTGAATCCTTTAAAACTAGAGTGCTGAGATGTTTTGAAACTGAAATGCTTTTGCTCCTTGTCTAAAACTACATATATGCAGGCTTCCAGGTTTGAAAAGAAATGCAGGCTTGAAAATGCTTGCATGCTGATGATTTCCAGATGAAGAAATGCAGACATTTGATTTTTGAAAAATTTGATTCCAGGTTGCTTTCATTTTATTTATGGTCACCCTATTTAAATTAATTACATTAATTAATTAATCATCAATTAAACCATATTGATTAATCACTCTTGATTAATCACATTCAGTAATTAACTACCTTTAATTACTTCATCAGATAAATTAATTACTCCTTAATTAATTATCTTTAATAATTAATCTTTAATTAATTATATTTATTAATCACCCTAGATTAATCTCATTAAGTAATTAATTACCCTTAATTAATTGCATCTATTAATTGATAACTTTATTAATCAATTCTTAATTAATTACACTAAGTAATTAATTATTAATTACTTTCACTAAGTAATTATTCTTCATATTAATTACACAAAGTAATTAATTTTCAAATCTCTTCCATTACCTAATTATCCTTCAATTTAATTACATCCAGTAATTTATCTTCTTAATTACTTCACTAAGTAAGCATTCTTCATTAATCACATTGAGTAATTACTTCTCAAATTATCCAGTGATTATCTTAAATTAATTAAACTTAATTAATTAACTTAAACTTATCAAAATAAACTTAATTAAGTACAATTAGTATTTAATTTCTCAATTACTTTCATTAAGTAATTACACTTAAACAATTCTCGAATGATTATCTTTAAATTAATTAATCTAATTAATTATTAAAATTAATCACATTAATTAATTATTAAATAATCCTAAGTTAATGACCTTCATCAACTATTAACAAATCTTTAATTACTTCTCTAAAGCAATTAACTGAGATTCATCATTATTAATTACAAATTAATTTATCTATAATAACTCATTAATTAATCTCCAATTATTTTATTAATTAAGTGTTAATCTGTAACTTAATTAATTTTAATTACTTGATTAATAAATTTCAAATTATTAACTAAAATCAAATCTTATCCAATTAATGATTTCTTAATTACAAATTAATTAATCTTAATTAACTTAATCCTTTAATTAATTAAATAAAACCCTTAATTGCTTCATTAATTAACCCAAATCATTAATTAATTAAAGTAATTAATTATCCATCTTGATTTCCTTAATAATTTAATAAATTATAAATCATTAAGTCCTAATTAACTTCAAGATAAACCTTAATCTTATTAATGATTAAATTATCATTAATAAAGTGTTTTAAAAACAATTTGCCTTAAATTTACTATTAAATACGATTTTAAATTTAAGATTTAAAATGAATACAATTTTAACTTTAAAAAAGTTTAACAATTCAATAACCTTTTAATTACATGTTAAAGAAATACTTGTCTTATGAAAGAATTATAAAAGAAATTTAAACCAAATTCATTTTTAAATTTCAAACCATATTTAAAACATTCAAAGTTGTTTTAAAGCATTTAAATCCAAAAACTTTATTTATTTCAAACTAGAATTCATACTAAGCTTTGAATTCAGATTTTAACTTAAATTTAAAATCCAGTTTAAATCTTATTTTCAGATTTTAAAACCACTTTATAAAATACTTTATCAAATTTTTAGTTGTTAAAAACGTTCCATTTTTATAAAACTTATTTATTTCAAAAACTAGAATTCAAACTCATTTGAATTCAGATTTAAAATTGTTTCAAAACCTTTGTTTAAAACTTGCTTTGCTTCTTTTTTTTCTTTAAATTTAGTTTAAATTTTAATAACAGAAATACTGTCAGGTTTTAAAACAAAACCTGTAACTAAATTTACTCGAGCCAGACCAAATAACTTCGAGTCAAACCCTAAATCGCTCCGAGTAAAATACTCGAACTACTCGAGGCAATCTCGAGTTCATCTGCACCAAATCCAAACCCATTTCATCAGAAAACAAAAGTGCACGGCGCACATGCACCGTGACTCTGGTCAACTCCGGCCATTCACCAAAGCTTCATCACGTCGGCAACCATCCACGCACCATCCCACGATCATCAGATAGTCTCCATCATCTGGAAATCAAAATCTAGACTCAACACCCAAAACTGGAACACAGAACCACCACAACCCAAAACCTAGCAACGCCTCAACCACTATCCTCCGCCCACCGTAAATGCTGCAGCTCCGACCATGCCCTCGTCATCGATCCAGCTACCATCTCTCAAATCCCTATCGCACTCGATCAGTCGTAGAGACTGAGATGATCAAATTTTCTAACTTGATTAAAACTAGGGTTCAAAATAATTTAAGATCACCGCTGCCTCCACTGTGTCTTGCATACCCATCGGCCATTTTTCCCACACTCTTTGATCACTCCTCTACCACCAGAGAAGACCCTAACCTTCCCTATCAACTAGATCACCATAGAATGTCCAAAACCCTCAAACTGATCTAACAAGGATGGCTTATTTGATTCACTTCTAAAAACTGTGATTTTACTTCCAAAAATCAGGATTTAGTTTAAGGATTCAGATCACATACCTGAATCATTGAATTAAGATGCCTAAATTTTTAGCATAACTTATATTTTCACTGTTCTTTGGTTTGCAGAAGCATTTCCAATTTATTTTAACCTAAACAAAATTTTAAATCCTACTTTATGATCAAACAAACAAGTTTTGTTTGTAATTTAAATCATAATAGTGACGAGATCAAGAGATAGAGGATTTAAATCAAAAAAACCTGAACTTGAATCTGGGAACAGAGACATTACAGTCACTAGCATACATGAACACATCCTTCATCCATATATACACACAAATACACTTATAAATATACACACAAGCAATCTTATTTCCAGAGACCATCAGGCAACCAAAATCATACTTAATTTATTTTTAAACAAAATGTTACTCACCTGCTTTCACAGAAACACAGAGCCTCTTCATTTTTGTAAAGCTTTTGAATCCTTTAAAACTTTTAAAACTTGAGTGCTGAGATGTTTTGAAACTAAAATGCTTTTGCTCCCTGTCTAAAACTACATGTATGCAGGCTTCCAGGTTTGAAAAGAAATGCTGGCTTGAAAATGCTTGCATGCTTATGATTTCCAGATGAAGAAATGCAGACATTTGATTTTTGAAAAATTTGATTCCAAGTTGCTTTCAAACAGAGAGGATTGTTCGAATGATCTCTTATTTGATTTGAAACTGAACTACAGGTTTTAAATGCAGGCTTTGATTTTTTGAAAATGAATAAGTTATGTTTTTGAAGAATGATTACAGATAATTTGAGTTTTGATCTGGTTTAGAGGAAGATAATTCTCACATTTGAAGAATGATGTTTCAGATTTTTGTGATTTCCATTTTTGGTTTGAGGAGTGAATTTCAAATTGTTAAGAAAAGAGTTGTTTAAGTTTTTCTTAGCTTAGAATTTGAAAAGAAAATTGAAGACGAGGAAACAATGTTATAAAGGCTGAAATAATTTAACAAAATAAAAGAAAAAGGTGAAAATTGAATGACACTTGTCATAAACCTTTGTTCATTAATTAACACATGTTATTAGATAACTTAATATATTAACACATGTCTTTGTTTTATTTTATTTTTATATTAAATGTTAATAAAGGTTTTACTTAATTTATTTATACTTATGTAAATATATATGTGAATTTCTCATGTAAAGAAAATGTAATATTTTTTTTATAAATTAAAGCTTATCCAAATATTTTTAAGATCCAAACATTTAAAATACTTATTTTTAAGTATCTATTCTTTTGAATTTCAAAGCTTTAAATTCAAATTAAATTATAAAATCAAATCTAAGAATCAGGTTATATCTATACATATATAACTACTCATTAAATTTAAAAATAGCAATCCTATTCCTATAAAATCTATTTATGTTTATAAAAGCTAAGTATTATAATTATCATTTGAAAATAACAAATTTAACAATTTTAAATGATTTATAAAAGAGATTATAAATCACTTCTATTATTAAATGAATTAAGACCATATGCTAAATTGTAATTTTAAACTTCTATGTCAAATCATATATATCAAGTAATATTTAAAAGAAATGAAACAAACTTTTCATCTAAATTTAAAAATTAAGCTAAGATATAATCTTAAGCAATTTAACATTTATCTTAAGTATTTACAAACCATATAGTTATTAATTAAATAACTTTGAAAAGCTTAATATTAATTTAAATCATAATTTCCAAATTATTAAATATATTATTAGAATCTGAAAACAAGACTTTATTTATTTATTAAATTCCAAATCAAAGATTATCTATAATATATACACAAATATATATACATTATAAATAGAAACATTTATTTAGCTTTTAAAAGATAAAATCACTAATTAAATATTTATTTAATTAGATTATTAAACCAATTCATATTTTATTAATCAATATTATCAAATCAATTTAATTTTAAATAAAGATTATTAAATTGATATTGCCAAAAATTCCGGGATATCACAACGTTGGTATTACTATACTTGTTTGAGAATTATTTTTCTTATAATGCTCAGTTCAGCACGAACATATTTTTCAGATTTAGCTGAACACTTGGAGCTATAGGAGACGAGCTGGATGCCTTCAAGTCATACTCCCATATTTTTAACCTTTTATTGTTTGTTTCCTGTCAGTATTTATCGCCACTTGTAAGGGTAGGTTGTTATAACATTCCAAGGGCTGGTGATAGGATAATTTTCACCCTAATTAATGTATACATATAAAAGTTTTCTTTTTGCAAAGTTCATTGATATACTATAGATTGCTCGTCATGTTGTGAGATTCTATTTATCGTTTCTTTCTTTTTCCCCAAACGGTCCATCTTTCCCGCACTTGGATGTTCGACACGTGAATACCATAGATGTATTGTTGTCAAATTGTGAGGGTTGAAAAGGTGGGCTGCTACACCAAATGTGATAACCCGAACCCCGGATGTTTAAACCTAAAATGGAAAAAATACTAAGAAGATTAAGGAAGGAATAAAAAGCAAAGAAATTTAAATGAAAACGAGCAAGAATGAGCTTACAACAATTTATAGTGGTTCGGCAAATCATAGCCCACATCCAATTAATTATTTTATTGCTTATATTTTTACTTAGACGCATAAGTTCTTATGAATAGGTACAACTCCAATATGGATTATAAGGAGTAAGAAGTGAAAGAGCCTAAAAAGATTGTGAAAAATGAGCCTTACCTTTCTATTTATAAAGGTAGGGTGCCTAAAATCTTGCCCAGAAGATCTCCTCGTCATTCTCCATATCTTAGACTATTTCCCCAAGAGAATAGGAGGACACCAAAGTAGGGTTCGTGGATTGGTACCGAACCAAGGAATTGACCGGTACCAACCCGTAATATTGCCTTAGACGTTGTTTTGAACTACTTGCCTTGGCTCATCTTGCAGTTTGCTTTGTGTTTCCATAGTTATTTGCACCAATGTTAGCCTGTTTTTTAGTCCAAATGATGGATCTATAAAAGAACAGAGTTATTGACTCGTGTTCGTGGAGATTAATAGTGAGTTGCATTGAATCGACAAAACAATGCTTGGAAAAGGCTTCTAGCATGGAGCATATAAGCAGAAGATAAGCCCAATTGCAGAAGCAATCTTGGACCGATATCAATCCACGATGTTGGATTGGTACCAACCCACCATTTTGGTGGAAGTTTGCCCCTCTTGCCTTGGATTGGTTTGGCATTCATCCCATGGTTCTGTTTATGCTTGATTTCTAGACTCGAGGGCTATCTCATTAAACTTTTTGCCATGATAACTTCGAGTTCGACTTGTCTAGTTTGTCCGAATACTGCTTGGTCACAAAGCTACATAACACTTGTCTTCCAAAGTACATCTTGTCTTAAACATGATTGATTTGAATAAGGACAAGCCGGGATTGCTATGAAGGAATCCATTCTATGTTCTTAGTGGTTATTATCCTTCTTGTGAATCATTTTTCTAAAATTCTATATCCATAGTCATTCATTCGACACTTTCCCAACACCTTGGAATTATAAATCTGGAAAGTATTCCCATGATCAGTCATTCCGACCTTGATAGTCCTAAGTTAGTTCTTTCAATGGATTTTTCAAGTTTGAATTAGATTCCCTTTGATTCTAGTCATTCAGGGTTGCAAACGCACATTTAGACATGCTTATGTGTACCTCCTTGAATAATCTTTGGCATGCATATACAAAGACATACATTTACTCACACACATATATATGTTTTTTTTAAATATGACTCGATACCAATCAGTTTCTTGGATTGGTACCAACTCAAAATTTAGAGAATTTCTCCACCTTGGATGCCTAAACATTTAGGTTTGTTGGGTTATAAAAACCACTTCCTTCAATTCCTTTCCTTACTTGCCTTTTGCTTACCGACCTAAGATTTTGACCAAACTGCATTTGACATCGCTCGCCTCGATTTGACCAAACTCGACCCATTGACTAGAACCCACATCCCCATTTTGCATCTGAACCGGATCCAGAGATTAAGCCTTAAATCCTACGTGGGTGACGGCCTAAAATCTCATAAGAGTGGGGTTAGACATGGACGTGGATGGGTAGATGTTGATGATCATGATTTGGGATGGGATAAGATGGAGAAGGAAGGTAAAAAGATGCTAAGTATTTGGATCGGTACAACTCGAACATTTAGGTGTATTTTACTAACTCCAAGTTCATGAGTAAACTTTACCTTACGGATTTGCATCGAATCCCTCCTTCTTCTCAATGAATTTCCAAAGCATGGCTGATGATGTGAAACTTGTCGAGATGGTCAGCAATGGCAGCCACATCAAATGATATCCAAACCCTTAAAATGAACTGTTGATCAATATCAAAAATCTGAACTATACAACACTACACAATACCGCACTAGAATCACTTTAACATGGGTGTATGACTTTTAATTAATCCAATGTTGATTATTTGTTGAATATTTTTAGAAATGGAGAAAAGATGTTTCAAGCATCCTGCCATTCTAGCCGTGGGCCATCTACTCAAAGATACACCAAATCCGATGTTGTGTCAAGTTCAACTACGACTCAACTTGTAAAACAAACTCTAGTCTAGCATGCACATCAAAAAGAAAATCCACAAGTTAAACAGCAAATTGTCGATTCTATCGATTGTGTTAAACAATAATTTAAACAACAAGCTCGTTATACTCTTGAAGATGTTGTTCTTTAAGATGATCCCTTTGATTCTATCACATCTGAAATCAATGAAGGGTCACTTCGTAGAATTTTTAACAAGCATGGAATTCCATTTAAGGATGTTCTAGTCCCTTCCCGCCATCAACGAGCTTATAATCCTGCAATAGGATATATTACTAGCAACAGGTACATGGATTTGACGGGTTGTGTCGCACCATTTAATCAGTTCATCCACCAAGTCATGAATTTCATGAGAATGTTCCAACATAACTACATCTGAATAACTATTCCTTCCTGCTCAGCACATACATTATCTTCATTGAACACTTGCATCGAGCGCCCAAAGAAAAGGAGATTCGATACACATACAGCTTCAAGAGCCAAAGAGAAAATTCGTCTTTAACCCACTTAGAGCTGGCCAAGGGTTGTAGCGTTGTCTCCAGCACATGGAACAAGTTGAACTATTTTGAAAAAGAGTGGTTCTATGTCATTTATCCGCCTGGATTCGCACGTAGCTTGCTGTCTGGACATAAGTCCCATTCCATGTATATTACATGAATTTTTCTTATAGTCTGCATACATAACATATCTTCTCTAACTATCCAAATGTCCCAACAAGACCTAGTAGCATGGCGCTTTCAGATGCAATTAAGGCTCTTATGGCACACCTGGCAGAAGATAGAGATATCATGATTCTCCTTTTAGATGAGAATCTTCTAGCACGCAATCTTTTAGAAGCGGATTGGAGCACTCGTCAAGTCCAAGTAGATTCTAATGATGACGATGATAATGATGATGAAGGTAATAACTTGCCCGAATGAGGCAATATTGATCTAATGTGCCCTCAGTCCCAAGGCCAAAGTCCAGGGTTGAATAAAAAATTGGAGATGTTCAAGAACACACCGAGGAAGGCGAGATAGTAGGTGAAAGCAGTGGAGCTGGTTACGATGATATTAGTGTGGGCTGTGAATCTCAGACTGGACAAACCAAAAATAAGCATCAGTCTACTCCGGAAAAGAGACTTGTTGAGAAGATTTCCATGGCACAGACCTCCGTGCAACATCCCTTAGTTACAACTGCACAAAGAACTTCATCTCAGTTTTAATCATGTAACAATTTCGGCTATTTCATATTTACTTGGAAACCCTAGACCTATTATAATATCACTGTATTTCCTATCAGATGTTTTGGTTAGTGTAAGGTAAAAACTTTTTCATGCTTATGTGTGGGAAGTCTTATGTTATACCTTTCTTTTAAAAGGTTTTTAAAATTAAGCAACTTTAACCTGTTACTCACACCAGACCCATGTCTGACCCGGACTTTATCTTTTGTTTTCTTAAACTCGTGGGTACTCAAAATTTTATGAGTAGCCCAGGGATTCAATTTAGCTTTGACGAACTGTGGAGGAGCAATGGAACAGGAGGCTTCGATGTTAGATATATAGTTTCCGTTGTGTGTTTTCTGTATTGGTATTTCCTTGTTGAGTTGCATTGAGTTGTAATAACTAGACAGGTGTTTATAACTGTCTAGTATGTGTTGTATTACCTGTGTAACTCTGATAGTTGTGGTATATTATGAAATATTTTATGTTATTAATATAATTTATTCGTTCCACTGTTTAGATTCTGATGTGTTGTTTCTTCTTTCTTCTCTTTCTTTCTCTTTTCTATCCCTTTCTATCTTATTAATGATGCTTCATCCTGTGGAAATGAATGGCGGGTCGTTACAGTGGTATCAAAGCATTAGGTTGAGTGAATACCTAGGCTCTGGAGTGATTTCTTTCTTGAGAGAGTGTATTTGTAATTTTAAATATATTTATATATATGTTTATCTATTTTTACCTATCTGTTGGGTTTCTGTTCGGGTTTTCCAATATAGGTTATAAAGGTAGATGAGGTAGTGGTATGCGTAACACGACAACTACCATTGGTTGGAGTTTGTATGTTAAGGTTGGAAGTGTATCTTTCGAGACTGTAGACCTAATACCATCTCGAGTAAGCTTTGTTGTGATGAAGTATTTCATAGACCTCTGGAGGAAACCTGTTAAGGTTCGGAGTTATCTTCGAGTATAGAGTTTGGTGAGTAAAGTTTTGGATCTGTCAATTGGGCAGAAGCAAGTGATGGCATCTTGATACTTCAGGAAGTGTAGCTGCGTGATGAGATGTAGTGATTATGGTTGTGTCCGGAAATGTTTCTTTGGAACAAGCTTTGGGAAGTGTGCCCGCTTCGGTGTGAGTTCAGCAGGATGTTGTGGTTAGCTTTGAAGTCTGAGTTTCTCGAAGAGCTTTGGATTAGGAAGTCTTTGGCTTCGGTATCAGCAATACAGTTCGGAGTGTCTGTGTACTGACAAGGAGGTCTTAGCTGAGTAGTTTTTCTGGAGGTGGAGTTCAGAAGCAACAGAGTGGATCTGTTTCTTCAATGGACTGGTTAGACCAGTGTAAGCTGTTCTATTGGGGGTAAAGGGAGGACATTTTTTCTTTGGAAAATGGTCTAGATTGATCTCAAAAGTGACTTGCGATAGTTGAGTGTTCTCTTGGATTTTCAGAAATTTTCCAGATGTTTTCTGGAAAGTCAGAGGTTTGTTCGCGTTTGGAGATTGAGTTTTCTTATCGACTCGAATTCCAGGAGTGGAACTGGTGGTTCAGCTTAGTTGAAAGATGGTTCCTGGAAATAGAGTTTGATGAAGCAGCTCAGGCTTTTGGAGGAACTTCTGAGTTTTCTTTTATGGATCTGTTGAACCATATTTCTGGGAAGTGATGTCCGGTTTGTGCTCGTGTTCTTCATCAGCATCCTTATCTACTTCGGATTAGAGTTGTGCAGCGGAAGCAGTTTGGAAGTGTTTCTGATTGTCTTTTCCGGATAAGGAGAAGTAAGTTCAGTTTTCTGCTGGTTACGGAGTAGAGTTTGTTCTTGGTTTTGGATTGATCCTAAGGAGATCATTGGGCTTGGTTGTTTTTGGTTCTGATTGTTTCTACGGGAATCAGCAATGGTTGAGCTGATCAGTTTGGATGTTGGCAGCCCATGATTGTCCGAAGACATTTTATGGACAAGAGATGAAGGAATTTGGATTCTGCA
Organism: Allium cepa; assembly: GCA_030765085.1. NCBI lineage: Eukaryota > Viridiplantae > Streptophyta > Magnoliopsida > Asparagales > Amaryllidaceae > Allium > Allium cepa. The sequence continues at coordinate 819,923,730 of CM060928.1, forward strand.
GTCGGAGATTTGGTTTGGATAAGTTTTCTTCGATCAAAGGAGCTATAAGATTGGGTAAGGCTAGAAAGCTAGCTTCGAGATATTTTGGATCTGTCTTTGTTCTTGTAAGGGTAAGTATTTGGTTTTCAGGATTGAATTGCCAGTTTGGATAACTGGGATTCGATATATTTCATGTATCTCTGAGGGAGTACATGTATGATCTATCTCTGGTGGTAGAACCAGCAGTTCAGGGAAGTTTGGTTGTTGAATCAAACTCGTCTGCAGTCTGATATGCTATCTAGTTTTGTAGATCTAGATGAGTAGGAGCTCTGTAGCTTAGTAGTATTGATTGTTTGGATTTTATAGAGCGAGTATCCCGATGTTTTTACTGGGGAAACTCGTTGAAGTTCTATCCATAATTTTTCTGGATAGTTAGATTGGTTCGATTGGATGATTTGGTTGTTAGCATATCATTGATATATGCTTGTGTTTTAAAATTAAATCTTTATATAGATTATTAAATTACCTTTGTTTTAAATTTCGGGGACGAAATTCTTTTAAGGGGGAGGAATGTGATGACCTGGAATTTTAAGCAATATCAATTTAATAATCTGAAATAAAAATTAAATTGATTTGATAATCTTTGTAATAAGATTGGAATTAATTTAATAATCCAATTAAAATAAATATTTAATTGATAGATTTTATCTTTTTAAAATCTAATAATTGTTTTCTATTCATAATGTATATAGAATATGTATATATTGTAAATAGATATTGTTTTTAATTGGATAAATAAATAAATCCTGTTTTCTAAATATATATGTATATCTTTAGTGAAATTGGGTATAATTTTAAAGTTAAACTTTTAAAAGGTTACTTAATAAATAAAATATGGTTTTAAATAGTTAAGATAAAATTTAAATTTGTTTAAATTGGTTTATTTGATAATAAGCTTTCTAAAAGTAAATAATAAATAACAATATGATTTTAAATACATAAGGTAAATATTGAAATGGTTTGAAATATGTTTAACTTAAGTTTAAATTTAAATAAAAATAATAATAAGGTTTATTTTGATATAGTGTGATAAAATGAATAATTTATTAATAAAGAAACAATTTCTTTTATAATTATTTATAGTTATCAAATTTGTTATTTTCAAAAGATAATAATACATTGTTTTTAACAAATAGTTTTTAAATAAAATAATTGTTTTTCAAAATTCAATTGTGAAGTTATATATGTATATATATAACTTGATTTGAATTTGAATTCAAAGCTTTTAAATTTAAAGTATGAATATTTTTAATTTATTTTTATTTTAAAATATTTGTGTAAACTTTATTTTATAAATTAAATTAGATTTATTCATTTTAAAATTATCTACATGTAAATAAGTAGATATTAACTAATTAGTTAAAAAGGATTCACATTCACATTTATCTCATATTAATATATTAACTAAATAATTAATTGACATTTAATAATAACTAATTAAATTTAAAGACAAGTGTAATCTTCTTGGGCTTTATAATAACACATGTTAAATAATAAAGTAAGGTTTATGACAAATGCTATATTTTAGGACAAGTGTCTTTCACTTTATTTTTCTTTTAATAAAATCAAATTTCAGCTTATATAAAATCTTCTTTCCCTCATTTTTCTTTTCTTCTTCTAAAATCTAAAGACAAACAAATCTAGAAAAAATAAACACTTCCCTCAAAAAAAATAAAATCTGAAAGCATCTTCAATAAAATCTTGTAATTCAAAAAATACCAAATCAAACTCCTTATACCAAAGATCAAATCCCTGAAATCATCTTCAAATCCTTAGTTTAAAATGCAATTCATTTTTAATTTACTTCAAATTGAAAACCTGCATTTTCAAAACCTGTCACCATATTAAAATTCCGAAGCCCGCATCATTTCGATCTGGAGTTTTTCTACATGCAACTATATTGTTAATCAGGGAGCTAATGCGAACATGATTTAAAGTTTACAAAACTAAAGAAGCAAGCAACTCAGTTTCATTTAGTAATTCAAGATTTGAAGCAAAGAAAATTCCGAGTATTAAAAGCATAAAGTTTTTCAAAATCATGGCTCTGTCTTCCAATATAAACAGGTGAGTAACCTTTAAACTTAAAGTAATTTGTGGTTACACGTTATTATTGTAGAAAATATTGCAATTGTGTATGTTTACAAGTATGTTTGTGTAAATATAATTGATGAATTCTGCTGTATGAAGTGTGCATTTGAATATCTGGGACATCTCTGTCCCCAGATTTAAATTTCTGGTTTATAATTTAAATTCAAATCTTTTAGTTTAGTCATTGTTTAAAAACTTAAGTTTCAAAGGAAACTTGTGTGTTCCATTAAAGATTTAGTTAAAAATTCATTTAAGTTACATAGGTTGGTTACATCACTGGGAATCAAGGGGGGAGACTGAACAAACTTAATATGAGTAAAATGCAAACATCTTAATTTATAAATTCAAGTATGTAAACCGTATTCTTACCCTAAAACATGATTTTTGAGGATAAATTCATAATTTAAAATGATGGGATAAGGGTGCAGTTCTGTGTTGAACAGAAAATGGAAATAGGGAATTTTTGGTTGATCTCTGCAAATTGAAGGGTCGGGGTTCATCTTGTGGGTAGAGGAGTTATCATTTAAGCTCGAAAAAAATAATTGATGGTGATACAAATCACCATGGTAGCAGCGGTGATGTTTTATTGTCTATAGCCCTAGATTTTAGGATGCTTAGTTAATGGGTCATCACGGCATTAATGTTTGATCGAGTGTCGTGTGCTTTTAGGAGATGGCTGCTGAAGTGTATTCGAGGCTGTGGCCGGTGGTGGAGGTTCTCTGGTGGTCGGAGCACCGTAGATGAAGTGTTGACAGGTTTAGAGGGTGTTTGTCTTTCTGTTTCCGGGTTTAAGATTTGAACTCGAATTCAAATTCGAGTTGAATATGAGCGAGGTGATGATCGAAATGGAATGGGAGGTTGGTCGCCGATTTTGTGGAGGCCACCGGAGGTGGCTGGAGTTGGCCGGAGGCACAGTGCACGTGCACCGTGCACTTTTGGGTTTCTGATGAACACTGGGTAGATGCAGTGTTGATTTACTCGAGTTTTTACTTGTGATATTGGTAGTCTGCTCGAAGATGCTGGATTATTGACTCGGAGCAGGAAATAGGGTTGCTCGGGTTTAATTACAGAACTGTTTTTTTTTTAAACTGTAATGTTGTTATAAATTTTGTTTAAACTGAAATTTTAAAATGGGAAGCAAAGGTATAAACTAAATTGTATATCCAAGTTAAAATCTGGAACTTAATTTAAGATTTAATCTCAGTTTTAAAAGAAAATAAATAAAGTTTTTTTAAAACTTGAATTGTTAACTACTTTAAAAAGTGTTAAGTAGTTTGAATTTAAAAACAAAGTTTTAAAAGGTAAGTAAAGTTTTAAAAATCTGAAGATTACTATTAAACTAAATTTTAAATAATTATTTCAGTTTTGAAATGTAGGAAAGATTTAAAAATTTAAAATGTTTAAACAAATTGAAATATTTAAAGTATAACTCAAATTGATTTGAATTTAAATATGAATTTGGTTTTATATTCCTTTAAAACTTCTTTATTTAAAGGAATATATCTTTAACTTGTGAAATGAAAGGTTTAGAAATGTGTTTTAAAACTTTGTTAAAGATAATTTGAATTCATTTTAAATATTAAATGTAAATGATATTTGGAAGTAAATTTAAAGTAATTTTTTAATGCTTTGTTAATAATAATGTGATCATTAATAAGAAAATATTTTAATCTTTAAAACAAGTAAGGGTTTAATGATTTGAATTATTAAGTAAATTAAAATGGATTATTTATTTAAATTAAGTAATGATTTGGATTAAATAAGTAATTAAAGTTTTTTTTAAATGTATTAATTAAAGTTAAGCTAATTAATTAAGGATAATTAAGTATAATTAAAGGGTTAATTAATTGAATATCAAAGATTAATTAATTTGAAATTAATAATGATTAATGAAAGTTAATTACTTATGAGAAGTAATTAAAGTATTGTTAATGGTTAATGATGGTCATTAACTTAAGATTATTTAACAATTAATTAATGTGATTAATTTAAAATAATTAATTAGATTAATTAATTTAATGATAATCAATTGTGAAAAATTATTTAAGTTTAATTACTGAATGAAAGTAATTAAGGAATTAATTACTTAATGTAATTAATGGAGTTTATTGTGATTAGTTTAAATTAATTAATTAAGTTTAATTAATTTTAATCACTTGTTGGTTTGACAATAATTACTTGATGTAATTAATGAAGTACAATTACTCAGTGAAGTAATCAATGATAATTACTAGATGTAATTAGTGAATAATGATGGAATTGTGAAAGTAATCTGAATTATATTACTTTGTATAATTAATCAAGTGATTAATTAAAGAAAGTAGTTAAGGAGTAATTAATTTGATAAGTAATTAAGGGTAGTTAAGAACTGAATGTAATTAATCAAAGGTGATTAATAATTATGGTTTAAATTGAGATTAATCACTAAATGTAATTAATTTTAATAAGATAATTAATTAAATATAATTAAGGATCATTAATTAATTAATTAATGATGTGATTAAGATTGATTAATTAAAGATTAATTGATCAATAATAAGTAATTAAGTGTAATTAATTAAGGTTTAATATAATTAATTATAGTTAATTAATTAATGAAGTAATTAAAGGTTAATTACTATATTTGGTTTAGAGTAATTAACTTTTGCAATTAATTAAAGGATAATTACTTGAATGTTTAAAGTATAATTAATTAGGAGTGATTAATTAAGTTGATTAACTAGAGGATAATTAATTAATTTGTAATTAATTATTGAATATGTAAGCAAGATTTATGTTAAGGTAAGTAATTAATTTAATTCACTTTAAACTAATTAGAGATGATGTAATTAATTTAATTAATTTTAAATTAATTATAGATGTTATGATTATAAATCATTACTTATGAATGGATGATATCGGTTGCCTTGAATGGTTTGAAATCTCAACTATGAGATAAGTAACGTTGAGTGTATGGATGCATTGGTTGCATTGTGATGATGATATAGATTATCTTTGATAATGATAATATGGATTATCTGTGGTGATGATTATCTATTATGAATCTGTGAATTATCTATCTGTGTGTATATAGATAATTATATTGAATTGTTTTAAACTCTAAAATAACTTGGACCTAAAAAAAGACACGCTTTGGATTTCGATGAGACCAGGATCGGATTTCCGTATTTGGATATCCGAAAACCACATCGATCCAAATTAACGATAGGTCGTGAATCTTATGTGAAGATTTAAGACTCGAGGTGTAAGGACTATTCGTCAGTATAACTCTGGGGGTGATTCTGAGATGAGTTTGACGGAGATAGTACTTTCAAATTTGTGATGAAGATTCAGAGTGCAATGGTTATCGTCATTAACTCTGAGGGTGATTCCAAAATGAGTGTAACGAGATAGTGCCTTCGGTTTCGTTCGAACCTGGAACAAACTTGTATGGATTGGATGCTTTTAGAACATCGTTAGGTGGACGATGAGCATTCTAAGTGATGTGTCCTATAAGGTAATCGTAGCCTTAAGCCTTATCAACCGGGAATGGCTAAAACAGGGGAGGTGCAGCAAGGCTAAGTGGGTCATGCCCAAGTAGGACGAGATTTTCCCCTGTCTAGAGGTCCCTTTTTATTTCAGCTTAGTGAGCGATTGGAATAGCGCGCCAACTGTGGGGTTGTCTTGTTCGGGACTGTCCAGTAAGGGATGGTTCCGGCTTTGTGTTGCAGGGGATTGGGAGTGATCCTCGGTACGGTATTCTAGGCCACGTACTGTGACGGGCGGTACCTCGGTAGCCCTGCCATTGTATGGAATCCAAAATCCAATAAGTGCCAATTGTTTTGATTGTATTACCCACTTTTGTGGCTAGGAGCTGGAATTTAATCATGTAACAATTTCGGCTATTTCATATTTACTTGGAAACCCTAGACCTACTATAATATCACTGGATTTCCTATCAAATGTTTTGGTTATCGTAAGGTAAAAACTTTTCCATGTATATGTGTGGGAAGTCTTACGTGATACCTTTCTTGTCAAAAGGTTTTAAAATTAAGCAACTTTAACATGTTACTCACACCAGACCCATGTCTGACCCGGAGTTTATCTTTTGTTTTCTTAAACTCTTAGGTACTCAAATTTTTATGAGTAACCCAGGGATTCAGGTTAGCTTTGATGAACAGTGGAGGAGCAATGGAGCAGGAGGCTTCGACGTTAGATATATAGTTTCCGCTGTGTGTTTTCTGTATTGGTATTTCTTTGTTGAGTTGTATTGAGTTGTAATGTAACGACCCAGAATTTCTATTAATTAAAATTTGGATATTTAATTAATTTTAAATATTAATGAGTTAAATTTATAAGTCGAATAAATTTTATTTCGAATAATTGGATTTAATTGGATAATTAAATCGATAATTTAATAGTTGGAAATACAGAAATAACTGAAATTGAGTTAAATATGATTGAAAATTCCAAACAAAGCGTGCCGGTTGGCATTTCTATGGTTTACCCCGCGTTCCGAACACAATGGAACATGTTTCGGGAGCTAATTCGGTCATCTGTGCGAGTTATGACAATAAACGTTCGATTTTAAATTAAACTGATTAAACGATTTTCTAGGCGTTTTAGCTTGCACCGGACAAATGGTAAATTCGATTGACATGAAATTTGAAACCATACAATAATATCACATTACGGATCCGATGAAACTGGTTGAAATCCGAGAATTTTTGAAAAATGGCTATTTTAACTCACCAAATAAATATTGAAAACAATTTCGATGCGTTTCGAGCTGCCACGGTCAAACGAAAACTACGATTGCTACGAAAATTGAAATCCGGTAATAACAAACTATTACGGATCCAATGGAACTAGTTTTGTTCAATTCTGAGACTGTTCGAAAATTGGCTAATTTCACTAGTCGATTAAATATTAAAATATTCAATTTTCACAAATTAACTTTTAATTCGATTTTAAATGTTCTATAACATCATTCTAACTTCAACATGATAAAATAAAATTTTACGAATCATTTTCAATCATATTTAACTCAATTTTCAATTATTTCTGTATTTCCAACTATTAAATTATCGATTTAATTATCCAATTAAATCCAATTATTCGAAATAAAATTTATTCGACTTGTAAATTTCACTCATTAATATTTAAGATTAATTAAATATCCAAATTTTAATTAATAGAAATTCTGGCCCTTAAAAGAATTTCGTCCTCGAAATTACCAAGTAAGAAAAGTTACAGAATCTATTAACTTTCCCAAAATCCATAGTTAAACTTCTTACAAAACTTTACTAAGTTTTCAAATCATACTTAGTTATCTTTTCAAAAACAACTACTATTGTTTAACTTTCAATTCCAAATCAAAATTTAGTTTTCAAAACTTTTCCAATTTTTCTCAAATTTTTTCTAACGCCATAAATTTTCGGAAAAATTCGCCATAGTCTCCTTTGCGCGGCTCGATCCGAAAAAAATGACAGTATATATATCACAAATATACATCTCATCAAGTCATGAGGCATCCCGCAGGGAAAAAAGTGTAAAAGTACGGTATGTAATCCGAGATATGTACCTTATATTATATTAGCGAGCATATACAGCTAATATAGCGCGAAAGCGAGCTCCAAATGCGAAGCAAACGCGATCCACACCTACTAAACACTCAACAAACAACATGAGAACATGTATATATGAAAATAATATCAATATACATCATATAGAAACATAATAACTATATATGCCAACATAGCAAATGCAATAAAAGCAACAAATGCAACCATCAACCAACTATCATCCAACTAGCATTCATAACCAATAAATATTTATTCATATTCTCATTAATATTCAATGAAATGGTTTTCAATTTAATCACATTTGATTTATTTACATTGGATTTTACTAACATTCATTTTCAATTAGTTTATATTCACTAATTCATATTCAAGTTGGTTCACTCCCAAATCAAATTCAATTTTATTTAAGATTCACTTAACTTCCAATTGAATTCCAATTACTTTAGCTTTCAATTTCATTAACACTTAATGAATTACATACAATCAACTAACAATCATATAACAACCAATGTATATTAATTACAACCAAATTCCTTTGCTTATATTCATTCAATTTGGTTTAACACCTTTACTTTCAATTGGTTCAATTAAATTGATTTTCATTCAACTATTCAACTTCCGATAACATTAGATTTTTAATGAATTAACACTCACATTCATTATTTCATATCAACTTAATTTACATTCAATTGATTAACATTTAATCCATTAATTCAATTCAATTACTAAAGTTGAATTTCATTTATATAACTCAAGTTCATATCTATCACTTAACTTATTAATTTACTTTGATATCAAAATCAACTTCATTCAACATCACTTAAGTTATATTCCATTTAAACATTATTTGTCTTTACTTAACTTAAATTCCCACTTATAAATCAATTCAGATTCCAATTCTAAAGTAAATTTCCATTTAACTTTAAATTCATTTTTTATTTACAACTCATATTCATAAATATATTCATATAGTTTCACTTCTTATATATATAAGTTTATTTCGCAATTGTAAATTACTTTAATTATAATTCAATTCTTATAATTCTTTTTACTTATACAATTATTCTTTTATTTAGATTATTCAAACATCTTATTCAACAACCAAACAATCAACTTATATACACTTTAATAATTCTGAAAAATTATTCCTTTATATATAAAAATATAATCAAGGTAAAATTATTTCATTTACCCAATTTTAAAACAATATTGTGTCGAATTGTTCTGTACAAGTGTTTAGAGATCCCCATCAACAACGTTAATTACTCGTATTAACCAGAATCCATATACCACTCAACAAACCAATCATCACAATATAAAACAATTTAATATTCACTAACAAATACGCTCTCATAGCTATTATTACACTCAACTCATTCTAGAGTACTACTGACTCTATCTCTAATAAGTAATACCTAACAGAGCCATGGTTGTCGCTTAACCATATGCTCCGATACCAAATGTAAGAATCCGCTTTTCCGTACCCCTTGAATAGACACTAATCTCCATCGATTTACTCAAGATGAATGGAAATACGAATTCTCAATGTTTAAGAAAAAGAAAAAGACAAAAGAAGAGATAAGAAGATAGAACAGAACAGAAAACAACAGAACAACATCAGAATCTCACAACCGCAGCGGAACAACATATAATAAATAAATGAATAATCTTTAAACAAAGAACTATATCAGTTATTACATTACATCACATTTCATTTCATTACATCAGAGTGTACAACAAACAACAACAAACAACGCAAAAAGAAATACTATATACTAGTAATACGCCATGCCATCCAGCTTGCCTCCAGAAACTCCTGAATTCCAGAATATCCCGATAAACCTTAACTCTTGACTGCCCGTGTGGAAATTGGTGGGCACCCAGAGTTTAGGAAGGAAAACAATAAACGCCGAGTCAGTCATGTGACTGGTGTGAGAACTCAAAATAGTTTATTTATCTTTAAAATCAAAATAGAGGAATATTTTTAAAGTCAATTCGCAATGCTTTTAAGAATGAGACTACCATAAGACCTCCCACCACACACACAATGCAAACGCAGATTTGGAGGAGATTTCTCCTTATGATAGTCAAAGATGCTTGATACGCATTAAAAAAAAGAAACATTTGATATTATTATTAGTGCATAGTGTAGAAAACATTTCGAAAGTAGAATATAAATCTTAGCCAGCATAGGTACCATTATATTATGCCTACTATAGCTACCATATTAGATGGAAGGTTCTACAACTAAAACCGTACAAGTCTCGTATTGTTTCTTTGGATTTCCAACAAATGGTCAGGCCAAGGAACTTCCCATTGCCACATGAGAACGCCTCTGGAAGGACGTCCCCGAGAACCTAACCGGATCTCTGCCAACACAAGGCCGGGTTACCCCTAACTGGGTAACTACTGACACGAGTATGGCATCCCCCGGTCCTTTGGGACCTTTAACCGAGCCCTCGTAACCATCATCACACAATCATAAATAAAGTGTTTCAACATGAGTAAGTATCTGGGATCCATACCATGATACCACCCTTTTCCAGAAGGAAATGCACATACCCTAAAGTGAGCTACCCCTCATAACATTGCTGCATCTTTCCTGTTTTGACCATTCCGGGGTGTGAGACTCGACGAAGTCTCGTCCACAAAGCCACGCTTTATACAAAAGCTGTGCTTTGGGTCAACAAATGATCATAGAAATGATCACAAAGATAAACGATCAAACAAATGATCATATCACAAATGATCAAACAATGATCATTTCACAGCAACACTCAGCATGTCACATTACCAAATTGGGAATATATCACTGATAACCATCAACTACATAACCTCTAAGCTCGTACGTCTCAGAGAAGGGTGTTAAGCTAAGAGAAAAAATTCTCCGCCACCAACAGAAATATATTTGAAAGAAATCAACTTTATATCTCAATTTGTAATGTCAGACACACAATCCATACAAGTCTGTTCCGGGATCGAACAGAACCGAAGGCACTTACAAAGAAGTCCTTGCAATCCGGATATTCACTAATCACGACCGGACTTCCCATCACATATGGAGTCTCTATACCGGGGACCAGTCGATGCAAAGACATTCGACGAGTTGTCCTTTCGCTTTCAAAAATATCCGGTCTTCAACACCGGTCATCAATGCTATCCATTACGTCGTATCACTATTCGGAATGGGTAATCCGAATAACGAGTGCAATAATTTAAAAATAAGTGTGGCATTCAAATCCAAGCAAATCACAACAAATACCTATTAAAAGGTAAATATTGATAGTCGGTTATTGAACTATCAATGGATATGCACACATCACCAGATTCCAAATAATTTTCCAAATTATTTATTTTCCCAAAAATATCTTTACAAGATATATAATTTCAATACTTCAAAAATAAATCAATATTTATTTTTGAACAAATTCCCCTTTCTTTTATAAATTCCATAGTGAATTTACATTCCAAAATATTTATGAATATACGACTTCAATTATTCATTTTCAATTTATCTTCAAAAAGATAAATTCTCAAAACGTTTCATTTCACATTGGAAAACATTTCCATACTTATTTATTAATAAGTAATTCACAAATCTATTTATTTTCAACCTTTGGAAAATATTCAATATACTTAAATCGAAATTAAGTATATTTATTTGGGTCAAAACGAATGTTACGTAAAACATCGCTACGACAACCTAAAATCACTAGTATAGGGATTCGAATTTAAGATAGATATATAAATCCCAATACTAAATAAAAAATTTCCTTTCGGAAATCATTTACTATAACAACAATGTTATAGTCTACCATTTCCTTCTATTTCTCGAAAACGTCTATTTCAACAATAAATGTTGAAATCTATGGTTTCGAATCTTTAACACATTTAAAAACATCGTTAGATCATTTTAATTCTATTTAAAACATCACATCCAAAACGTTTTCTTTAACATATTATTCACTATTCAAAAGCATGAATATACTTTGTTAACCAATTTCATCATTTCTATTCATTTTGTTTCAAAGGATTATTCACTATCTAAAATGTGAATATAACCCATAAATAAGTTATAACAATTTACTTATCAAAATAAGTCGTTTGCGAATTCATAAAACAATGTTTATAAATTCCATTTCTATTTATTTTATAACAACTTCCTTTTATAAATCTCCTTTATTAACCTATTCCAATTCATAACTCAATTATATACTAAAGGTTCACATTATAAGTTAAATACTTATAATTTATTTATTTACAAAAATCGTTCCTTTAAACTTCCCAAGTTATAAATCTTATAACTGATAAGATTCATTTATTTACCCAAATCTATTCCTTTAATGACTTTACAAATTTTATAAACCTACTGCTTATAAAATTCCATTTATAACTTCACCGTTTATAATCCTATAAATTTCATTCATTTATGAAATTCATTCACAATTTATTCTAACACTTATAAAACTCGTTTTGTAATTCAAATATTTTAATTTATAAATATCAATTTTATAATCTTTTAATATAAATCAATTTATATTACTATTTTAAAACATCTTTAATCTCCTTTATAATTTCATCATTCTCTTTGATTTATAAAATAATCAAATTTTATAAATCCTATATTTTAAACTTTTTATAATAAATACAAAAATCCCAATTTAAGCTATTTATAAAATCATTAACCCATATTTTCAAAAATCAACTTTTAACTATATTTCTCAAAAATCATAATTTTTATAACATTAAAATTTATACGTTTATTTATTTAAAATGAATCGATTCCAAAAATATTTTATAAACGTATACTTTCAAAAATCACTTTAAAATCCTTTTAAAATTCCAAAATTGGTTCAATGATGCTTCACACCAAATAGTCAATCACGACAACAACGACATCATATATCTGTATACGATAATCAATGAATATCAAAATATCCATAATCAAATAAATACTGTTGAGGAATCCAGTTGGATCCCTCCAACCCATTTCCCTGCATCCAAAGATGTTAGCACAATACCAATTCCGTTCCAGTACGAAATTATCACGGTATATAGGATTTAAAATATTATCCGCTTAATAGACGGTGCAATAGGGTCTCATCCGCTATATACTGCGGGAAATCAACTCCAAGTACATAAATAATACCAATTTCACTGTTTATGAAATATTCGTGGTATATGTTTTTAATAAATAACATCCGCTTACTAACGGCGCATAATGTCTATTTTAACAATCAATAGATAACAATAATCATTCAAACATACATTCAAGTATTTTAAATATAACTATTTAAAATTAAAATCGAAACCGATTCGATTGAGTGAGAAGTTCTCACCTTGATTTCAATTCCGTTTTAGCGATTTATTTCGAATAAAATTAAACGGACGTTTAATTTTACCCGAAATTCTCACTAACTCCAAACGACTCCAAACCATTTCCATAGCGTAGTGCTCGTCCATACGATTCCAACGCAACTGGTTTCGCACGTTTTCGACCTCGTATGAAAAAGATATGCATTTTTAAACATTCACGCATTTTTAATTATATAATTACAACATAATTTAATTTCCTTAAACCTAATCAATATCTCAGCCTTTGATTTCAATCTCCTGCAATCATGACCGTCTCTTGCTTTCTTCCATCTCACACGATCCATCTACAGGTGATACACGACGCGCACGAACCCGTATAGCACAAAATTAGGGTTCCAAGCCACCATCTCCACGCTTGACTAAAACACGATCAACTACCTCCAATTTGTAGCCCTTGGCCACCACCATCAACGCCGTGAACAGCTTAGAGCTCGGCCATCATATTGTTGCGAAAAACATGTGCGACCGTTGGATGTTCGAGGCCACATTGCCGTCAATCCACAATACTAAATCCAATCATAGCCGTTGGATTTGTCGAACGTGCTGTGCTCTACAATGTTCATGTTGGGAGTTTCACCAATTGTTGCTTGGATTTGAAGAAAAGAGGAGAAGAAGACTGGATGAAATCGGCCATTGATTATTTCAGGAGGCGGCTGTAACCAATTGACCTAGGGTTTGGATATTTTTGCAAAAATGAATATTAAGGGGGGTTTTATAGAAAAATTTACGCGACACTATTCATCCCGGATTTTCTGAACTCCAAACGAAGCGTGCCGGTTGGCATTTCTAAGGTTTACCCCACGTTCCGAACACAATGAAACATGTTTCGGGAGCTAATTCGGTCATCTGTGCGAGTTATGGCAATAAACGTTCGATTTTAAATTAAACCGATTAAACGATTTTCTAGGCGTTTTAGCTTGCGCCGGACAAACGGTAAATCCGATTGACATGAAATTTGAAACCATACAATAATATCACATTACAGTTCCGATGAAACTAGTTTGATCGAAATCCGAGACTTTTTGAAAAATGGCTATTTTAACTCGCCAAATAAATATTAAAAACAATTTCGATGCGTTTCGAGCTGCCACGGTCAAGCGAAAACTCCGATTGCTTCGAAAATTGAAATCCGATAATAACAAACTATTACGGATCCAATGGAACTAGTTTCGTTCAATTCTGAGACTGTTCGAAAATTGGCTAATTTCACTAGTCGATTAAATATTAAAATATTCAATTTTCACAAATTAACTTTTAGTTCGATTTTAAAAGTTCTATAACATCATTCTAACTTCAACATGATAAAATAAAATTTTACGAATCATTTTCAATCATATTTAACTCAATTTTCAATTATTTCTGTATTTCCAACTATTAAATTATTGATTTAATTATCCAACTAAATCCAATTATTCGAAATAAAATTTATTCGACTTATAAATTTCACTCATTAATATTTAAAATTAATTAAATATCCAAATTTTAATTAATAGAAATTCTGGGTCGTTACATGTAATAACTAGACATGTGTTTATAACTTCTAGTATGTGTTGTATTATCTGTGTAACTCTGATAGTTGTGGTATACTATGTAATATTTTATGTTATTAATATAATTTATTCGTCCCGCTGTTTAGATTCTGATGTGCTGTTTCTTCTTTCTTCTCTTTCTTTCTCTTTTCTATCCCTTTCTTTCTTATTAATGATGCGTCATCCTGTGGAAATGAACGGTGGGTCGTTACATATATATATATATATATATATATATATATATATATATATATATAATACTATGTGAATAATAGGTGTCAGGCTACATAATCAAAGAATAATAGGAAAAAATAGAAGCATCAGCTATTCAAAATTTTTATATATGCTTTATGTAAAAGCTAAGCTACAAAATAAAAGCATGTATAAAGACGCATGTACAGTAAAATTTGACAACTTATATATATGTTATGAAATGTTAGTCTACATGTTTTAAAGCTACAGGGATTAGTGAGTTAGATATATGTATATTGAAAAGTAAAACTAGGCTCGCTCATATATACAGGAAATTGATTAAATTTAAAAATAAGAGTACTATCCTATATAACTATTCAATTTAGACCACATATTTATGGGGAAGTAAGCTTATATCTAAATATTCAAAGTGATGTCGGATCAAGTAGGCTTCAAAAAGATAACAAAGTTAGGTTACATAAATAAATGATGTATAGTGTGACATCCCACCTCAAGACCCACATTAACAAAGAGTATTACTGGTTAATACTGTCTGCTAATGTGAAGAATAAGTTGGTTAGGAGCGACCATCTATAGCCTTGTCTTGAATATCTATTGAATACGCTGATAAATGCTTTACTATTTTTTTTAAACTCAAGTGGATAGACATATCCAATAAATACTTAATACAAAACTATAGGTGGCTAATGGATCTATCAGATCAAAATATATTAACTAAATGAGCATCACATCACAGAACAACAAACAAATATACATATACACATATACAATGATACATCTCAATACAGAACGAATGATCCATCAAAGTGGTTTGACGACCACTCCATATACACAAGCCAATAAATATACATCTCGAGATACAACTCTAAATGACAATAATCACAAATAGTGACCGAAAGACATACAGGCGGAAGCTTTAGGAAAATCTAAGTCCAAAGGTAAATGCTTAACCTAGAACAAACTTGGTCTGACCCAAAAGTATAAAATACATGGTCCGTCCAGCTAAAACATAAGTTTAATAAAGATAGACGGCAATATGAAGCACAAGGTAAGGTAGAGTTTCTTCTCGAACAAGAGAGAACCGTAATAAGAGAATTACACTTCGTCGTATAAGGAAAAGGATGAATATCCTTCTTGAATGAGAAAGAACAATAAAAAGAACATGGTTATAACTCAAGTGGACTTATATTGCTTGAGTGTATGAAACCTCAAAAAGAAGCTCGATGATAATACTCAACTAGAAATCATACACGCCTCATATCATCGGTCGAATCCCAATAACAAATATGATGGTTTCTATGAGCCATTTCTCCTAAATAGGAGAAAGCATAAATTCACTACCTTGCCAAAAATGACAAACATAAAACGTTCCCAGATAGGATAATCCCAAAACTCAAATATGCCTCATCTCATCGGCATAAACAAAATCTTAGAATGCCATGGAATGGCAATATAAATCTCAATAATAGTAGAACCTCCATACTTAATCATATTGTATCTCATCGGCATAAATGTATATAAAAATCAAACTCAACTCGCCAAAAAGGTAAAAACCCAAAATATCCTATAAAATCACGAAATTATCAAATTCATAACTCAAGGAACTCAATAAGAGTTCAAAACATCATAAATGAAATCACCATATATATAACATCTCATATAGCACTAGGCTATTGATGAAACAAAATATCTTAAAATGGTGAAATCATAATAAAACAAAAAACTCAGAAACTCATAAAACCCGTATTTCCTAGATCCCCGATTGCAATGACGAAGCAATGTTACATGTGCCAAAGTCACATAACTCGTGATGAGCGAAGTCACATTACTCGTGGTGACCAAAAGTCACCTAACTCGTAGTGACCAAATTCGCATATCTCAGATGTCCCGAAGGTCTATAGCATTGGCATACTCGTCGATGTGTCATAAACTCTCAAATAGGAACCCAAAAAGTGTCGACGTGCATCCCATACCACATGTTCGCACTTAACTATTTACTAACCGCTAGTAAATTCCACATCATAAAACAAAATCATTAAAATCAAAAAATCTCAGAAATCTTAGAAAGCTCATAACTTGCCTTATATCATCATCAAGTGCAAAAATATCTCATGATGGGGTCTTATAAACCATAATTCCCAAATAGGAAATCTCAAACTCATGACTTGCTTTATATCATCAGCAAGTATAAAATACATCGTGATGGTTCTCATCAACCGTAACTCCTAAATAGGAGATCTCAAACCTCGCCAAATATTGGCCATCTTCGAAAATTCCTAATAATAGGAATTGTAAATCTAAAAATACACCATGAAATTGTTAGTCCGTGAGATGATGGTTTTGATGACAACAACCTTAAAATAGATTATAAAATATAAATACTAACATATAAGTTTAGATATATATGTAAATGCAGGATTTAACCATGCTGGTACTAAGAATGAAGACTGTACAATATAGAGATTCAAGATATCAAGATAAAATATCAAGATAGAAGACTCATGAGCATCGAGACTATCAAGAGTTCAAGATTTCAAGGATAAGTAATTTTTATTTTTATTAGGAATTTTTGTTAAAACTCGTAGAAAAGCACTGGCATCTTAAAATCCAATTTATTCATGGAATGGCATCCACTTCGAGCCCGTTAAAGGGATGGAACCCTAAGTAAGATGGAACCTACGAAAAATCTAGTAGAACATTGTTTTGTATCCGCTAACTTTTATTCAAAATAATTTTTCAAAATTATATCCTATTTTCAAAATATTTTCAAAACTTTCCTTTTAAAAGATTCAAAACCCTCGATCCCGATTTTAAATAATTTTAGCCTGAAAAACATCTTTATTTTCAAAGTCAAATTACTCCTGATTTTAAACTATTTTTTAAGTAATATATTTAACTTTTAAATATTTATACTTAGATTTAAATACAAAATTATAGTTAAAATCTATATATATTATTCTTTATATTTACTTATGGATTTTAACTATAGTCAAGTATATTTATAAAGTTTAAAATAGTTTTTATACAAGAAAAAGGTTATTTTCAAAGAAAATCAAAAACACCAAAAAATCCTTTGGGATGTCGACATGCCAAGCATGACTATGTCAACATGGTGATTGTTTGATTCAAAAATTCAAATTTCAAAAAGAGTATCTATTCGCCATAACTCTTCGTGAATGGTCATGGCTGTTGTTCTTCTATAAATAGGGGCCAGTTTCAACGAATTTTAATGATAATTTTCTGGTTTTTACTCCTTTTCTTCTTCCTCATTTCTTAATACATATTCTTATAGTACTCTGCCGAAATCAACATTGAATCATACTCGATTACTTCTAGTTTGATTCTCTATCACTATCTATACCATAAAATCAGTTCTATTCAGAGTTATAGACTTCTTTGTAATATATTAAAAGGGAAAAGGTGTGATTGTAGCCTTGGAAATCAATCAAAAGGGAAAAGGTATGATTGTAGCCTTGGTAAATCAATTGGGTAAACTTGTGGCCAGGAAATCAAGTATCTATACCCATAGGATCGAAATTCTGGAGGGTGTACCTCGTAGCCTTGAAACCACGGGTGTAATTGTACAATTGCTTTTGAAAGGAAATCCGTACTTGTGTTGCGGTGCTGGATGTAGGGTAACTCCGAACCAGTATAAAATTCGCTTTGTTCTTTCCTTTACTGCTTTTATTTTATTTCTGCATCTGTGATTCTTTCTGTGATCATATATGTGTCTATATATTGCATACTTTTGTGTCTAAATTAACATAAGTTAAAAACATTTAGTAGTTCTTTATTAACACTATTCACCCCCCCTCTTTTGTTAATCTTAGCCATAAGATCCGTAATCTGCATTTCTCACAATTGGTATCAGAGCAAGGTTTTCAAAGTTTCATAATCTGATTTTTTAAAAGTTTTCAAAATGGCACCAACACTGGTACTTTTATTAACATTATTATCCCTGTCACTAGTTCATTTGTAGAGAGTCAGTCTACTGTCAGACCACCACTTTTTAATGGCAGTAACCATGCATATTGGGCATGTAGGATAAAAATATATTTACAATCTATAGGATTA
Organism: Allium cepa; assembly: GCA_030765085.1. Taxonomy (NCBI): domain Eukaryota; kingdom Viridiplantae; phylum Streptophyta; class Magnoliopsida; order Asparagales; family Amaryllidaceae; genus Allium; species Allium cepa. Next base: position 819,942,613 of record CM060928.1, read on the forward strand.
GACACTTGAAATATCACACAAACTGAATATTCTGAACCCACAATTGATTTTGCACAGTGGACTTCTGAGCAAAAGAATGTTCCACAAAATAATTCTAAGATAGTGAGTATTCTATTTTGTTCACTATATAGAAATGAATTCAATAGAATGTCAGTTTGTAAGTCTGCATATGAAATCTGGAAAACTTTGCAAGTTACTCACGAAGGAACAAGCAAAGTTAAACAGACTAAAATTTCCATGCTCACAAACCAGTTTCAGTTATTTAAAATGAATGCTAATGAGTCTATTTCAGATATGTATAGTAGATTTCAGGATATTGTGCATTCTTTAATATCTTTGGGAAAGGAATTTTCTGAAGAAGATCAAGTCAGAAAATTTTAATTTCTCTAACTCCAGAATGGGATCAAAAGGCACTTGCGATCAAAGAGGCAAATGACATCAGTATTTTGAAGATAGAAGAATTAATTGAAAATCTAATGTCGCATGAAGTTCAAATGATCGGGAGAAGAGAAAGTAAAGCATATGAAAAGAAATCAATGGCATTCAATGCATTGACCGGTGGATCAGACTCAAACAACGATAATGATGAAGAGATAGCCTTTATGACCAGAAATTTAAGGAGGTTCCTGAAATACAGAAAGATGACTAATCTCAAGAGAAATAACTATAAGAATTCTGGAAATCAGAATATAGTGCCAAATAATGACAAGTGTTACAACTGTGATAAACCAGGCCACTTCAAAAGAGACTGTCCGTATCCAGAAAGGCAGAATCCTCCTATGAACAATGAAACAACAAAGAAATGGAAGTATGCATTTACAGCTACTCTAGATGACTCAGACTCGTCCTCAAGTGATGATGATCAGAAGACGGATAATTCGAATTTGTGTTACACAACTGTTCACGACTCCGACGAATTCAGAGAAACGGATTCAGAAAAATATACACGTTTACAATACAATTGGTTGAAATTGCTTGCTTAAGATTAGTTGCTTGATTGTTTGATTAATTGATTTTGAATTGGTGTGTTGTTTGAATTTTAAATTTTGTTTTCTATTTTTTATTATTTTTATTATTATTTTTATTATTTTTAATACTTTATGAAATATATTATAAGTATAATAATATTTTAGAAATATATAATAGACATTAATAATAATAATATATATTAGAGATCTTAGGAAAAATAAATTCATGAAAATTCAAAAGCACATGTCGACATGGTCCCTACCATGATGTCGACATGGCTACCTGAATTTGGATTTCAAAATTTGAATTCAAATGTTTGAATTTCCCTCCACCTTTTCACTTCATTCAATTCTATGAAAAGATACCTTTTGACTAGAGAATATATCCTTTAAAATCTATTTATTCACTATCTTTTATCATATCTTTTCACTTTCATTTTCAAATTCAAGCTCTCTCTTCATAACTTCAAGCTCTCTTCTCTCTACTCTAATGGCTTCTACAAGCAACCCCTCAACCATAAGAATTTCCAGAAAAATCAAAGAGCAATTATTCAATGATCCGGAGGCAATTAAAGCATACATCAATTATGCTAACTATGCCAAAGTCCAGCCCATAAAATTTGCTATTTTTCAAGATTTTTCTACTTATGAAATTGATTCTCTTTTTGCAAAGAATGGTGTTCTTAGTCTTATTGATGCTTCTCAAATTGACTTTGTTTGCTATCCTAATCTTGTCAATATTTCTATGCAAATTTAAATCGCGGATTGTTTTGAATTGTTTTAAATTTGGAGTAGTGTCAAAAGCACTCAAATTGTTTTGAATTGTGATCTTTTGGGTACCATTATCAATTGCAAGAGTCTGGGAATGGATCTTTCTAACTTTAAAATCATGAACATGACCGTGAGACATTTCATCACATTTTCGAAAGAGATAATGATTTTGATTTAAAAATAGAAATTTTTGACCAGAAGAAAGAATTGTCAATCTTATTTTGCAATATACTTTGACCCCAAGATCGGGAAATTTTAACAATCCTATTTCAAAAGTTTGCAAAGCGCTTTTTGCTATTTTCGGAAACTATGACATAAATTGGGCGCAAGTTATTTTGGATAATCTTCGTCCTAAAAATCTTGAAATGGGTGAGAATACTTTATACCATGGAATTTATCTCACTCGGATTTTTAACTATTTTGGAGTTGATTTCAAACGCGAAGAATTTGTTTCTAGAAAAGTTTTCAATCATTCCAACATTTCGCTTATGAAAATTCCATTTGTTTTTCAACCTTATGAGACACTTACCGAAAAGGAAGAGCATTTGGCTCATGAGGAAATGGAAGAAGAGGAAGTTGAAGAAGAAGAAGAAGGGGATGAAATGGAAATTGAAGAAGAAGAAGGTGAAACGTCTTTGGAAAGCATTGAATATCCTTCCAATCCATCCAACAAAACCCTTCTCAAAAACCAAAAGATAATTGTGGGGAATCAACGGATTCTAAAACGATCCGTTAGTAAAAAGTTGGATAACATTTCTTCGAAGATGAACAAGTTCTTTTCCAAAGTCAGCAAGAAACTTGGACTATCTTCATCATCTTCATCCTCTAACTAGTTTTATCTTTTCGTATCTTGTTGTATTTTTTTTAGTTTGCTTTATTTCGAATGTTCATGTAGTTTGTTATGTGCTTAATCATTGCATTATCGTAGTACGCAATGAAATGAAATTTCCTTTCTGTTATCTACCTTATCTTATCTCTAAAATAAATGTTAGTATATTATACACACACACACACACACACACACACACACACAATTATTCACAAAGTCAAATTGGTCATAAAATTTCACTAAACCATGTCGACATCCCCTATGTGACCATGTCGACATGTGCTGGTCAGAAATGGCAATTGATTTTGAATTTGAAATTTGAATAACTACCACACGTCTATTCAATTCAAACGAAATTATACACCTATATATACCTGTTTCTTCCAGAATTCTTCACTGAAATTTATTTCTTATCATCTATATCCTCTATTTCTTTCACAAATTCAACTATGGCTAATCCTATTCACAATTTATCCAAAAATCTTGAAGAAACTCTTAATTCGTTCAAGAATATTCTCTCATTTATTCTACGAAACCAGCGTCATTTAGAATTAAGTTAAATGCAGATGATAAAGGAACAAGAAAGGCACTTCGATGTGATACGATGGGTGATCTCCTCTCTGCACAAGGATGATAACGAAGCACATCCTCCTATCTCTCTCACCAATGACAATGATACTATTAAGGCAGGCCTAATCTTTGGGGAAGAAGGATGGGTGGAAGTTCCACGTAACGTTTGATTTTTTATTTACTTTGTTTGATTTGTTTGAATTGATTTGGTTTGAATTGATACTTTGTGTGGATTGATTTCTGATTGATTTGAAGATTGGTGTGTAAAACATATATATACATTGAAATGTATATAATCTTTAAATTAGTTATCATGCTTAGAAGTATCATTATTTCCTACTCTATATATTCCGTTGTATAGTTTATCAATGCAGGTACTGAAGTCCAAGAATGAGGGGGAGTAAGTTTTTGTTGATGACAAAGGGGGAGAAATATAAAATAGGGTAGTTAGTATAGATTAAGGGGGAGTTGCTAGTTTTAAGGGGAGTTATTAGAATAGAAATAATATTTTATAAACAAAGGTTGTCATCATCAAAAAGGGGGAGATTGTTAGTCCGTGAGATGATGGCTTTGATGACAACAACCTTAGAATAGATTATAAAATATAAATACTAACATTATAAGTTTAGATATATATGTATATGCAAGATTTAACCATGTAGGTACTAAGAATGAAGACTGTACAGTATATAGATTCAAGATATCAAGACAAAAGACTCATGAGTACCGAGACTATCAAGAGTTCAAGATTTCAAGGATAAGTATTTTTTATTATTATTAGGAATTTTTGTTAAAACTCGTAGAAAAGTACTGGCATCTTAATATCCAATTTATTCGTGGAATGGAATCCACTTCGAGCCCGTTAAAGGGATGGAACCCTAAGTAGGATGGAACCTATGAAAAATCTAGTGGAACATTGTTTTGTATCCGCTAACTTTTATTCAAAATGATTTTTCAAAATTATATCCAGTTTTCAAAATGTTTTCAAAACTTTCCTTTTAAAAGATTCAAAACCTTCAATCCCGACTTTGAATAATTTTAGCCTAAAAAACATCTTTATTTTCAAAGTCAAATTACTCCTGATTTTAAACTATCTTTTTAAATAATATATTTAACTTTTAAATATTTATACTTAGATTTAAATATAAAATTATAGTTAAAATCTGTATATATTATTCTTTACATTTACCTATGAATTTTAACTATAGTCAAGTATATTTATAAAGTTTAAAATAGTTTTTATACAAGAAAATGGTTATTTTCAAAGAAAATCAAAAACACCAAAAAATCCTTTCGGATGTCGACATGCCTAGCTTGTCCATGTCGACATGGTGACAGTTTGATTCAAAAATTCAAATTTCAAAAGAAGTGTCTATTCGCCATAACTCTTCATGAATGGTCATGGCTGTTGTTCTTCTATAAATATGGGTCAGTTTCAATGAATTTTAAATGATAATTTTCTGGTTTTCACGCCTCTTCTTCCTCCTTGTTTCTTAATACATATTCTTATCATTACTCTTCCGAAATCAACATTGAATCATACTCGATTACTTCTAGTTTGATTCTCTATCACTATCTATACAAGATTCTCAGTGCTATTCTGAGTTATAGACTTCTTTGTAATCTATTAAAAGGAAAAAAAGGTATGATTATAGCCTTGGAAATCAATCAAAAAGGAAAAGGTGTGACTGTAGCCTTGGTAAATCAATTGGGTTAACTTGTTTCCCGGAAATCAAGTATCTCTACCCAGAGGATCGAAATTCTGGAGGGTGTACCTCGTAGCCTTGAAACCGAGGGTGTAATTGTACAATTGCTTTTGAAAGGAAATCCGTACTTGTGTTGCGGGACTAGATGTAGGGTAACTCCGAACCAGTATAAAATCCGGTGTGTTCTTTCCTTTACTGCTTTTATTTTATTTCTACATCTGTGATTGTTTCTATGATCATATCTGTGTCTGCATACTTTTGTGTCTAAATTAACATAAATTAAAAAGATCTAGTAATTCTTTATTAACACTATTCACCCCCTTCTAATGTTAATCTTAGCCTTAAGATCCGTAATCTGCATTTCTCACAGAAATGGCAAATCTCAAATAACAACTCAAAAATCCATAATCTCGAATAGCTTCGATCGTACATGTCTGAAATTAACTGAAAAAGTAAACGCACATGTGCCACACCACGTGTTTTACTAAATCTTTAATTTTATTTCTCACACTTTCGAGTAGTGCAGAAATGTGTATTTTATATTTAAATAATTTAGTGGAGAATACAAGCATTTAAAACAAATTTTCGAAAACGATCATTGAAAACAATATTTGAAACTCCCTTACTATAGAGAATAAATATATTTTATAACTTAAAAATAATTTTAAAGTATTATATAATAATTATTTTAAATGCCAATTTATTTTAAAAATTATTTCAAAATCGTTTGGAGAAAACCGTGCTCGAAACAACGGAAAACAAAGAAAATACCTCAAAACCGATAACTCAAATTCAATTCGAATTCAATTCGAATTCAACTCAAAATCAATTCAAATTTGAATTTCAAATTCTCAAATTCAAGCTAGTCTATTGATAGGCCTCACAGCTCTCAAAATGTCATGAAAACATCATCAAAATCGAAAAAGATAGAGAGCAAAACAAGCTAGAAACATATCACAAACCAAAGGAAAAAAGAGCCAAATTATACAAGCTATAGGTCGACCATTGTCACCCATTGGTCAACCGTACGGTCGACCTATGAGGCATTAAGGTCGACCTAGCCCACGCGATTTCCAACTTCATTTGCAAAGCTTCATACTGATTTTCTTATGCCAATTTAACGTAGGAAATGAAGGATTTGTGCTACGAAATTTTGCATGCACTGTAAGCAATAACTAATCTATGGAAAAGATCCGACAGCAATTCATCAAGAGATCAAGAAGTTAATCATTCACAAAGAGGCAATCGATAGTAGATTTTTATACAGAAACTAAAGGAATACAGTAAATTGTTACAGTAAATGATCTTGCCCAGATTCTTGCTTGCAAATTTGATTTTTAGCTAGAAATGTGAGATATAACTCACCTTTGCACCTTACTAGATGATTTAGAGCTACAAGATACAACCTTTTGTCTTGAATTTGATTGTAAGAGCTTGTAACTTGAGAACAATGGACATGTTGAACAAGAAATAAGAGTTATAGACAAAATTTCTTCTCCATCGGAATAAAAAGAATATAGATTAAGTGATTTGGATTAGAGTACCTGTATTTGATTCTATGTGCAATTTACTCTCTTAATTTCTCTTTAATTTTAGCAGCAAATTGAGCGCAATTGTGTTTTAGTTAGAGGAAGTTATTTTTCTTTCTTTCTAATTATTGTAAAGGTGAGTTTGAGAAGAAGAGATGAGAGAAAAGATACGTACAACTTATTTCTTTTCTTTTACCAAATAGTTGTAGAAATGGTCATTGGATTAAAAACCCTATCCATTAGCCGAAGACAATTTTACTTAGAGAAATTACAAATAGATGTGTATTTATAACCTATATTATCAAATTTATACAATAGTTTTTCTCATTTTTAACCAAATAAAATATCTACAACCAATTGTTTGCAATAAAATTGTTGTTTTAACAAAATAAAATTTATTTTAATAATAAAAGTTATTATTTTTTATAAAACCCTATTTTTATATATATTATATTATTTACACTATTTTATTACAAAAACACTATTTTTAATCCAATAATTTGTTCAAAAATTATGTTCTTGCTAAGAAAATTATTACAGACCATTTCGCACACTCAATTATAACTAAAACATATTTTTAAACCAAATTTCATCCTTTATTTAGATAAAAAACCTTTAAAAATCACATACTTCTTTTAAAAATTATTAAAAGAAGAAATTAGCAATAATTGATACAATTATTGCATTTTCTCTAAATAAAACCATTACCCATTTATTATTAACTCAAACAAATAAAATAAAGTTCCGAACTTTATTTTCTCATTTTAAATTACAAAATTTTATTTTTTATTCCATATAAGCAATTTAAAAATTTATTTTAATTGACAATATTAAATTATGACTACCGTTATAGTATTAACAAGAAATCTCCAAAATCAGGGTTGTTACATACAGGCACTTTCGTTAGAAAAGTTATAAGATGAAAACATACTCAAGCCATGCATACATAACTCTAAACAAAAGTATTGAGTTTGATTGTTCTCTATGGTAAGAAATATATATAGGAACTGTCCTTATTTCTATTTTGGAAAATTTGATTAAACAACACAAGGCCAACTCCATATGACTAGGGCGAAAAGAATTTAAAGCATGAATTGCTTTATCAATTGGAGCTATGCGTGTCCATATTTCCATGCATTGGGATAAGTTAAGGTGAAAATAATTTATAACAACCTATTATATATATATATATATATATATATATATATATATGGCACGTATATTAATAAACCCAAAGCTTGAATGTGTCTTTTTTCATAACAGAGACAACGAAAGACATGTCCTTTTATATTCAATTTAATATTTGATGTAGCATTCAATTTAAATCTAAACTAAAAATTGAATGTATACAATGCAAGATAAGGATTTGGTTGTGCTCAAGTGACAGAGCACGGAGGTAGAGAGGTATGGAACTCATAGGGAAATTTCAAAACTTGAAATCAAACCGATCACCACATGTTTGCTCAGCCAAATTAAACAGTACAATTCCCAATTGTTAAATTATACTAATTAAAATTTTAATTTTACTGATCAAATTATCCAATTTGCAAATCAATTCAAAATAGTAAATAATCTCATATCATAGATATAGTATTGCGAGATTATTATCTCATGTTGAATTCAAAAAGAAAAGAGATGAATTGAATTGGGAGTAAGCTGCAAATTGAAAACTACCGCCTTCTTCTCTAACTCTTAAATTCCATAAAACTTTAAAACAACCCCTAATCAATGAAATCTCAGAGATTACTAACTAAACTAAATGTAAAATTGATAGATCAATAGGTAGAGGAAGAAGCCAGGAATTTATACCAATCTAATTTGAGATTTACTGATTTTTGCTTGAATTCCTAAAATCAAAACAAAGGCTGAAAATTGGGTTTGCTTGCCTCTTTCATACTATTTAGTTTCCTGGAGAAGATACCTAAATGAATAAGCAATATTTGAATTAGAAAATCGATTAAATAATGTAGGTATAAGATTTACTAATGGGTTTGGATATGCCAAGTCCAAGTTTCTTAAGAAAAGGTTATTACATTATTTAGTTAAATTTACACTTAACTAAAATTTCTAAACAAAAGATTTCTAACTAAAAGAAAAATAATTTAGAAACCTATTTCACTTTATTTTAAAAATCTTAAATTAGATAGTATTATTACATTTTGCCAAAGGCCAAAACAACTTAAATAAACATCAGATTTTAATTATTCTTTCCAAACCGCGGTACTGAAATGTCTCATTATAGTGTTTTAGGAACCCCTATCGATAACGTTGACCAAACGCATCGACCAAAATTCTTAAAACCCTCAACGGAAAAATTCACAAGTTATATCATAAAAAAATTCTTTTTTCCTATTTTAAGTTGAAATCTTCTTCTAAAATGGATAAACAGTTATCCAAATTAGATTTACTTTTCAATTTAACACTTTAAATTAACAATTAAAATTTATTAATCGGTTATTAATTAGATAATTATATGGGTTGTTGTAGACTCCCTGCCTTAAGAAAATTGTGTTCTTGCAAATTCTTATTTATAAGGAACCTCTAACATGAATAATTAATCTAATTAATATATAATAAATTATCAAAGAGAGAAAAGAATTTACCAGACTAATGTCTCAAAAAATAACTTTAGATGAATCTGCTGCATATACTCGCGAACGTCCCAAGTACAATCCTTAGGATCTCTGAACCATTGCACCTTTATTAGTGGAACTTCCTTAATACTGAGCTATTTGACCTCTGTTGCCACTATATGCACTAGGATTTGAGCATAAGTCAAATCAAGAGAAATCTCAAGTTCCTCTATCTGCGAAGAACCAAAAACTAATTTACAATCTCTAAGACACTTGCGGAGCTGAGATACATGGAATACATCGTGTATTTTGGATGGATGATTAGGTAGAACTACACGATATGCCACAGTACCAATGCAGTCAGCAATATGATACGGCCTAATGAACCGTGGAACTAATTTCCCGGTATTACTGAATCGCATTACTCCTTTTGACGAAGTTACTCATACAAAAACCATATCTCCAACAGCAAACTCCAAGTCCTTTCTCCTCTGATCTACATAGAAATTTTTCCTACTCTGCGCTTCCTTCATTCTCTGCTTGATAATTTCTATTTTCTCTAAAGCTTCTCTAATAGAATCTTGCCCAAGTACATATCTATCTCCACCCTCTCACCAACAAGATGGAGAACGACATGGTCTTCCATATAATTCTTCGAAAGGAGCCATACCGATACTCGACTGAAAGCTATTATTGTACGCAAACTCTACTAAATAGATATGATCAATCCAACTACCTCCAAAATCTAAAATGCAAGCACGAAGCAAATCCTCAATAACTTTATTAACTAGCTCCGGTTGATCATCCGTATGAGGACGATAGGCAGTACTTAGATTCAGCTTGATACCTAATGCTGTCTAAAGACTTTTCCAAAATCTGCTGGTGAATAATGGTCCCAGTCACTCACAATGACACTGGAAATGCCTCTTAGCCTGACCACCTCTTTAATATAAAGCTTAGCCATATAAGGAGCTGTTCTAGTTGATTTTACTAGAATAAATGAGTCGATTTAGTTAACCTGTCAACAATAACCCAAAGACTATCATGTTCGCTCTTCGAACGAGGTAATCCATCTACATAATTCATGGATACCTATAATTGGAATTACCAAATAAGTTTAACTGTAAATAAATATGAATTCATTAAAATTCTAAGCTCATATTTACCTAATCCCACTTCCATAATGGAACCTCTAATGGCTATAATAGTCCACTAGGTCTTTGATGTTCAGCTTTAACAAGCCGAAACGTCATGCAACTCTTTGTAAAGTTCCCCACATTATGCTTTATCCCCTCACAGAAATACAGCCTTTTTACATCATCTTACATCATACTATTTCTTGGGTAGATAGCATATCTAGATCGATGGCAATCCTCCATGGTATCCTTACGGAGTGTATCACTAGCAGGCACTATTAGGCTACTACGCCTAGGAAGATAACCTCTACTATCAACTATATACTCGATGACTTCCTGACTATCACTATAACACAACTGGAAAATATCAGTCAGTGAAGAATACTGCTTCTGAGCATCTACTATATGGTCTAATATAAATGGACGTGCTTTTAAACTAGTAAGCACCAGATTTGATCTCAAATCTAGGCTTCTATCTCAGATGTCACAGATAGATAAAGTCTCTAAATCCTTCCATCTAGCATCATCATGGAAACAATTGCTAGATGCTTGCGGCTAAGTGCATCTGCTACATGATTCCCTTTTCCGAGAGTATACTAAATTTCGACATCATATGTTGCTAAAAGCTCTAACCACCTATATTATCTAATTTTTAGATTTATTTTTTGATAAAATAAACATTTCAATGATATATGATCGTATATAAGATGAATTTCTATCATAGAAGATAGTGACGCCAGATCTTAAATGCAAAAACAATAGCAGCCAGTGCTAGATCATGAGTAGCATATCGAGTCTCATTCGATCTAAGCTGTCTAGAAGCATAAGAAACTACTATGTCTCTCTACATAAGAACTGCTCCTAGCCTCGATCCACAAGCGTCGGTATAAACCACCAAATCCTCATTCCTATCAGGTACAATAAGAATAGGTGCACGAGCAAGAAGATCCTCCAGCTTCTTAAAAGTTGATTCACACTTATCTGTCCATTGTAATTTTGCATTCTTTTTGGTCAAGGTAGTGAGAGGGAGAATCAGTTTCGAGAAATCTCTAATAAAACATCGGTAATAACTAGCTAAGCCGAGAAAACTCCTAATCTCAGTACCGGTCTTCGGTCTCTTCTAGTCCTGGATTGCTTCAATTTTAGAGGGATTGACTGAAATACCTTCACTAAAAACTATGCCCTAAAAACTTCATTTGTTTCTTCCAAAAATGACATTTCTAGAATTTCTCTTTCAACTTATTCTTTTACAATGTTTCCAAAACAATTCTGAGGTGTTTATCATGCTCCTCCTCTGATTTGGAATATACCAAAATATCATCAATAAATACTTGTACAAATTTATAAGGATACTCTCGAAACACTCGATTCATCAGTTCCAAGAAATATGCAGGTGCATTCATTAACCCGAAATAAATCACTATCCCTTTAGAAGATCCGTATCTAGTTCAAAAATCTATAAGAGGAATGCTATCCACTACTACCCTAACTGATGGAATCCGATAGCTAGGTCAAGCTAAGAAAAGAGCCTAGCACCAAATAACTGATCAAACATATCTTCAATCCTTGGCAATGAATAACAATTTTTAATAGTAAGCTCATTCAGTTTTCGATAATCAATACTAAGCCGAAAAGTACGATCGGCCTTCTTTACAAATACTATAGCTGTTGTAACGACCCCACCGCTATGTCTAGTTTAGGAAAGAACATTACAAGTAATGTCGTCTGCTAATTCGGAGAATACGATTTGTTAAGGGCAATCAAACGTGAATATATCTTTATAATAACACTGACACGTCTTATTTTTTTTTTAAGGATCTAAACTGAAAATTAGACATCTGCAGTATTAATACAAAGTAATAAACACATTGATTAAAAATATTTAAATCAGTGTATAATATAGATAAATCAGAATCAGAATCACAAATCATAGCGGAATAATATACATCATTATATACATAATAGAATGTGTATACATTATCTCAAAAATCTTATATCAGGTACGAAATCACTACTATATAATTTAGATGACATAAACTCCTAACTATCAATATATACAAATGTGATGTAAACTAAAACTATCAAAATAGTCTACTTCAATGCTAGCTCAAAATTCAAAGGTCAGTGGGTCCCTGTACCTATAAAGTCTCGGCCTGATCCGAGTACTAAAATAATAAATGGGCCAGACCATACCTAAATAAAAAGGTGAGATATTAATATCGTAAGTATATGACTTAAATAATAAGTCATATAAAATATGCCGAATAGACAATCATAATAAGACATATTAATTAAATTCACTAATTTATAATTCCATAAATGATTTAACACTAAAGTAAGTCATTTCAAAATTTGTGTAAACCCAAAAATTCAAAAAGGCATATCAAATCAATAAATATAGATCTCAAAATTTTGACTTAACAATAACCAAATAAGTCATAAATAAAATATGCCCAAAACAAATACTCAAATAAGGCATATCTAGCAAAACACCTTTCATAAATACATAGCAAGCCTCAATAGATTATCATCTCGAAATATGGTGATAACTAATTTAAAATTCCTCAGAGCCATAAAGGATACAGAATATCCATACTAAAAATCTTTAAAGAAATAATTCTCAATAATGAAATGATAATGGTAGTTATCTATCAGTTTAATATAGTGACACAGAATCTACCGAAAGAGACCCGCTACACAGAAAGGAAGCCTTTTCGAAAGAGAATGCAGATTATGGACACCGCTCAAAGAAAAGAGCAGCCATGTACCTAATCTGTCCTTTTCCAGTTTACCTTCCAAAAGAGGTAAAGACGGTCTAACAATATAAAACAAAATAAACTGATAGGTTGTAGCATCTAAAGACTATGATGCATGTAAAAATCTGCCTTCCGAAAGAGACAGCCATATTTAAACCATAACAATTCTTCCGAAAGAGATCAGCCTTTCCAAATCTAAAAATGTATCGATTCTCATATCGATGAAAAATGAGTTATCTTCTCTCGGGGTTCTATTGGTATGAAATCTGAACACCCTAAGATAATACAATTCTAAGTGTTAATTACTATCACTCCAGTAATCACAAGAATTTAACTAACTGTCCCATACCATAAAGTAAATTTAAGTATATACTAAAAGATCGTAATTCCACTTAAACTCTATTTAACAAATTATAATAGTAATCAAAAGAATTGTACAAAGTGTCCCATACCACCCGACAATTCAATCGTTTATTAAAATTCTTTATTTCATAGAGAATCTTAAAATTCAACAGAAATCCAATTCAAACATGCATAAAAATAGCCAAAAGCTAATACAATAATGGTCAACAATAGTTTATAGGTTAAAAGTAATGAATATAATTTTATCGTACAGAAAATGATTTATAAAATATTTTATCTATAATTCACTTTTAAACTTCTCACCTTTGTTAGGCTATAATAAATAAATTAAATGAGTTTTAAATTAGTTTTTATATGTATCAAGATAAAAAAATTCCAAAATCACTTTTAAATTCAAAAATTCATTCAAAAAAGGAGTTCCTTATTTACAAAAGTTTTTGAACTCTTTTAAAATCATTTAAACCTTTTTTGTAATAAATTGCCTAAAATTAAAACTATTGCTTTCATCATTTCTTATATAGATATTGCTATATTTAATCTTTCATCTCTAAACCTTTCCAAAATCTTATACTTATAATAGTAAATTTAAAAAGGCTTTATAAATAATTATTTCTTTCGTAATAGCTTTTATGGGATTATACTATATTTTATCTTTTGCTTCTTAGCATTTCCAAAGTTATAATATAGTTATAATAATAATTTAAAAAGGTTTTATAAATAAACTTACTCAATTTTATAAGTTTTGAAGAAATTTTTTGATTAAGAAATAAGTTAAGAATATAATATAATTTAGCTATTTATTCTATAAATAAAATTTCAGTAAGAATCAAAATGAATAAAATCTCATTTTTGGAATTTGTTTAAAAACATTTAAATAATTCAGACAATAATTCCAATGAAAATTCAACATATAGAGCCATCATCGCCCTATAGAATGTAATTCCATAATACGGAATTGTTTATCAATCCGAGTTGCTTTTCGGCAAACTCAGATTTTACAACTTTGTATATTTCAACATCAACCCAACTTAAAATAAGCAATAAATTTTTTAACATGTAATCTTATTTCAACCATTAATTCATTTTTAACTATTGATTCAAAATCAAATATTTCAAACCAGCAAATTAAATGAAATTATAACATGCAGTTTATTTCAACAATTCCATCCAATCGTTACTAAAATTTTATGAAATTCACAAGCAATTTAATCATTTAATTCATTTTCAATTATCGTTTCACTCTAATATTCTAAATTCATAATTTAACCGATTCATCCATCGAACAATTTAGACCCATAGCATGCAATTTACTCTAATTATCTCATCAAATTGCTACTATTTTTTTTTTGCAATTCATAAGAAATTCCTAACCTAAACGAAGCATATAAGAGGGATATAATATAGTTATTTAGATATAGTAGTGTGAGTTAAGGATAACTCACCAAATATGTTGAAATTCCCAACCCAAATTAGCCGATCCAATGATAATCTCTAACGTGGTCTCCTATATCTATGACATCGGGTTCCAACATCTCTACCCTAACTTTGCCATCGATCTTTGACTAGAAATGGTAATGCTTCAGCCTTTACTTCACGCATTGGCGAACGTGATCCTCCACGTCTCCCAGGTGGCGCACCTCCCTCCGCGTTGTCAACGATGGCGCCCTCGAAATTATGCCTTTCCATTCAAGATCCCAACATATGCTGCGGTTTACTCCCCAAAGCCATTTCGCCTCCATCGTTGTCTCGTCTGCATCCATCATCACACAAGAATAGGCCGCGACACTCAAGTGGACCTCACCATCAGTGTCGCTCGCAACCAGGCACATCCTTCGATCGCCATGAATCAATTTTAGGTCTCAACTTTGTATAATTATTTTTATAATGATGTAAACCAATTTCCAGATAATCGATTTGGGGCCCAGGGATTATTTTATGAGTTTATGGCGAGAAGAGACTAATTGTTGAAGAGATTAAGTTTTATTTCTTATTTAGACTTCGGGCATTGACCTGTTAAAGGAGAGTAATAAATTGAATTAAATCCAAACCTAATCTTATCCCCAATTAAATCCCTATATTAATTAATTTCCGTTACATCTCCTTAAATTGAAAATTGAAATCTCTTTATGAACATAGAATAATTCTATCATTGAAATATAGATTCATTTTCAATTAAAATTGAATATTGTATATTTTACCTAAATTATTCAAATTCAATGGTTATTTATTTTTGACAATTTATTGAGTTTATTCAAATTATTTATTTTTGATGGTTTATATTTAAGAAACAAATATAGCTTCTTTTTATCAATTTCAAGTATATAAAATTATTCATATATTAAAATATTCCAAGCATCTTTTATTTATTTATTTATTTTTTTATTTTACTTAAGTTTTAGATATTCTCTAAAAGGAAATTAATTAACTAATTCAATTTTGTTATAACAAAATCCTTTATTAAGTAGACTTTAGCTTAATAATAGTTAAATTATAGAATAATAATTACCAAAGTCGAATTGAAACACTTCTATTTTAATTAAAATAGTTTAATATTATAGATTTAAACCTGGTTTGTAACAGCTGTACCCATGGAAAGCTACTAGATTAAATCAAATGCGTAGATTCTTGCGTAGATTCTAGTTCTGTCAACTGTTTAACCAACTCTTTGTTTTCCCTAGCTGATATTCTGGTAGAAGGACAACTAAAAGGCCGAGCTCTAGGAACATGATCAATCTTGAACTCAATAGCTCTTTTAGGGGGCAATCCCAAGATAGGCACAAAAGCACCTAGATTAGCAGAAACAACTAGAATCTGATAGATCCCTTCTTCAATTGAAGATTCTAAGGTATACAAAGAAACATATGGGTTGAAATAGCTCTGTCAAGAGATACAGTAACTCGCTCTCAAAATTTAGGATGTCAAAGAAATATAGTTCTCTCAGGATATAAAATATGAGCCTCGTATAAAGATAACCAATCCATTCTCAATATCATAACGAAACTCAAGAAAAATAACATAAAGATTTTCAAAAAAAGATATGCTACTCAAAATAATTTCCACATGCTCATAAAGCAAATTGAGAGTTGTGGATCTCCTAATATGATTCGCAATCCTCATAGAAGTAACAAGACAAACATAATCCAATAAAGTAGAGTCTACAAGATCCTTCGATACAAACGAATGAGACCCATATTTGAAATCCTCTAAATAAAATCATGTCTTCTAAAATAGAAGAAGATATACCACTCTGCTGCTGCCGAGCTGAATCACCCGCTGAAATAACTGCATTCATGTAACATCCCTGAATTTTATCCAGGATAATTTGATAATTAATTTAATTTTTGAAATTAAATTGTGAATCTATTTGTGAATTAATTAGAAATTTCTGGGATAAATAAATATTTTAGATTATAAATAGAATTATAAAGTTTTAAGATTTATAAAAGATATGTTATGTTATTTATTTGTATTTACAAATTTAGTTTAAATTATATTTTTAATTAATAAGCATTATATTTTTAAGATTTGTTTTCCAAATTTTATTAAATAAATATTTTTGATTTGAAGTTAAAAGTGAATATTTTATAAATAGATTACAATTTGTAAATGCGAAATTGAAATTTAATTGGACTCAAAGAAAATTTTATATTTGAAACTAATGAAAATCTTGTTTTTTGATTTTTGTGAATATGCATTTTGATATATAAGTATAGGTAATTGAAATTTTCTTTTGAAAATAAAATAAGGTATAACATAAATTTAAATAAAATTACATTTGATAATACATTTTCTTTTGAAATGACTAAACAATAGTTGTATATTCATGAATATAAAATGTAAAAACATTTACATATATATATATATATATATATATATATATAAAGGTAATTAATTAAAGGATAAAAATATTTAAAAGTATTTTGGGTTTTAAAATATATGCATAAGTTCTTATAACATTTTCTTTAAAAAAAGTAATGCATATATAAATTTAGATAAGAATTATAAAGTAGGTTTAAAAGCTTTTATTTACATTTAAAACAAAAGAAATTGCTTAAATGACAAGTGTATGTATATAAATCTTAATTCTAACAAGTGTAGTTTAAAGAGGATATGAACAAAACAAGTGTCACACTTTATTTTCTTTAAAATTTAAAATATAGATAATATGAATTAAAGAGTAAAATTGGGTTGGATGTTTTCTTTTCCCTCAAATTCTTCATCTTGAAAACCAGTTGAAAACAGAAACAAGCCTGGAAACAATGAAAATTTATCTCAAACCTAGAAGCATTTCTGAACCTTAGATAAAAAAGAAGCAAATTCAAGTTCAACAGCATGCAACTACAGTTCTAAAAAAAATCAAAGACAAATTCAAGAAACTCAACTTTAAAGTTTAAAGCTTTTTCGAAACAAAATAGGAAGGGAGTGCTTTGTTCTTCTGTAAATAAGGTGAGCAAACTTATTGTTTAAACTAGTTTCTTTTGAATTTTATGCCTGAGATGATAATATTGATGGATGTGAATATATCTGGTGGCATATATATATATATATATATAGGTGTGTAGAAGGTTAAATATATGTCTGTGTATATACAGTCTATCTCTGTTAAACAACAGGTTAGTAAACTTCCTAGAAAAAAATTCATATCTCTAAATCTATAAAGATTTATGTAATAATCTTTATGTACTATTTGATTGTACTCACCTGATTAATATTTTAAAAATGATTTCGGAAATTTATATTAAGTGATTAATCTGAAAATAGAAAACCACAGAAATGATCATCCAAATTTCAAAATTTGATAATCATAATATGTTGTTTTGATACTATAACTTGATTCGTATTAGAAAGATATGATTTTTAAAAATCATTTCATGATTTTTAAGTGTATAATCATCGAGAAATCTTAAGGTGAACAAGAATTACATTTTTGTCAAGATCTGATAAGTGGCGAAGTTTTGTGGCTTGGGCTTCATATCGAAGGTGGCTCGAGCATCGTAGATTAAGGGGAAAATGCCAAGAAAAATTATCAAATCATTTTGGAGGAGAGCGAAGTGGATTTGGGTCTATAACCCTAATTTTTTCTGGGTTGAGTATTTTGATTTGTTCTTTTCCCTTGATTGATCGAGTTGCATGGGAATTTAGGTAATGGTAGCTTGGGAGTTGACGAGGTCGTGATCGGAATTTCAGCACCTCTGATGGTTGAGGCGTCGAGAATGGTGCGTTCACAGACTTGGTGTTATTTCCTGTTACCTGTGCCAGGTTTGGTTTGAAAGCTCGATTTGATTTTGAGCTTTTGTGGTGGATTTGGGAGGCCGTGAAGGTGTCAGGTGATGGTCGTGGATGTGTTGAAGACGTGGGTGGTGGCCGGAGATGGCCAGAATCACGATGCACGTGCACCGTGCATTTTTATTTTCTAGTGAAGTGGTTTTTGGAGGATGCAGTTTGTTCTCGCGTTTGCCTTGGGTATTTCGAGTAATTACACGAAGGAAGATAGGGGAAGACTTGAAGTAAAATTTGTATGGGCTCGAGTAGTTTTTATTTTAGGTTTTTGAAACCTGTCAGTGTGCAGTTTTGAAATTTAAAACTAAATTTAAATAAAGAAGCAAAGCAAGTTTAATCAAAAGTTTGAAACAAGTTTAAAACAGAATTAAAATAAGTTTTGAATTCTAGTTTTTTTTAAATAAATAAGTTTTCATAAAAAATGAAATGTGTTAACTACTTTAAATTGTTAAAGTATTTTATAATGTGTTTTAAAAATCTGAAAATGAGATTTAAATAGGATTTTAAATTTAAGTTTAATTTTAGATATGAATTCAAATTTGAAATTGAATCTTATGTTTGGAAAAGAAAATAAAGTTTATAAATTATAATGTTGTAATTATGTTTGAAAGTTAAAGATTTTAAAACATGTTTTTTTTAAATCTGAAATATAAGATTTAAACAAGATTTTAAATTTTAGTTTAAATCTGAATTCAAAGCTTGATTTAAATTCTAGTTTGAAATAAATAGAGCTTCTAAATTTAAATGTTTTAAAACAACGTTGAATGTCTTAAATATGGTTTAAGTTGAAAACGAGCATGGTTTTTAAAATTCTTTTAAATTTCTTTTATAAGATAAGTAATTCTTTAATATGTAATTTAAAGGTTTTAAATTGTTAATCTTTGTTTAAGTTAAAATTATTTTCATTTTAAATCTTGAATTTAAGACGGAATTTAAAAAAAAAGTAAATTGATTTAAAATACTTTGTTAATGATAATTAAATCATTAATAAGATTAAGGTTAATTAGGCCTTAATGATTATAATTCATTTAAATTATTAAGGTAATTTAAGTGGGTCATTACTTAATTTAAATTAATAATTTGGTTAACTAATTAAGTAATTAAGGGTTTAATTTAAAATTAATTTAAGGATCAAGTAAGTTAATTAAGAATTAGATTGAATTGTAATTAAGAAATCATTAATTAGATAAGATTTGATTTTAAATTAATGGTTTGAAATTTATTAATCAAGTAATTAAAAAGCTAATTTATAGATTAACACTTGATTAATTAAATAATTAAAGTTTAAATCAATGGGTTTTATAGATAATTTAATTTGTAATTAAGAATGATTAATCTCAGTTAATTACTTTGGAGAAGTAATTAAAGATCTGTTAATGGATAATGAAGATCATTAACATAAGATTATTTAATAATTAATTAATGTGATTAATTTTTAATGATTAATTAGATTAATTAATTCAAAGATAATCATTTGTGAATTATTTAAGTAATTACTTAATGAAAGTAATTAAGAAATTAATTACTAATTGTAATTAATTAAGTTTATTTTGATTAGTTTAAGTTAATTAATTAAGTTTAATTAATTTAAAAATAATCACTGGATAATTTAAGAAGTAATTACCCAATGTCATTAATAATGAAAAATTACATAATGAAGTAAATAAGAAGATAAATGACTTGATGTAATTAAATTGAAGGATAATTGGGCAATGAAAGAGTTTTGGAAATTAATTACTTTTTGTAATTAATATGTAATTAGTATGCAGAATAATTACTTAATGGAAGTAATTAATAATTAATTAATTAGTGTAATTAATTAAGATTTGATTAATAAATTTATTTATGGATAATAAAGAGATGTAATTAATTAAGTATAATTAATTACTTAATGTGATTAATCAAGGGTGGTTAATCAATATGGTTTAATTGATGATTAATTACTTAATGTAATTAATTTAAATAAATTAATTTAATTTAATTATAATTAGAGATCATTAATTAATATAATTAATGATGTAATTTATAATGGACTTATTAAGGAAATAATTAATAATGAGGTGATTAATTGATGTAATTAAATGAGGTGATTGATTAATTAATTTATATCAAATGATTTGTAATGGTTTTAAAAGTTTGAAGTTTGAATCCAAATAACTTTAGAAATGGAATTGGGTTTTCTGAAATGAAAACAAATAGTTTCAAATAATAATTATGGTGAAAAGATTTCTAATTTGAAATTGAATGGTTTTGAAAGCTGAAATTGAATCTTTGTCAAAGATAGTTGAACTCTATTTTAAAATTGAAGAGGATTTTAAATGATATATCTTTTATATAAAAGATTTGAAACCCAGAATTGTTTTGAAAGTCATGAATGAATCTTTGTTTAAAAGATTGGTGAACGTTGTTTTAAATTGAAATGGGTCTTAAAAATAAATCGTTTTTTTAAAAGATTAAATTGTAGAAATTGTTTAAACCATTGAAAGGTTTCTGGAAGTAAATCTTTTTGGCTAAAAAGATTTATAAATGGTAATTCATTTGTACCATTTGAAAGAAAAGTTTTGGGTTTTAAAGATGCGACTTAACTGAAATCCCACATCCATATGCTTTTAAATATTGCGCTCACTATCGGTTTAGCCGGGAGATGACCTTTGTGTCATATAACCCATTCCGAATATGTAATATGTCGTAAATGGATAGGAATTGAAGACCGGTGGTGAAGACCGAGTATTTGCGAGAACGATAGGATGACCTATCGATTGTCTCTGCACTGAGTCGCGCCGGTATAGAGATTCCCTAAGTGATGGGAAGTCCGATCGGGATTGTGAATACCCGGATTTGCAAGGGCTTCTTTGGAAGTGCCTTCGGTTCTGTTCGAACCCGGAACAGACTTGTATGGATGTATGTCTGACATTACACTTTGAGGTGTAAAACCGGTTTCTATCAAATACATTTATGTTTGGTGGCAGAGATTTATTTTCTTAGCTTAACACCATTCTCTGAGACGTATGAGCTCAGAGGTTATGTAATTGATGGTTACTAGTGATACAGTCCCAATTTGGTAATGTGGCATACGAAGTGCAGCTGATCATTTATTGATCAAAGCATGGATTTGTAAAAAGCGTGGCTTTGTGGACGAGACTTCGTCGAACTTCACAACTCGGAATGGTCAAAATAAGAAGAATGCGGCAAGGTTATTTAGGGGTAGCGCCCCCAGGGTGTGTTCATTTCCTTCTGGATAGAGGTGATATCATGGTATGGAGCCCAGATATTTAACCTATGTGGTTACTGCAAATACATTATTTTGTGGTTGCTGGTATCGAGCGCTCGAATAAAGGTTGGTTACGACCGGGGGATGGCATACTCGTATAGTAGTTACCTAGTTACAGAGGTAATCCGGCCTTGTGTTGGCAGAGATCCGGTTAGGTTCTCGGGACGTCCCTCCAGAGGCGTACCCATGTGGCCCAGGAAGTTCCTTAGCTTGACCATTTGTTGGAAATCCAATCATCCAATACACGTCAAGTATGGTTTTAGTTGTATTACCTACCATCTACTTATGGTGGCACCCTACTGTTTAGATGGTAGCTATAGTAGGCATAGTTCGGAATGTCTATGCTGGCTAAGATTAATATTATACTTTCGAAATATTTTCCACTATGCACTAATAATAATATCAGAATGGTTTTCGCGTATCAAGCATGTTTGACTATCATAAGGAGAAATCTCCTCCAATTCTGCATTTGCATGGTGTGTGTGGCGGGAGGCCTTATGGTACTTTCATTTTTCAAAAAAGCATTGCGAATTTCATATTTAAACTCTTTTGTTTGTTTTAAAAATAAAATGTTTTCGTTTGATCATACCAGTCCCATGACTGACCCTGGAGTTTATTGTTTCTTTCCTAAACTCTGGGTGTCCACTATTTTCCACACATGCAGTCTGGAGTTGGGTTTTTCAAATAGTAGATATAGATATCGATTCGGTAGCTCTCAGCTTTCTCTTTGTAATTCTTCGGAGACTTTGGATATTGAAGTCTTTGGTGGACGAGACTTGCTTGTCTTGGTGAAATGGATGGTGGTTCTAGCATTGGTTTGGAATTGCAGTTGAGGATTCATTCTTATTTAAAGTTCACTTGGAGTTATCTCTTGGCTATTTTTTTTCCGCTGCTATATCTTATTGCTATTCCGCTGTAGCATTGTTATCTTGTATCTCTGATATTGATTCTTATTGTATCATTGTTGTATCAAATGTTGTATATCAATGATATTCATTTCTTTTTCTTCCGCTGTGTTGTTTACTTAATTGTGTTATAAGATCCGGCGAACCAGATTCGACGTTTGGATCTTCGGCATTTGAATACGAGTGTAGTATTCGGTGTCGATTTTCGAAGGTCGAGTCAGGGTCGTTATAATTGGTATCAGAGCTGAAGGTTGAAACTTTAGCTTAGGAGTATAACCCATTAAGTCACACATTAGAGATAGGGTGAAATATACCCTAGAATGAGTATATCCCTAAGATATCCGTTCGAATGCCTCAGTAAATTCTCTTACTATCCACTGATAGTGAGTATGAGTGCGAGAAGAGGACAAGATAGGGGACAGGGGAGTACGACTACAAATGGTCGATACCCTGCAACAGTGGAAACAACTTTCTCTATCAATCTCCTTTGATTCGTCTTTTCAATTCTTTGAAGATTCCTAGTAGATCCAGGAAGAAGCTTTGATTTTGCATGGGATATAAAATCCAGATAGGCCAGAATTGTTTGTTTGGATGAATTATTTACTTTGGTTGCTATGGTTGATAGGTATATTTTGATTTTTTTAAACTAAAAGTTTTGGGATTGCATCCAAATATCTGTTTATTCTGTTGGGTCCAGATATATTATATGGATGGTTAGTGATCCTTCGAACTAACCAATCACCTGTATATTCGTAGATCTGGTGACCCGAATTCTTGTGTCGAATGAGTTCGTTCTCATAATTATCAGTGATATTCTGATTTGGGAAGCCAAATGCAGAATAGATACCCAGTTTGATTTGGAAACTGTCTCTCTGTCTTTGTGAATCCATTCTTTGTTATCTCCCTACTTTCAAATTTCAAGGACGAAATTTTCTTAAGAGGGGGATCCTGTAACATCCCTGAATTTTATCCAGGATAATTTGATAATTAATTTAATTTTGAAATTAAATTGTTAATCCATTTGTGAATTAATTAGAAATTTCTGGGATAAATAAATATTTTAGATTATAAATAGAATTATAAAGTTTTAAGATTTATAAAAGATATGTTCTGTTATTTATTTATATTTATAAATTTAGTTTAAATTATATTTTCAATTAATAAACATTATATTTTCAATTAATAAAGATTTGTTTTCCAAATTTTATTAAGTAAATATTTTTGATTAGAAGTTCAAAAGTGAATATTTTATAAATAGATTACAATTTGAAAATGTGAAACTGAAATTTAATTGGACTTAAAGAAAATTTGTATTTGAAACTAATGAAAATCTTGTTTTTCTAATTTTTGCGAATATGCATTTTGATATTTAAGTATAGGTAATTGAAATTTTCTTTTGAAAAAAAAAGATATAACATAAATTTAAATAAAATTACATTTGATAATACATTTTCTTTTTAAATAACTAAACAATAGTTGTATATTCATGAATATAAAATGTAAAAACATTTACATATATATAAATGTAATTAATTAAAGGATAAAAATATTTTAAAGTATTTTGGGTTTTAAAATATATGCATAAGTTCTTATAACATTTTCTTTAAAAAAAGTAATGCATATATAAATTTAGATAAGAATTATAAAGTAGGTTTAAAAGCTTTTATTTACATTTAAAAAAAAAGAAATTGCTTAAATGACAAGTGTATGTATATAAATCTTAATTCTAACAAGTGTAGTTTAAAGAGGATATGAACAAAACAAGTGTCATACTTTATTTTCTTTAAAATTTAAAACATAGGTAATATGTATTAAAGAGTAAAATTGGGTTGCATGTTTTCTTTTCCCTCAAATTCTTCATCTTGAAAACCAGTTGAAAACAGAAACAAGCCTGGAAACAATGAAAATTTATCTCAAACCTAGAAGCATTTCTGAAACTTAGATTAAAAAGAAGCAAATTCAAGTTCAACAGCATGCAACTACAGTTCTAAAAAAAATCAAAGACAAATTCAAGAATCTCAAGTTTGAAGTTTAAAGCTTTTTCAAAACAAAATAGGAAGGGAGTGCTCTGTTCTTCTGTAAATAAGGTGAGCAAACTTATTGTTTAAACCAGTTTCTTTTGAATTCTATGCCTGAGATGATAATATTGATGGATGTGAATATATCTGGTGGCATATATATATATATATATATATTTATATAGGTGTGTAAATGGTTAAATATATGTCTGTGTATATACAGAACTGTCTCTGTTAAACAACAGGTTAGTAAACTTCGCAGAAAAATCTCTAAATCTATAAAGATTTATGTAATAATCTTTAAGTAGTATTTGATTGTACTCACCTGATTAAAATTTTAAAATTGATTTCGGAAATTTATATTAAGTGATTAATATGAAAATAGAAAATCACAGAAAAGATCATCCAAATTTCAAAATTTGACAATCATAATATGTTGTTTTGATACTATAACTTGATTCGTATTAGAATGATATGATTGTTAAAAATCATTTCATGATTGTTAAGTGTATGATCATCGAGAAATCTTAGGGTGAACAAGAATTACATTTTTGTCAAGATCTGATAAGTGGCGAAGTTTTGTGGGTCGGGCTTCATACCGAAGGTGGCTCGAGCATCGTAGATTAAGGGAAAATGCCAAGAAAATTTATCAAATCATTTTGGAGGAGAGCGAAGTGGATTTGGGTCTGTAACCCTAGATTTTACTGGGTTGAGTATTTTGATTTGTTCTCTTCCCCTGATTGATCGAGTTGCATGGGAATTTGGGTAATGGTAGCTTGGGAGTTGACGAGGTCATGACCGGAATTTCAGCACCTCTGGTGGTTGAGGCGTCGAGAATGGTGCGTTTACAGGCTTGGTGGTATTTCTAGTTACCTGTGCCAGGTTTGGTTTGCAAGCTAGATTTGATTTCGAGCTTTTCTGGTGGATTTGGAAGGCCGTGATGGTGTCAGGTGATGGTCGTGGATGTGTTGAAGACGTGGATGGTGGCGGAGATGGCCAGAGTCACGGTGCACGTGCACCATGCATTTTTATTTTCTGGTGAAGTGGTTTTGGGATGATGCAGTTTGTTCTCGCGTTTTCCTCGGGTATTTCGAGTATTTACTCGAAGGAAGATAGGGGAAGACTCGAAGTAAAATTTGTATGGGCTCGAGTAGTTTTTATTTCAGGTTTTTGAAATATGTCAGTGTGCAGTTTTGAAATTTAATACTAAATTTAAATAAAGAAGCAAAGCAAGTTTAATCAAAAGTTTGAAACAAGTTTAAAACTGAATTCAAATAAATTTTGAATTCTAGTTTTTTTTAAATAAATAAATTTTCATAAAAATGAAATGTGTTAACTACTTTAAATTGTTAATGTGTTTTATAAAGTGTTTTAAAATCTGAAAATGAGATTTAAATAGGATTTTAAATTTAAGTTTAATTTTAGATCTGAATTCAAATTTGAAATTGAATCTTAGGTTTTGAAAAGAAAATAAAGTTTATAAATTCTAATGTTGTAATTAAGTTTGAATGTTAAAGTATTTTATAACATGTTATTTTTTAAATCTGAAATATAAGATTTAAACAAGATTTTAAATTTTAGTTTAAATCTGAATTCAATGCTTAATTTGAATTCTAATTTGAAATAAATAAAGCTTCTGAATTTAAATGTTTTAAAACAACGTTGAATGTCTTAAATATGGTTTAAGTTGAAAACGAGCATGGTTTTTAAAATTCTTTTAAAAGATAAGTAATTCTTTAATATGTAATTTAAAGGTTTTAAATTGTTAAACTTTGTTTAAGTTAAAATTGTTTTCATTTTAAATCTTGAATTTAAGATGGAATTTAAAAAAAAGTAAATTGATTTAAAATACTTTGTTAATGATAATTAAATCATTAATAAGGTTAAGGTTAATTAGGCCTTAATGATTATAATTCATTTAAATTATTAAGGTAATTTAGATGGGTCATTAGTTAATTTTAAATTAATAATTTGTTTAACTAATTAAGTAATTAAGGGTTTAATTTAAAATTAATTTAATGATCAAGTAAGTTAATTAAGAATTAGATTGAATTGTAATTAAGAAATCATTAATTAGATAAGATTTGAATTTAAATTAATGCTTTTAAATTTATTAATCAAGTAATTAAAAAGTTAATTTACAGATTACACTTGATTAATTAAATAATTAAAGTTTAAATTAATGGGTTTTATAGATAATTTAATTTGTAATTAAGAATGATTAATCTCAGTTGATTACTTTAGAGAAGTAATTAAAGATCTATTAAAGGATAATGAAGATCATTAACATAAGATTATTTAATAATTAATTAATGTGATTAATTTTTAATGATTAGTTAGATTAATTAATTCAAAGATAATCATTTGTGAATTGTTTAAGTAATTATTTAATGAAAGTAATTAGGAAATTAATTACTAATTGTAATTAATTAAGTTTATTTTGATTAGTTTACGTTAATTAATTAAGTTTAATTAATTTAAAAATAATCACTGGATAATTTTATAAGTAATTACCCAATGTAATTAATAATGAAAAATTACTTAATGAAGTAAATAAGAAGATAAATTACTTGATATAATTAAATTGAAGTATAATTGGGTAATGAAAGAGTTTTGGAAATTAATTACTTTGTGTAACTAATATGTAATTAGTATGCAGAATAATTACTTAGTGAAAGTAATTAATAATTAATTACTTAGTGTAATTAATTAATATTTGATTAATAAAGTTATTTGAAGATAATAAAGAGATGTAATTAATTAAGTATAATTAATTACTTAATGTGATTAATCAAGGGTGATTAATCAATATGGTTTAATTGATGATTAATTACTTAATGTAATTAATTTAAATAAAGTAATTTAATTTAAATATAATTAGAGATCATTAATTAATATAATTAATGACGTAATTTCTAATGGACTAATTAAGGAAATAATTAACAATTAGGTAATTAATTGATGTAATTAAATGAGGTTATTGATTAATTAATTTATATCAAATGATTTGTAATTAAATAACCAGGATTGGATAATTAATAAGTAATTAATTTAATTGGAAATTAATTGAATTAATTAGGATTAAACGATTAATTAATCCTACCTATAAATGATTATTGAATGTTGGACCGCTTATGAATGTTTTCCTTGTATGAATTGCCTTGAATTGATTGATCTGTTATATTCTATTCTGTGAATTGAGCTGTGTGTAATTTATTTATTTATCTATTCATCTGTGATTCATTTGTCTATGAATCTGTAAATGAAGATAAGCGTTATAGATTATACCGCTTATCGATATTTCTGTGTCTTGATCCGTGATAATTGAATAATGTTACACTATTGTGTTAAACCCCTGGACTACACCATACACACAAATATGGATTTCATGAGGAAATCGATTAAGTCACAGATATTTGAATTTAATATTTTATAATGGTTTTAAATTTTTGAAGTTTGAATCCAAATAACTTTAGAAATGGAATTGGGTTTTCTGAAACGAAAACAAGTAGTTCCAAATAATAATTATCATGAAAAGATTTCAAATTTTAAATTGAATGGTTTTGAAAGCTGAAATTGAATCTTTGTCAAAGATAGTTGAACCCTATTTTAAAATTGAAGAGGATTTTAAATGATGTATCTTTTATATAAAAGATTTGAAACCCGGAATTGTTTTGAAAGTTATGAATGAATCTTTGTTTAAAAGATTGGTGAACCTTGTTTTAAATTGAAAGGGGTCTTAAAAATAAATCTTTTGTTCAAAAGATTAAAATGTGGAAATTGTTTAAACCATTGAAAGGTTTCTGGAAGTGAATCTTTTTGGCCAAAAAGATTTATAAGTGGTAATTCATTTTAACCATTTGAAAGAAAAGTTTTGGGTTTTAAAGATGTGACTTAACTGAAATCCCACATCCATATGCTTTTAAATATTGCGCTCACTATTCGGTTTATCCGAGAGAGGACCTTTGTGTCTTATAACCCATTCCGAATATGTGATATGTCGTAAATGGATATCAATTGAAGACCGGTGGTGATGACCGGGTATTTGCGAGAACGATAGGATGACCTATCGATTGTCTCTGCACTGATTCGCGCCGGTATAGAGATTCCCTAAGTGATGGGAAGTCCGTTCGGGATTGTGTATACCCGGATTTGCAAGGGCTTCTTTGGAAGTGCATTCGATTCTGTTCGAACCCGGAACAGACTTGTATGGATGTATGTCTGACATTACACTTTGAGGTGTAAAACCGGTTTCTATCAAATACATTTCTGTTTGGTGGCGGAGATTTATTCTCTTAGCATAACACCCTTCTCTGAGACGTATGAGCTCAGAGGTTATGTAATTTATGGTTACTAGTGATACAGTCCCAATTTGGTAATGTGGCATACGAAGTGCTGCTGATCATTTATTGATCAAAGCATGGCTTTGTAAAAAGCGTAGCTTTGTGGATGAGACTTCGTCGAACTTCACAACCTGGAATGGTTGAAACATGAAGAATGCGGCAAGGTTATTTGGGGGTAGTGCCCCTGAGGGTATGTTCATTTCCTTCTGGATAGAGGTAATATCATGGTATGGATCGCAGATATTTAACCTGTGGTTACTGCAAATACATTATTTTGTGGTTGTTGGTATCGAACGCTCGGATAAAGGTTGGTTACGACCGGGGGATGGCATACTCGTATAGTAGTTACCTAGTTACAGAGGTAACCCGTCCTTGTGTTGGCAGAGATCCGGTTAGGTTCTCGGGGCATCCCTCCTGAGGCATACCCATGTGTCCCAGGAAGTTTTTTAGCCTAACCATTTGTTGAAAATCCAATCATCCAATACGCGCCCAGTACGGTTTAGTTGTATTACCTGCCATCTACTTATGGTGGCGCCCCACTGTTTAGATGGTAGCTATAGTAGGCATAGTTCGGAATGTCTATGCTGGCTAAGATTAATATTATACTTTCGAAATGTTTTCCACTATGCACTAATAATAATATCAAAATGGTTTTCGCGTATCAAGCATGTTTGACTATCATAAGGAGAAATCTCCTCCAATTCTACATTTGCATGGTGTGTGTGGCAGAAGGCCTTATGGTAGTTTCATTTTTCAAAAAAGCATTGCGAATTTCAAATTTAAATTCTTTTGTTTGTTTTTAAAGATAAAATGTTTTTGTTTGATCATACCAGTCCCATGACTGACCTGGAGTTTATTGTTCCTTTCCTAAACTCTGGGTGCCCACTATTTTCCACACGGGCAGTCTAGAGTTGGGTTTTTCAGATAGTAGATATAGACATCAATCCGGTAGCTCTTAGCTTTCTCTTTGTAATTCTTCGGAGACTTTGGATATTGAAGTCTTTAGTGGACGGGACTTGCTTGTCTTGGTGGAATGGATGGTGGTTCGAGCATTGGTTTGGAATTGCAGTTGTGGATTCATTCTTATCTAAAGTTCGCTTGGAGTTATCTCTTGGCTATTTGTTTTACGCTGCTATATCTTATTGCTATTCCGCTATAGCATTGTTATCTTGTATCTCTGATATTGATTCTTATTGTGTCATTGTTGTATCAAATGTTGTATATCAATGATATTCATTTCGTTTTCTTCCCCTATGTAGTTTACTTAATTGTGTTATAAGCTCCGATGAACCAGATTCGACGTTTGGATCTGCAGCATTTGAAAAGAGTGTAGTATTCAGTGTCGATTTTCGAAGGTCAAGTCAGGATCGTTATAATTCACCTGACCTTGGTTCTTTGTAGCTAGCTTAAAACAAGATGAACTCAAGTGCCCTGGATTTCTACAATAATTATAGACTATGACTGATGGTGAAGAAGGTGAAGAAGATGTCTGGCGAGATTTAATGCAATCCCTAGAAAAATAACCCTGCTTTCCACACTTATAGCATGAACCCTTTCCTGAACTGGAACCCGAATCTCTACTCTTTACCTTTTTGACCTGAAACCCTTTCTTGCCTTTGTTCCAAGGCAAGTTCCTCTTCTAAGAAGAACTAGGTTGAATCTGGGTAGCTTTGTTCCCATCACTATCCCATTCTGCCTCTTCAAAGTGATGTGCTGAATCAATGAGAGACTCAAAGGATACATTAACTGAATCAATAAATCCTCCATCAATGGCTTGATCAATTCATATATAAACTTCAAAAAAATTTCCTTGAAGTATTGACAAAGTCTAATCCATAAATGGACAATGCCTTAAACGTTGCCAGATACTCCCTGACTGACATCTGATCCTGCCTAAGATCAATAAATCTCCTAGAAATCGCCTATCTCTCTGCATCTGGTAGAAACTTCAATTCAAGTCGATGTCTGAACCGAACCCATGTAAGTGGTGCATCTGAAGTATCTACCTCCACTAGGTTATACTAGTCCAAGGCTCTCTCCTGTAACTGACTAGCTACTACACGAACTCTATGAACATCCCTAAGCTCCATACTAGAGAAAATATGCTCGGAAGTTCTTAACCATGCCGGACCTCTCTAATAAATTCAGTCTTCTTGAAAGTCTTCCCCCAGCCTTTCGAAATCACTACATAGAAGGGCGAAGTCGGAATGAGCTGACTGAGCACCAAGATCCTGAGTCTAGGAAGTCTGGACCACCACAGTGACTGCTCGAGAGTCAAAATCACTAGTCATGTACCGGGACCACTAGTCGATCCCATAGTGGCTCTAGGAGGTCTACCACCTGCCATAACTCAAAACTATACATTCAATTTCGTGATTAGAAATATACTCCTATAATATATATATACACACACACACATACATATATACTTAAAGAAATTGTCAAAGGGACGAGTCTGTAGATCATCTTGGTTTAGATCTCGACTTTGTGTTGATTATATTCTATAATATTTTGAATCTTTCTCTGATACAAAGTTTTAACAATCCTACTGTTATACTCATATAATTAAAGAACATTACAAGTAATGTCCTCTACTAACACAGAGAACATGGCTAGTTGAGGACGATCAAATGTGAATATATCTTTGTACAAACACTAATGCATCTTTATCATCTTTAGAAGATCTGAGCCGAAAAAAATTTGATGTGTACAATATTGTTACAAAGTAATAAAAACACTAATTAAAAAGATTTAGAATGGTATATTATATAGATAAAAGGGAATCACGGTCAGAGATCACAACGAATACTATACATCATATACGTAATAGAATGTGAGTCTATAAAATATCAGTACTAAACCACATAATATATATATATATATATATATATATATACATACATCACATCCATAAGTACTGTATTGGGTACACAATGAATACTAGATAATATACATGACACAAATTTCAAATGTCAATATATACAAGTATGAAGTAAACTAAAATAGTCAAAAAATCTACTACATTGCTATCCTAAGATCCAAAGGTGAACGAGCACTAAAACCTCTAGAGTCTCTGCCTAACCAGAGTATTTTTACAATAAACGGGTTAGACTATATCTAAGAAAGAGATGAGATAATGATATCGTAAACATATGAACTAAATTAAACAAGCCATAATAAAATATGCTAGAAGAACAACAAAAATAAGGCATGACAACCAACCACCATTTCTTTAAATCCATATCAAGTGTAAAATGGAATGTCAAAGAAAAACATCGCAACAACAAATTCAAAGTTCTCCAGAGCCAAAAAGATACTAAATATCTATCCCAAAATCTCAAAATAAGTAATCACCACCAATGAAATAATAATGGTAGTCAAGTATCATTGTGATACAGTACGACACGGAGCCTAAATAATATAAATAAACCCTGCCACATAACGCAATAGTCCATCGAAAAGAAATAGACTATCAGGTAAAAACCCCGGCTCCTGACGACAAGAAATAGGTAGTCGTCTTTATGAGAGAATTATGTGAATTTACCTAATAAATATAAATAGGTAAACATTGTACATAGTAAAATAAACTGATAGGCCTGCGTATAATGCCTGCAAAAAATAGAAAAGGGCACCCGTGTCATACAATAACAAACCTAACTAAAAGAAATAGGTCTGCGTACCCCAAACCATAATATAACACTTAGTGTAGCTCACTTTCACTCTAGTAATCATTAGAATATAACTAATTGTCCTATACCAGAAGGTGAAATTCTAGTATTTACTGAAAGCTAGTAAATTACACTCAAACTCTATTTAAAAAATTATAATAATGAGTGAAAGAATTGTAAAAAATGTTCCATACCAATCCGATGATGCAATCATTTATGAAAATTATTTTTTTAATAGAAAATCATAAAATTTCATTAAAACCCAAATTATTTATTGTTTTATTATTTTTTAGGTAGCACTTTATAATAAAACATTTCATGAAAAGAGACATTTCAAAGCATGCATAAGTAGGTCACATAAGTGAACAACACATGTAGGTCAAATCAAACTATATATATGTATAATATTACATGAATAAAGGTGTCAAGCTACATTACCTAAGTATGAAAGAGAAAAATAAAAGCATCAGCAGTTCAAAATTTGTATATATATTTTACGTAAAAGCTAAGCTACAAAATAAACGCATGTATAGAGAAGCATGTACAACAAAAATTTGAAAACTTGTATATATGTTATGAAACGTTAGTCTACATGTTTCCGGGCTACATGCATTAATAAGTTAAATATATGTATATTGAAAAGTAAAACTAAGCTCACTCATATATACAAAAAACTGATTAAATTTCAAAATAAGAGTACTATCCTATACAACTATTCAGTTTAGACTACTTATTTATAGGCAAGTTAACTTATATATAAATATTCAAAGTGATGTCAGATCAAGCTAGGCTCCTAAAAGATAACAAAGTCAAGTTACATAAATAAATGCATGTACAAATATAAAGCATGTGTAGGTACTTTCGTTAACGAAGTTATAAGATGAAAATATACTTAGGCCATGCATACATAACTCTAAAAAAAGTGTTGAGTGTGATTATTCTTCATGGTAAGAAATATATATAGGATGGACGTCCTTATTTCTATTTTGGACAATTTGATTATATATATATAATATATGGCAGCACGTACACTAATAAATGCAAAGTTTGAGTACGACATTTATTTATAACAAGGATAAAGAAAGACATGTGCTTTTTTATTCAAATTAATATTTGATTTAGCTCGTAATTGAAATCTAAACTAACAATAAAATGTATATAAATGCAAGACAAGGATTTGGACGTGCTCAAGCGACAGAGCATGGATGTAGAGAGGTACGAAACTCATAGGGAAATTTTGAATTTGAAATTAAGCTGCTCAACACCTGTTTGCTCAATTCAATTAAATAGTACCAATACCCAAAAGTTAAATTATACTAATTAAAATTTTATTTTATTCCTACTGATCAAATTATCCAATTTACAAATCAATTCAAAATGGTAAGTTTTCTCAGATCATAGATATTGTAGTGTGAGATTATCATCTTACCTTGAATTCAAAAAGAAAAGAGATGAATCGAATTGGGATTAAGCTGCAAATTGAAAATTACCGCCTTCTTCTCTAACTCCTAAATTCCACAAAACTTGAAAACATCCTCTAATCAACAAAATTTCAAAGATTACTAAATATTAAAATATAAAATTGATAGTATCAGTAGGTAGTGGAAGAAGCAAGGAATTCATACTTATTTAATTTGAGATTTACTTTTTTTGCTTGAATTCCTAAAATCAAAACCAGGGCAGAAAATTAGGTTTGCTTGCCTCTTTCATACTACTTAGTTTCCTAGTGAAGGTACGTAAATGAATAAGCAGTAATTGAATTAGAGAAATTATTAAAGAATGAAGTTATAATATTTACTAACAGGCTTGGAGATGCTAAGCACTAGTTTCTTAAGAAAAAGTTATTACATTATTTTGTTAAATTTACACTAAACTAAACTTTCTAAATAAAGATTTCTATCTAGCAGAAAAGTAATTTAGAATCCATTTCACTTTATTTTAAAAATCTTATATTAGATAATGTTATTACATTTTAGCAAAATTCAAACCAAATTAAATAAAAACAAAATTACCATCAAATTTTAATCATTCATTCAAATTGCAGTGTCAAAATGTCTTGTTGTAGTGTTTTATGAACCCCTATTGATAACGTTGGCCAAACTTATCGACCAGAATTTGTAAAACTCTCAACAGACAAATTAACACAAATTATATCAAAAAATTCCTAAAATTGAAATCTTCTTTTAAAATGGATAAATTCAAAACCAATTATCCAACTTAAATTTACTTCTTAATTTAACACTTTAAATTAACAGTTGGAATTTATTAATCGATTATTAATTAAATAATTATTAATTGGGTTGTTATAATACAAGTTGTCTAGGAATAGGACAAACCGAAGGCACTCTCCTACCACATCCTATCAGGAACTACCTCTAGGATTAATAACGACTTAGTCCTTGTATAGGAAGATTTCAAAATAAAGGGACCACTACTATTTTTTATGTTAGGTAGCCATTCCGAAATTATCCATAAGCGGTCCTTCCGTTATGAAGATCCTCGCCTTCAAAATCAAGGTCTTCAATGTAAATTTTCTTCGCATTCGAAATGTAAGTTGGTTCAAACTAGTTTTCGGATCAGAATTAATCAAATCCGATCCCCGTTCCTTCGAATAAATTATCAATAAAAATTTGTTTTATAAGTAGTGATTATCATTTGATTTATTCATTTCTTTTTGTCGAAAAATATCTTCGAGTGATATATATATCCTTAAAGCGTTCTCGTTGGTATATACAGAATTATTAAACCTTTCTTTATTAAATTCTTTAGTTTAATTGAATCTTTTTTAAACTTGTAATAATTCAAAAACATTATTCAGAAAAATATTTCCAAATCATTTATTTAAATCTTTAATAAAGATTTCTTATTTCCAAATCATAACTTTTTAATAAGTTGAAAACATGTTATCTATGATGGTTTAAATTTGGAAAATTTAACTTTTTATACTTAACTCATTTTCGACATTTTGACCTTATCTTTCTCTCGCTTAGGGGAGGCCAGGTAAGTCAGGGAACTGGTTGCTCCTGAACATCTTCTTGGTTTAAGAACCTCACCCCGATCTTAGGAATAAAAAATTTGGTGTGCACGTCGACTAATTAGAGCCAAGATTAAAACTTTTGGTTTTAATAGATTTTTTCTAATTCATTTATTTAGAAACATTTATAAAGGATTTAGAAAAGAATTATTAAGTTTAAAACCATATTTTAATTATTATTGAAAACAACTACAAATAGTGCTTTTAAACTTATATTGATCAAAACGGCTTTTCTTTTATTTGAAAATTTATTTGTATAACTAAAATCTCTTTTAAAGTATTTTAAAAGAGTTTTAATGATTTTCCATTTTTTAATTCATTTAAAAATATTAAATTTAAAGAAATCCCATTTTAGATTCCGAACTACAAAAACATGATTATTCTAAAAACTTGTTTTACTTATATTTCAAAATCAACTTACTGAACTCTTAGTCATTTTCTTTTGTTTGAAAACTATAGATATAATAGTTTGGAAAATTCTTATCACAAGGAATTCTGAGCTACATTCTGCTTCATATACTCATTTAAATTTTATGATGCAAAATCATGAAATACCATTATGCGACACGTCTATTTTAACTTGTTTTTCTTTATTCATATTTCACCAAATTTGTTTCTAGCGTTTATAAAACATTATTAAATCACCTAAAATCATTTCAAGAGGTTTAACATTTCATATATACTATTTCATTAACAAAAGGAAAGTAGTTTTCTTTATGATTTTCGACGTGTATTTAACATAACTTGTTAATAAATCAAACAATCATACTAAATTACCAAACATGATTAAAAATCATCACAACCAAGAATAGAAAACAATATTGTATCATCCAATATATATATATATATATAATAGTATAGATGGAATTATCTCACCCGTTTCCAAGTACAATTCTTCCTACCAACATTCAAATGAGTCGAAACTTCACTAAATCATCACTAAAACAACTCCACTACCCTCCTTGCTCTCAGCCATCCTTCCTCCACTACCATAGCTCATGGTATAAGGGTCTAGCATCAAAGAGCTCGACTATTGGAAAAAGAAGAGGTCTTTAGTTCACAATATTTGGACCCGAAAACGAGTCATCTTCTCTCGGCCTTTTGACTATGTTGCACTCAAAATTTGAAAAAGATGTCAACTGTAAAGTTGTTGCAAATTCTTTTCTCTACTATTAAAAAAAGAATTACTTAATTCCATGCTGTTTTGAGGGAGATATGGTTAGAAAAAGAAGAGATATTCTCGGATTTACAAAAATCATACTCGAGAATGCACTGGAAAGAGAGGGGATTTTGACACAAATAAGCACAAAACTGGAGGAAATGGTAAACATGAAAGTAGTAGCCACTGGAATTTAATTTGATCTAAATAAAATAATTTCTCCATTTGGTTCTGGTTTGGAGAAGTGTGGAAGATGGAAAATGATCTAAGGCGATGGATATTTATAGGCAAGTTCATCAAAATATCTACAATCATCATTAGGAGATATCACCTTACCATCACTTCCACCACCTACCACCTCCCTCCTATACCGCCCAAAGACGGCCAGAAGTCTGCCAAGCATGGGAAAAGGAAAATGCCTCCTTGGATGTGACATTTGATGTGACAAATTGTGATAATTACCTTATATATTTTAAGTGTTTTCTCTCTCCACCATCATTACCCCTATGTGCCACCTCCTCCTTCATCATCACCTAGCACGGCCAAGTCACTCCACCACCATCTACGCACGGTTGACATGACCCTTTCTCATGTGCATGTGATGATGGTTGTACTTTGATCTGTAGTGTCGACTTAAGGTTGCTTAAGTGGTGAGGAGTTATTAAAATATCTCCTATGTATATTTTTGATTTTGTATGTAAGTATGTATGTATACATACATACATACATACATACATACATACATACATACATATACATACATACATACATATATATATATATATATATGTATGTATGTATGTATGTATGTATATGTATATAAGTGCGTATTCATGTGCATGCGTATGTTTCCATTGATGTATACATGTATATTTACATATGTATGTTACATTTAATCTGCAACGTTGCACAACTTCTACATGTTGAATCGTTACCAATCCTGATTTTGATTTCCGATCACATTTTAATTTCTTATTTAATATATATATAAACAAAGTTTAAAAATAATTTCTTCTTATTATTAATTAATTGAAAAGATCCTATTTTAATTATAAAACCATATGAATCAATATTGAACAGTTGTTTTTAAATAGCGTTATTATACCGATAAACCGATATCGATTTTCCTTATATTTTCAAATCAACTATATATGTTAATAAAACCATTATAAATGATTCATTATCACTTTAAAACTAATTAAAATGAATTTTTATCATTTTAAACTATTATTTAAATAATAATTATTATATATTATCACTTAAACAATATTATTTGTATTATCAACCTTTTATTTGAATATTTTTAAAATTAATATAATTTAGCAAAGTGATAAATTTGCCGGTCGTTAAACAACACACTTTGGAAACAATTTGTTTTGTTTCTTTAAATACTTCTAAATATGGCATTTTATATATAAAATAGTAATCTTCATTAAATTACTGTTCGAAACAGTAATATTATTTTTTACCTCAAAGTAATAATGTATCTTAAAAATTCTTTCATACTTTAAAAAATCAATTTATTATTATTTATCCCAATAATAACAACACTCTATTTAGATCTCAAAACTCCGTACTTATTGTTATTTGTCTCAAATTCCTAAAATAGAAATAATTTAACTTCAAAACCCTTTCAAAAACAATTTTTTCACTATTATTTTTATCATTTATAAATTTTTTTCTATTTTATTACTCAAATAATAGTAATAAAATTTCCTACTATGAGTACCATAAATCAATTATCCGGTCATATACACAAAACAACACTATTTTCAACGACTCATACTGTTATTACTTAGAATTCCTAAATATCAGCTTAAAATATAATTTTACTCGCTCTTATGAATTTCCTAGAAATGCATAAAAAGCAACCTCGCCAAGTTGAGTACTTTAATTTCAGTAAAGTTTGTTAAATCATCTTTATTCAAGAAAGCCATCCAAAATCCATAAATAACCTTGATTATTATTTATTTATCTAATTTTTTCGTTATTATCCAATTTATTCCAATTTATTATTTTCCAATCATATATTTATTTTTATTAAACTCCCAAAAATACATCAATCAACAATAATTATCCAATCAAGCATGCTACATCCAAAATATTACAATAGCAAAACAGCCATCTATTGAACACAACATATACCGATAAATATGACTTTTCATAAATATATATGTATTCCATATTTTAAAATGAAATTAATTAAATGAATTGTACCACTACACTTTTCCTAACAGCTCCAAACTCAACAAATTTACTCTAAATCGTTTGGAGTTCTTCCATAAGTCTAAAGAAAGAAACCATGCATGAATCCAAGTTTGTGTGGAAGAAATATGATGAATAGGAATTGTAAGGCTGATTTGGTAATTTAATAATTAATTTAATAAATAATAATAGAATATGTGAGCTACAATACCGATCAAACCTCGATCGACCATTAGCACCAAACTTCGTCACCAAATGTCGTCACCATCATTTACCTCTGGCCAGATCCGACACCGTTGCTACCTCCCACTCGCCTGGCCATGCCTTTCGACCTCATCCTGACCACCTGCGATGCTAGCAAACTCCATCGCCCACCATGGGCCATAGCGACTTCCTTGACTAATTTTGAATGACCTTGACACCTTTAGGATGTTTAATGATGATAGATCTACTCCACTTAGCATCCTCTACACTTTGGTGCCTTTCGATCTCCAAATAGTTGGTGTTTCACTGTTGATCACGAAACTCTAGAATGGACGGTTGAAACTTCTTCACCAATTTTTGACAAGTTGAGGCATCGAATGGCGAAATGAATTTCAATCTCCTCTTTGACTCGTTAAGAGATTTGAATCCATACATAATTCTATTGGTATCAGATATTTTGAATTTTAAATCAGTTTATAATTAGTGAAAATCATCCTCTATTAAAATAAGATAAAGAAGAATTTTGAGAACAAGGAAGAGAGACTAAGGCTACTCTCTAGGTTTTCTAAGCATCGTATACATAAGCAATGAGACGGGTTTAGTTATGCATTGACGTAGCCCAAAAGTGGCTGCATACCATTTTTAAATACATAACGCCTCTATTTTGCAAACCGTAACTCCAAACCCATCAAAATTACATACCAGAATAATCAGCTTGTAATGACCTTTGCAACGGTTATAAATAAGACATAAAATTCACCCAGTTATTAAAAATTCATTTTTAATTAATTTAATATTAGCTTCATTGGATTTGTGGGGCGTTATCTAATGCTCCAACATATATTGTTGACTTAATGAGCTGCGTTTTCAAGGAGAAACTAACTAAGTTTGTGGTTATGTTCTTTAATGATATCTTGGTATATTCTAAAGAGGAAGAATGGATAAAATCACATCTTAGTGTGTCGTTGGAAGTACGGAGGCAACATGGGTGAAGGCCAAAATTTATAAATGTCACTTCTGGAGGTGAAAAATGTGATTCTTGGGTCTTGTTTTATCTAGGTAAGGGATTTTTGTAGATTCAAGTGAAGTAGCCACAACACAAGATTGAAAAGTACAAAGTAACCATAGAAATCCATAGTTCTCCGATTATCTGGTACTATCAGAAGTTTATAAAAGATTTTATAAAAGTTGCTACTCTCTTACTTATTTGACCAAAAATAATCAACCATTCGTTTACAATTACCATTTTAAGCATGCTTTTGCTAGGTTGAAAGAATTGCCGACTAATGCACTGGTTGTCATTGTGATGGGAGAAAACTATTTATTTTATACATGGATGCATGTAGCAAGGGTTTTAGGTCAACATTGAGGCAAGGGAAAGGTTAAGGCCTATGCAAGTCAACATCTAAACGAGAGAAATTATCTGACTCTTAATTTTGAGTTGATATCAATTCCTTTTGCATTGAAAATTTGGAGGCATTTCTTACTGGGTAAAAAGTCTTATTTGTTCATGGATCATAAATTTTTGAAGTATCCCTTTTCGCAATAATATCTTAGCCATCATCAAAAAGTATGGAGTTCCTTGCCTCTTATGA
The DNA here is from genome assembly GCA_030765085.1 of Allium cepa. NCBI lineage: Eukaryota > Viridiplantae > Streptophyta > Magnoliopsida > Asparagales > Amaryllidaceae > Allium > Allium cepa. Next base: position 819,983,496 of record CM060928.1, read on the forward strand.
TTTAGGTATATTATACACTCTTGATAAAGGAAATGTAGGAGGCAAATGCAATTTGTAAAAGGTATGACATATTGGGATCTGTTCTGGAATGGAAATGGTTGAAATTTATTGCAAGATAAATTTTTGACTCACGTGCTAATTGAGGCAAGGTGCTTAACGAATATATAAGCAATGTCTGCTCTAGTTGAGCTTATTGGATCATATCAAAAGCATGATGCTAAGTTGATGGAAGTTTTTGTGTAGGTCGGAAGAGGAGCCGAACCTAATAATATGGCCTGGTTTAGTATTGATCGAAATTGTTAGCAATATAGAGACAAAAGTTTGTGCATGATGTTGATGGGTGCAGATGTAAATTGCTTCATGAATGCCATCACTCTAGGATGACTATTCATCTCGATGATGACAAAATGGAATATGATATGAAGCATTCATTTTATTGGAGGAGTATGTAGTATGATGTCATGGAATTTGTTATAAAATGAATTGCATGTCAAAGAGTCAAGATGGAGTAAAAGAAGCCAAGTGGCTTGCTACTACCACTAGATGTTCTCAAATGAAAATATGAGCAAATTTTCATGGATTTTATTGATGAGTTGCCAAGAAGTAAATGGGCAATGAGAGCATTTGCGTTACTGTTGACAGATAGACTAAAAGTCTCACTTTTTATCTATTAAATCTATAAAAACTGCCACGTCTCTAGCCACTTTGTATGTGAACGATTTTTTGAGATTACATGGGATTCCAAAGGGTATTTGGAGCAACAGAGATTCATTATTTGCTATTGAGTTTTGGCGAATCATGTATCTTGCCTTAGGCACAGAACTGAATTTGAGTACCGCACACCATCCACAAACTAATGGGCAAACGAAGAGGGTGAACAGAATGCTCGAGGATTTGTTGAGATCTTATATATTAGACTTTTAGGGATCCTAGGAAGGTCATTTACACTTAGTTGGATTCATATATAATAACAGTTTGAAATCGAATATTGGCATGGCACCATTTGTAGCATTGTATGGGAGGTCATGCGTGTCTCCATTATGTTGGTGGAGACACAACCATTCGATTGAAACCTGTGTCGAATATGAATCGAGGGACTTCAAAAAAGGCAGATTTAATTCGGAAGAGAATGAAAGAATCACAAGATCAACAAAAGATTTATGTCAATAAGAGATGCACCAATTAGGAGTTTTTGGTAAGGGATTTGGTATTTGTGAAGGCTTCTCCATTAAGAAATGTGGTTCGATTCGATACTTCTAGTAAGTTTACATTAAGCTTTGTTGGACCTTTCCCTATTATTAAAGGAATCAAAAAGCTTGCATATCAAATCACACTTCCTAAAACGATGGCCGAGCTGCAAGTTTCATGTAACTCATTAGCGTAAGTGCATTCATGATTCGATTGTCATGATATAGATGAATCATTTTGAAAATCTACATGTTGAGTCAAAGGAAACTAGACCAATGAGACATATCCATATTATTAGGCATAGTACAAATTAGCTTAAAAGGAAATTCGTTGGGCTTGTGTTGGTCAATAATGGAGTGAGAACATTGGGATAACATTTGGGAATCAGAAGATGAGTTCGAACTTCCTAAAAGGGATCTAGGCCAGTTAGAAGCAGGTTAAATAAATGAATTTAAAAAAAAAAAAAAATCCACTTGGACCATTTTTTGGTCTATGAAGCCTAATTGATTTAGATCCAATCTAAATTTTATTTTAAATAAAATTTAATTTAATTTATTTAAATAAATTTCAATTATATGATTTATTTTAATCAGTTTGATTATATATAAAATATAGTTTATCAAAATACTCCTGTATGTATATGTTTATGATAGTTACCTATTTTGCGTTAATATTTTTGTGAGTAAATGGTCAAATTGTTATTTATGGGATTCTATTTAATATGTCATAAAATTTCAATTAATTAGGAATTATAACAACTATGTTGATTTGACAAAATTTTATTTGGTATGCTTTCTAGTATATTTAATTTTACTCATGTGAATGTAATGCAAGCATCATATAAACAGTGTGCATGGTTAATGTGTACATTTGTAGATGTTAGGACATCAAACGCATTCGCCATATATATATAGTATTGTTGTCCATGATTTTATTATGAAATTATGTTAAATAATATATATATATAAATCTTAAAATTTATTTGGCTAAACTTATATGTTTTAAAAATTAAAATTAACAATTTCTATCTCTGACTTGGTAAGAATTCAAGATTAGATCAATGATTTTAAAAAGAAGTCCTTTGATAAAATTTTAACTAAAATAATATATATATATTTATATAATAAAATATATTTTATATTCAAAAATAATATATCACTCCAATTAATGATGAAAAGTCAATCACTAGAATTTCCACCATGTCTTTTTAAAATTCAAAAAATAACATAGACAACATCGTTCATGACCACCTATTAATGAAATCTCGGCGTATGTTTACGGCCTCCCACCACCCCTTTTTGAGTATCCGTCAATGGAATTTCTCTATCAATTTGCATCAGAACACCACCAATCAGACTACTTTAAATAAAGGTGCTGTGACCATCATTGTTTTTGCACTTATAACACACATCCCTGATTAAACTTTATTACATAAAAGTATATACATTCAATTACAAGATGCACATACATGTAACTTACACTAATGTATATAATTACGTGCATACATACACACATATAAAACATACATACTTACATACATACATATCTTATATTCAATTTTATAAAGTAATTTCTTATAATTAATGTATGTAATTTATTTTTATTTATATGTATAATATGTTAAAAAAATTATTTTAACTAATGAAACTAGTTTTAAATCTGATTTTATTTTCAATACAATTTAAATATAATATTTTATGGATATATGTAATTATCTTTTACTTTTATTATTAAATATTAATTTTTCGAAACAATTGCAAACAATAGACTAGACAACATAGGTATATATAAATTCATTGTATATGATATGGGTTGTAAACTATACTAGTATGATGTAAGATAGAATCAAAATGAGATTGGATAATTACCTTATAAAGTAAGCCTATGATGCAGACTTAGATGATTGAATAACTCATAGAGCTAACCGAAACTTCTTCTGAAATTTGCAACGATCTAGAGATGAACGCCATCTCGTATTAATTTAATTTTGTTTTATTTTGCTTTAGGGAATTTTATGGCCACGTAGCCATGGAATTTTTAGCTAGAAAAAACAAGAAGGGGACTAAAAAACAATAATAAATAATGTTTAAGTAGGCATTTAAGAAGAGAAAATAGTCGAAGACTTTTCTGCTTCCTTTAATCATTCATTTAATACCATTTCAAAATAATTTTTGAACACTCAAACCCTATCTAATCATGTGATTTTAGGGTAGAATAAACTAGAGGAAGAGAGGCAAAACAATGACAGTTAATGTGTTTAATTAGGCATTTAAGAAGAGAAAAGAGTAGAGGACTTTTCTCCTTTGTTTACTCGTTTCTTTAAATACCATTTCAAACCTATTTTGAACACTCAAACTTACCCCCTTTGAACCCTTATGGCCAACCATATAAGTGTTTAGAATGAACTTCAAAAATCCCAAAATACATCTAGTAATTAAGCGATTTAAATCAAATTTAAATATTTATCAATATCATATATTGATACATACATAACTTTCATACATACACTTTACTTATATACTAATGGCATTCGAAAATTAAATAAAATTTAATAATTAATATTTCACAAATATTAATTAATTAAATTAAATTACAATAATTATAAACTAACTAAATCTTGAAGTGTTTTGGAGTACTCATCGTTATGGTTATGCGACTCGTAGGTGTAAATTCAGTCAGCGATTAATGTTGAAAAATTCGAATGTTAACATTCACACATCATCTTTACTGGTGGTGTGGCAGTTTGGTCGAGTTTTTTTGCTTACATGTTATTTCGGTTTGTTCTAATTTTACTATTTTAAATGGTAACTGATAGTAATAATTATTTACACCAATTCTCTTCGTCAAAAATATATCACTTTAGGACTTATGGAATGGTAAGAAATCCAATATCATCCATATTCAACCATGACAACCCAAATATATAATCCTTGGTTCAATAATCACACTTGTTATTAAATATAATACTCTAGCCAGAGACTTTGACTTTAAGTCTAGTATAGTTGACCGTTATACTAAACTCTCATAATTGAGGAGAAAAATTCTCTATGGAATAATG